>JARUHQ010000008.1:1685765-2915751 GCA_029955515.1 Chrysomela aeneicollis | reverse complement strand
GTGGCCGACTGCTGCAACTACATCGTGAAGATGGAAACGCAGCGCCCAAAGAAAGGGCAGGTGATGCAGTGTCATCGCTGCCAATATTTCGGGCACGGCCAAAGGAACTGCCGCTGCCAACACAGATGCGTGAAGTGTGGTGAAAATCACGACTCAGCCACCTGTGTAAAACCCAGGACCACGGACGCCAAATGCGCAAACTGTGGAGGCAAACACCCTGCGAGTTATCGTGGATGCCCCAAAGTCCCGAAGAGGACGAGGCAAGCCCCAAGAACTTCAACAGCAGCTGCAGCTAGACCTGCAGCCGCCGCCCCAAGGCCCGCAGCGACTACCCCGAGACCTGCAGCTGCACCAGCAACAGCAGGACGGACATACGCCGCCGCCGCAGCCTCCGGCACCGCATCCACTCCCAGGCCTGCTCCCAGGCCTTCATCAAGGCCTGCGCAGACCCCTCCTGCGAACATGATGAACGTGGACCTGCAGGAGTACATCCGGCAGGTAATCGAGAAGACTGTGCAACAAACCCTTGCACAACTCACCTTACCGGTTATCAATGGCGCGTAAGAAGGACTCACTCCTGATCGGCTCCTGGAACATCAACGGAGCCGCAGCAAGAAAACTGGAACTCCAGGAAATCCTCTCGAGAACCTCCATCGACGTCATGGCACTCCAGGAAACCCGGCTCAAACCAAGTAAGTCATTCAAAGTACCTAATTATGTTTGTTACAGAAATGACAGGGTAGACAGACAAGGAGGGGGAACCCTCCTGCTGATCAAGAAAACCCTAGACCACTATCCAGTCAACACACCAGACCTGGAACACCTGGAAGCCACCATAGCGGTAGTGAATACGGCCACCAAAGGGGAAATCCAAGTGGTATCCGTGTACCTAACCTCGAATCAGGCAGCCACCTTGACGGACGGAGACCTGAACGCCGTACTAAGCGAAAACAGGCAAACCATCGCAATAGGAGACTGGAACGCGAAACACCCCCAGTGGAACTGCACGACAACGAACTTGAAAGGTAAGCTTTTTTTAGGCTACCTGAAACGGAACGAAGAAGTATCAGTCCTGGGACCAACCGAACCTACTAGGAACGACGATCGCACTGCACCCAGCATCCTAGATATTGCCGTACTACGAGGACTTCAAGTCCCTGTAGAAATCGCAGTACTGCACGACGGAACCTCAGACCATAGCCCGATACTGCTTTAAGTGGGAGAAGACAAAACAGAGGAGGACACCCCGATAAACCGGAACAAGGTAAACTGGTCTCAATTTCAGCGAAACTTCCACGAGCAAATGGGCCCCATGCCCGTTATAAGCTCGATAGAAGACCTGGAGAGAGCAGTGAGAAACTTTGAACGAGACGTCCAAAGAGCCATAGAAGCCAGCACCACCGTTACCCGAACCACGTACTGGAACCTGCAGCACGAGCTGCCCCCTGAGCTCAAAGAGCTCATCAGGCAAAAGAGGAGAGCTAGAAAGCTATCCATGCGAACCAGGCTACCAGAACACAACCAGATAGCGAGACAACTTGCGAGAGACGTAAGGAGAGAACTGCAAGCGAACAGCGATGAACGCTGAGCTAGCAAAATCTCATCACTGAACCCGGAAGATGGGAGCATCTGGAACATGCAGAAACTTCTGAGGAACGGACCAACACCGATTCCCCCTCTTCAAGGAGAGAACGGAATCGCCTACACGAACAAAGACAAAGCGACAGCCTTTGCAGAAGCCTTAGAAAGGCAATTCGTGGAAAACCATAGGCCAGAAGAAGACGCAGAACACGTGGTTCGATGCAAACGAAAAGTGGACAGGATCAGGATGATAGACGACCAGGAGGAAATCCTAAGGCCAACTTCACCGGAAGAGGTGAGAGAAATCATCAAATACCTGAAAACCAAAAAGGCTCCCGGGATAGACCACATCCCGAACAAAGCTCTGAAGCAACTCTTCAGAAAGGGGATAGCAGCCCTTACCAACATAGGGAACGCAGTATTGCGGCTGAGACACTTTCCAGATAGCTGGAAAGAAGCCTCAGTGATAATGTTGAGAAAACCAAACAAGGACGCAACCCGGCCCGAAAACTACCGCCCAATCAGCCTACTACCCGCCCCCAGCAAGGTGATAGAGAGGATCATAAAGAGACGACTAGAAGAGATGACATCAGAACTTGGCATACTTCCAGACGAACAGTTCGGCTTCAGAAGCGGACACTCGACAGAAATGCAGGTCACGAGACTCGTCGACTACGCAACCGTAGGGTTGAATAGGAGACACTTCACGGGAGCTGTGTTTCTAGACGTTGCCAAAGCTTTCGACCGAGTCTGGCACGACGGACTTATCACCAAGATGGCCCTTCTAGAGTACCCCACACCCATGGTAAGATTAATCGACTCTTATATTCGCAGGAGAACTTTTAGCACCAAGACAGGAACGGACAGATCGGAAGTGAAGTCCATGAGAGCAGGAGTACCCCAAGGTGCAGTGCTGAGTCCACACCTCTCCATCTACACATCTGATATTCCAAACAACAATAGACATTGCACCTTGTCATTGTATGCAGATGATACAGCCATCGCATCTAGGTCCCCTAGAGCCGAGTTCGTTACCAGGTACCTGCAAAGGTCCATTGACGAGCTCGAGCAATGGTGTATCAACTGGAAAATCCAGATCAACCCGGAGAAGAGCCAAGCTATCCTCATCACGAGATCTAAAAAACCTCCAGTCGGACATGTGTCGATAGGAGGCCACGACATCCCATGGACAAACTCAGCAAAATACCTTGGGGTAATCATCGACAACAAGTTGACCTTCAAGGCTCACGTGGACTCTCGTGTGAAAACCGCCATACGAGTCAGAGGACAACTGAACCCACTCATCGGACGCAGAAATCCGATGAGGATCGACCTGAAACTCCTCCTCATGAAGACGATACTCCTCCCGATCCTGACCTACGCAGTAGCAGCCTGGGGACATTGTGCCAAAACTCACCTCAAACGAATCCAGAGTTACGAAAATCGATGCGTTCGTATGTTCGTCAACGCACCATGGTTCGTCAGAACCAACTCCATCTTCAGAGACCTGCAACACCCACCCGTCCTGGACAGAATGAAAATTCTATCCGCAAAGACCCATACCAAGATGGAGAGCCACGACACCCCCTCAACAGAGAGGCGATGGATTACGACCCGAGATTCCGAGAGCGATATAAACGTCCAAAACACCAGCATTTGGACCAACAAGCCCCTTAGGTGAGTAAGGGAACACACAGGTAAGTCAAACACACTACACACCGGAATAGTAGCCTTTTTTAGCCTGAAAAGGGTTACCAATTCCAACAAACACTGCGCCACGAAATAGTAACTATTTCAACGAATGCAAATTCTTACGTTTCCGACTAACACCCAAGCCCATATACGCCATGCAATCCCACTAACAAGTCAGTTTTCAAAACATCAGTCCCTGCGGATTGTTTTGCTCCCCTTTTTCCATCACCCCAAAACGCCAGACTCTTAAAGTCCCACTGCCACTAGGGCTTTAAAAATATGAGGACCGTAGCGCTGCTACGGGGGTTGGTGGATACGGGTAGGGCTGTTCCTGATCACCTTCAGTGATTAGTAATGTCCTTATCCGTGGCCTCATAACGATAGGGCGCGCGCGATTACTAACTTTCTGTAATTCGACAAAGCGAGCACTATAAGCACTAAGCACTTTTGAAAATGATTAAATCACGTCAAATTCAATCCAATACATCAACAAAACAGCATACTATGTTGAACGCAATAATGTTTAGCCTATAATTTAAATTCATGCGAAATGTATCTAACATTCCAGGCAAAATTAAAAAATATATATAAAAATCAACTTTCCTCGTGACATCCTGTATAAATGATGAAATGAAGAAGCTAAACAAAACGGGTCCGAGCGTTTTCTCGGAAATTGAACACCAACATTTCGAGTGAATTTGATTGAACCTTTACGTCGAAATAAAATATATCAATGATATCATTGAATATAAATGAAGATATATCTCCAACAGAATAGAGAAAAAACAATTCTCTAAGTAACTAAATCAGTCGAATAAAGTAGAAGTTACGGTCTTGCTACAAATTGTCATTAGAATAAGACTAGATTTTCAAAATTTTGATCGCTGGTAGGGAGCGCTTTTCGGGATTTCAAACACAAAAGTGCTTTAAGTGCTTCAACGAGAACTAAGCACAACGCTTTGGGACAGCTCTGCCTGTATATATTTCAAACAATCAAACATCTTGAGAGAAACATAATTATGTTAATGCAATTATTATCCTAGATTCTCAGTATCTTTTCAAATTAAGAACGGTCATACACTGCGGAATATTAAATTTAGTAACACATTTTATGAAGTATTGAGGACTGTATCATTGAAAACAATAATTAAAAACCAGAAAATTGAAAATTCACAACATGCCTATTTAAAATTAAAATGTTACAGATGAGATTAAAAAGCTATTTCGATTTTTCTTTCTTTTTCTTTCAACCATCCTAAATTATGCTAAAGTTTGATTATGGTAGACACTTACATTGAATATATTATCTAGTCGAGCGACCTCTTCCAAATTTTTCTTGACAGGATGCATTTCAACCATTATTATTCCACAAGAAATTTCGAAACTAGATATTCGAAGACTGCAAAGCACAGGAAAACTGATGATATATTCAATATTTGAGACGCCAAGAGAGCTTCTAACCCCACTCCTTAACAACCCCTCGCTTGTAAAACCATTAATTTTTACACACACATCGAAGTATTAACATATCGATACCACCTTCTACAGAGCGTTTCATCAATGATTGTAAATATTTCAACTGTAGAATCTTGATCTTGAGCACAAAATATTGAAATTCAACACACATAATTTTAGTGCGACTCTTTACTGAAATACGGGGTGAGGAAATGATGGAACTTTTAATTTATACGAACTGGCCGAAGTTTAGAAGAAGGAAGGAACTTTTACTGACATAAAATTAATTGAAAGGAATATTTATTTCATGCCTGAGACCGAACTCGCACGTTTTTCGCTTTCGCATGCCGCTTGACGGACGGTTGTGTTTCGCAGCACCAATGACCCATGACCCGCGATCGAGCCCGCATAACTCATGCATGTAAATAGCCATAGATCTTATTGCTTACGCTAGATCCGGCATCCTGTAGTAATTTTTTGGTCTAGAGGGGTCTACAAGAAAGTGAGTACTAAGATCACGTGGTACAACACATATGTATGGACAAAAATAGAAACGACCAATCAATGGCTTAGTACTTTCAACCCCCCCGGACCTACAAAACAAGTAACCTGGATACCGGATCTAGCGTAAGCAATAAGATGAATGTGAATAGCGGTGCCTTCCACAGTTTCAGTTCTGTGGTGCCGTCATAATCATGTTCAATCAATACTTGCTGCTGAATTATATTCAATGAATATTTTTGGTTACTACCAGAGGCATACCACGGGGACAAGTGAATGGTTGACTCTTTCCAAATTCTAAGCAACAAGCGGAGTTGCCACTTCAGCACAATTTTTATTTATGTTAATAACTTACTAGCTCTTCTTTCGTAACGATAAAGTAATTTTTTATTTACTTACATATAAAGCTGTAGGAACAATATTTTCAATGTATATAAGTCAATGTCGGTGTTTTTTTGTAGTAGGTAATATTGCATTTTTTAAGTTAATGAAACTCTAATCTTTTATGGTGGCTACATACTTCTTGACAAAAATGATACAGATAATGGAAACGTCAAAAAATGTTCAAGAAATGAAGAAATCATTTTTATATCTTCAAATAAAACAGTGAATTACAATATTTTCAATTATTAATAAATCACCCTGTATAGGATGAGATTTTGAGAATGAAGGTATATGGAAATAGGTCAATACGTTTCATCTCAACTTACAATAGAATCAAAATTTGTTTTATTTCAAAATGCTGCTTTTCAAAGCACAACTACACATTCTGAAGTCGAATGAAAAATAATGTTCAATTAAGTATGACAACATTAGTATGCAATACATCTGCACAATTTTGTTAGGAAAAAAACAAGTCAAGAGTTATCAAGTTTCTATTCACAGATAGTGATGTTCACAAAACTCATCATTTTCGAAATTGAACAATTCCGTATTTCATGGGATATATTAAAAGTTGAAGTCTTATTTCACCAATAATTAAAACTCATTACCTATTGCAAGAATCGAAATGAATAATGTCTGGAATATTTATTTCAACAATAACCAATGTATGTTATAGTAGGGAATAATCAAAATGAATGTATACATATACCCAGAATACACTGTGTCCAAGATAAGAATGGACAGCATGGGGATATCGGAAACGGTAAGTGATACAGGGTCGATTAAATTAGAGAAAAGTAGCGCATTTATGTGCCTAATAATATGCCATTTAGAAAGTTTCAATATTCCGAATAGTTTCGTAGATATCCGGGAAAAACCGAAATTTGAGAATTTCGTTTTTATTTTCTCCTAGCTTTATTTTCGAAGAAAATGTAAAACAAATAGCACTTCGTCATGGCCACTTTTCGAGGACTACACGATAACATAAGCAGAATTTTCGTGCGACGTTTCGTCTTTTAGAAAACATCATCAACTTTGTATTTTTATATGGGCCGAAACTAAAGTATACCCTGTATACGACTCCATTTTTCATTGTGAATACAGCAACGTATCACACAATATGGTTTCGGAACCTTTTCTCGCGCAAAATGTAATTTAGTGATTACTTAATCTGTTTTTCTTCAATTTTAGATAGTAGGCGCTGGAAAAAATGACAACATAATGTTCTGTTGTCATAATAATAGTGTAGTTTGGTAGGATATTTGACATATTACTGTCTCTACTTTTACATCTCTTTACCTACCTAATTTGTGTCAAAAATGGAAAACGGCAGCTTTTCGAATACTGAAAAATTTGATATGTTGTCATGTTACATTTTGTGCCATAGAAATTGTATTGATGCTGAACGTGCGTACTTTAATAAGTATCCAGAGAGGCGACAACCTGGTGAATCAATATTTAGACGGCTAGTTTTCAATTTAAAAGAATACGGATCATTTAAAAAACCTGTGGTTTCCCGAAAAAAGCAATCTAATGAAGAAAGTCAGCGTGATGTGTTACAGGCCGTTGTTGAAAATCCTGAGATATCCACTCGCACCATTGAAGATAATACCGGAGTAGCCAGATCCACCGCTCACTTCATTTTAAGAAAAAATAAATATCATCCATATAAATTTAGGATTTGTCATGGACTCAGACCAGGTGACGATGCAAGACGAAGAACCTTTTGTGAATGGTACAATAGAAAATGCCAAGACGATGAAAAATTTACATTCAAAATAATTTGGTCTGATGAAAGCATGATCACCAACAATGGCATTTTTAATAGGCGGGATGTTCATTATTGGTCACAACAAAATCCGCGTGTACACAAAGTGTCCAGACATCAACATCTTTTCGGTTTCAATATGTAGGTTGGGATTCTCGGTACGAATATAATTGGGCCTTTTATCTACCGAAACAATTTAACAAGAGAGCGGTACATGAATTTGTTAGTGAATGATTTGGAAGACGCTCTAGATAATTTGCCTTTAGCGGTTACTCACAGCTGCTGGTTTCAACAAGATGGTGCTCCAGCACATAACGCTAGAATTGTTCGTGATTATTTGAACCGTCGATTCCCAGGACAGTGGATTGGTACTCATAGTGATACAGCCTGGCCTGCAAGATCCCCCGACTTAACCCCACTAGACTTTTTCCTTTGGGGATATATCAAGAATCAAGTGTACTCTAATCATGATTTTCAGAATGAAGAAGATTTGCTAAGATTGGTTACTGAATCCTTTAACAATATTTTTCCGGATATGTTAAATCAAGTTTTAAATTCGTCTGTGAGACGAGCGTACTCGTGCTTAGAAAATAATGGCGGGTTATTTGAACACTTGTTATAAGTTTCTGTTCATTTCCTGTAATACATATTAGCTCCTTGTTATTTATTACATTACAATTACATTTATAAACTAAACTTTTGATATTGTGACTCATCTTTGTATTCAACAACGCAATAATTCCGGCAAGTGGTTAGTTTAAATTTATACTTTTATAAATAGGACTATTCAATTCACTACATATATCAAAATATGACATTTTTTCCAGCGCCTACTATCTAAAATTGAAGAAAAACAGATTAAGTAATCACTAAATTACATTTTGCGCGAGAAAAGGTTCCGAAACCATATTGTGTGATACGTTGCTGTATTCACAATGAAAAATGGAGTCGTATACAGGGTATACTTTAGTTTCGGCCCATATAAAAATACAAAGTTGATGATGTTTTCTAAAAGACGAAACGTCGCACGAAAATTCTGCTTATGTTATCGTGTAGTCCTCGAAAAGTGGCCATGACGAAGTGCTATTTGTTTTACATTTCCTTCGAAAATAAAGCTAGGAGAAAATAAAAACGAAATTCTCAAATTTCGGTTTTTCCCGGATATCTCCGAAACTACTCGGAATATCGAAACTTTCTAAATGGCATATTATTAGGCACATAAATGCGCTACTTTTCTCTAATTTAATCGACCCTGTATCACCCACCGTTTCCGATATCCCCATGCTGTTCATTCTTATCTTGGACACAGTGTATAATCTAAAATTATTGAAAACAATCCTATTATTCGAAAAAAAATATCCTACCTAGGGATTATTTCATTATTATTATTCCAGTGACCCTGTCGATATATTCGATATTTTCGAAATGAAGGTTTCATTTCGTTAGTATATAATTTGAATATAGCCAAAATATTCATACACAGTAAAAACTGGGTAGTTAAAATTAACTACAACTTGTTGCTCAGCTCGATCCACTAACCTTATTTAGTTAAATTAACAAAAGTACATTTAGTCGAATGAATCTTGTCAATTTGTGCAATAGCTTTGTTGACAAATAACAAAACTTAGTTGCGAAATCATATTAGTTTTTTTGGAGTTACTACAAAACGGTTTTGCGAAATCGACGGATATATTTCGTATTTTCAACAATATTCTTTCGATGAAAGTAAAACTAATGATGGTGATTCTACAAATCATTTTGGTTAATTAGTACTAAATAACGTAGTGGATTGGTATTCTATTTTGTTACTTTAGCAATATGATATTGTTAATTCAAAAATATAATTTTGCTCTTTCAAATATAATATTGTAAATTTAACAATATAATATTATATAAACTTGATGATAGCATATTGTCGATTTCACAAGTTCAGTGGTATAGTATGAAAATTTATAAGCAAAAGATGTACCATGAGGAAAATGAATAAAACTCAATGAATATGTCTCAATTCAATTTTATTTTAAAAATGAGGGCATTCACAAATATTTACAGTTTTATGAAGAAAATCAAAATAATTTGAAAAATAAACACTCAACAACAAACAACAAACAAACAGATTTCTATACATTGAGTAAAAAATGTACATATATGATTACGTATATATCATCGACCAGAAATTAGTTCAGTGAATTCTAACTTGATGGAGGTGTTGCTTCTTTTCTGATGAGACAAAACTTTGCACGCTTGACACCTCAACGATACGAAAGACTACCAAGTACTGAGCTTACCTCGTTCTGACTTGCACATCGTCGTCAAACGTTGATTAAATGACAACTACTTTTTGGAAGATTAAATATTTGTTTTGTCTATTTCACTCAAATTCATAGAAATCAACAAAAGACATAGTATTTTTCACTACAATTTTTGTTACGGACATTTTTCAACTAATCGTTGTTGTGAAAAGAACAAATTTCATCATCAACAAGTTCCTCGGATGAATTTTATGCTAATATAGATATAATATTTGTGGTTATTAACAAATTTCTTGCTATTTTCAACTAAATAGACATTAACAAATGTATATTTTTTACTGTGTATCAAATTGCAAATAGAATCAACTTTCAAATATATATCAAAAAATAAAAGGATCATATCGTTTCGTTTCAATATATCTTTTTTCGGCAACCGTCCGGAAAGTACGTACTTTCCAGACGATTTTTTTTTTGAGAAAGTGGCATTTTTCCGGCCTAGTCCGGGAAGTACGTACTTCCCGGACTAGGCCGGGAAGAATCACATCGTTGTTGTCATTGTAAATATGAAAATCTTGGTAGTATGGTTTTGATAAAGGCAGTTGATCATTACCATAGCAGCAAAATAACGACTGACAGCTATCTGACATAAAATTAGCTAACATTCAAAAATTATCAGATGAAAACAATCAATGTGAAACGGAAACTTTACCTTCTTGTTCTGACTTCAACAAAAGGCACTTAAATATACCAATCATTTCAAACAAATTGAATCCATTCAATATTAACAATTGTTCTAATTTTAATATAAATATTAATATTAATAAGAATTGAAATGTTCGAAATTTTGTTCTAATAAAGAAATGTGTTTCTTTGATTTGTTATTCTACACGGTTGCCGAAAAAATTGTCTACCCAACACGCCCGAAAACAGTTTTTTTGGACTCGCAGACTTCCAGGACTCGCTATGCTCGTCCTAGAATGTTGTCCACTCATCCAAAAAAACAGTATTTTCCGGACTTGTTACGTAAATTACTATTACAGAACGATTTCCAGATGCTTTGAAGATCACCGCAAGCGCTACAGGATACAGACCATATGTTTCCAAAAGCAATTTTGGCAATCGGTTTTGAGTTGCATCCGCTGACCGCTATAGTCCTAGCAAAACTGCTCTGCTTTCCCGTGGGAAGTTTTTGTTTAATGCGACATTCTCAAATAAGTATTTGTCAAGAGGCTATACCTACACATTCATTTCTCAGACAAATAATGACACAAAACTTTTCGCGAAAACTGATTGCTTATTCTTTTCAAAGATCACTTCAAGAAATAACTATACTTACAAATTTTTTTTGTGAAATACAGGGTGTCCAAGAAAAAGTAGTGTTATATTGGTGCTGCAATGAGTGATAAGAAACTTCGAAAACGCACGTTTAATTTCTTGAAATTAATTGTTTCCAATAATTTAAAATAAGATAAATTACCAGAATCACAGGTGACTCCAGATGAAAAAATTAAAAGGTCTCTTGAACATAGTTTATTTCTTGAAATTTTTTTGTTCTGATTAAGTATATCTGATAATAATGTATGTACAAGAATTACACAAGAATCTGGTTGGTCAAAGAGTTCCCATGGATGATATGTTCCATCGAATAACAAAGAAATTGAAAGAAACGTAAAAAAATTAGGTGCCTATTTTAAATCCGGGTCAAGCTTTATCTAAATTATTTACATGTATATACCTACATCTCGCATACGAATTAGTAGAAACATAAATTATAGTACATCCATGCACAACCTCCCGGTTAATATGGATTTAGAACTGACTTTCTGTAAAAATTGATTCAGAAAGCAAAAATTCAACTGAACGCCACCAGAAGTTATACAAGCTTCCAGTTTGCATACAATCTGTAAATTTCTATCAAAGACTTATCCACCTAATTGGACATAAAAATGTCCAACTGATGTTAAAATTCTTACTGAATAAATGCTCGAAAAAAATTGTTTGTAGGTTCGAATTTCGAATCTAAGTAATTATTTTTTTCAAAAGTTAATAACTTTTTCGATATCTACTTTTCATCTGGTTGACAAAAACCATTGGAATGCGGTTTTTCAATGAATTTTTTGAATTGAATGGTGAACACTCAGCCCTAGAAAAAGAATAGTAATCCACTTTCGTATAACTACTGTTGTATGTAAAATGATACCTTGAATCCAAAACTGGAAAAATATACAGGGGGTCCTATTTGAAAGTCGAAAGCTGGGGTCACTTCCGGTTAGACCGAAAGTGATGGAACGATTTTTTTATGTCAAAAATGAACAATATGTTATACTTGCTACCCAGACAATTTCCAGATCCCGAATGATTCAGAAGTTACAGCTCTGGCCGTTTTTCGTGCAATTCTCGTATATCAACGTATTCAAGTTTGCCAGGCGAGAAAAAAAATCCTGTTCCGGATTAGGGAAAAAAGTTGTTGACGGCTCTCAAATGACGAAAGGTCGTATTAAAAATTCTTTACTTTCAAGTCAAACAGCATGAAAACCAGCTGTGAGAAAATGTCTCCTTTTTGTCATATTTATTGAAATAAAGCAAATAATTTTTTTTTCAAAATCTCAAAAAACAAAAAAGTTGTCAACTATTTCTTTGCGGAATATTTGTTGCGATTATAAGTAGACAACGTTTTCCTAAACAAACCGACCTGTTTCTCTAACCGTTACCGAGTTCCCCATGTTGTGCCGCAAATAAGGGACACCCTGTACATAGAATGAAACTCCTTTGATTTGCATTACGATATATTTCATCTCCAAGTAAATAACAATTTTCACTGTTGGACAGATCGATTAATGGTGCACTTTGACGTGTCTTTTTAAATTGGATGATCTGATGACTTGATATTTACAAAATTGACAACGGTGAATTTTATTCGTTATCGATTCCATCAACATTCGATTTTCTTTGTGGTTGTTCAGGATATGTGAATCTAACTGCCTTTTCGTATCGAATTGTTTCTCACATTCATTACATAAATAAGGATTATCATCAGAATGTGTTAGCCTCACAAAGTGGCTTTTCTGAAAACTCGAATAATTACAATCTGAGCAAATAAATGTTTTCGCGTCTTTTCCTTTGGAATGCTTCAGTTGGTGTCGCTTCAGATCACTTGATTCTATTGTCATGTTGTCGCAACACTCACAATCATGTATTTTTTTACTCGTAATAGAAGAGATCTTATTGTTTTCATGTTCACTCAAAATTTGAGAATCTAAATACTGTTTTCCATTGTGATTTTTCTTGCATTCGATACAGATGAACTGAAATGTTTCTGAATGTGTGCGCAGATGTGTTTTCAAATCAAATGATCTGATGGCTTGATATTTACAAAATTGACAACGGTGAATTTTATTCGTTATCGATTCCATCAACATTCGATTTTCTTTGTGGTTGTTCAGGATATGTGAATCTAACTGCATTTTCGTATTGAATTTTTTCTCACATTCATTACATAAATAAGGATAATCATCAGAATGTGTAAGTAAATGCTGCACAAAGGAGGTTTTCCAAAAACTCGAATAATTACAATCTGAGCAAATAAATGTTTTCGCGTCTTTTCCTTTGGAATGCTTGAGTTGATGCTGCTTCAGATCCCTTGATTCTATTGTCCTGTAGTTGCAACACTCACAATCATATATTTTACTCGTAATAGAAGTGATCAAGATCTTATTGTTTTCATGTTTACTCAAAATGTGAGAATCTAATTGCCGTTTTCCATTGTGATTTTTCTTGCATTCGATACAGATGAATTTAAATGTTCCTGAATGTGTCCGCAGATGTATTTTCAGGTTGCCTCCACGAAAAGTAGTATAACTGCAATGATTGCAATTGTACCTCTTAGCATCAGCTCCTTTGGAATGCGTTATTTGATGACGATCGAAATTGCCCAAGTTCAATGTCTTGTAATTGCACGATTCACACGAATGAATTTTCCTTGAACATCCCTTGTCATTCTCCTTCCCGTGAACCTCCACAATGTGAACTTCCAACTGCGACTTGTAAACAAACTCCTTCTGGCAGTACGAGCATACGTGCTTCCTTTCTCCACTACCTCGCTTCATTTTCCCACATCTCTTCTCGTGCAACTCCAAAAACTCCTTGTCGGTGACCCCGCATCTGCAGAATCGGCACTCATAAATCTCCCCTTCGTGCACTCTATTTTTAACCGGGTCGAATCGACAATATTTTTGATGCTTCTCGCGGAACTCCTCGCTTCCCAACCCGATGAAGCAAAACTTGCACGTGTAGAATTTCGAAATGGTTTTCACTTCTTCGGGCTCGAAGTACCTCTTCGGATCGATTCCCAAATTTTTGGCGAACGTCGCCCCGTAGTAAACCAGCAGCTCTTCGCCTGCGGAGATGTCTCTGCAGGTGCGGTAATAGAGCTTGCCCTTGTATTGGAAGGCGACGAGGTTCTGTTCTGCGACCGACCTCGAGCAGTTCACGTATCGCAAGTAGTTTGAATTTTTTGCGTCGTTTGCGTCGACCTGAAAGAAAATTATAGTTATTTATGTATTAAGGGAATTATGAGGGCCTTAATTACCGATGGCAAAGTTTGCGTCCCGAGGGCCTCTGGCCCGAGGGACAGCAATTGCCAGAGGTTATCAAGGCTCTATAATTCCCGTGGTACATAGATAATTTTATTTATGACCGATTTTTATAACAATATGTCCATATTTAGAACGCAATAAATGTTTAAATTCATAACCTTTCTGGTATATTTGAATTAGGTAGCGTTGATTGTAGCATTGTTGGTTGTTACTAGGTTGTCGCTATGTTACATGTTTATAAGCAAACTTTCTCTATCAATCAATGTTTTTCCGTTAAAAACGTTTATTTTTACCACAAATCGACGATCTTTTTCTGATATAATGGAGGATATTATAAAAAAAGCGGAAAAAGCAAGACAATCATTACTTCCATCGAAAAGTGAAGCCCTATATCAAAAAGAATACAACTTATATCTGAAGTGGCTGACACAGAGAAATGTTATGTCAAAAGATGCCAACGAAACTGTCTTTCTGGCATATTTTCAAGAACTGGTAAAGTATTTTCAGTATTTTCTGGTAGATTTGGTAATATTTGTATTTATTCGTTGCAGTCAGAAACGTTTAGCCCAAATTCGTTATGGACTAAATGGTCAATGCTCAAATCGATGGTGACCATATATGAGAAAAGAGATATCACCAAGTTCAACGAACTAGCGGCTTTTTTGAAACGGAAAAGTAAGGGGTATGAGCCGAAAAAGTCTGCTGTCTTATCTCCTAAAGATGTCATCAAATTTCTAAAGGACGCCCCTAATGAAATTCATTTATTGCATAAGGTAAATTTTTTCTCATAATTTTTTTTTTCGTTTGTTTATTTCGTTTTATTTGTTATAGGTTGTTCTAATTATGGGTTATTTTGGAGGATGCAGAACTCAGGAACTTCTAAATATGAGTATAGCAGATATAGAGGACCGGGATACTGTTATGGTAGTGAACGTACCGGAAAGTAAAACTGGTGTATCGAAGAAATTTACAGTTGTGGATGAAAAAGAGTTCTCTGCTTTGCCTTCATTGAGACTTTATATGTCCTTGCGTCCTGAAGGTACAAAACGATTTTTTTTGAGCTTCCGACAAAATAAATGTACAACTCAGCCAATTGGATGTTTGGCAAAATTCCCAGTAAAATCGCAATGTATTTAGGATTGCCAAACCCACTAACCTATACGGGACATTGCCTTCGTCGCACTTCTGCTACTGCCCTAGCCAATGCAGGAGCAACTATGACAAACTTAAAAAGACACGGAGGTTGGAGAAGTTCCACGGTGGCAGAGGGGTATCTGGAGGACAGTATTGAATTGAGAAATAAAACGGCGCGTATGCTGTCTACTTTGCCATCAGAAGAGGCAGGCACCTCGACTGTAGTGAACAGCAACATTACCACCCATAAAAAAGAAGAAATTGTTTCCAGCGGCGGAAGTAATTTTCAGGGAACATTTGAAAATTGTACATTTATTATTTTTAATGACGTGAATAAGGAAAATATGTCTTAGTTTTCATTACATATAAACGTTTATAAGCATTTCTTGTATCATTTTCACCTGTAAAAGGTAAGAGGGAGTTTTTGAACCTTAATATCCCAAGGGAGTTATGACACTCATTATAGATATCATAACTATGACGATATAAGCTTATAATGTCACTGTCAGAAATAAACTTACAAATGCACTTGAAAGCAAATAATGATGATCTCTTTATTTTTTGATCTGTGATTAACAGATTCGAAAGCTTGCCGCGGATACAAAATAGTTGATTTTGCGCAACAAGCTTTTGAATCTGTTATTCACAGAATTACCTAGATAAAACAATGAACAAACATTTTTTTCCTTCCCATTGCATTCGTGTAAAAGCTTTTTCCTGGAATATTCTGTCGTTTATTTTATTGAATTAGCTCGTAATCACGAAACTCACCATCTTGGAGTAGCCCAATTTTAATCAAATAATCTCAATATCATGATAATAAGAATTGTCATCTATTTTGGAGCTTTCATCTCCAATTTTTTAATTTTCATGAAAAGTCTTCCACCACGAAAACCCCTAGATACCAATTTTGAATCGAATCAGTCCAAAATAACGAAACTCTTCAATTAGTCAGTTAGTCAGTAAGTTAATTATTATAGTTATTGAAAAAATGGAAGAGCCATTAATTGGGCAAAAAAATAATTAAAAATAACAAACACAATTTGAATTTGAATGTCTGGTAGACTACGAGCAGAAAACAACTACTTTCCTGGCAAATGCCACGCATAACATCAACTTATATCTGCTCGTAGTCCATGCAACGATTCACTATGTGAATGTGAATGTGAAACAATATTCACATTAAGACAAGCACGCTTACCCAGATAACACACATTCGCCTAAGGACGTCCTCTAATAGTCGCCAAAAGACTGTAGAGGATGTTCTATATTCTACATCCTGAGAACGTCACTAGGCTCAGAATTTTCGACATAATTGTCGCACATTAGTCCTCCGAGCGGCAGCCTGAGGATGTAGATATGTGTGGGCCTAAGGACGTCCTCTAATAGTCGCCAAAAGACTGTTGGAGGTTGTTCTATATTCTACATCCTGAGAACGTCACTAGGCTCAGAATTTTTGACATAATTGTCCCACTTAGTCTTTTCAGCGGCAGCCTGGGGATGTGGATATGTGTGGGCCTATATGGATGTATTCTGATGATATTTTCGTCTTTAAATATGTATAGGTACTCATGTGAAGTTAGGAGCAATTGACCGGAGTATGTTCTACTCATAAAAATAATTGAAAAAGGTAAATATTTTTATGTGAATTTCATCTCTTCCAAGTCACGAGATATATATACATATATATATATTTTTAAATCGAGTTACAAATTATCAAAATCGGACGAAGCGTTCTTTATTATTGAATTAATTTTTAATTATTCGATATTGGTTGGTTCTCCACTGCATATGAATTTCCCAATTTAGAAGTGAGCTATATATATCAAGAAAAATTATCTTGTCCATTATTATTGAAAAAAAAATAAGTATTCCAATTTTAGTAATAAAAATCCTTGAAAATAATTGTTGTTCAAATCACATTGAAAGTTAAACACTTATTAGTTCACGGAATAGCGACATTGCAATGAGGAGGTAAGTTCAATCACAGAAGTCAAGCAACGACAGCAGTGGCTAGGATTTGAATGGGTGACCATGATAGCGCTGATTTTTTTTATTTTTTTTTTATTTTTTTTTCATTTTCATTAGTTCTCAGATATGCTCAAAAGTCATTCTGAGAATAATAAAAACTCAAAAAAGGCATAACTGGAGTGATTAAAAAAAGTAAGACCTCGTGGGGATCTTCTGAGACGTTATTTGAACGTGGAAAATGGTAACAGGAGGACGTCCTAGGGACGTTCTTTGAAAGCCTCTCGACGTATTGAGGACGTTAATGTGACCGCCTCAGAAGATCCTCAAAAGGTTTTTGTGTTATCTGGGTAACAACTTACAGACCTTGAGATCTCCACTCTATATCTTCATCATGCCCAAGGTGGATATAAATATGGTGAAACGAGTCCCATTGAAAGGCACTAAAAATATTTGTAGACATCTGCCTACTTGATTTTGTTGAATTTCAATCAATAGTTTCAAACACTAGTAATACTTCCACGACTTCATATGGATGGCGCCACGTTTGCTGATTCCGCATGATGAATATTAATTTTCACAGTTTCTCACTCGTTTTAATTTTGTGTGATTTATTCAATCAATATCATGATTGAAAAATCGAACAATATTCATATTTCAAGCCAAAACCACAATTATGAATGATCTGTCACTGTCACTTGAACACGAAACCATAGAATACGGATACGAATAGACAACTAAATTATCGATATGGATATCAAATGCGATAGTGAAATATTACCGGTGTTATGATCTTCGCGGAAAACAATTGAAGAGTCGTTTCACCATATCTATATCCACCTTTATCATGCCTATTTGACCGCACTGAGCCGCGTTTCTAGAGATACTTGGAATCAGCTACACCATTCTAAGTTATTTAGTTATTTAGTTATTTAGTTATTTAGTTATTTAGTTATTTAGTTATTTAGTTATTTAGTTATTTAGTTATTTAGTTATTTAGTTATTTAGTTATTTAGTTATTTAGTTATTTAGTTATTTAGTTATTTAGTTATTTAGTTATTTAGTTATTTAGTTATTTAGTTATTTAGTTATTTAGTTATTTAGTTATTTAGTTATTTAGTTATTTAGTTATTTAGTTATTTAGTTATTTAGTTATTTAGTTATTTAGTTATTTAGTTATTTAGTTATTTAGTTATTTAGTTATTTAGTTATTTAGTTATTTAGTTATTTAGTTATTTAGTTATTTAGTTATTTAGTTATTTAGTTATTTAGTTATTTAGTTATTTAGTTATTTAGTTATTTAGTTATTTAGTTATTTAGTTATTTAGTTATTTAGTTATTTAGTTATTTAGTTATTTAGTTATTTAGTTATTTAGTTATTTAGTTATTTAGTTATTTAGTTATTTAGTTATTTAGTTATTTAGTTATTTAGTTATTTAGTTATTTAGTTATTTAGTTATTTAGTTATTTAGTTATTTAGTTATTTAGTTATTTAGTTATTTAGTTATTTAGTTATTTAGTTATTTAGTTATTTAGTTATTTAGTTATTTAGTTATTTAGTTATTTAGTTATTTAGTTATTTAGTTATTTAGTTATTTAGTTATTTAGTTATTTAGTTATTTAGTTATTTAGTTATTTAGTTATTTAGTTATTTAGTTATTTAGTTATTTAGTTATTTAGTTATTTAGTTATTTAGTTATTTAGTTATTTAGTTATTTAGTTATTTAGTTATTTAGTTATTTAGTTATTTAGTTATTTAGTTATTTAGTTATTTAGTTATTTAGTTATTTAGTTATTTAGTTATTTAGTTATTTAGTTATTTAGTTATTTAGTTATTTAGTTATTTAGTTATTTAGTTATTTAGTTATTTAGTTATTTAGTTATTTAGTTATTTAGTTATTTAGTTATTTAGTTATTTAGTTATTTAGTTATTTAGTTATTTAGTTATTTAGTTATTTAGTTATTTAGTTATTTAGTTATTTAGTTATTTAGTTATTTAGTTATTTAGTTATTTAGTTATTTAGTTTGTTAATAACTTCATTGCAAGATTTATCTTGCGATTAAGCTCTAACAGGACAGGATTCTTGACGAATCAGTTTCTAGCTGATAATTGTTTTGAGACCATCTTTGAGTAGACATCATCGATTAAGTTTTCAAGTTTTGGAATTATTGCTTTGCTCAACCATGATTATCGAATAGCAAAGCAGTTGGCAAAATTCTGCCTTCCCCTCCAATTCCTTTCGTCTCGTCCCTGTGTGAATAGGCTATCTTTATCGTGTTTTTCATTCGATTACAGGAGGGACGAATTCTATTTTGATTCATTCATTAGAATAGTTATGATTTGGAGTCTCCTCAGGCTCACTATTTAATTAACAAAGATTATTATTCAATTATAAAAGGAATTCCTAATTTGAAGCTCATAAACTCACAATAAGTAATATCATCACATATTAAAAAGTCAGAAGTTTTACACCATTCCATCAAAAACATGTATCTGTCACCAATTTAACGCTCAAGTCAAAATTGTAACTCAAGCCGACCGGAAATCAACCATAAAAATTTGCTCGCGAACTTTTAGAAATGGTATCGTTTTTGTTTCCGTATTTGTGACATTACATAAGATTTCACATGGATTTCACCAGAATAACTCTCGAAAAACTGTTGGAAATACACCTCTCACATCAGAAACGAACGTAAACAGAACCGAGGTTAAATTTGTCTGTGGGTTATCCCCCAGAAAGTTCAGTGGTTATCCTACTTAGAGTGTTTTTACGAGTCACCGCTAGGTAGCGTATCGCTTAGCACCTAACGCTACAGATAGGTTACAGTGACGACAACGGAATGTCATCTTTTCTATTGGTTGTTTCAAGGTCGATGTAAATCCGCCATGTTTAGGCTAAATTTGTGATAGAAGCATTGGAAATATCATGTTTTTTATCAAATTCTTGTATATTCGTGGCTTTTGAATAAAGAATCGCTTGGAATTCGACCTGCCCAGGTAAGTCCCTCAATCCTATCTAATATCGAGGATTTCTGTTTGATATAAAGTGAAACTGGAGACAAGTTTATAATATGAAAATAAACAACAAACAATTCTGAGAATATCTCCATTCAAGATAGTTGTATATAGTTCCAATCTCTGTATTAATATAAGTATATTATAATCATTAACATTATGAATATTATGAAAGTTGTGAATTATTTCACAAAAAAATTATCTAACCTACAATATAGTGTTTGATATGCATATTTTCAAGTGGTATAATTTTAGGTAGTCAACCTCATAGTAGAATGCCCGGATGTTCAGCTTTCAACTGAACAAACTCTGCAGCTAAAGGCTTTTTGATGAAAACTTTTCCCAGAGACCCAGCTAGAAGAAAACTTTGGGCAGCCAAAGTTAGGCGAGATAACTGGCAACCAACCAACCATTCAGTTCTTTGTGAGGTATTATATGATCTTCTCTGAACTTTCATGCTTGGTTTTGTGTGTTATACAATATTGTTCCATATTCTATATGTTCACTTCGAGGGGGATATGTGGGAACAAACTTTTCTTGCCATAATTTGGAAAATAAAATAAAAACTCGTTTTTTGAACTTTAGGTTGAAGATAGCGAGTAAAAAAAGATTGTCAAAAAAGTCAACAATTATGGCAGTAAATCTATGAGAAAATGAAATGCTGTAAAATGTATGTGTCCAACTTATATTATTGTGTTTCAAAAATAAATGATGTGTCGATTATTTTATATATGTATTTATCATTTCAAAATAAAATGAATGTATTGTTAAGTGGTCTATTTTTTATTTCTTTTACATATCCTTAAAATGAGGCAAGTAGAATGTAAAAGAATATTTCAATACATACATATAATCAATTCATCATTTTCATATCATATAATTCGTCGTTCAACTCGAATACCAGTCAACTCTGATCAATAAAGTTTATTAGGAATGTCGTTTGAAATTCGTATTTACCGCGAATAATTCAAAATTTTGAATTACCCGCGTTATATTCGCATTCTCGAAATTGAATATTACTTCATTCATGAGGTATAAGTCATTGAAAAATTAATCACAATAAAGACAGTATAATAGTTCATCATGATCAGAATGTTATCACGATAAATTATAGTCCAATTCCACAAAAATCGTGAATTTTGTGTTTTCCTCCTATAATGGACCGAAAAAGTGTGACGTCAAAGCTATGTTGGTACTACTGATTTGCTTCCAAACAAATTATTTTCCCATGTAAATCTCCATAAGAGATTTTTTGAAATCGATTATCTCATTTATAGTGAAAAAGTTACATATTTCGATACCATTTATGGAAAAAAGGACATACTAGTTCCTATTAGAAAAATAGAAACAGGTGAGAAACGCTAACAAATTTGAATGAGATTATATTGAAATCTATTGAGGTTGTGTTTTTTCAGTGTTTACTTTTGAGGCCCTGATATTTCGACTGCATTTTCGATTAATATTATATAATATATCAGTGTAGTGAATGGAAAATATGTCTTGAAGCCAGTTGAAGCTATCAACAATGGTACATTTCTCTAGAGATGAGGAAAAACTGATATCTAGGGGCTAAACTAAAAGGCCATGTTGAGAACATGGTATTTGATGCTGATCTCAAGACCTTGATGTGGTTGATTCAAGCGAATATTCATGATAAAACATATAAAGTACAGGTGAGCTATAATATTAAAGGGTATATTGGATAAATTGAACGTTTTGAAATGTTTGTTGTAGATAAACTCTACCAGTGTATGTGAGTCCCTGTTCAAGAGGATAGTTTCTTGACCATCACATTGGCAGCTTTAGCAATATTTGCACACTATAATGTACGAGTACCTTCAAAGCTTGAACTAGGAGTAATAAAGAAAATGCACCATCAGCATTTGAAGAGAAATCAGTCACACAAATGTAGAATTATATACATTATATTATACAATATTAATCATAAAATAAAGTGAATATCGATCGACATCATACTCTCGAAGTGTTATAATGAAAAACTGACATTCAAGAGTCATTTTATTTCTTCTTGAGCACTTATCAATGTAGTACAGTGCCTAGGGACAGTTCTCAAAGTTGTTCATGAACTTATATCTCCTGGGAGAACTTATAATTATTTCATGATGCTGCTAATAAACTCCCAGGTAAGCTTTCAGATTCTTCTACATCCCACTGAACATGCAATGTTACAAAATATTGCTACAATATTATGTGCGGCTTGCTCCCGTAATATGGCATGACAATATTGCATAAAGTTTCTTGTAATGTTATATTCCAAATCATAACAGAGAAACCTACTATCAAATAATTGGTAAATTACAAAAGTAACTTTTTATCGAGTTTCAATTGCAATATTGTCTCAACTATAAAAGTTTATTACATTTGCAACATTCCATGAACAATCAATAAACAATTTTATAGCAAGTTATAAATCAATTCTGTTTAAATTTCATTTGTAATATTGCCTAAACCTTGTAAATTCATCACATGTTCACTCGTGTTGTATCGAGTGGAATCGGTTCGATCATTGGAGATGGAGGATCATCATTGCATCAGAGATCTCGCAACGGCACGGCAGTCAGCCATTGCTGTTTAGTCAAGTTCTTTGTTCTTTGTGTATCGGCAATCGGAATTACATATTTACAATTCACAAGACTATTGCACAGGTTTCCTTTCAACTGACATATTGGACTAAGTGATAAAGTGCCCTTATTTCATAAAAAAATACGCTGTTGATAAGGATAGTTCGAAGGTAAGGTGAATTTTTCATTCTATTGTGATATTGAATGTAAGGTTTTTAGAAACAGAATCGTCGTAAGAAGTTTTCGCAAATGTCAATCAAATGTTTACGTGAAGTAGTATACTCGTTTTGTCAGAGTTCATTCATGATTAGATCAAGTTACTGCGATTTTATTATTGTCACCATATTTCATCTGTCGTTTTTTGTTTCAGTTCTCCTAATGAATATTGGACTGCCACTTCAAGAAGTACCTATATTTGTAGATGTTAGTTTTAGTTCATTATTTATTTTATTTTTGGTGTATTTTGCGTTCATTTTGTGAATTATATGTTTTATGTTTGAAATTTGTGCTTTCATTTTCAAGATTTCAATAGGCTTCACACATACTTTTCTATTAAGAAGTCACTGCTATATTGCAACAAGGTGGTAGTAGGAATATTCAATATTTAGTTTTCATATACTTTACATGTTATATTGCAGTGACCTTACTGGAAACATTACATTCACAATATATATAAAAAAATAACTTTCATTCAATTTATAAGTAATGTTGCAGGAACCTTGCTAGAATGTGTCATCAAGAAATATTGAATTTGTTATATTAATTAGGGAAGGTCCGTTTCAGCGGTTGCTGAAATCTTGCAGTATGGTAGCGACAAACCTTACAACCTTGCATTGATGGGTTGCTGTAATATTGAACAAATATTACATTGCTCAGTGGGATATTCCAAAGAAGACAACATTATCATGAAAAGAAAAATCTCTACTGACAGCATCAACCTTAGTAGGTATATCTTTCCTCAATCTACAACAAATAATGATATAATAATACCTTTGTTATGTCTAGTAACCATATCTTGATTTACACACTTTTCATTCTTATTTTATATCACGATTGTGATAGAAAATAAAATAATATTAGAGAATAAATACAATAATAAAGCAAAATCCTGACCTCACTTCAGTTTGATTGAGATTTATTCAAAACTATCAATGGTTAATACATGTTTCTATTTTTTTCAAGATACATCGAACCTCCCTCTTTCCGTAAATAATCTTGAAATACGTTAAATATTCACGATAAATATTAGAAGAGACTTCAAAAATCTGCTTATGGAGATTTACATGTAAATTTTTTTCTATTGGAAACATTCAGGAATACCAACATAGTTTGTGACGTCACGACTTTTTCGGTCCATTCCCATAGAAAATTAGCCTAAACATGGCGGCCGCTAGCCCATTGGCGTCACTGTAACCTATAAAAGCCACTGTACCTAACGCGAGTTCCTCACCAATTTCCCGTCTCTCAATTTCCAAGCGTATCCATTGTTGGTGTCGATCCTGGTGATGTTGCCGTCGTAAGGCCCCAAGCGGACCCCCTTCCGCACACTCTTGAGCGCGAAAACTCCGTGGCCGTGAATGACGGACCGGCGCACCTCAAGGACGCCCCTCGGGGCCGTCTTGATAGCGCGGTCTTCGGTGCCCCTTGGCACGGGATTGTCCTCCAGCGAGACCAGCTCGCCGCATTTTGTGCACACGTCGAGATATTCCTCTTGGCATGTGTCGCAGACTGGGGAAAAATAGGTGACATGCACATGTATCCGGAGAAGGGTGTATACAGGGTGTTTCATAATAAATGCGCAGGACTTCAGGATATGATAGCTCTTTCAAGAATATGAAAAAAAAGTTCCTATTGTCTTACCCTTTAAAATGCACCGTTTTCGACATACAGGGCCATCTTAAAACCCTAGTCTACGCTACTCCAGTTGAAAATGTTGACAATTTAAGAGAGCGCATTGTTGCTTCTTGCAACATAATTCGGAACACTCCGGGTATTTTCCTACGTGTTAGACAGTCAATGCATCGAAGAATTGCTGCGTGCATTGAAGCTAACGGCGGACATTTCTAACACTTAATTTAACTAAGTATGCTTTGTTTTTTTTTTGTTTTTTTTTTGCAAATATAAAAGTTAACGTTTGGTTTTGTTACTTGTTCTAACGTTCGAATAAATTTTGTATAATTATGAAAAAAATTATTTAAAAAAATTTACCATGTTTTTCAACCTGAAAGTTGATTTTTCTTGAAAACGGTCAACTCCAGAGCTTATAAACAAGAGTCCCTTTTTTGTGTAGAAAACATTGGCGGTTTGAATAGGTGGCTCAAAATTGTACTTTTTCCAGTGGCATAAAAGTTGGAGGAAATAACACCCACTATCCCTTCAAAATCTTCACCAATAATGAATTTTAAAAAATAATAAATCAGCCCAAAACATAGCTTATTATGAGTAGAAAATGCCTGCAAAATCTGTTTTCTGTGCGATAAACGGTTCCAGAAATATTCGCAAAAAACGATATATATATTTTTTTAATTCAACACCCTTTCGAAAATGGTGCATTTTAGAGGGTAAGTCAATTGGAACTTTTTTTCATATTCTTGTAAGAGCTATCATATCCTGAAGTCCTGCGCATTTATTATGAAACACCCTGTATAGATATGGTGGAACGAGTCCCATTAAAAGGCACTAGAAATATTTGTAGACTTCCGACTACTTGATTTTGTTGAATTTCAATCATAGTTTCAAACACTAGTAATACTTTCACGACTTCATATAGATGGCACCACGTCTGCTGATTCCGTATGATGAATATTAATTTTCACAATTTCTCTGTTATTTTGATTTTTTGTGATTTGTTCAATCAATACCATGATTGAATAATCGAACAATATTCATATTTCAAGCCAAAACCACAATTATGAATGATATGTCACTGTCACTTGAACACGAAACCATAGAATACGGATATTAATAGAGAACTGAATGATCGATATTGATATTAAATGCGATATTAACGCCATCTCCGAACAATTGGTGAAATATTACCGGTGTTATGATCTTCGCTAAACCAGTCTACAGGTTTTAACGAAAAACAAATAGTCGTTTCACCATATCTATATCCACCGTTTATACGGAAGAACTGGAATTAAGCGTCAATCAATCCATCAAAATACGCTCTAATGTCAGAAGTGACAATTCTTATCGACAAAGCAAGGTGGATATAGGATGGTGAAACAGCTTCCTATTAACAAGCACTAGAATAATCTGTAGACCTTTGCCTACTTGATTTCATACCGTAGTAATATTTCCTGAAGTTATCAGAGATGGCGATATACCTTGTGTCGGTAAAACAGAATCTGTGCTTCTGTCATCTTTTTATCAGTTTCATCTGTTCTAGATGAAAAATGACTGAGAATAGTCAAAATATCAATATTCATTCCAGATTTACAAGAAAATATATTGTTCAATGTCGTTTCAAGTCACGTCTGTCAGATGCGAACGACAGAAATACATAAGCAACAGAAATCTTCCTTGAAATTCGATTTTACTGCCATCTTCATTCAAGTAGCTGAAATATTACTACCTTCTCAAACGGTCTACAAGTTTTTCGCAGAAACAATTGAAGAGCTGTTTCACCATCCTATATCCACCTTGCGACAAAGTCATAGAAGAACAATAAAATAGTATCGGTACAAACATTATGATTTGTATAAAGGATTGAATGAAAAAATATTAAAAACAACACAACGTTACTTTTACACGCAAAAAACAAATTGAGATACCTATTGAATAATATAATATATAATAATAATATAATAATTTATTGCACAAAAGAAAAAAACCGCTACAAAATAGAATTATCATAATCTAACCTAAATAATGTACAGGGTCTTCACGTATATTTTGAACCCCCCCTTAACTTTTTTATCTAATTTTTATTTTCAAAAAATGATCCTATGTAACTTTTGATGTAGATTTTATATCTGTGAACAGAAAAACAATTGAAGATCTGAAAAAATAGGTTTTTTTTCTAACCACTATACTAGTTGCCTTAGCAACCCTCAGAAGTTTTACGGAGTAAACTTGTACGAGTTAGGATAGCGGGGACCTTACCTTTTATAGTGGGATCCGATACCACTTTCAAATATATATACATGTATCATGTTATCTCTAATAGATTTCTAGATATTTGACGTTGAAATTTCAGATAATTAGGACAAAGATGGTCAGGGTAGCTATGGAAATAATTTAAATATATGTTGTTAAATTGATGAATGCTATAATATGTCATAGATTTCGAGATATTTGACGTTTAAATTCGGATTTTATCCGGATTTTCTCTCGGATTATAAATAATAAAAAAAATATTTGTTATCAACGATTTCCAAATATTGTACTAAATCATGATTTTCTATATTTCTCCATCGGAAAACCCAACTCTTTTGAGGTATGCGCTATAAACCAAATAAAACACCATATTTCTGTTGTGAGGCTTTGGTTTTTTTATTATTTTCCAAATATATTGATGGTATATCACATTTTTCCCTGTCACTAAAACCCATTATAACGAATAACCTTACAAATAACTGACATATTATAGCTTTCATTAATTTGACAACATATAGTTTGATTATTTCCATAGCTACCCTGACCATTTTTGTCCTAATTATCTGAAATAATCCGTTTTAAATCTGAATTTCAACGTCAAATATCTCGAAATCTATCAGAGATAACATAATACATGATATATTCTATCAAAAAATAGCAAAATATAAAGGGTGTTCCATTTGAAAAATATATTTGGTGCCCATAACTTTTTTTCAGATCTTCAATTGTTTTTCTGTTCACATAATATATAAAATCTACATGACAAATAGGAACATTTTTTGAAAATGAAAATTGAACAATAAATAGAAAAGTGAAGGGGGGGTTCAAAATATACCATTCACGTATATTTTGAACCCCCTCTCAACTATATTGCTTTTTTCAAAATATGATGTTATGTGATTTTTCTTGTCGATTTCATATAAGTATAAACAGAAAAACAGTTGAAGATCTGAAAAAAAAAGTTATTGGCAAAAAATATATATTTTTAAATATTATACCCTATATATTTTGTCACTTTTGAATAGAGTATATTTTCCGATTTCAAATATACATAAATATATCATGTTATTTCGAATAGATTTCGAGATATTTGACGTTAAAATTCAGATTTCGCATCAATATGAAACCCAGATATGACACCCAACTCACGTGATATACAAGCTCATTTAATTTCAGTTTATCATCAATGTGGAGACCGAGAGATCTGGTGAAAATGACTTTCTCAATGAGATTTGTGCCTCAATTCAGGGCATAAAGGTGAGTTCCCAATGCAGCGTTTTTGCTTCTCGCGTCGCCCGTAATGCACTCTGATTGGTGAAGCGGAATTCAAAATTGCTGTGCTGCTTTTCGTTTATTTTGATTATTACCAATGAAAGCATTGAGTGTGGTTATGTGAATCAAAAAAAATAAATGCAATGGAGGCGATAATAAAATAAACGAAGAAAATAATTAGTTTATTTCCTACGAAAACGTAGAAGACAGGGTAAATACGATTATGCTGGGTTATATGGTGCATAATCCACAATAGAGCTGCAATTATTTGAAAACCCCAATAAGATAATTCAGGATAACAGCAATAATTTTACTCTCAAGATATCCTCATCATGCTCTTGTTCCTCCATTTCAGTTGAATAAATAACCTAACCAATACCAGCATTGAGTCAGCGACGCAAGAAAGTTGAAAATATTGAACTTTTTCGCTTCAATATTATCTGAATTTCGCTTCACTAATCAGAGTGCATGACGTGCGACGCGAGAAGCGAAAACGCTGCATTGGGAACTAACCTTTAAGCGTACCCAGTGGCGTGCCGTCTGGGGGGGTTTCTGGGTTCAAATCCCCCCCTCCCCCAGAGATCCATCAATAGTCGAATTTTGTGGAAAATATTATAAATTTATTTCCAACCTATTATAAGGTTCCTTTTTGTCTACGTTGCATAAAGCAACGGGAGAACCCCGACTATTTCACGCACTTGCCAAATGAACCAATCAGGAGCTAGCTAGTCAAGTTCGGATTATTGATAACACAAAAACTTGACTCTTGACTCTGATTGGCCTATCAAGTTCGGTGTTTTCAGCTTTGTGTATATGACAGTTAAACGCAGAAAGAGTGGTTGGATCCAGTACGGATCCCTGTTGCGAACATTTAAGTTTCTGGAGCACTTTTTGTTCAGGGTACAGGGTGAGAGAGTTTTATCGGACAATCAATAATTTAAATATTGTGTGAATTATCATTTATATAGTATATGAGAAGAGATTGATTGATTTTGAATGATGTTTGAAATCAATATTAATTACTCACAGATGTATCTGTCATCTTTGGGTTGTTCTTCTTCGAAGTAGTTTTTCTCTGGAATATTTTCTCGCTTCGGATTCTTTCTCACTGAAACGAATTGAATATTTGAGAGACTGTATTCACCTCAGAGATTTATTAGATAATTTTCTATGGGAATACGTATGGAACCCTCTGAATATTTACTAAACGGCAAATGTGATTCGAATGGAATTTGGTGTCTGTGGATTCTTCGACCTGGTGAACTCAAAAATATTATTAACGATTTATCAATTTTGCTGTGCTTAGTAAAACTTTTCAAATACAACCCCTTTCATTTTCACTGCATTCGATGCTGGTTTTCCATATGATTGGGTAGTACTACACCTTTTCCAGTTGTATTTCAGAAAGCGTCTAGTTAATTTCAGATTAGTCATTTGAATTTCAGAAAGTGTCAATTGTTTTTTAGAATAGTGAGGTGAATTTCAGAAAGCGTCAAAATGTATTTCAGAATAGCGAGTTTAATTTCAGAAAGCATCAATTGTATTTCAGAATAGTGAGTTTTATTTCAGAAAGCGTCGATGGTATTTCAGAATAGTCAACTGAATTTCAGAATTCGTCATTTGAATTACAGAAAATATCATTTGTATTTCAAAAAGCATCAATTGAATTTCAGAATAGTCACTTGTATTTCAGAAAACAGAGGTTTATTGTGAATACCCCATGTTTTAGTGGTCTAATTTTCCATTCCTCTCTGAGAAATTATGTAGTTGCTAACGAGATTGAGAGGAGTTTAGTAGGTCGCAACATTTTTTCCATGATGTACTAAGTATGTATAAAGTGAATTAATGTTTATGGGGGCTATCCATTTAACACAATATTCTCAAGAATGTATAGGTAGCACTTCCGATTGTACCAGAAATGGGCCGCCTCTTCTATATCTTGAAGTTAAAAATTGCGTTTGCAGGTAGATTTTTTTATTTCTGCACAGGATCATATATTTTCTAATATTTATCAATTTATACGTAGAAGCCCTAATTCTGTTTTTGAAATACACATGACGCTTTCTGAAATACATTTGATATTTTCTGATATACAAATGACGAATTCTGAAATTCAATTGACTATTCTGAAATACATTTGACGCTTTCTGATATTGAACTGACTATTCTGAAATACAATTGATACTTTCTGAAATACAAGTGACTAATCTGATATTCAATTGATGCTTTCTGAAATTAACTTGATGGTTTCTGAAATAAAACTGAAAAAGGTGTGATAGTTCACTTTTTCAAACGGGACAACCTGTAGGTATTTCAATTTACAATCGGATATATCTGTGAAGCCGTTTGACATAACGAATAAAATACAGGGTGTTCTGCTTACAAAAATTAACTTCCTACTAGGTATAGGTAGGGATCACCAAGTTCTTGAAAATTTCTTGTCTTGATTTCAAGACAAGATCAAGACAAGAACTAATTTTAGATTTCAAGACAAGAAATTTCATATCGATACCAAGATTTCTTGTCAAGAAAACAAGAAATCTTGAAATATCTTGAAACGTATTTATTTGTGAAAAATATAATATATTTCAACATAACAAGACATATTTTCATTTATTGAACACAAAATGCAAAATGCAAAATGCAAATCAAAAATAATAATCCTGATGCGATCGTGCTGGGGAATCACGTGCAAAAGTTGTAGGGTTCGTTCTGAACCTGCAGAAAGTTAAAACAGATCGAACAAATGAATATCGCTGATTTAAAATATGCGTACCAAGTTCGTTATTTTCAATATAGAACAATCCATATATTTTTCGAGAAAATTGAAGATATCCTTTCTCCTGATTTCAGAAATATATTGGTTATTGATATTTGGTTTAGCCATTTTCGAAATGTTTATAATAATATAATTTATAATTTAATTTTTCCAAATCGCAATAATTGACAAGAAGAAACCACAAGACATATACCTAGATAATTTGAATTTTGACACTACTAGTCAAAGTCGATACGACTTTTTGATGCACACAACTGTACCTACTGTGACAGCGGAAATTTCAAGATCTTGAAATTTCTTAACTCAAGACAAGATATTATATGTCAAGAAAACGTCAAGTCAAGATTGTTTTCAAATTTCTTAACTTTGTCTCAAGTCGACAAGAAGTTGTTATCAAGACAAGAATTCTTGTCTTGTCCACCTCTAGGTAGATAGGTAGGACAATCATTCGTTTATTTCGGACACCTTGTATTTCTTGATGGAGTTTACCTCGCGAATTCAAGAATGAGAATATTATCGACGATGTTGTCAAATCTTTCAAAAATGCTGGTTTGCCAGATCTCAGAAAATTTCAGTAAAAATAATCAGGAGTTATGCGATGTATGGAAAATCCAGTAATCGTCGACACGATTTATGAATTTTCCAGATTGAATAGAACTCCGGTACTAAATGCGATTTTTGAATTCGCCAGGTCGAACATTCCGCATCGGGTACCAAATTCAATTGGAATCACAACTGTCGTTTCGGAGATATTTTTTCCTAACTTGAGATTGACTAACTGTATTATAAGTTCTTGGCTTATCTCGATAAGCACTCTTCATAAAATAGGTAAAAATGCTTCATCTTCGATTATATTCAAAATCCAAGTTGTTGAAATCAAAAACAAGAGAATTATCATAATAAGAAATATCAAAACAATGTTGGAAATTCATTCAGTTAGATCAAATATGCAGAAATGTTTTGTGCTGAACTTGAAGGTTGTGTTTTTCAAATTAAAACTTTGACTGTAATTGTTTCACTATATATGCTACTGGAGGGGTTGGAATTATTGCACAATATCTCGATTTATTGATCAAACTCATTGATAAATAAATCAATTAATACTACAAAAAAATATTTCCTACAAGTTGTCACACATCAAACAATTTGAACGAATATATATTAATAAATCTTCAAAAGTATCTACACCTATACATTTCTACAGACATTTTTTTTCTTTTGTTGAGGAATATATTCATCCTTTTGGGTTAATGTTATGCTGAAAAAATAATGATAACCCATACAGAGTAGGGATATTTCTTCACCGCATCATATTGTCTATCTTTTTGACTGAAAAGGTTCAATTTATTCTCCATTTCCTCTATTTGTTCGATACTACTTGAAAATATAAATGATCTTGAGTTCTTCTAAATATTGTGTAGGTATGTCTTCGAAAAATATGAATGTCGAGAAATACATAGAAATATAACTTGCTAAATTATTGCTTGAATTTAATTTCTGTTATCGCATTGAAAAAATGTTATTTATTCCGAATGAGGGAAAAACTTAAAAATAAAGGGCTATTCAAATTCGACGATCATCATTGGGATCTCGAGAACCGTAAGAGCTACAAAGAACTTTAAATCGGGGCAAAGTTGCGGAATTTTATGATCATTATTATGGTGACAAAAAATCCGCGCCAGCTCATTTAGTTTTCAAAATATTCGAAAAAACTGAATTTTTGAATCATCTATTTTATTTTATTATTGCTTTATAACTGGAGATACAAAAAACTGAAAGCACTTCTTCATTGCCACATTCTGCGATCTTCATTCTGGCATTCTTAGATTTCGAGTTCGACGTTTCGTCTTCCAGCGGCCATCATCAACTTTTATTTTTTCAATACGAAGATTAATATTTTTCAATTTTTCGAGTGAATTTTTTTAAATGTGTTTTTAACCGACAACTTAGTCGCAAAGCAACCCTCGAAGTCTCATTTAGACTTGTATGAGTAAGGAAGACGGGGACCTTAGCTTTTTAAGTGTCATCCGAAGCACTACTCGGCTGGTTATCGTTGAGAATCCGAAGGATTGATATCTAGGTACCAAGAATGTTCGGTTGGTCAACTATCTCCTCCCGCTAAACGATGATACAGAACTAAATCAAATGTCTAATAGCCCCGCCGGGATTAAAACCCGGAACCTCTAGAATATAAGCCAGCGTGGGGAAAATTATGAAAAAAGATGCATCTTCGTATTGAAAAAAAAAGTTGATGATGGCCGCGAGAAGACGAAACGTCGAACTCACGATCTAATAATGCTATTTTAAAGATCGCTAAATGTGGCAATGAAGAAGTTATTTCAGTTTTTTTTGTATCTCCAGTAATAAAGCAAGAATAAAATGGAATAGCAAATTCAATAATTCATTTTTTTTCGAATACTAAAAGAGGTATCGCGGATTTTATTTCACTATAATAATGATCACAAAATCCCGCATCTTTGCCCCACTATAAAGTTCTTTGTATCCCTTACGGTTCACGAGATCCAAATGGTAAATGAGAAAGACAAAAAAAATAATTTTTCAAAAATATTGTCGTAACTTATGACCACGAATATTTGCCTGTAATTATTGTATATAAAGTAAAAGAAAATAACGTTAAATATATAGGTATCTGGCACCCCCTTGTAGACATGCGGTTTTTCAGAACTTTACTTTGAACTCCTTAACAAAAAATTGTAATGAAATTTTTGGCGCTCTCAACTAGTTTCGGAGATACGACGCCCCAAAGAAAGAATTTTTTGTTCAGGACGCCAAACTACGTAAGTTCCGCAAAACCGCATGTCTCTACAGGAAGGAACCCGATAACTATACCCATATTTACCAAATGAAGAGATCAATTAAGTTGGAACGCGACACCAGGAAATTTCGTTTCATTTTGATCATAAACCTTCCCGTTCAAAGATTCCAAATCCAAATTAAAAAAAAATCTGTTTTATCCCACCCTGTAATATTAATATTTTATTGGTCAAGTCGATATGACATAACGAAAGCCAGTAAAATGAGCTTTATTAATTCCCAATGAAGATCTATTGGTCAATTCAGGAGAACATCCTTTATTTTCAGTTTTGTTTGAATGTTCTCATTTTCCACGAATAAAATTGACGCACTCTGTGTAATAAGTATCAATCATAACTTTCTATAATACCTATGTGACTTTTTGCAAGTGAATTAGGTTTTACTAGATGCGAATATCGAATATATTTGAAAGAGATTTATGAATCACCCTATAAAATAATCTTAAGGTTTATTCAGAAACACTTTTTTCGGCAATGTTATTCGACATACTTATACCATACCGAGTATTGATTGAACAATGTGTAAATTTCACATACCATGTTCACAATCAGCTTTCCTCTTGGTAGGAGGCTTCCTCTTAGTTGGTTTCGAATCGGGTTCATTTATTATTTCAGAATCAATGAGATGAATTTCAGTCAATAATTCATTCCGTAGGGGTTTCTGGTACCTCATGTATTCTGGCTTCGGCATGAAAGTTTCTAAAAAACAAAATGATTTGACAAAATAGCAGGTAGCGTGAAAGTACAAAGTAGGCAGTATAACATTCAACTCACCTCCAAATGGGGTATCGAAGTAATTTCGAGTCGAAATTAAATACCGATATCTCAAGATATCTGGAATCTTATTCCAATCATCGTACGTGAAATAACTCTTGATGATTTCTCGTACTTTGACACTTTCCTGAATCAACCAGTCTTCCATTTTTTCATTGATTTCGAAAGGTTTCCAGAAAAATAATTGCCGTTCGAACAATTCGAAATGGAAGACGCTATTCAAATTCACTAATTCAAGTCGGTTGTAAGACACGGCGCCCTTCATTTGTTTTGTATGCAAGCACCGCGCTAGTCAAATCTCGCCAACCATAATAGTAATTATAAAATCAAATAGTTTCGAATGGGTCTTATACATTTTGAATATATTTGCTCATGTCTACGGATAAAAATAAAGTTGAAGAAATAAATGTAAGAATTAATGAAGTATGTTTGGTCTTCCCAGAAACATCTCATTTGATAACAGAATCCAGAGCTTGATGGTCTGGTTAGAGATGGGAGTGTATAACGATAGCTAGAGATGTGCGAATGTGATGAACGGATTTTTGGAATTTTTGTACGATTTGAATAGTTTTTTGTTCGAAAAATCACGTTTATTTGTTCATTTTGTTTCGAAAATGTTCTTATTTTGATATAAAGTTTACTTTCCCTCGTTATAGGACTCTGATGGCGTCTTTTCAGTACCTAAGTATATATCTATTGATAGAGATGATTTTGTTTTGGACAAAATAAAAAACTAGAAGGTGATTTGAGCTAAGCTAGGCAATTTTTTTGTAATTTACAAGCTTTCATTTTAACTTCCCAATTTCCAACCACTTCTGGTCTAGTCGTCCGATCAACTTGAGATTTGGCAGGTGTTCTAGAGACATAATTATAGGATTTTTGATATGGTCCGATTCGATTCAAAGTTATTGCTTTGTGTGGATTTTCGGAGTCGAAGATAACGAATTTTTATCAAAATTTATGAATTCAATACGTCGGCTCCATATGGTGGACGTGTTTGGTATATGTGGGGGTTTCCGGTGTCCGAGAGTATGTTTTCTTATCAAATTTCATATCTTATATGGCGGATGGCGGACGAGTTTCGTGATCATGGTCCGATACTATTCAAAATTGGTATCATTCAAACATTTTCAGCGAAAACTAATAATTATTTTTTTTCCATTTGAAACCGTTCCAAAAAGAGAAAATAAACTTCAGATTCAATCATTTAATTACATATTATACAACTCCAAATGATATAACAGATAGATCTTATAACGCTAGATCCGGTATCCAGGTTATTTGTTTTGTAGATCCGGGGGACCATTGATTGGTCGTTTTTAGTTATGTCCATACATATGTGTTGTACCTACTTTCTTGCAGACCCCTCTATACCAAAAAAATACTACAGGATGCCGGATCTAGCGTTATAAGATCTATGATATAACACTTATAAGTAAGAATTCATTTATTTCTTTATGGAAGTAGATTTACCAAGAGCATATCAGAAAGTACAGGGTGCCCATTTTCAAGCTGAATAATTATTATCTGAGAGGAAATTCGATGTTTTATTATTAGTTTTTTTGTTGTTTTGTGAATAGCATCATGATTTTATGTAAATGTTTATGTTATTATTTCATGTATACAATAAGTGTGGAATATAGCTGAATTCAACTAGAAATAGTATATAAAAGTGTTTTTGAAAAGTGTATTTTAACCGCCAACTTCACTGCGAATCAACCCTCGAAGTCTCATTGAGACTTGTATGATAAGGAAGACGGGGACCTTAGCTGTTTAAGTGTCATCCGAAGCACTACTCGGCTAGTTATCGTTGAGAGACGAAGAATTGATATCTAGAAGTAGGTACCAAGTATATTCGGTCACCTATCTCCTCCCGCTATACGATCCTATCCCAGCAAACAATTTCAGTTGGCCCAGTAATGGGCCAATACCTGCTTACCAGATCAATCAATCAATCAAAAATACTTTATTGTCAGAAGAAATGATATTCTCATTGAAAAAGTCATCGTAAATGAGAAAAATAAAACATAAATCACCTGAATTTGTAAAACATTCTGGTAACAAACACACACAATTATTATAAAACAGATAACACATGAAATTTCAAACATTCTGGTAATAAAATAAATAGGTACATCAATTATAAAAATAACATAAAACTAGGAACACATATTTTTGCATATATTTTTTTATGTATTTAGGTAGGTCCAGGAGGATTTAACGTACTGCCATTGATTGATCATTTTGAAATTTTGACCATACATACAGCGTGATTTACGTAGGCCGTGCATTAGAAGTTTTTCAACTTGCAGTTGGACTAGAAACTTGAAATTTGGTATGCTGTCATAATTGATCATGTGCGTTCTACCTCAAATGTTTTTAGTCCTACAGTTATACAGGGTATGTCAAAAGTCAGTACCAACTTTCTTATTTTAAATGGAAACCTAATGTTTTTTTTCTAATGGTTCGATTGGCCTTCTGATTATGACTTTAGACAACCTGAGTTATATTTACTTATCTATCACAGTTTTTGAGATATGTCCATTTTTCTGAAAAAAATTACGGCTGTAGTAGTTTACGAAAACACGTGTAGCCCGCAAACTGTTCAAAATTAGGAAACCAAATTATGGAGCACTTAGCTGGTAGTCCAGGTTAACACCTGATGTCCCATCGAAGGTCCCATTTTGTACCATATGGGCGCAGGCGATTTTTGAATGTCGCAATACAAAATTGTCAAAAACTCAATTTTTTCAAATGGCACCTACCATTTTTTTAACCATTCGAAAGAAAATTGAATTTTAGGATGAGTTATTTCAGCATTCCCTATACCCAAGTTCCATCTCTATCGAGTTATTCAATAAAAATCAAGAAATGCCTTATCTTGCAGAATGATTATGTGTTTATTCAAGTATGCCATGAAAACAAAAAACAACTGTAAACAAGCAGGTGCTATTTTGTCAAAGTAAAAACGAGTCGTGCTAATTATTAAATAAAATTGATTGGAATATGGAAAATTATACAAACGAAGTTGTGTTTGACTTGTTTGTTATCCACGGCATGTGTCAAAAAATTGTGCAGCGAACTGTCCGAGAGTTTAATTTTAAATATCCAAACTTACCGAGGATGACACGGGGCAAGTTCTCACGATTGAAAACTAATTTTATACATTTTGGGAAGGGGGCTAGACCCGTTAGGAGAGTCAAACCACTAACTGGCAATGACGATAATCAAATTACCATTCTCGGATATTTTCAAGCATATCCTCAAGCCTCAATACGAACGGCGTCTTTGGAATTAGGATTTTCATACTCTGCAATACAAACCATTTTACACCGCCATAAGCTAAATCCTTTCAAATTTATACGATTGCAAAAATTACACCCGGGTGACTTTCCCCGTAGAGTAAACTTTTGCGAGGACTTGTTACTCAAAATACAAGAGAGCACGCCGGATTCTTAGACAACATAATTTGGACTGATGAGGCAAAGTTTTGTCAGCTGGGAGTTTACAATAGGCGCAATCGACATTTTTGGGCTTCTGAAAATCCACATATGGTGTTCGAAGTTGAAAATCAAGTACAATTTCGAATAAATGTGTTTTGTTTGGTAATGAACCAAGAGGTACGCTACTTTATGTACGATGAAAATCTGAATCGTGACAGATATGTAGAAATTCTTCAAAACGTAATTGAAACATTTCTTGACAATTTGCCACTGGCTAGAGCTGCACGTTCATGGTACCAGATAGATGGGGCACCACCGCACAATACACGAACTGTGTTTACCACATTGACATCCATGTTCGAGCACCGTTGGTGGAAATCGAGGACCCTTTCTCTGGCCTGCAAGATCTCCAGATCTTACCCCTTTAGATTCTTATATTTGGGGTAGGGTGAAAGATTTGGTCTATTCTTCACCAGTTCACAATATAGATGAGTTGAGACTTAGAATAATACAGACTTTTGACAGTCTCGACCCCAACGAAATCAGACGTGCTACGCAATCTATTGAAAGTAGAATAATAGAATGTTTAAACAACAATGGTGGTCATATTGAACATTTACGCTAGAGTTCTGTCAATGTTGTTCAATATTTTTGATTAAATTATTACAATTTTCTTTTGTTTCCATGGCATACACACATAATCATTCTGCAAGATAAGGCATTTCTTGATTTTTATTGAATAACTCGATAGAGATGGAACTTGGGTATAGGGAATGCTGAAATAACTCATCCTAAAATTTAATTTTCTTTCGAATGGTTAAAAAAAATGGTAGGTGCCATTTGAAAAAATTGAGTTTTTGACAATTTTATATTGCGACATTCAAAAATCGCCTGCGCCCATATGGTACAAAATGGGACCTTCGATGGGACATCAGGTGTTAACCTGGACTACCAGCTAACTGCTCCATAAATTTGGTTTCCTAATTTTGAACAGTTTGCGGGCTACACGTGTTTTCGTAAACTACTACAGCCGTAATTTTTTTCAGAAAAATGGACATATCTCAAAAACTGTGATAGATAAGTAAACATAACTTAGGTTGTCTAAAGTCATAATCAGAAGGCCAATCGAACCATGACAAAAAAACATTAGGTTTCCATTCAAAATAAGAAAGTTGGTACTGACTTTTGGCATACCCTGTATAACTGTAGGACTCAAAACATTTGAGGTAGAACGCACATGATCAATTATGACAGCATACCAAATTTCAAGTTTCTAGTCCAACTGCAAGTTGAAAAACTTCTAATGCACGGCCTACGTAAATCACGCTGTATATGTTGTACCACGTGATATCATTGTACTTTTTTACAGACCCCTCTAATACCAAACAAATACTACATGATACCGGATCTAGCGTAACCCTTTATGATCTAAGGTTTGGTCCAACAAGGTCACGTGTTCTAAAATGCTCTATTGGTGAAGACGGGAGATTTCGAATACTGCGGCTTCGAAAATGGAAATCCCCCTATGAGAATTAAGATCTATCCGGGGTGGAGAAAAGCGCATATACTGGAATCCGAACCACTTCTAGGAGTGACGGATTCTAAAAGGATTTTCAGTGGTGTATATTTCTCGGACAACAGGGTGCCTCGGGCATTGATTTGACATATTTCCAATGCCTCAAATTGATATGGAATTTGATGCTGTAATTTTTTGTCCATATCGCTGCTTTGAATTAGGAAACTTTTCATATAAGCGGGATTGAGAAAAACGAAACCAACATTTAATATTCAGGAACCTATATGAACACTTTCTGAAACATAGGTAATTTCCAATGATCAGCTCCTGAAGCAAAATGTTTCTCAACTGTTCAATAACGCTTGAAACGGGCCATCATCCGAATGATATCGGTCAAAAGATACACTTTTGATGGGATTGGCCCATTGCTGGTTGGATTATAGATACTCGATTACAATATGCCATATAAAGGGCCAACATTTTGCCGATGTAGCGTTGCCATTGCCAGCATGTAACCAACCAATCATGCGTTGGGCCAGAGATTCATGTTTGCTGGGATAGAAATAATTTTTTATATCCCATAGCCGCGTCAGGATTCAAACGACCCGGGCTTTCTGGGCCATATAATCAACGCACTCGACCACCAGTCCAGAAAAAGCGGAAGGATAAAGTAGTGCCATGTGGGTTCGAATCCTGCCAGGTCTCGTTTTTTTTTCATTTTGTTATCTTTGTATTGCGCATCAGTTTTTTCGTTAAGTTATGACTATTAGATACTTTGATATTTATTATAAGATACAGGCTGTACCATTATTAACTTCACATTTTCCTACTTTAGTCGTGGAGAAAGTATAGTTTGCTACTCGCGTATAATGGCTATTATACGCTCGTTGAAAAATAAACTATCGATTGTGTTTGACTTCAACCATCAGAAAACAGAGTTTGGTAGGTTATTATTCAAGTGAAGTACATTACAATAATATTATATTAATTTATAAATATTTGATAAATTGTGTGGTACAATGTTAGGTCTGAATTTTTCTTTCAAATGTCATGTGTACTAGATAAGTTATTTGTTCCACAATATGCATATTCAACAGACTATTTCACGCACTTGCCAAATGAACCAATCAGGATTATCGATAACACAAACTTGACTCTTGACTCTGATTGGCCTGTCAAGTTCTGTGGTTTCTGAATTGTGTATGTGACAGTGAAACTTAAAATATAAATAATCACGCTGATTCTACCAAATTTCAGATTTTTACCATTAAACTCTGTTTGTGAAATAGTCTACTAAAATTCCTCTCGTGATTGGATTCATTTCATAAGTCTATTGTTTATTTCATAACTTAACTGAGTTGCTTGAAGGAGTTGTAAGCAACTCAGTTTCGTATATGTAATAAATAAACAGAAAATCACTTGTGGTATTACTACTGAAAAGTTTAATTGAATAATTCTAAAGTACTAACCACATCTAGTTTATTGCTTCAAAACGATTTTCCTCAGAGCTTCGTGCGTTTTTAAAGAAATTTATTGAAATTCATCGTATTTTGAATCATCAAAGTTTTTTTTCGTGATAGATATACAATTTTTATGAATATTTTTTTGAGGTCATAAAAACTTTCCTTTTCAATTTTTTCATTGTAAGTATATTTATGTGCAATAATTTTCATTTCATAAATACGATTTTTATAGATATATTTAAAAAAATAAAAAATAGCGAAATTTTATTGCTAAACTATTGTAGCAAATTTTAGTTATAGGTACAATTAAACTCTTATTTTCTATTTTCCATATTTTTTTCACTTATAACTACACAGGTTGTTTTTTTGTCGAAGTAAACTTTACATGTATCAATGAGAATTCTGTTGCCTGGCAATTTAACGAAAAAAACTGCCTCTGAATAAATTAAGAGTATTTTTTTCTGTCAGTTTTTGAGTTGAATTGCCTAATGGCAACGAAATTCGAATTATGAATGTCAATTTTACTTCGATTCTAAAAAAATCTAGAGTGTAATTCGGTAAGTGCAATTGTTAAAAATACAATTATTTAAAAAAGGTTGATTTTCAGAACTTTCTTGTCTTTTGTTGATAGTTTGCTGCATGCTATCAGGGGTGGATAAAGGGGGTGGCTATAGGGGCTGGAGCCCAGGGCCCCAGATTCTGCAGGGGATGAAAGGATGAAAAAAATGTTGTTACAAAATAATAATATTTTCATTTATGACTTCAGATCTTTCATATTTATGGAATCTTTCATTTCCTACTGAATCAGAATATGCGTTATTCGATACTATTTTAAGGGTTCTTAATAGAGGGAGAGTACCCAATGATGACATGGGCAATAAATTCAAATTCTTATTCGACCTCTAATCAAGGGTTGTTCAACGGTGTTAATGAAAACTTGTGAACAGATTAAGAAGATTCCAAAAGGAATTGAATAAGCCGAATAAGGGGAAGGCTTGATGAATCAAACATCGAAAAGAGAGGAGATACACTTTCATCATGTTCACAAAGGCTTTTTCAAAATTAAAAATCATTGAAAATGCATACATTTCTACAAAGATAGTTGGACTAGTTCCCAATTATCAAAATACCAAATCGTCATAAAAGATAATAAGGCAATAAAAGCAATCATTCCAAGCAAATCCCGGAAGACTTCTTTTAGTAGGTATAGTAAGCATAACATTGAACTAACACCCTATTGGCAAATTTTCGTTTTTATTTTCAAATTTAAATTTGATAGAAATCAATCAAGGTTATTCGAGCTAGCAAAATCAAAAATTAAGAAGAATTATGAAAAATCTGAATCTACCATAGTTTAAGGCTCTCATTTTAGCCTATTGTCGAATGTTTCAGGAAATAATACGGACTATATTTTAAGCATGTGAGTTTTTGTGCTGAATAAATTGAACATTAAAGAGAAATCTAAATATACTTATTTCAGCCCAATGCAATGGCGAAATTATGGCTTATTCAAATTTGCCATAATACTTTATTGTCTACAATACCTAGAACATAATCAGAACAGGCAAAACATTCGGCAATAGGTTGAAATGAGAGCCTTGAATGAACTTGGAATTATTAAGATTTTTTATGAAATTTCTCTTTTTATGTCCTAAATGTAGCTATCAATACCAACGATTTTTTGAAAAAACTTCGCTGGAATAAAAGTTTGGAATGATCTTCAATTGTAAATAGATCTTCTCTAATGGTGATGGATAGGAAGTAGCCCTATTACTCAAAAGATTTTGGTACCTATGTATTTTGGTTTTTTCTCAACTAAGGTAGGTATACTAAATAGCGAGGACAGGAAATTCTATACTCCTACGTCCGTAGATTTATCATTTTATGAAATAATATTGTGCTTCTCGCGTATCACCGATGTTGGTGTGCGTGCATTTTTATATCTACACGAAAGTTGATATTTTTTAGACGATTCCACTGTATTCGTTACAATGAGAGGTTTGGTAGTGTTACTTTTGTTCTTATTCCATTGGCTACTTTCAGGTGCCATAACGATAGGTAAGAATCTTTTTACTACCCATGGTATATAATTGGATTTTTTGCCATAATTTGGACGAAATCGATAGAAGTCTCTCAAAAGCGTTCTGTGGAATGAACGAGAGAGAAGATTTAAAATGTACTGATTGATTCGTAATAAACATTGAGACATTTGCATCGTTGCTTTTTAGTCACTTTGGAATGTTCACTCTCATAATATTTGTGCAATAACTTTTCTAAAAAGTAAAGTGGAAATATTTGTGCAATAACTTTTCTAAAAAGTTGGAAACACAAAAGTTATTTATCACAAACTGGCAAATATAATATATACTGTTCCTCTTGAACAGGGTGATCCATCTAAATGATTCATTAGGGGTTTCCGAGAAACTAAGAGAAATATCAACTTGACATTTTGGTGGCTAGTGATGCGGCGTTGCCGCTCTTATTGAAAAGTATAAAATTCTCCCTGCAGAGCTGATTTCGTCGATCTATAATACTTTTGCTTGCTTTCTTGCTGGGTCCGAACTGTTGCTGACTTTTTATTATATGGAGTGGTAGTTTCTCGAGAAGAAGATGCAAATATGGAATATCATTTTGTTCATTCGACACTTCTTTCTAGAAATAGGTGAAACTAGGCTGGATTTTGTCAAATAACTATACGTCACCGCCATAAACAATACTGAAAGTAGGTAACATTTCCTGTTCGGTTCATTCATTTTCTGAGTTTTAAAAAATATGAAAATGAATGTCAATTATTTATGTCATAAAGAATGAGATGTAAGAATATAGTTACATTCCAACTGAAATTATATATGAGATATTTATTTTATGTATCAGTACCTTTCATATAATATAATATACAGTGAGCATATCATAACTGTTATCCCCCTATCTAACTAAAGTAACTGGACTCTTGTTTTAAGAAAATTGCCGAGACATGTCGATTGATTGATGCAATGTACATTTTTGTATGAATAGTTTACCCCTAATTTCAGTATATGTGGGCATCAGGAATACGATATAATAATGTTAGTGTTACTTTATAGTTGCCTTTCTGTTTGTGGTGTTTTGTTATTTTTAAACACGTCATGAAGCAAATTTCAATTTTTTATCACGAATGGAGGATGAAACACTCTTTTGAATAAGTTTCCACTCACCACCCCATATCCCAGACAGCAGGCTGACGTCATTTTGACGTATAGGTATTTAGGGTGATTATTGGTCCGCGACGTCCCTACCCTAAAAATGTCGTCATTTATGACGTTATTTTTTAGACGTATCTTAAACGTCATATATATGACGTTGTTTTGACGACATTTTGTGTCGTTATTCTACTATTTTTTACACCATTTATTTCAATTGTATCATTATTTTTGTACTCTTTTACGTATTCCTAATGATAAAATACTGGTAGCGCTTCATAATCGAAATAACAGAATTCTTGTCATTATTACCGAGAGATCGGTAATCATCGGCAGTGTCATCGGATCGACTGAGCCGAGGTTACACGCCCACACCAAAGCGCAAGAATTCAAATCCACATGAATACAAGCATAGCTATTAAAATCCACCAATAACAACCATTTACGTTTTGGCGGTAGGTTCGAAATGGTTGGTATCGATATAAAGGCGGAATTGACGAAGGTTTATCGACATCAGTGAAGGCATCCTTTACTATTAGTGAATTTTTTAAGAAGGAACATTTGAATGAATAAGAAAGGGAAATTTGAACGCGCTATCGCGCTATATTCATCCAATGAGACTCATCTGACCTATCAGTAGATCATTATTTTCAGTACATTTTTGAGGAAGGGAAAGTCAAACGAAAAAATTCTAATTTGAACGCGCTATAGCGCTATATTAATTCAATGAGACTTACCTGACCTGAACGTACTAACCTATCACTAGATCACTATTTGTCGGGACCAAAGACATTTAATGTCTTTGGACTTTTGAGGGAGGAAAATATGATTGAACAAAGTGCTCTTCAACAAATGGGTGCCCGGTCAGAAATATTTGAGACTTGACTAAAAATAAAGGGATTTAATGGGATGCGAACGCCGGACGTCAGCTTGACAAGCTGACATGCTACTCTCTGTTCATTTTGCTTGTATGCAAGGTGGATATAGGATGGTGAAACAGCTCTTCAATTGTTTCTGCGAAAAACTTGTAGACCGTTTGAGAAGGTACTAATATTTCCACGACTTGAAAGAAGATGGCGGTAAGATCGATTATCGAAGAAGATTTATGTTGCTTACGTATTTCTGTGGTTCGCATCTGACAGACGTGACTTGAAACGACATTAAAACAATATATTTTCGATAAATCTGGAATGAATATTGATATTTAGACTCTTTTCAATCATTTTTCATCTAGAACAGATGAAACTGATAAAAGTATGACAGATGCAGAGTTTCTGTGTTACCGACACAAGGTATGTCGCCATCTCTGATAACTTCAGGAAATATTACTACGGTATGAAATCAAGTAGGCAAAGGTCTACAGTTTATTCTAGTGCTTGTTGATAGGAAGCTGTTTCACCATCCTATATCCACCTTGCTTGTATGTATAAATACTGCTAGCTTCGTTTTTCATCGGACTGTTGTCTCAAATCCTTCGTAACACGCAGGCGCTACTATAATAGTTCTGATTGGTGGATCACAATCTCTATGCTTGTGTTCATGTGGATATGAATTCTTGCCACCAAAGCCGAATGATATGTCACGTACACGTAGTCACTTGGCACCTGCGTGACCTGCGCCTGCGCCGATCTCACTGGGGCCTGGGCACAGACGAAACGGCAACAAACGGCATTCTGCGTCATCACGCCATTTTATTACAATCATTAGAATTCAGTCATCATTTTCACAGTCGTGCTGAAGATATATGAGTGCTGTGCAGTTTGGATTCATCGTGATTTGGTGTTAAGTCTCGTTTCTTGGTATCTAGTGTATATTTTCCTCATCGCTTAGGAAATGACTGTTCGATTGAACCGATTGAACTAAGATGATTGAACGTTATATATAATTTTGTACCACAGATTGATCCAATACAATACAATACCTACATTGTTCACAACTTTTACTAGGTGCTTAGAGCTGTCTTTCCAATACAATACATTTATTTTCAGCTCAGATTCGTCGTTTTTATCTACTGCTTTTTTATATGGTATGGAACGTACAGACGTCAATATGACGTCTAAGAAGTGATGATTTTGATCTTTGAGTTACTTCCAGTTTCACCAGAAATGACCTCGACTTTCGATTTTCGTGTGGGACTGGACTGGGACATCCTGTATATTTTCACATAATCGGATTCAGGAGACACAATTCACACAAAATCGTATAATTTTTGAGGCGATATATCGGATATTCGATGTTCGATGAAATATCGATATACCTACCGGGTATCCACGGAAGTTGGCTCGCCCCTTTAACTTTTTTGTTCTTGGAGATGATATGGAATGCAATGTTGAAGGATCTCAATCAATCAATCAGTTTATTTTCGTTGTGACATTTACATGTGTAGGAATAGTCAATTTGTGATGAATACAAATTCATGGAATTGCAAACAATTCTGCGAAAAAAAATGCATGAAATTTTTGGACAAGGAACTCAAGTTCATGCAAATTCCGGATTCATCGGAAGTGACATAAACTTTATATTTTAAATTGTTTGCCTCCATATGACATTTAGTTACTATTTGTAAACAAATTTTTTTTTCGAAATATTTTTTTTTTATTATAGATGACGTTCGAATAACTAATTTCAGTCCTAAAATGTATTCAAAAATACAACTTCACTGTTTTTGATCAAAATGTTTCAGCTAAGTGACGTCTGATTTTAAAATGTTTAATACTATTTTTTTCAAATGACAACATGGTGGTAGTCGTGTTGAAAAAAAGAGTATTTTATGACGATTAATTTGATACTGCACTTCATCAGTTGGTAGTAAAACTTTTGGTTACAAAATTTAAAATATAAAGGCGCGTATCCACTACGCGCGGCAAACCTTCGAACATCGTCTCGCGCGGCATCCGCGCGTAATAGGGAAAAATCACGAAACGCCAGATGGCGCTGTAAATGACAAAATGTCGGATCGAGGGGTGAACAACAAATAATCTGTCATTTGATCTCTTGTTAAACCAAAGTTTTTATTGAAGAGAATTTCAGTTGTCTCCGAGATTTAAGTCGATTTTTCGTACTCGACTATTGGATTGAAGTTGTATTTAGGGTTTGTTGTCGAAGTTTTAGTTTTATTGTCACTGGATTCTTGATAAATGCCACCAAAGTCCAGGTGTGTCCAGTTATCAATTTCGGTTTTTATTCGAAGTTTTTCAGTTCTTAGTTCCTGAAATTCTTTTTAAAATGCCTATGTGAAAGTCGAAATATTAATCTCGAACATTTCGGATATTATGTGGGGTGAAAGTGTTTCAGCAATCACACAATTGGAAGTGAAGGCCTCAATGAAGAAATGATAAAAAGTTTTGTGTATGAGATCCTCCACAATTCTCACATGAAATCACCATGAAACTAGATGAGATATGGGTTTATTTTGATGTTCCTGTAAAGCAGATTCATTGATAATGTTGTATATAATTCAATTTTGAAAAGATTTATTGGCCATTTCAACTGGAAGCATATAAGCTCCACCTTTTTGACTTATCAGTTTTCTTTTCTGTGTTGGTTTATTTTTATTTTCAGGAACCTAGATTATATGGTAATGTATTCAAATAGATATACCTATTAGAATAAAGTGAAGTGCAAAAACTATTTGGAAGTGACAGTTGATATAGATTCATCATTTTGTGGAGATTTGATAAACTAATTTCGAAGAAATGATATAGTGTTCAAATAAATTATTCAAAAACTTCATAGTTTTATTGGGTAAACAAGAGTAAATGGCTTTCTCTAGCATGCCATATGTTTTTCTTAATCCAATAATTTGGGAAATGTAACACAATATTAACAAATCAGTATTCAAATCTTTTAATCATTGGTGAATGAAATAGAAATGTGGAATAGATTCCCTTCAGACTGAGAAAGACTACAACTCATAAAAAATGCAATAATAAAACATTCTTGAACATGTTAAATTACTAAATCCAAATAATACTGCCAAGCAAGATGATAAATTAGTCTTCCATTTACACAACACCAGAGCCACCCAAAACTTCATATCATTATCAGGAACATCGTTGTGTGTCATATAGGTTGTTGTTGCTTTTGTCTTTACAGTGGAACTCTCCAAGATCCATTACATGATCATGTTAATCATCATCCAAGTGTAGATCTTTCATCATGTCTTCTTTATAAATCTTCACCTACTTGTTCATTTCCAAGTTGCTCCAACTGCATATAATCATTTGATATTTGCCTGAGCCTGTAATAAATTACAAAATTATTAAAATGAACCATATAAGGTGGAGAAGAGGTGGTAGCATAGTGAACAATATTGAACAAATTTACCACTGAAAAAATCATCATGAGTGCTTGCTGCAAACAAACATAAATTCCGAGATAGCTTTTTCTATCTTCAAGATCATCTTCCATTTCTAGGCTATAGTTGCCTTAGGATTTAGGTTTCCCTAAATCCTGCCCATCTTCTGCTTTAGAATTTGAAGGATATTTATGCAAATAATCAAATTTCCTTGAGTATGTAGAGCATTGTGGAACAAGCATTTTTTCGCGATTTCATCTCCATATCACCTGTTCTAATCTTTTGCATTTTCAGATTATTGTGTGGTCTATTAACAACAATTCTTCACAGTAACGAATGATACATGGTGGTATATTTTGAATGTCATATAGAGACAAAAAACTGAAAATATGCCAGGAGTTCTATTTGATAATTTAAAGTTTATGCCACTTCCGCTGAATCCGGAATAAGTTATAGGGGCGAGCCACCATTTGTGGACACCAGTATATAAATTATTGATTCCCAGCCTTAATGGAATCCACTGTTTCATTCGAAGATTGTGTCTTCCTGAGATTCTCGAGATTTCTGATATGCCTCAAAATAATTATGTTATCATGTTGAATATAGTTGGATACCTATATATTTATTAAAGTTACTACCACTGCATGTAACCTTGAAATTTGGCATCATATTTATTCATAGGTTTAACAGTAATTCAGTATTTGGATTCAGATTACCTAATATGATTTTGAATCTGTGTAGGTAAGTACGTTTACGTACATGAGAGACTGACATGAAATGATATTTCTGACTCGATGGATTATTATTATCAATCTCTATCAGTCATTATCATTATTTAAATAAAATCGGTCAGGGCCGGTAAGAGCAAATCAAAACTAGAAAAGTTCCACGGAATGATGACATCTATAGATACAGCTACAGGTATTGTTTAATTGAAATCATAATGTCGTTTTTGAATGAATGAAGTGCCAAAACTCTTTTTCTGTAAATATTTTTGACTTTATGATGCAATAACACTTACATTACAATAATTGTCACTTGTAATCTCCCTAACAGCAGAATTATTACCGATAATTTTTTTCGACGTCACAAGTTTTCAATCAACAAAAACATATTCTTCAAATTTGGAAGTGACGTTTGGTTTCGCGGCCGTTGCTATGGGTAACGGCCGTGAAATTGAATTTCGCGGACTGTGCTGAGAACGCGAAATACTCACTTCGCGTGCGATTGCACGAAAACTAAATATTTTCACCATGTTATTCACTTATGGTTGTGAAGCAGTAGGAACCTACAATCATATTCTCCCGAGCAAAAAAAATATTCGAGGAATGTTCGATTCACGCTTGAAAATTAATTCCAATTTTATTCTCAATTCATTACAGAACAGGCAGCTGAGCAGTATCGAAACCTGCCCAAAGTTGACTTCTCTTTGGCAGACGCTGAAGAGGGTGACGTTATTTACAAAATTTTTCAAGTTGCGGATGATGCCGAAGGGAAAATTGTAACAGAAGAAAATATACGAAGTGAGTCAAATTGTGTGCGTACCTATACCACAGTATTCCAAAGACATGCTAATATTCAAGGGATTCTTTGACTCATTTTAAGAAAAAAACTTCCTATAAACGTATGTCCTAAAAGTCTTAACTTTTGAGATACAGGGTGATACAATTTTGAAAAAAAAAACAGTGTTTTAATAATAAGTAAGATAATATTAATGACATTTGGTGAATATGTCTTCTATGCATTCACGCAAACAAAAAAACGTTAGAAATTACTAGAATCGAAATGATTTTCACTGGTTTATATAGTTGATATATGGACAGAAATTCTTTCCAGTGAACACTACAATTGAGTCCAAGTAAATTGAGTCAACTTACTGATCACATAATATAATAGTCAACTTTATTAGGAACACGGTTGAGTTGTTTCCATTCGTACATCATTGGTGTATACTTTGAGGAATAGTAAATTAGACAATACTGGAAGAGTACCGCTTCCTTGTATCAAATATTATAATTAACCTATGAGCACTAGTAGTTTTCATTTTTTATTCAGTGAATTATATGATAGATTGAAATGTACATTGAGGAATAGTAAATCAGACAATACTGGAAGAGTACTTCTTCCTTGTATCAAATATTGTAATTAATCAATGAGCCCTGGTAGTTTGTTTTATTCAGTGAATAAACTTCAAATAATAGATTGAAATGTACCTACTACATGACAAAAAGTGACAATTCGAATTCACATATTCATTACCGAAAGTGGAATACTCTCAACCGATTTATTGTAATCTCTTCTTATATACTCATTGATGGTATTGATCATTAGAACAAGAGGCAAAAATTCTTCTTGAGCTTTCAATTTCGAAGGCCTCCATAATAAGTTTTCGATTATTTTCAATGAAAAATATAGTGGTAACAGCCATAGCGCCGCTTTACTGATGTTATCCAGTTGATCCGGAGTAGATTTTTATAGGAAAGTTTTGATGTCTCTTTTGGTACTCTCCGAAATCGTACTGAATCTGGAATAAACAATTATTTAGTTCGTAGGTATTAATATAATATGAAAAAGTCGTTTTTCATACCAAAGTGTATCCCATCAGGTTATGTTTATGAGCAGAAAATGTCTTCAGTATTCTATCGATGCGTTCATCTTTCGTATAACCATAACCGCTCCTTGAAATGTATTAGGTATTCCATTTCTGTGTCACCATTATATCCATGGATGCAGATAATTTTTCAACCATCTTCTAGACAGAAGTATTCGTGATTCGATAAGAAATAAATCAACCTACATAACAATCACAATTATCTCTAAAATCGCTATCATTACCTCTCTTTTCACTTACCTCATTTTTCTTCTTGATGGCTAGTCCTATAGTTTAATCATTCTCATCCTTTTCATTCATTCACACATTCATACTGAATTATTTTATAATTTGTGCGTTATCCTCAAATGTTCATTGGGAGCCTTGAATGAAGCAAGTACCACTGAACAACAGAAACATCTCATCTTCACCTCGATTATGATGACACACTAGCTGCGAAAAAGATATACCTACTGTCTCGAAGAGAATCAACGAATAACTGATGAAAAAAGTCAACCCATACCATTCAGGGGATAAACGAGTATTTGAATGTTTGTTGTTCAATTTAGTATTCATCAATGAACAGCATTATGACAATAATTACTTGCCGAATAGTTTATAACATTGCTTCGGAAGAGTAAGTGCTCATTTTCAGTTCTGAGTTGAGTTTACTATGCAAATCATGTATTTTGAATGTGCAAAGAAATGTAAAGTGTCGATATAGTTATTCAGTTTCATTTGGATTAGTCCACTTCATTATTTTCTGAGATTAATTTTACTAAGGTGATATTTCTGAATAATTTGTTAAGAACTGCTGACAGTTATTTTCAATATTCTCTCGGACAGATTGTACCAGAGTTTCCAAGTTAAAATCAAAATAAGGTATAGTGAATACATCACCTGCGATTTCTTGTTAGTACATCAATGAAGATTACTTCGAGGTATAGTATTATCTACTTTAACTGAAATGGCATTTTCAGGCATCAGGAAATTTGCACTAGCCGGAATTGTGATTTATCAGATGGATATTTCTTAGCGTGTTGGGGTGCATTTTCTGATGTACAAAAATGTTCATTTTCTCTACCAGGAACATTTTTGGAGAAAAAATACTACGACGAAAATGTTCGTGCATCGACTGAAAGCAAATCAACAGATTGTTCCACAATGAAATTTATTTTATTTTATAAAAGTATTATTTAACTCAGTCGAGCCATCAGCCACTCCCATGTTCTGTGACATTTTTGTTTCTGGAGTGTTTCTTTCTTCTGCCGCAAGATGTGACCACTTCCAATTGTCTGTGGGAAAGCGGCTCAGACAATCAATCAAATCACCAATTTGGGGACTTTGGAAAACAATTTACAAATATTTTTCATTTTCCCAGTAAGCAGGAATTTTAAAAGACCATGCAATACCGCATTGTACTCTCTTGTAGTTCCCTCACTCCCATGTTTGACATTTCATACTTTCGAAGATGTCAGATTTAGGGGTTTTCGATTATTGAAACTAACAATTATTCATCGTATTATTTGTATATTTCTAGTGAATTGCTTTCTTTATACCTTCAAATTATTATTTCCTATATACCAGCATTGGTTGGGTATTTAAAAGCAGTTGAATAGTGCTTGTTTTCGTGTACTTGCACCTACCACCGTTGAACATTTTTTTCGAAAAAAAATGCATTCCAGGCATATATCTAATAATAACTATATAGGTAACATGGATACCAGAGCTGAAGCCGAAAAATAAAACAAATTACAGTCTGCGTGACCAATCGCGAATATGCGCAAGTTTGAATTAAGAATCGACATTCGTTTTCATCATGGAGGAGAGTAGCTTTCTAGTGCGCGACAAACTTATGATAATTATTAAAAATCAATCAAACGAACCTTCAATTCGATGTTTTTATTTCATCATGACATATATTTTTCAAATAATCATTCATTGATGGATTGTTTGACGATATTGAATGATTATGATGATAAATGCAGAAATGGATGTGATCTACAAAGCGATACTTGCGATTTGCATAGAAACCTGTGACGATAAAGTCATCGGAACAAGATTCGTGGGCTAATTTTTGATCAATCACTGTTATCACTCACTAATCACTTCTGTAAACAATCAGTAAGTACATTTATAACTATATTAACGCTCTTTTACATGATTTGGGTTAACAAATATACCTAACCTTTGGAATTCTGAAAACGTCAGTGGACTTCAACTCGTCAAAACCCGCGCATGCCCACAATTCATCATTAGCAAGCCAGACAGTCTTTTGTTTTTCCAAAACTGGCTTCACTTTCGCGTGAAGAGAAGAATAGGTGTTATCCATATAGTTGTTATTATATATATGATTCCAGGCAGTTCCGCAGAAAATTTTCAGGTTGTATATCGTTTTCAGTGTGTTTTTGATCATCTGTGCAAATTCCGTGAAAATCCGTGAGGTTACCGTTTTCGCTACTTTTTCACAAATAAAAAATATCATTCATTACACGCGCACGGAAAAATCCCTATTTCCAGACTCGTAATGAAATACAGGGTACCCGTTTTTCGAGCTTAACCATGGGGATCTCAGTTATTATAATAGATGAGATGTCGGTTAAATTGGGGCAAAGTTGCGCAATTTTATGCTGAACAATAATGTGAAAGAAAATTACATTTACCTATTTTTCGTTTTTGAAATATTGGAAAAAAACGTAAATTTGTAGTTTTCGTTTTTATTTTTTCAATCGAAAACGAAACAAACTAGACGTTTTTAACTAGAACGTTCTAGAGGCACTTCTTCACAAGGAGTTGTTCATGATGTCAGAGATACAACTCTAAACTTTGGTTTTTCTAATGGATTTTTACATTTTTGATGTCTGCTTTTTTTTCTGATTACTATGAGAAATCACTCGATATGTTCGAATCTTACATTCTGGTCGAAATTGTAAAAAAAAAACGTTTTTGCGTAGAGTGCTCTGGAAACAATGCCAATAACAATTTTGTTTAACAAACTAAATACTGATGATTCAATTGAACTTGGAAGCTTACTAACATAAAAACCAAGGTTATTTTGAATTAGGAACGATATTTGAAGTTATAAAAGTTTTTTCTTCGCAAAACAAAACAGTAATAAAAGATGCTCGAATATTCCACCATTAACTTCTAAACACAATTTTACTCTTCACCCCAAGTTCTGAATAGCTCAATCAATAAGTACTTACAATTCCGAGAATCAGATTTCTGGAAGAAAGAATACTGGATTTTTGTTTATGGGGATGATATCGCTGAGCTGGGAAGAAGAACGAGTGAAATTGTGTCTAGAAGAGAATGGTGGAGTATTCAAGAATCTTTAATAACTTTGTTATGTATTTGATAATTTTGTTTCGTTGCTGAGAAAAAACTTCTAGCTTTCCTGTCAAGTTCGTTCCTAACTTTGAAACTTTTTTAATAAGGTAAGCTCGACAGAAATGTGAACGTTACTTATCCTCAATTATTGAACTATCAAAATTCAGTTTTTGTTAAACAAAACTGCTGGCATTATTTTCAAAGCACTCTTCGTAAGAACGATTTTTTCTCAATTTTACGTCCTTTTGAACTTGCTGCATGTTTCAATAATATTAGTAACTAGCTGATAAGCACCCATGGTCAAGCTCAAAAAACAGGCACCCTGTATACTATTTAAATTCTGACGCAGACCTCGCACACCTCAACAAATCACTACCGCTGGTTCTGCTGATACACGGATGGACCACCGATGACACGTCGCCGTGGTACCAGCCCCTGAAGGATGCTTTCTTCGACCTGGGGCCGCACAACGTCGTCTACGTGAACTGGTCGAGGGCCGGCAACAAGTCCTACCGGGTGTCCAGCGCTAACATCAAGCCTGTGGGAAAGCAGATGGCGCGGTTTCTGATAGCGACGGGGGTACCGCCAGAGAATATACATCTGATTGGTGAGGATTATTTTTTGTTGAGTGAGTATGTATATGCTTCACCATGCGTCCTACAAAAAGAAAATAATGTTCGTTGAAGTGTTCGATAATATAACAGACTTGATGAATAACGCTCAATCCTTATCACAGTAGTTGTTTGAAGCCAACATCTAATAGCGAATCCCATTGGTAAAACTAGTGCGCACTGAGTGCAAATCGCGCGTCCCATTGGTATTATCAGTTGTAGTTCTTGTGTCCCATTGAAAAACTGGTGCGGCTAGTTTTGCACTCAGTGCAAGAATTTTCGCACCTGCTTTAGGAGGTCGTGCGCGATTCAGTGCACTGGAAAAATGGCGGGTCCAATGATTTCGAAAAAGTCAATAATATAATTTGATAAGTACAACATTATCTGTGAATGAAAAACATATATAATTAAATGGAGCATAAGCAGATTGACAACCGCCAATAATTTTTAGAGTGGGTAATTGTCAGCTGATAATATATCATGAGTATAAAGTGGTAAAGTACTTACAGGTTGATGTACAAGCTTCTACTGGAATTGTTCGAATGATCAATTTTTATTATATTGAAAACAGAATTGATGAATTGAATGATATTAAAATCGAAATTCGAAAACCTAACCTAACTAATCTGAAATTTTAAACGGTCGGAGATCGTCCCATTGAGATTGCACCAGTTCAAAACGAAGGCAGTGTCAGTGCAAAACTAGTTCAAAATTAGAGCAACACTTGTTTTACCAATGGGATTCGCTATAAATCAGTTACCAGGGTTACCTCAATCGAAAACAAGGATAGCATCAACAGGTTTTCCCAGCACCAGTGTCTTATTGCTATCTTGGAAGGGTCTGAATTTGAATAAATTGACATACTAACAAAATTATCAAATCCATTCTTCCTAAGACTGAATAAAAACAATGTAATATCAAAGTTTCACTGAAAATATACATATTCGATTTATTACCCGAATGAAATAGTAATTTACGTAACAAGTCCGGAAAATACTGTTTTTTTGGATGAGTGGACAAAATTCTAGGACGAGCGTAGCGAGTCCTGGAAGTCTGCGAGTCCAAAAAAACTGTTTTCGGGCGTGTTGCGTACACAATTTTTTCGGCAACAGTGTAGAATAACAAATCAAAGAAACACATTTGTTTCAAAAATTGAAATGTTAGCTAATTTTATGTCAGATAGCTGTCAGTCGTTATTTTGCTGCTATGGTAATGATCAACTGCATTTATCAAAACCATACTACCAAGATTTTCATATTTACAATGACAACAACGATGTGATTCTTCACTTGCCACTTTCTCAAAAAAAAATCGTCTGGAAAGTAGGTACTTTCCGGACGGTTGCCGAAAAATAGAATTAATTCACTGTCAGAACTAGGAATATTGTTTATTTTCTGGCAATATAAAGTTTCAAAGTGTCGAACTTGAGAAATATAACATCAAACATGTTGATATTACTTTTCAATTCCACTAAATATAGAATTATCTACTACTCTGAGCATTTTCTTACCACTTATTAGGCCAACCATATTTTATAACTTGTAGTGAAATAATACGAACCAACTCTAGCGTCTCTTAAAATATTCTCTTTCCCGATGATATTTTTACGATACGACACTGAGTACCTAACTCACCAGTAGAATCTTGTGTTCTGGTCACCACTTTCAAATCATTTCTTACACATTCAACAGCGTTTCACCATCCTTTAAATTCGATTTGGACAGAATAAATATGGTTTAAGTAAAAACCTATTCAAATTTTCACACAACACTGGAAAATTGCCGTTTAATGAACCATCAAACAACATTTGATTTGAAAACGAGATGTTTCGCGATATTACTGTCAGTGTTCGGTCGATTATCGGTTGATCGAAATAAACGGCTTTGGCGCATTCACCAGAAATTCCACAATCTTCAGAAAGACGTGCTATCTATAAACCACTTATATATGTATAAATGAGGAACTGTATTTTGTGACGGACATTGAATACATAGCTTTTGATACACTTACATGACTCATATAAGTACCAACAGAAGGATATATATATTTGGGAATCTTGAAAAAATGTGGCCTTCTGAAGATTATCACTTTCAAATGTAACGATGTAGCAACCTCTGTGGGGAACAAACATTTATATGAATATGAATTTCATGTTAGCTTCAGGCAATTTGGCCAATATGGGGTAGTGGGTAGGTTGTTCGGAGGTTAAAGCGTTCGGGAAGAAACTTTTTTTAATGAATAATTGTTTATTTTTGTGATGTTCTAGATGCCTGACGTAAAAATATCTGAATATCGAATGAATATTCTCATCTGTCAAATTATACAATTCACATTATTTGTCAAATATGAATGATAAAAACCATCCAAGGCACACTTGTGACAAAACATAAACATAAAATGAGCGTTTTTTTCACATTTTTTGTAATACCTCTGTAAATATTTATTTTAGCTATAGGATATGATGCCTCAACATGTCAAAAGAGAATAAAATTCCGCGTCGAGTGGTGTGACAACTGAATGTCGTTCCATTTGAAATAAGAATGGCAAAAAAGTAAGCGGAAATAAAAAACACCCTTTTCAATATTTTGGAATACTATCAATACTCCTATCAATACTCCTTAGTATACCAAGAATGAACTCTCCATCAACACAATTGTTGGTTATATACAGACATTTTAGCTAGTCACTCCCAAGGATAGTCACTCCATCATCTGTCAATTGTTTGTTTGAAAAAGTCAAACATCTCAAAAACAAATGAAGATAGAAGAACGATTCAAATCAAAATGGATAATATACAGAATGTTACGTAGAATTAAAAAATCCGATAATATAGAGGGTGTTCCATTTGAAAAAACGAAGTTAATGTCACTTCTGGTTTAACCGCAATGGCTGTACCCAAAATTTCAGATTGATATGTCTCTTTTGGTTCTCTATGAACATAATAATTTAGTTAGGTGATGTATATTTTTCCGATGAACAAACTGATGTTAATTTTGTCCCCGCTCTATTATCGGGACGGTTGTCTTTGCGGCGCCCTCTTCAGAAAAAAGTAACTCCCATTATGTGTTATTCTAGGAACTTATACGTGGGGTACTTTTGTGAAGAAATATAGGTACAGGCTGATCAAATACAAGTCGGTACTATCGCTAACGTCTTCATTATATGGAAGATACGAGGTCAGTTGAATTGGAGAACTAGTAGTATTTCTTCCGCTAGTTCCACTAATAACCATAGTGCTAACACAAAAACAATAGAAAATCGCGTTTTCGATTTATTAGATTAATATATTCATTTGAATATTCATCATAAATATTTTCAATGGGATACCCTGTAATTTCAATACCAATCGATTGCCAACTCCTTCCGGAACATAAATGGTTATTATCAATTTCATCCAAAAATCACAAATAATAGAGTTATGCGCATGTCATGTTTTCGACAAGTCGCATGAAATTTAAAATTTAAATAAAATTTATGATAACCATTTATGTTCCAGAAGGAGTTGGCACTAGATTGAAATTGATATATACAGGGTGACCTATTGAGAAAAAATATATTTTGCTGCAAACTTAACCGTTTGTAGAAAGTAGCCTTTGACGCTTTCAAATCTCAACACAAAGTTGCGACGTTCTCCGAGGAAGTCATTAAGTGACAACATTGCCGCTCGTCCACGAAACAAATGTCAATGTCATTAAATGACAGCATATTTACGCTCGTATCCATCATTGTTGAAAACGAAATCATCCTTCTGTTGTATGATTGTCGTATTTCTCAAAAAACACCAGTCCGTTGAATATAAAGCAAAAATGATTGACTAGATTTTTTTTTTGGTTCATAACGTATTATAACTGTGGAATAGACATAAGTTTTCAAGTAGCCTCAATAGCCAACGGGCCCAAAGCCGCTCATTCGTTTAGTTCGGACATCGCCAGGACTCAGTTCCAGACCCAGGCAGCAGGCTGACGTCATTTTGACGTATATTTTTGGTGATTATTGGTCCGCGACGTCCCTATCCTAAAAATGTCGTCATTTATGACGTTATTTTTTAGACGTATTTTAGACGTCATAGGCATGACGTTGTTTTGACGACATTTTGTGACGTTATTCTATTATTTTGTCCAACATTTATTTCAATTGTATTATTTTGTTGTAATCTTGTATCTATTTCTAATGATGAAATACTGGTAGCAGTTCTAATCAAAATAACAGAATTCTTGTCATTATTACCGAGAGATCGGTAATCATCGGCTGTGTCATCGGATCGACCGAGCCGGGGTTACTCGCCGACATGATGTACGTCACGTAGTCACTTGGCACTACAGCGCCTGCGCCGATCCTACTGGGCAATGACAAAACGGCAGGCGGCAGTCGCCCGGTTGGTACTCGCGTCATCACACCATTTTATTGCAATCATTAATGTTTGCCAATTGTTCGAATTTAGTTATCATTGTCACAGTCGTGCTGAAGATATATGAGTGCTGTGCAGTTTGGATTCATCATTGTGATTTGGTGTTGGAAATGGCTGTTTGAACTAAGATATGATGAACGTTATATATAAGTTTGTACCACAGATTGATTCAATCCAATACATTGTTCACAACTTTTACCAGGTGCTTTGAGATGTCTTTTTAACACAATATATTGAGTTTTACCTCAAATTTGTTTTAATCTACAGCTTTTTTATATGGTATGAAACGTACAGACGTCATTATGACGTCTAAGAAGTATTTCAGAATTACGTCGATAGGCCGTCATCATATAGTCAATGCGACGTTATTAGCTGACGTCAAAATGACGTCACTAAATGACGTCTTTCGGATGTGAGATTATCACGTCATCCTACCGTCATTATGACGTCATCATTCAGGTCAAATAGACGTCTGCGATTACGAAAAAAGTTCGTCATAATGACGTCATTCTGCTGCCTGGGGATTCATTAAATTTGGATAGGAAGGTCATGCCGTACCTTGACGAATCAATGATTGAAATAAACAATCAAATGAATAAACTTTTCTCGTAAAATACACAAATATCAAATTACTTCTATATCGACCTTTGAGAGTCAAGAAAGCAGAGGTGATGCCACTCCCCTTGGTGAAATACCTGGGAGTATAATTGGACAGACGTTTGAACTTCAAGGAAAACACAAACTTTTTAGTTCAAAAAACCAACTTCGCTATAAAAAGTCTCTACTCATTACTCTACTCTACTTGCAATCGATAATAAACTACTACTCTACACGTCAACAATAAGACCCGCCATGACATACGCCTGTCCAGTGTTCTGTAGTGCCTCACCTGCTCATCTGAGCAGATTGCAGGTGCTGCAGAACAAAGTACTTCGTATCATCACTGACAGTGATCCGATACACACTCGATTGGATAGGTTGCATGAATACATATAAAAAATCTCAATCCCCTTTCAGGTTTACGGAATTAGATAAAACTTTCGGCTAGTGCTCTCAGAATTACCAAAGGTCAACGTCTTCCCCGACCACAAAAACAGCATCAAATATTGATTCACTGCATAATAATGAAATTGCAGTAGTGTTGACAATGAGCACATCGGCATCATCTTCAGCTTGTTACCATCAATTCAGGGTTGCTCGCAGCACGTTTTAATTTGTCGATGATCTTCTTGTAATCGATACATGAAAAATTTGATTTTCGGGAAAATGATATCTGTTGGTACCTGATGTAGAACTCATTACAAATCATCACGTGTATTTCCATCCCAGGTCACTCTCTGGGCTCGCACCTGGCCGGCTTCACGGGCAAAGCCCTGCTCGATCTGGCCGCCCTCAAGGTCGGCCGCATCACCGCCCTCGATCCGGCGGGGCCAGCGTTTACCGCCCCCCAGACCGCCCCCGACGAGAGGCTGTGCACGGGCGACGCCCTCTTCGTCGACGTCGTTCACACCGACGTCCAGCTGTACGGGTACACGGCGCCTTTGGGTCATGTGGACTTCTACCCGAACGGGGGGCGGCACCAGCCGGGGTGTCCGCCCAGAGGCGAATTCGGTTGGTATTATAGTGAGGTTAGGCGGGAATTTTAAATTACGATCCATCTGTTGGTCCGACTACTGAATTCCCGCCGATGCATTTTAATGGATTTAAGAAATAGCGTTATCCGTTTTCAGATGCTTTGGCAAATTTCTCTGGATTTGTTTCTGTTGAAAAATATTTCATGAACCTCTCTCGAAATGCTTCAATCATCGAAAGTTTACAATGGAATTGTATATTTTGAAAATAATTGATGAATACAGTGATATGGGCAAAAGTGTGGAACCAAGTGAATATATCGGTAACCATTTGTTGGTTTTCTCAAATTTTTGTAGTGGGATTTCAAAACACGGCGAATTCAGAAATATTATCGCCGCTGTTGCCGCGTTTTTAATTTTTCCAAAATTATTGTCAACTTTGTTTTTTGAAATGACACAAACCTATACATTTTTATAAAATTTTAAAGAGAAAGAATTCATTGATCATTATATTATATCATCCTTAAACAGAGACGAAGTATTGAGGAACGATGGCTCAGTAGAGAGGTGGATAGATAGACTGGTGAATTCACTTCCTATCCTGTGAACATGTCCCAAATCTCTTGATTTCGCCTACTTCGATAAAACGTGTATAACGTGACATGGCGTGGGTGAATCTCGCTAAGTGAAGCCGCGATTTCAACCAAATTTACAGGTTACTGCAGGTGTCAACACGAAAGTATGAATATTCAATTCTGAATGACTTCTAATCATTTCTAACAATTTCATGGAGCCATTTTACAATGAGTTTGATGCGAATATGTATCGAATATGATTGAAAGAAATTTCTTCAAATACCTATCGACAGTATCGCCATCTATTCCACCAAGGTGGAAATAAGCATGAACATTGATAGTATAGTTGTCACAATAAGTACGTATCTGTGGTACGTATTAGTCGCGTTCCGATATTATTACTGAATTTACTGATGACAGTCAGCAATTTCGAAACGAATTCAGGTTGAGTAAGCTACGATACCAGTATATTTCAGTAATTTTAGAACGATCTTAAATACTGAACAGAGTACTGGTTGGGAATTTCGGAACTCGACCATTGTTTGAACGTGAAAGCAAAATACTCGAAATGAAAGAGAAACAATAAAAATTTGTGATCTTTAATGATAGATGGATTAGAAGAAGAGGTACGATTGCATGGCATGCTCAATCCCCCGATATAACTACACTGGACATTTTTCTATGGGGTAATTTGAAAGTCCAAAGTTCATTTTAATCGACCAAATAGTTTGCGACAACTAGCTGAAAAAATAACAGAGATTCAAATAATTCAACCAGAAATTGCTAATGTTACGAGGAAATGTGCAAACAGACTAGCTTAATGTCAAGAAATAAACGGTGCTCAATTACCTATTATATTTAATAAATTGAAGATATTTTCACTTGGTTACTGTTATTTATTGATTTAATAATAGTTACAATATGTGGTCGTAGTAACGATTTATGGAAAGTACCTATTTTTTGTCAGCATATCAGTTTTCCTTGAAATCAAAAATATCGTATTTAATTTGTCAAATGTCGGTATAGTAAGAATTTTGTATAAGCAAAACTATATATAATCTTTGGGGTAACACATCAGTTAGGATTATTTGGCTATTTATTCGTTCGTAACTTTTTTTCAGATATTGAAAATAAAGATGACAAAATGATGTACCAGTGAATTCGTTGAAAGATTATCTTTCAAATTTTATAAAGATATGTAAGGTGTGTCATTTGAAAAAACAAAAAGTTGACAAGGATTTTGGAAAAATTGAAAACGTTGCAACATATCGGAGATAACATTTCTGAATCCGCCGTATTTTGCAATCACACTATACGAAAATTCAAGAAACGATAACACTGTCACCGAGATCGGTTCGACACTCTTGCCCATCACTGTACAAAAATTGGTGAAACAAAATCCACGATAATTTTTTAAATTTTCATTATTTGGAAAAAACTTGTATTTCTGACTGGCATATCATAAGCTTATATCGTCATAGTTATACGATATCAATAAAGAGGGTCATATAACTCCATAGATCTTATTGCTTACGCTAGATCCGGTATCCAAGTTATTTGTGTTGTAGGTCCGGGGGGGTTGAAAGTACTAAGCCATTGATTGGTCGTTTTAGTTGTTGACCATACAAATGTGTTGTCCCACGTGACCATATAGTACCTACTTTCGTGCAGACCCCTCTAGACCAAAAAATTACCACAGGATGCCAGATCTAGCGTAAGCAATAAGATCTATGTATAACTTTCTTGGGATGTTTGAGATGCTATAATTCCTTTTATAAACAAGTTTCATAGCAACAATCTAGCAACAACAATTCCTGATTCAATTATATACTGGAAATATGATAAATTGAAATATCGATTCCGTTAAAATCGGTCAGAAATAAAATTATCTATAGGTACCACGGGAATTAATGAGCCTCAATTACCTCAGACAACTGCGCAAACTTCGCCATCGGTAATTAAGGCCCTTATGATACATAAATATATTTTCAGATTACGAGTTATACTTGTATTTTTATTATGATCAACCCTGTATACTTTTGCATGTTGGATATCACATGATATCCAGGCCGCCAGTAATCTATAATTCGTCCGCTATCCTGAAAGAATACAATAACCGTTTAGAGATATTTTCTCATTTGCAGCAAAGCAAAACCAAGATCACATCAAACTATAGAGACCTAAAGTTAGAAGTAATAACTGTTTCGAAGGAACTCAATATCAATTCAATCTTTTATTATAGGTACGTAAAATGCAGTTGAATACCGAGTTTTAATCCTTATGTAGTGAATATGATTCACAAGTTGCAATCAAATTAGTTAAAATTCATGTTCGACTTCGCCAATGGTATTTGAGAAAATAGAAAAAATATTTGCACTACAGGGTGAAAAGTTCCCAACTTCGAAGTAGCGATATACAAATAAATCGAATTCCATGTCAATTTGAGATATCAAAAATAATATAGTTATGTCGAATTAATACCCAAATCACTGTGTTCAAGAAATATATACCATTAAAAATCTTATCATTATTACTACTGGAAGTGCTTGGTATTCTAGTAGAAGTTTTTTCTCCTGGAGAGTTTCCAACTTCGAAGACGTGATATACAAAAAACACCATTGTTCCTTATTTCATCATCGGACGAAAATATTTCATGTCAATTTGAAAAGTTAAAAAATGCCAAATTGACATCCAGGTCAACCAATTACAGAATCAGTTGAATAGAAGAAAGAATAAGGTAGTAATGCGTCAGAATTCCAAGTAGCCAAACTCCTTACTGGCCCAATTGAAAAATATGTGGTAATTTGATATTTTGAAACGCTTCAACAAACCCCAAGCATAATTTTTTCTGAAGACTTAATTTTGTTTCAGAAAACTGCAGTCATGCGAGATCAACGCTATATTTCATCGAATCTCTGAAAATTCAATCCAAAGCGTATGAGGCAACTTTCACGGAAGAAAACTACATTGTGAACATCAAAGTCAAGCCAGATGCAAAAGAAATAGTATTCGGACACCATGTAGATAAGGGTAGTAGAGGTGTTTACTATTTCAAGACCCATTCCGAGAAGCCATTTTTGTTATAGTTTTATGGATTGACGATTATAAAAATCAATAGGAAATCTAGAGTTGTTTATTGTTTATGAAATTAGTTTTTGTGATTAAAAAATGGTTTGTTTTTATTATTTTCATTGATAATAATAGTGGTTGGGAAATCAATTATTCCTCAGGAACCAATCTGGTGGTTCCAATAACATGGCTGTCCACCTATCTAAAAAATACAGCGTTACCGCTTTTAACAGAAAATAGTAGCAAGTCTGTATCTGTCTTTTTTCTCACACAATATCAGATACTCAACAATCTTCAACTTCAAATTGTGTGGTAACAACGAAAATTTCAATCTATATTGGAATGAATCAACGAGCAGCTTGGAACCTTTTCAACCTATCCCTGACCAATAAGAAGCTACTTGGTGGTAATCACGAAGGTGTTTTCTTGAAATGTTGTATCGGTATAAAGCTGGAGGTCCTGATAACAGATCCAGGCTGCTTTGACTCCTTTTTTATCTATTGTAGTTGCCAAGCACTGAGTTTTTTATTTGGCAAATTTCTTTACTAACTAAAAATTTTTCAATCAGTAATTTCACTCGATTAAATACACGCCTATTCTAAGAACCGATGAGATTTCTTCAATTTCCTAAAATAGACTAATCAGCAGTAATTTTTAATGAGAAAAAGCTACCTAGGTTTCGCAATAACTGATAAATATCTTACTTTTGATCCAACTTCACCGTGAATGGTAGCATTCACAATTCTTTACCTTGACAACTGTCAGATTAGTTTCGAGTTCTTAAATCAACGTCGTTTGAAAATGGCAAGATTTGGTCGAGAATCTTTGGAAAATATCAAAGTGTATTAATCTTGCTTGAATACATTCGATACGTTATTTATAGATAAATAATCGTATTCAAATTTTATGGTCATGGCAAACTGCTCAAGCATTTTTTTCTCGTGAAGTTACAAAATTTTTCGTCCACTAAGAGAAATTTATCCGATAAAAAAAGCTCCCGTGTTTTAACTGTTGATGAAAACACATTTCACTGTCAAAAATAATTTCTAAGTCACCTCTTATGTTTAGACATCAAAATATAACAGGACATTTGTATTTCGTTCTGTTGACATCAATAAAATAACTCACTACGAAAATAACAAAATAAATATATTATCACTTACGCCTATAACATTTCGTCTCATTACACAAATATTACAATACTCGATAGGTATCAATAATGATCGAATGTATATTATAAAATAGATTTAAGATTTAATATACTACAATAGTTATCCAAAATGTATGTACATGTCAATGGTTACTACCATAATTCAATTCAATTCCCGCTATTACACATTCAGGGAGAAAAATCATACCAAGGCGACACACTGTACTGAGGAAAGAGGTAGTAATATAAATACCAGCACAATTCTGTATAAATATATACATATATTTAATTTATTCACATTCAGTATAGACCTGACATCAGAAGTTTAAGTTTTGCTTTGCATTGGATATATTCCTCAATTTTCATTTGTCAAAATATCTCATTATCATTATTTATAAGTTATCACCCAATTCTTCCGAAAATAATTTCAATATGTAAAAGATCACTGGAGAAAGGCTTCGTTCTAATAATCATAAATCATTGAAAAATGTTATCTGCAACATTCAAACAACTATTATTTCTAGTCGAAATATGTTTTGCGAATTACAGAACACGAATAAGTAGAATTATTAACTTGTTTGATGATTCCAAAATATTTATCGGTAGATCTAAAAGAAACAGGATTTTTGTTTTTTTTAATGAATGATCGATAGATTTTCATGAAGTTCTGGCAGTTTCTTACACAAAATTATGCGTTCACAAAGTCTCGCATATAAATTTCTAAGGTACCATCGACAGTGAGAAACCATGCACATAAAACACACTTTCACCTTATCACTTGTCTCTAATACTTTCGTATACTGAAAAGATAACGTGTTTACCATTTTCGTTTCAAAGAGTTGGAAACATTTATGTATTTGCGCATATCCGGTGAAATATATTTTGTAGAGAATTTTTGCCATCTTTCTCCCAGAGATTGTGGGAGTCCTACAATTTTCGATTTCTACAAATCTTCGGCAAAAAAGAAGTTCAAACTCCTCCTCGGATATTTTTGTGCATTGAAATCTGCCACTCGATCAAAATGGTTTACAGTAACTAGAAGATATAGCTGCTTTTTGTGCAATAGGCAATAGGAAAACTGGAATTTCTATTGCCGGTAGTATTCTATAATCGAATAAGTACATATTCGATTTCCCCACATTGCTGATTTAGAGTATTGTAAGAACATGATAAAAAACCATGTTACATTTTGAGGTAGACATCCACAGTTTGTTGATATTGTATGAATAATGGAGAAGTTCTAGTTAATGACAGCAAATGAACACACTCAAAAAATTATCACACTTTTGACGTTGACTACTGACGTGGATTCTTCTTGGAAAAAGAAAGTCGGCGATCACAGTTCTGTTTCCCTCAATATTTTATTGAAATCAACTCGTTATATACCAATTTGGAAAATCTTTTCCAAATTGACACATAATATGGCACATAAAGAAAATAGTACCCCAATGTACAAGCGATTCAAAACGTGGATGTCAACAAATGTTTTGAATAGAACCCCATGCAATCTACGTGAAGGTGAGTACTATAAGTTATAACAATATAAGTAGTTCGTCCTAATCTATGAAAATTCCGATGGACCGTGCCAATCATTTTGTTATCTCCACATGTTGAATTACTTTCGCATTGTATCATTCGATATATGCCAATTCAAAACGACTTGATTTCAATAAAATACTGGAGGAACAGCACTGAGACTCTCTAGTCTCTACTGTAATTCACAACTACAGCGATTTAGCCACCATAATGACTTTGCAAAACCTGCAACATTCCGCTCTACTGTCTCAACTAGAATCTTCACTGGAATCACACTCCTGAAAACAAAATCCAACATTATCGAACGATACAAATGTTTGACGAAAAATAAAAACACCCGTGGGAAAAAAATCAAAATCGTACACTATTCGAGAATAATCAAGGTAATTCATTCCACATGCCTAAATGTAGAGGTCCCTGATATATTTTCGAAAAACTTAAGATATGTCTTGAGTTAATATTAAGGAAAAATCCAATACCGCGTACTATGAACGCATAATGCTTGTTGGAGGTTTGAAGAAAAAAAATTGTATTATTCATTCATATGAATTGATGCATAGATTACGAGAGCATTAATAAGTAAGTGAGCTTGACAGAAATGTAAACGTTCCAGATCAGCAATTGAATTATCAGAATTTAGCAACATTGTTGGTGTTCTTCAAAGCAATCTTCATTGTTTTTATGCATTTCGAGTAGCATGTAAGATTCAAACATATTATGTGATACATTTCTGTATTCATAACACAACATACTCTTCAGAAATGTAAAAATCCAATGTAAAGTTTTTTTGGTTTTCGGTTGAAAAAAGAAAAACGAAAATTACAAATTCCAGTTTTTTCAATTATTCAAAAACGAAAAATGATGCTCACAATTTCCTCACATAATTGTTCCGCATGAAAATGCGCAACTTTGCCCCAATTCAACCGACCTCGACCATCAAAACGGCGAATACTGTGACTGTGTTTTGAAAATAAATTGTTGGAATATAATAATGTAGAAAGCGTTAGTTGATTAGAAATTAGATAATTATGTGTATATTTTATTGAATAGATATTCATATTTTTAATATCATGTGCGTATGTCTATGTATTTTATTTTTACTACTGTAACCTTTCTTATTCCGATTTGAATGTTAGTGATATTTCTGTCGTTGTGCAGAAACCTGAATTGATATTATTTAATGGGGAATGTTCCTCAATTCAGCTTATTATAGCGAATGCAAGTATTAACTTATTAATTATGAGATTCATTCATGAATTTTTTTAATTCGTTGCGGAAACTATCTAAATTGATTTTTCAAATATGGGGTTTTAAATTGCTCTGTTTCTAGTTCACAAATTGACAACAGCGCCTAGTGGGCTAAAATAACAACAACTCACATTTGGACACACTTTCATTATGTTCAGGGTGTCCCACTTAAATATGTCATCCCCTTTCATCCTCGTAATTCTGAACATATTTTTTTCAATCAAAAACTTTTCTGGAATAAATGTTCACGAATTTTCCGAATTTGACCTCACTTTTTCCTTATATCAACGAATTACAGGGTGGCTCAAAAAAATCTTTTTTTCAAATGTATTTATTTATAACTCGATGAAGCTCGTCAATTTGGATTCAAAAATATGGTAATTGTGCACTTATCATGCGATAACATATCTCTAGTTTTCGAGATAATCGATGCTAAAGTTTTATATTTCACCTTCTTTTATCGATATCTATCTTTCTTTTGACATGTATTGATAAAACATATCACTGAGTCTATTTGACTCAAGATTCGCACAGAGGTTATCAAAATGGCCGTTGTTTATGTAGCCTAGTTGGTGAAATAATAGGAAAATTACGCAAAATTAATATATTAATGTTGTCAAATGGTGATATAGAAAGAGGGTGCTTTAAATTTGAAATCCAGATATCAAGTTTTTTTAAACATTTGAAATGTGATTTTTTCGGCAAAAGGTTGAAATGGTAAAATTAAAATGCGACGTTTTGAAGATATAATGAGAATTAATTCATTATCGTACGAAGGAGAATTCCCCATTATAATATACAGGGTCTTCACGTATATTTTGAACCTCCCCTTGACTGTTTTATCCATTGTTAAATTTTTTTGTTCAAAAATTGATCTTGTATAATTTTTTTGTAGATTATATTCATGTGAACAGAAAAACAGTTAAAGATCTGAAAAAAAAGTGATGGGCACAAAATATATTTTTTTAAATGGAATACTTTTGAATATAGTATATTTTTCTGATTTCAAATATACAGGGTGTTATGTAGGTACGTGGTCAAACTCGAAGGGGTGATTCTTTGAAAATAAGACGAAAAGTTGTAGTTTCAATTGCCTAATACGAAAAAAATACAAATATTGCAAAAAATCAGTGGCGCACATTTTTTGGTAAAAAATATTGGTTCAGGTGCCTTCCGGGACGCCACTGGACATGGTGATTTCAATCTAGTTAAGGCTAAATTAGCCCCTTGCCACCCCAAATAAGATTGCCGAATTTCAACAAAATCGGCTGAAGGATTATCAAGATATTTAAGAAAAAAACTATTTCTTTTAAAAATGTTTGACACTCTGTTTTTTGAAAACAAAGCATTATCGTACCTCAGTTATTTAATCTTTTCGTCTTTGATAATTACAAAATTTCTGGAACATTAAAAAATTCGTAACTTCGACAAAACTGTTTTATACCAGTAGCTCTAATATGCGACTAACTTTCAATCACGAATCATCCAAAAAAATATGTTTTTCTCAAGAAAATGAGAATTACTGGTTAACATTTCTGTTATTTTTGATGCAAAGTTGACGTATCTTCAAGCATGTAGGATAAGAATTCATTTAAGTGGATTTTTTCAGTACTAAAATGATACCAACGTCATAATTTAAAACATCATAAAACTTCTTTACTTTTATCTAACCAAAGTTAATTATCAAAAAATGGCAAAAAGTGAAAGTTGCAATAGAACGTTCAAATTTGAGATGTAGGTGTTAAATCGAAAAAGAAACAACTTTTTTCCATGAAATTTTTTGAAATTCCAATAAATAAGCCTGTTTTCAGCGAGTACTTTGAAAAAATATTACTTTTGACAGGTAGCGAAAGTCACGTGACCACATCCGAGTAGGTCATTTTTCATATTTTTTTAAAACACAACTTAACGCCCAAGTCGAATTTCAAAATAAATCATTAATAAAAGTTGTTCCCATATGATGCGGACTTTATGAAGGACACTGTATACTGATGGTATATCACATTTTTCATTGTCACTGAAATCCATTATTTATTTATTTATTTATTTATTTATGAATACATCGTCCAATGGCTTGCGCCAATTACAGGACGGAAAATTATAACACAATACAAAAAATTTTAAAAATACAAACCAACAACTAAAATTAAAACTGGAAGTGATCGTTACTTTGGAAATCCTAATCATACTTCTGAGGATAATTTGCTTTGGTTTTCAGGTTGAGAACAAATCTGCATCATAAGCTTGCCTTGACACATGTCACAACATGTTTTAAACTATTGAAATTGATATCAGTTTTCACAAATCTTGAAATTTGAACACATAATATTGACAGGTGACTTCAACGTCAAATTAGTGTTGGCCCGACTGCATAGATACTTGTGTTTGACGTGAAGTAAATCTAGGAACATAAACATTTATTCTTAGTAATATGTCTGGACAATCGATTTCGTGGTGTAATAGTTTGAACAAAAATGTTATTGATGCTATTATTCTATGAAACCCAAGACTTCTTAATTCAAACATATTCATTGTACTTCTATAATTCTGCTACCTCGGTGAATAGACACCAGTGCCTTTATGTATCATACATCTAAAGAATTTTTTTTGAACTCTCTCCAATTTATCACTATGGACTGCGTAGTATGGACTCCAAATAATAGATTCGTATTCAAGCTTCGATTTGACTAATGTGTAGTATAATTATATATTATGAATCCAAGAAGTTTGAGCGCTTCTTTCGCTTTCTTTTTAATATGTTCTTTAAAACTAAGACTACAATCGAATGTGATGCAAAAATCTGTAACAGAGTCCATACTATCCAGTACTGTATCATTTATCTTGTAATCATATGAAATTGGATTATGCTTTTTGGTGAACGAAATGGTTTTGCATGTTTTTGCAATCAATTGCAATCGATTTGAATTGCACCAATCATTGATTATATTCAAATTCATCTTTATTTCCATACGATCGTCTACTGATTGAACATTATTACAAAATTTCAAATCATCTGCAAATACACATTTCAGCGCGGCACACAAGTCGATTAACAAGAGAAACAGCAATGGTCCAAGATTACCTCACAAATGACTGACATAATATAGCATTCATTAATTTGACAACATATATTTCAATTATTTCCATAGCTACTCTGACCATCTATGTCCTAATTAGCTGAAAGAATTCGGATAAAATTTGAATTTCAATGTCAAATATCTCGAAATCTATTCGAGATAACATAATATATGTATACAGGGTAATGCAAATTTCATGGTACACTATTGTCAAATAAAGAGAGAGGGAGAGAGAGAGAGAAACGGAGAGAGATACGAACTGGGTTAAATTACTAAAAATATGCGCAATAGAGCACTGTCAGCTGACGTCACAACATGGCGGTTAACAGCTGATCGGGGGACAAAAAAAAGCATTTGGTCTTTACAGAGAATTGTGTTTTCAGTGTTTTTTTTTTCAATTATTCCTGATTTTTATGAACTTTGATGACAGGTATCTATTGAAGTTTGGTAGGACCCCTTCTTATGATGGAAAATCAAATAATTTTTCTTAAAATGCCCTTTTCAGTTTCCTGGTATTTGAAGGTGAAGATAATCAGCAGTATTTTGCTTCAATTATAATGTGTTTTCGATTCCTAACATTGAAATGTTTCAGGCAAGGTGGGAAAGTTGGATTTCATTGGATTCTAGGCGTTCATATAGGTACTTATCCTGAAACCATCAGATTTTGATGTATCTCTTGATGATGTTCCAAAGATATCTATAAATGTTATTCTAGATTACTCTCTCATCAGTGTAAATCCTACAACATATTTGAAAATCATGGCAAGATTGGAAGGTTTTTTAATAAATAATTCAAAACAATATTGGTTTCCTTGAAACACATGGTCATAGCATTATGAAGCTCTTTTTCTTGATGACCAGAAAATAAAACATTTCAGTTTTTTGAATAGTGCATCCATGGTAGGTACTGAACAAAATTATGGATTTGGATCTTTCATTACAAATAAAGTTGTACTTATATGAATTGAAATGAAACATTGAGGAAAAATTGTATTGGGGTAAATAGAAACTATTGGAATTTATCAAAAATAGCATCAAGATGTGAGGAAAATATAAGGGAATAAGGAAGTAAGAAAGAAAGAAGTTTTATTTGATCACATTTCAATTACATGTTGTTTGTGTGAAAAGTCAGAATTCATTTATACATAATATAGGGTTTTCAAATAAAATAAGAGTAGGTATATTCAAGTTGAAAATACAAGTTAGATATGTTAATCAATTTTAGAACATGATACATGGAAAAATGGTTTGTTTGTTCCCCGATCAGCTGTTCGTCACATGAAAATTCTACGTCACTGACACTATTTCATGGCCATCTCGAATATCAAGAGAAATCGAGGATATCTTACGTACTTCCTGAAATATCCTGGAAAAACTGAAAATCGTCGATTCTTATAATCATCTATAACTTCTGAATATTGCTGCTAGGATTTGGAAATTTGGTATGGTTACTATAGTTCCCATTCTGAATTCAATGGTGATATGAACAAAATTCTAGGCACACTAGATTCGAAGATATTGAAGCGAACTTTGATATTTCTAATAGTAGCCATATTGGATTTTCACACCATTGGATGAATCATAAATTTACTGATTCATCGATGTATCAAACTTGTGTGTTTAATAATAGAAAAGTCGAAATAATAGTAATAATAGAAAATATTAAGTAAAAGCTATGATGCAGCATTAATCCTTCTAGATTATTCATTGTTTATATGTCATAGTAGAACGATACACCAAGACAGAAGTTTATACGTTAGTCTAGCTGCACATTGAATTCGCGAGCTGATGAATAATTCCGATTTTATTGTGGAAAATTTATCATCAGAGTCAAGTAGGCTGCTGTCAAAATTAACACTTATTGTTGGATATAATGAAATGGATAATTCAACTGTTATTTTAATATCATAATTTCGAAGAAAACAGTGAGTGATATGTACTCAAGGATGGTAAACATGTTGCTTTCGAAATTCGACACGTGCCAGCCAAATAAGGGAAGCGGCTGTCACAATGTCCAGTTATCAGTGCTTGAAATAACATGAGAAAATCAGAACTGTCAATTTCACAGTTAGAAGACTACAACTTGAAAAATACAGTTCATTTCAGAATAATCAGGGACGCTGCATGATTTGCAAAAAAAATTGTACAATCGATTCAATACAGGGGGCAACCCAACGGAGAGCAGCAATAACTTACATTTTGCAGTAGAGTTGCTTTCTAGCACCTCAGTTATTGAGATTCACAGCATTTTTGTCACTTTTAGTAAAATTATCTGGAATTGTAAGCCTGGCAGATCTCGCATTAATTTGATATTTTCTATTATTCCTATTATTTCGACTTTTCTATTATTAAACACACAAGTGTCATACATCGATGAATTAGCAATATCATGATTCATCCGATGGTGTGAAAATCAAATATGGGCTACCATCAGAAATATTGAAGTTGGCTCCGATATCTTAGAATCGAGTGTGCCTAGATTATTTTCCATAACACCGTTTAATTCAGCATTTAAACTTTAGTAACTATACCAAATTTCAAAATCCTAGCAGCAATAGTTAAAAAGTTATCGATTACTATGAGAATTTACGATTTTCAGTTATTTCATGATATTTCAGGAACTATGTGAGATATCCTCGATTTCTTTTGATATTCGAGAAGGCCATGAAATTGTGCATCTTTTCCGTAATTCAACCTAGGTCGTATCTCTCTCCGTTTCCGATTTGACAATAGTGTACTATGAAATTTGCATTACCCTGTATATATATTTGAAATTGAGAAAATATATTCTATCCAAGAGTGACAAAATATATGGGGTGTTCCATTAAAACATATATATTTGGTGCCGATCACTTCTTTTCTCAGATCTTCAACTGTTGTTCTGTGTGAAAAATCACATAAGATCATATTTTGAAAAAAGCAATTGATCAATAAATAAAAAAAGTTAAAGGAAGGTTCAAAATATACGTGTGAAAACCCTGCACATTGTGAGCCATCAACAACTCTACCCTCTCACCTCCTCCATGTGCTGCGGCAGCACCGCCCTGCGGAACCGCTCGAGCAGCGCCTCGCGCGGCGCGGGCGGCTCTCGCAGCGCCGCCCCCACCGGCGGCGACCCGCCCGCCCGCCTGACCGGCGTGTCGCCCGCGTGGCGCGCGCGCTCGTTCCGCTCGATGATCTGCTCGACCATGGCGCGCCGCACGTTCTCGACCATCGCGGCGAACGAGCGTTCGAAGCGCGCCGCGCTGCCGCCCAGGGCGGCCGCGTCGCCCGCCAGCCGTTCCGCCCGCTCGTCGATGGCGGCGCCGAGGCGGGCGCACTCGGCGCCGAGGCGGCGGTCGAGGTCGTCGAGGCGGTCGAGGGTTATCTGGCGGAAGGGCGGAGGTGTTAAGTTATTGGGCGAGGTCGATTGAGATAGATAGATAGTTTATTTCACTACGTTACATGATAAAATGTTTTTCTATTTTGGTTGTATAATGAAGTCATTGTGCAACGCAAATGCGTGTCGAAATAGTCTCTATTTCGATACGCATTTTTTATTATTCGGAGATTGGTACAATCGAACTGTCAAATGAAAGTCAGAAGAGTAAGGCCCAGCTTTTTTCTGAGCGATTTGGATTTGGTGATATTAGCAGTGAAAAACTCAATGTTTTCATTGGTAAATTTCAATTCAGAGTGTAATTTGATTTAAATTGACCAATAAAAACAGTAACAACATTGAATTTTTCACCGCTGGTATTGCAATAATCAAAATCGCTCAACTGTAAACTGGGCTTGTGCGTCAGATTTTAATTATTTCAATGTCATCATTATTACCAATCGAAGATGTTTCTGTTATTTATCGATATTAAATCAATTTTTTTCTTCAAATCAATTCAAAATTGAAAAAATTGCATATGACACACGTTTTATAAGACATATGTTGTCGCACTTGTTCACTTGGAGCACTCCTCGCTTCGCTCGTCATGCTCCATGCAACGCGTACGACAAAATAGCGTCTTATAAAACTTGTATCATAATATACTATTGTAGCGAGTCAAAAACTGGCATGAAATTAAAATAGTAAAACACACAAGAGCTACAAAAATTATAAAAATTATAAAAATAAAAATGAGTATGTTATAAACATTGATCCACGTATTCTTTGACAGAATAGAAGCGAAGACTCAAAAGATAATTTTTTATTGTTTATTTGAATTTCGACATACTAAGAGTTTCAAAATTATCGGAAAGATAGTTGTATAGATTGAAATCCATAGTGATTTAGTCAAACGATAGCGGTTTGTTCGAATTTGGTTGCAATGTCTGGTATCATAGTCATGAAGGTCTGATTGCTTAATTAATGAAGTTGATGTTTTATTAATTGCTATGAATTTCTATATGGAAAAATGAAGGGCGGAGTTTTTATTTTCAGTTTTAGAGAAAAAAATTTAAACTTAATTTTTATGGGATTTTCTTGGCAACTTTGTTGGGGATTTTCACTAATAATGTTTATTATTACTTGAAATTTCATCGACAACACGAATATTTTGAAGTGACCAGGCTTTTACACCGTCCAATTTCTTATTTTATAATCAAGAATTGAAGAATTATTGCAGCAAATCGACCAGGCTTATACAGGGTCACTCACGGTCGATGGTACCTTAGACGTTCACGGAGAACGGGACGTAGGATTATTCTGAAAATTTGGTTTATTGGGTAATCAGTTTTGTTCTATCGATCTAAAATACTTTCAGTGTTGCGGCGTTGCCGCTTCTATCAAAAAGTAGCAACAACTTTGTTATTCCAAATGGAACACCCTGTATTCTATTTCATTTTAGGATTCTTCCTGAAGAGCTGATTTCGTCGATTTATCATACTTGGGGTATAGCGAGAAAGATTACAGAGATATAGGGTGTGAAAAATCGAGATTTTTCAACTTTAGGAATTTTTTGTGCCGAAACTATCCATTCTTGCTCAAAACGGCTTACATGTTCCTATCTCAACATTTCATTTAATATCGATTGATATTTAATTGAAACAAATACGGGTGGTTCAAAATTTTGAGTTTTGCATCACCCTCTATTTGTTTCTATTAAATGTCAGTAGATAGTAAATGGAAAGTTAAGATAGGGACAAGTGAGCCGTTTTGAGCAGAAATGATTAGTTTCGACACCAAAAATTCCTAAAGTTGAAAAATCTCGTTTTTGCACACCCTATATCTCTGTAATATTTCGCGCTATACTCCAAGTATGATAGATCGACGAAATCATCTCTTCAGGAAGAATCTAAAAATGAAATAAAATACAGGGTGTTCCATTTGAAATAACAAAGTTGTTGCTACTTTTTGATAGAAGCGGCAACGCCTCAACGCTGAAAGTATTTTAGATCGATAGAACAAAACTGATTACCCAAGAAACCAAATTTTCAGAAAAATCCTACGTCCCGTTCTCCGTAAACGTTTAAGGTACCATCGACCGTGAGTGACCCTGTATATAAAATTTGAAATGGCCATGCCAAGACGAATTGCAGCAGTTATTCGTGCACGTGGAAGGAACATATCGTACTGAGTTCATTACGATTTTCGAATTTATTTTTAGGTTTCATTCGTTATGTTCATCATTGCTCATTTTCCAAAGTTTATTATCACCATAATGTACTAATGTAACGTTTTTTAAACCCTTGTAACTTAAAAAAAAGTAATCGTAACAAATAAAATAAGAGAATGTATGGAATAAACGTGGCTTCATAATATAATAACAAGTTACATGGTACAACAGCTTTTTAAGACATTTACATAACTTCATATACTAATATCGTTTTCCATTGGTGAAACTGGTGCGTACTCAGTAAGAATATTTATACCAACTTTACCTCAGTGGTTGAGAGTTTTCTGTCATGATTATTCAATGTATCCAGACGGTATCGGTAAATAATGATGAGCTCAATTTTTCATTCACAATTTACGATGATATTTCAAAATACTGTCGAAACCGAATATAACGACATCGTTTATAACGACGGATCGGTTATTACGACCGAATGGCAAGGTCCTGGCCAAATCCAATAAACAGTTGGGTAAAAATACCGCTTATAACAACATCGGATACAGCGACATATCGCTTATAACGACGCATGAACCACTAAACTTTATCGATATTCATCGGCTATAACGACCAATCGTTGTGCTTGTACCAGCAAAATAAAACAATACGAACAATTTTCACGCACGTGCACTGTGCCATTTGACCTTGCATGTTTCACGACTTATTTAGTGCGAAGTTAGCAGCCTGATTCCTGAATGAAAGGTTGTGTTGATAAAGTTTTTTGTGTTTTCGCTCCACCATGTCACAAAAAAAGGAAAGTGTTTAACATTAACAGCTTAAAAAAATACCAAAATGACCGATTACTTTAAAAACTATGAACTGTTGTAGTGTAGTTACTGCAAGTTTTTCAGTATAAACATTTTTTTAAAAAATTCTAAACATACATATGACTATTAATGTGACTACTTGTGTATATTGCTTATAACAACTATCGGATATAACGTCCGAAGTTATATGGTCCCCTCAATGTCGTTATATCCGGTTTTGATACGGATTGTTGGCTAGTAAACCGGTAGCGGCCAACTTTGAAAACTGTCAAGTGTTAATGAGAATCAAATTCGTGTCCTACGATTATTCAAATTGTTCATCTTGATTAACGGAACTCACGGTAAATATAATAGAAATGAGATTTAGGGCCGTTTTTATAAACGAGCATAAACTCCGTTTAAGCTGAAACTCGTTTTGTTGCTATGGAATAGCCAATCAAATCACTGGTTCTCTAGCAACTAAACCAAGTTCAGCTTAAACGCAGTTCATTCTCGTTTATAAAAACGGCCATTAAACAGTCAATCTCGTCAAATTTGTATTTTATTTTACTATTTATACACAGCTTTACGGTACACTAACCACTTGTATGCTTGCCTGACGTCTAGACCACGGTTATATTTCAGTGGTCTTTCAGTGAAACCAATGAGAAACGAGGTCGAACCTTCCCTATCTCTTCAACGCACAGACTTCAATAAAATTTCGGTGTAAAATTTTCTTACCGAATACCACTAACTTCAATTAAAAACTGTAAATTTGTTCTCCAACACGAATATTTTGAGAATTTTCTACAAAAAAATGAAAAGCCAACTAGTTCTGTGGCTGTCCGTAAGGTATCGCAATTATTGTTTGATAGCTCTACTATTGAATGTACTATAATAGCGATAGCACTACAGTCGATTTCAGTTAAGAATACAGTGTTGAAGAGATAGGGAAAGTTTTTACTCGATTCTCATTGGTCTAGATTCAAGAAGCCAGGCAAGTTTACACAATGTAAAATAAAGCGTGTATAAACAGTGAAATAAAATCCAAAGTCAACGAGATTGAATGTTAGTCTTATTTTCATTACATTTACCGTGAATTTTGTTACTCAAAAAGTAAAATTTCAATAATTGCAGTACATGAATTTGATTGTCATTAAGGCAGTTTTCATAGTCAGCCACTATGGTTGACTAGCCACCAAATCCGTCATGACTATTTTGAGAAATTATGATCAACAATTCAGTTCACCATTATTCAACTTCTGGATGCATTGAAATTTGAATAATTATGGCAGAAAACCCAGAACCAGGTCCTGCAATCTGCATGAGTGCATATATAGTGCCAGCGCCTGAAAGAGGCATTCTGGCAAACATGTACAAAGTGTGTTTATCAGACATATAGAACAGGAAAACTCAGAAATTCAGTGTTGAGTTTTCAGCAGCTGATGAAGCTTTTCAACCATGTGGAAAGTTATCGCTGAGATGCAGGCTGGAGGCTCTGTTGGATCCCCAAGGAAGAAGCGAATACAAAGGAATACTTCTGCAAGCATTGAATGAATCAGAGTACCTAACAAGCTATTCTTGCAACAGTTCATTTTTTCGTTCATAGAAATGAAATACCAACATTGTTTGTGATTACCGCTATTATATATATTATTGTAATGGATAATGCTCAATTGCTTTTTATAATTTATTTATTATATGTACTCACATATATAGGGAATATTTTTGTCAAATTATAATTATTATGTAGTGGTTATATTGAAATAACTATTGATTTATTATTCTGAGCAAAACTGGATTGGTTATATTGTTTGTTTATTCTAAAAACATTTTCACCTATTTTCATATTTTGTCCCTTTGAAGCATAATTATCATTGCAGTGATATAAATAATTACTTGAGTTTTTATTTAAAATACCATACCATACTAAACATTGCATCAGATTGATAATAAGTCAACGAATTTTTGTGCTTCTTGAAATTCTATAATAAAATTATTGTGGTACTTAATTTTTGTAGATTTTTTAATGTACACATAAATTAATGATTTTAGACGTATTATATCCTGCAGAATATACCCTTTATTGAAGCTACACAAATATTTAATTATTGATTAATCACTAAACATTTCCATGGTTCTGAATTATTTGAATTCGGCGGGTTTGCAAGTGTAAACCGGGCTACGACCACCAGTAACACCACTGTATTCTTAACTGAAACATACTATAGTTCAAGACAGAGAAATTATAATATATCTATTTCTGAAAAGAAAAGAATGATCGGTCGGGTATTAGGGTGCAATTGTACGCATTATATAACACTGAAAAGTGAAGAATACATAAAAAAAGATCTTGAATGATTTTTTGAAACAATAAACAATCATAGGCTCATTTGATAACAGAAAAAAAACTTTTCAGGTTTTTATCCAAATACTAGTGCAAAATTAAAAAACAACTTTTCACTATGACCCTTGCTGTTGCAATGGTTAATATCTCACGATTTCTTGTGTATTTTTTACGACTTCTTGAACCCAAAACCTCACAATAGACCGATTTTCTAGGCCGCAATCAAATCCTATAGAACATCGTGAAAACTTGAAATTTTTCACTTCAGCTACTCAATTTTTATTATTTCCTCATGATTTTTCAATACTCTACTGATTCATTTAAATTTTATTTCCTCGAAATTACGAAGTTAAAAACATTTTTAATTTCATGGAACATACACATCACTATTTTGACTGTACCTAATCTGTTGTTCAATGGCAGAAGGTGAGATCAACTACAACTACAAACTTCCGATTGATCAAATTTAACTTACCCTTTCATGAGTTTTATCCAAATCTATGGAAATTTTAAGTAGATTTTGATTAAATTCTCGAACTGTAGAAACCAATTCGTTCACCTCCACGTTTCGAATCTCTTGCAAGTGCGGTACTATTTCTGCACAATTTTCAAACTGAAAAGAAATATACAGTCAAGCATGATATACCGGAAGTAAATATTTTCGAGTATATTTCGACCCTCCTACAATCTACAAAGTCCGATCATCTCATTAACACATTTTTATGGTTCCCAAATATATATATCCTTCCGTAGTTACTCATATGAATCAAATAAGTGAATCAGAAGCTATTTATTCAATCAGTAACTCATTTATATATAAGTCGTTCACACCTTACAGATAGCATGTCGATCTGAAGGTTGCGGTATTTTTGATCGAAGTTTATTTTCTGGCAATATAAAGTTTCGAAGTGTCGAACTTGAGAAATGTAACATTAAACATGTATTCATCACTTTTCAATTCCACTGAATGTAGGCTTATCTACAACTTTGAGCATTTGCTTACCACTTGGGCCAACCATTTTATCACTTGAAGTGAAATGATGCGAGCAAACTCTAGCGTCTCTCGAAATATTCTCTTTCCCGATCATATTTTTTCACATATCCACTAACTTTTCATCTCGGCGAAACCCGAGAATGTTTTCAGATTACCAAAAATCGTTTTGCATAGGAGGGTGTTTATACAACGAATGATACGACAGTGAGTAACTCACCAGTGGAATGTTGTGTTCGGATCACCCCTTTGGAATCGTCTCTTTCACATTCAACAGCGTTCCACCATCCTTTGAATTCGATTCGAACAAGATAAACAAGGTTTTGAAGTAAATTCATATTCAAATATTCACACAAAACTGGAAACATGCCGTTTAATGTCAGCGTTCGGTCGATTATCGGTTGAACGAAATAACCGGCGTTGGCGCATTCACCAAAGATGCCGCAATCTCCACTTATATATAAATGTGGCACTGTATTATATGACGAACACTGAATACATAGCTTTTGATACACTCGTATGACTCATATAAGTAACAACAGAAGGATATATATATTTGGGAACCTTGAAAAAATGTGGTCTTGGAATAATTATCACTTTCAAATGTTACGATGTGGCAACCTCTGTGGGAAAAAAACATATGAATATGATCATCTTGGCTTCCGGCAATTTGGAGTGTTACTATTCTAGAAGGGTTTGTTGTTCGAAGGAACTAACCGATTTGATGGAATCCAGTGCCAATTCTTCCAGATTACCCATCGCGTCCAACATCTGTTGTTGGGCCCGTTTTTCCGTCGACAAAATATGCTCCCTCAGACTGTCGACCTGACTCAAAATAATCCTGTTCTCCTGCATTCTGTTCTTCGTGGACGCAGTGAGCGATTCGAGTTCCCTCAAACTCTGCTCGTCCTGACTATTCCTTTCCGTTGTTATTTTCGTCACTAAATCCAGCTCGGCGATGGTCTTCTTGTTGCTTTCACGTATAACAGTGTTGACAGTTTCGTCGGAACTTTTTATGACAGTGGCCGCTTTTTCGAAGAACTGGAATTCAAATCAAACTGAACATGGTGAGATCGTTTTTATGAGTAAATAAAAAAATTACGTTTCGAAATGTAAACCAGGAGTGAAAAAATCATCAACGTATAATCACAGAGACCCAGTTATCTACCTCAAATTGTGATACCGTTTTACATCTACTTTCACTCAGAAAACTAGAAAATATAGGAGTTTGTGAGAAACAATTGGAATTATTCAAAAATTATCTTGACTGTAGAATCCAACATAACGAAATTATCAGTGAAAAAAGAGGAAAATAAATGAATCAAAGTCATCTCCACAAAATTATTAGAATAATCTGAAATACCAAGGTAGAAAACGGGCAGAAAACAACTACATTCCCTGGCAAATACCACGCAGAATATTGAGTTATATCCACTCGTACTCTATGCATCAATTCAAATAAATGAATAAAGACTGCAAATATGTCTTTCTTCGAACATGCGTTCATGCTCCCAACAAGACAGACACGCTTGACAACCTGTAGACCGGTTTCGGGCTTATTGGCCCTTATCAGTACAGGGTAGTCAACCGAGTAGAGATCCTGAGATCTCCACACGAGGCGAGGTCTGAATAGATAAAAGCATCAACGCATATTTGATAGCAGTGAGCCGTCACTCAAGAAGGACTTTGAAACAGCGACACCAAGCGGCGAAGAAAGAAACATTCCAGAATAAAGCTACCATATAAAATACATGAGAGTGGCTCGGTTGGTCGACTAGCTAATTAAATCAAAAAGGAAACAGTCAAAAAACTCCAAGTGGAGTGGTAGTGTAAAAAAGAATAAAATAAATAAATCAAAGAGTCATCTCCACAACATTATTAGAATAATCTAAAATACCAAGGTAGAAAACGAGCAGAAAACAACTACATTCCTGGCAAATATAACGCAGAATATTGAATTATATTCACTCGTATTCTATTCATCAATTCATAAAAATGAATAAAGAATGCAAATTTTTCTTTCTTTGTGTGGAGATCTCAGGGTATCTATTCGGTTGACTGACTCTGTGCTGATGAGGGCCAATAATTGAGAAACTAGCACATTCCATCGATCATTCAAGGAACTGACACATTCCATGAATACTGTTTCCTCTGTGTTTATACGTATAAGAAAAAAATGCCCTTGTTAACACCACTGAAATATAACCAATAACTAGAATGCCAAAAGAACTTCTCAAGCCTAGACCCTTTTGAATCTCGCGCAGACTGAAAATAAATCAGGCCGGGAGCATGCGTACTATTACTGTACCCAGGTCCGTTCTAGCCTTTGACCAATTATCAACATTATATCTCTGAAGGAGCTAATGGCCCAAGCAGCTGAAGCTAAAAAAAAAACTTCTCTGAAGAAACATTGCATGAAGGATTATCTGAATTAGCAGTTCCAGGGTGAAACAAAAATTTTTGGGGCGAATTATGGAAATCATTATACAACCGAATTAAATCGAAACTGGTGGTAGGATTTTTTCATATTTTTAATTGTCTTGATTGTATATTTCTGAACGTTCTTCAACTATTCCAAGTTTCTACATGTATTTATCGTATGTAAACTTCTTTAGCGACGAATAAGTTCTATTTTATAATCCTTGTCCTACAGTAAATAAGTTTGATATCAACCATCAACCAATCTTTGTAATAATGATTTCAGTTCCTGTGACACAATATGGTAAGTAAACAGGCAAAAAAACGATTTCCATATAGAATAAAGCACATTATATTATAAAATATATATATATTTATTCTAAACTACACAAAACTAATCACGTCGCACCCCGAAATTTTGCCCCTGTTGAAATCTGAATAACTTTTCTCTGCTTTGAACAATTTGAATTCTGTTAACACTGTTCGCTGGATATTTGACAGAGGCTTTTGAGGACCCAGACTCAGCCTGGGAACTGAATAACGTCTCAGTTGTTTTTTATCACCAGAAGTTATATGATGTCATCAATGATGAAATGTTCTTCACAATTCACATTTCCATGGCTCAAAGTCTCGATATTTGGATATCTACCAATATCTAGCTTTCATTCATAAGGAATGTCCATTCTCAGTTAAACTGAAAATGGATGATTTTAAGATAAAATAATACAGCTCAAGTATTCAATCAATCAATCAATCAATTCATTTAATGTTTAAGCAAAACATACAGTTTCATAAACAAGGAATTCGGCTATCAAGTGAAGTAAGTATTATAATATAAGATAGAAACAGAGAGAGAGAGAAAAAAGTCTGAACCAAATCAGATAACATAAGCAGCTATAAAAATAAGAAAAAAAAAACATTAACCATATCTCTAGTTAAGTATAAATATTCCACCACCTACACATGTATTTTACCAGTTATATTTATATAATTTCTCTATAAATTTGCAACAGACCAAATAACATCGATGTAATAAAAAAAAATGAAAAAGAGACCCGTTACGAATTAACATACAGACCAAAAATATATAAAAGAAAGAGAACCCAGTGCCTAATGAAAATTACCTACTCATTAATAATGAATGATCTGATTTTCAAAATATTCCAGATATGTGTGGCTATTGATTTTGCTTCAGTGGGCGTAATATTATTGAGCGTGCCAAACAAATTGTTAATATTCTCCAAGCAGGGAACGTTACGGGGTCGCATTGAGGTATATATAGGACAATCAAATAAAATATGATGGATAGTTTCAAACTCATTCTTGTTACAAACTGAGCAGATTTCTCTCGGGTTGATGCGGTAAAGAGATCCACGATAAGTAAATTTTATCGCTAAACTGTTACATAATCGGAGTTGGGCAATGGTTCTAGTAACTCGGATGGGTACCTTCATAAGGAGATAGTTTTGTGCTTGTTCAGATAGTGTAAGTGACTGGCTGAGTGAGAGGAAGGTTGAGCGAGAAAACAAGGACCTATCTTCTTCTTTGAGTCTGTTCAGATACCTGGAGAGCAACATTGACCTCCTCTGTTTGAGAATATGTGATGTGGCTTCTGCTAATGGCATGTGAAAGTCAGCAAATTCAAGTTCTTTACTGACTTGCATAGACCAGTTATATCTTTGATCTGTGGTATAAAGTTCTAGTTGTCTTTCAAAACAGATTCTTGGGAGTCGAGTCTCACCCATTTCAAGTATTAAGTATCAATCTCAACTCACCAAAAAAAGGTTAAACTGATATTAGTACTGCAGTTTTTGCATTGCAGCAATACACCTTCAACATTTTTTGTTTATGAAAATGTTATCAAACTATCATACAGGGCAAATTGACGATATGGAACAACTTCTCTTTGATTCGGATTTGACGAATGACCATTTACCACTTAACCAGTGAGAATTAACACGAAACAAAAAGTGCCAAGCCGCGTCTGATTCAGTTCATCTTATCACAGACGTACGTCATCAAATGCATACAGTTGTAGTGATCAAAGACATGATGAGTAAAAGTAAAGGTATGAAACCTTTACTTTTGTGAAGAAAAGTTTCGGACTTCCATTGTCTAAAGGTATGAAGATTTGAATCCTGAGAAAAGAAAAGATGAGTTATGCTGAAAAAACGAAATAAGTGATGAATAAAAATTAACTATTTTATCGAATCAAGAAGATTCGAGTATCAATAAATCAGGTTAGTATTAGTGTTAGTATATATGAAGTCGAAAAATGTAGATTTAAATGGGAGTTTAACTAGTCGATGAGCCTGAAAATAAGAAAAAATTGAATTAGAAATCAATAGCCTGAAAAAAGAAAAGTTGAATAGCCTGAAAAAAGAAAAGTTGAATTAAAAATTAAAATAAAATGAATGAATAAAGAATTAAAATTATGAGAAAGATTCAAATCGAGTTTGTCACGACGTTTCGATTGTGTGTATCCACAATCGTCTTCAGGTGAGAACTAACAAAGTCCTGGGATACGGGGGTATTTATAGGTCAGCTATGGCGGGATTTTCCGGTTCAGTGAGCCGTAACCGGTTGATTCGGCTAATCAGCGGTTTCCATGTGTTGCGGATCTCGACGCTTGGTTGACTGAAAGCGTTATTATTCATTATGTATGCTGCTTCCTTGAATTTCCTCCTGAACCAGTGTTCTTCTCTATGGATGATTTCTGCCTCAGACCATTTGATGTTATGTTGGTGGGTCCACACATGTTCTGCGATTCCTGACTTGGTGGTTTCTCCTCGTTGGGTGTTTTTCTTGTGTTCGCCGATTCTGGTTTCCAGTGGTCTCTTGGTTTCTCCGATGTATGATTTGCCCAATTGCATTGTACTCGATAAACACAATTCTTGGAGTCACTGTTTTTGTTCGTTGGTCTGGTTTTGGTGAGTTGGCTGCGGATGGTGTTTCCAGATTTGAAGCAGGTCTTGATCTTGTATTTGGATCCAATCTTCTTGATTCTCTCTGACAATCCTTTGATGTAGGGAAGGCACAATGTTGGTTGTTGCGGTTCTTCTTCTTTTTGGATTATCCTCTGTTTCCTGCTCTTCAACGTCTGTTCCACCAATTTCCTTGAATAGCCGTTCTGGTAGAGGTCTCTCTTGATGTGGTCCAGTTCGGAAGTTAGGCTTTCCTCGTTGTTGCAGAGGCTGAAGGCACGATCAATCAGAGTTTTCACTATGCCCCTTTTCGTAGCTCCGTGATGGTTGGATCCATTGTTGAGATATTGTCCTGTGTGAGTTGGTTTCCTGTAAACAGAAGTTTGCCATTTGTTGTCTGTTCTCTTCACTTTCACGTCCAGGAAAGGCAAACTTCTGTTTACAGGAAACCAACTCACACAGGACAATATCTCAACAATGGATCCAACCATCACGGAGCTACGAAAAGGGGCATAGTGAAAACTCTGATTGATCGTGCCTTCAGCCTCTGCAACAACGAGGAAAGCCTAACTTCCGAACTGGACCACATCAAGAGAGACCTCTACCAGAACGGCTATTCAAGGAAATTGGTGGAACAGACGTTGAAGAGCAGGAAACAGAGGATAATCCAAAAAGAAGAAGAACCGCAACAACCAACATTGTGCCTTCCCTACATCAAAGGATTGTCAGAGAGAATCAAGAAGATTGGATCCAAATACAAGATCAAGACCTGCTTCAAATCTGGAAACACCATCCGCAGCCAACTCACCAAAACCAGACCAACGAACAAAAACAGTGACTCCAAGAATTGTGTTTATCGAGTACCATGCGAATGTGGCAAATCATACATCGGAGAAACCAAGAGACCACTGGAAACCAGAATCGGCGAACACAAGAAAAACACCCAACGAGGAGAAACCACCAAGTCAGGAATCGCAGAACATGTGTGGACCCACCAACATAACATCAAATGGTCTGAGGCAGAAATCATCCATAGAGAAGAACACTGGTTCAGGAGGAAATTCAAGGAAGCAGCATACATAATGAATAATAACGCTTTCAGTCAACCAAGCGTCGAGATCCGCAACACATGGAAACCGCTGATTAGCCGAATCAACCGGTTACGGCTCACTGAACCGGAAAATCCCGCCATAGCTGACCTATAAATACCCCCGTATCCCAGGACTTTGTTAGTTCTCACCTGAAGACGATTGTAGATACACACAATCGAAACGTCGTGACAAACTCGATTTGAATATTTCTCATAATTTTAATTCTTTATTCATTCATTTTATTTTAATTTTTAATTCAACTTTTCTTTTTTCAGGCTATTCAACTTTTCTTTTTTCAGGCTATTGATTTCTAATTCAATTTTTTCTTATTTTCAGGCTCATCGACTAGTTAAACTCCCATTTAAATCTACATTTTTCGACTTCATATATACTAACACTAATACTAACCTGATTTATTGATACTCGAATCTTCTTGATTCGATAAAATAGTTAATTTTTATTCATCACTTATTTCGTTTTTTCAGCATAACTCATCTTTTCTTTTCTCAGGATTCAAATCTTCATACCTTTAGACAATGGAAGTCCGAAACTTTTCTTCACAACTCGAGACATTGTCAGCCACCTTCAAACAAAAAAAAACCTTTACTTTTACTGCGTCGGCGCATAATCTGAAATCTCAGTTCGCTTAGTTGCCCGCGCATTTACCTGCGTTCCAGTTATTGGTTATATTTCAGTGGTTAACACATGCACAATAAAATAATCCCAGTTTTCATCATCACACGTTGTAGCAAGAAAACGAAAAGCATTTCGACTTACAACTTTAGTTTTCGATCTATAGGCTTCCGCTAATTTCGGCACCGACATTTTGTAATCCTCCACCTGTTTTTTGTACTCCCGGAAAACCTCGTCCAAATGCACTGCCTTTTCGCTGACGACTTGCAAGAGATTTTGCGATGGTGGAGAGACAGCCTTTTCGACGGAGAATGCTGACTCACAACCGTCCTGACGTATCCTTTCGGGTATCTCTCTCATCTCCCCGTAGCATTGTTTCAACTCTTTCGTGAGCCCGGACAAACCATTCCTCAGCTGAAGACAAAATAAACAAATGTATGTTACGATGACACAACGATGTAAAAAGATATATACCACAATTTAGTGCTTTTATGAGATATGGAAGAAGGTGGGTTCATGCCAGTTTCACGATATGCTGGCAACTATTTTATTTTGCGGCTGTATTGAAAAATTTGTTCTCCCTTTCAAATTTCCGCATTATTCTTCATTACTGAAAATAATGAGTCCATGCCAGATTCACGATAAGTTGCTGTCAACTTTTTTATTCCAAGACTATCGAAAAATGAATATACCAGAGTTAAGAGAAGCTAATTTTCCCCCTCTTGAATTCGCGCATTTTTCTCTCAACATAAAAAAAATTATCCAGCTGCAGAATTATTGTTGCTGAATCGTTCCCATTTTAGAATATCTGTTGCTTGAAAATCGTAACTGCCATGCCAGATAAATTTCACGATAATTTCGTTATCTGACATGTAAATTTCAAAATAATTATACCAGGACTTGTTGATGATTTGATCCTCTTTTAGACATTATGATGCTTTGATTTTGAGAATTTTAGTGAAACAAGCTGTCATGTCAAATTGATTTCACGATGATTTTGTTACCTGATATGTAAACTAAGAAACAATTATACCGGATTTTGTTTCTTTTTTGTAGCTAATTTAATGCCCTTGAGTGTCACAATAATTTCGTTATCTGATTTGTAAATTGAAAAACTATCATACTAGAATTTGTTGGTTTCTTATTAATAATTTGCTCCCCTTTTAGAATTTTTGATGCTCTTTTTTTGAAAATTTCAATGAAACAAGCTGCCATACCAAATTAATTTCAGGATAATCTTGTTACCTGATATGTTAAGTAAAAATCAATGATACCGGAATTTGTTGCTTACTTGTAGCTAATTCATTTCCCTTTATCATTTCATGTCACGATAATTTCGTCACCTAACTTGTTAACTGAAAAACTATCATACTAGAACTTGTTGATTTCTTATTGCTTATTTCTTGCCATATTAGAATTCTTGTTACCTTATTTTTGAAAATATCAATGAAACAATCTTCCATGCCAGATAAATTTCACGATAATTTCGTTATCGTACATGCAAACTGAAAATCAATCAATCAGAGTTTGTTGTTTCTTGTTGCTAATTTGTTTCCATCTCAGAATTGATGCTTTTTTGAAAATTTCAATGAAACAAGGTCATGTCGGATTAATTTCACGATAATTTTGATACCTGACATCTAAACTGAAAAACGACCATCAGAGCTTGTTGCTTTCTTTCTGCCCAGCTGCATTTATATCACGATAATTTCTTTATAGGACATATAAACAAAAAAACAATGATTCCAGAATGTGTTGATTTCTTGTTGCTAATGTGTTCTACACTTGAAAAAAAGTGTGAAACAAATTCTGAAAGGATAACAAATTATCAAGAAGAAATCAAAGAATCGTGAAATGATTGTTTCTTACTTCACATGTCCGATAACGAAATGATTGTGGTATGATTGTTTTCAATTCAACAAGTCTGAGAGAAAATCCTATTGTGCCAGCATAATCATGATGGTACAGCTGGATAGAATTTTCTCTGTTAATGGAGAAAAATGCGGAAATTTGAAAAAGGGGACAAATTAGCGCTTGATTTTTATATATTTATTTTTCGATATTCGCGAAAATCACGAACCAACAGATGGCGCTCGAAAAATGTCAAAAATTTTAAATGAGGGTGATCAACAAACATTTGGTATATGTTTTCAATGGTAATATGTCAATTTTCAATTCGAATTTTAGGAAAGAAATAAATAATCCTGAGTATCCAAAAGGGGCGCTATTGATAGATTATCGTTTATAGAATGGCCAAGTTTGAAATAAGTATCTAGAGTATATTGGAGATGAGAAGAAACCCTTAAAATAGCGAAAAGCATTATTCAAAACTGGTCACATACTTTGTGGGATAGGTGTCAAACACATACTTGAACACATATAAATAAACTCCTGTTCACAAACTTCAGCTCTAGGGTAGCTCTAATATAAAATTAAAATAGTTCAATTGAAAAATTAGCAGAGGAAGTGTGAATTTATCTGTAAACTTGTAATAATTTTATCCTAACCCAAAAATAGATGATTAGCAAAATAAAAACAAAGAATTGTAGTCAATAAACTTTATTTTCTGAGAGAAGTATAGGGGTGCTTATATTGAGATACCCACCTATCTTAAATAGGCAACACAAGTTATTATTTTCATTCATATAATAAAAATAATTATATAATATAAATGAGTAGGTATGTTCCAAGAATAACTTAAAATATTTGAGACCTTGTGGTCTACCAGTCATTCAAATTTATTTATTTCAATTGATACTTCATTCAATTTACAGCTTATTCATTTTGAATAAAGATTTGATTTCATTCAGCCCACATTGCCCTCACTCTTAAAGTTTGCATGTGATGACTTCCAGATGTTTATTGAAGGAATTGCATTCTTGTTGAGCCTATCTCTTGGTTTAATTCTCCTTGATGGTCCTAAAGTAAAATCAAGGTTTTCATTACAAACAACAAGAGACACAACTACAGTTAAACCAGATCTTCTTTGTTTGATTTAACCTGAAAGACATACCTTCGCATTCACTTGAGAAATTCAGTTCAATAGGAAGTGCTTACTACAAACGTAAATGTTTGTGGTGATAAGTTTTCCTATTTTCAACGTGATCATCCATTTTTCACACAATCCTGAAAGGAAATTCAGGATTTTGTGCCAAAGGAACGATGTCTGTACGGTAGGAGGAACGCTGAAATACTGAACAAATCTTTGTCGATTTCGTCTTTACGACATTTTGAACTTGCTGCATGTTTCAATAATATTAGTAACTAGCTGATAAGCACGAAACAAGTCCGAAAACTATTCAAAACAATTCAATTTCATTAAAAATAATACGAAAGCCTATGCTATACAATGCTAAATTGCTTTGTTTATCGCCCTCGGGAGGCTTAGAAAATTTGACACCAGAGGCCGCCCACTCCGTGATTTTCGCGAATAATCGCGGAATAAAAAAGTTGCTGTGTGAGCTTATCAAGCTGGCATAGACAATTTTTGTATGTGAAGGAGAATGTGAAAATTCAAGAGAAAATTAGCTACAAATTAGTGCATCAATTAGGTATATTTGTTATTCAAATGGACCCACTTTCTCCTACAGCAGCACCATCAACAAGTTTTCTAGAACTGGAATGAGTGAATTTTTTCGATTTTCTTGTAACATAGATAAAAAACACGCTCGCATCGTTTCTTGAGAATCACAAAAGAAAACCATTATCTTACCCTTTCCGAATGTTCTTGGTCGACTGTCTTGACCTTCTCCGATTCCTTTCTGCCAAATTCGTCGAGCAAATTCAGCACGTTCGTGACGGCCATGTTGGTGACGGTCTCGTTCGAGGAGTTGATGTGGAATTGGTGTTCCAATTTGGCCAGCAGGATCTCCTTTTCGGTGCTCAAGGTCGACAAGGTCTTCAGCAGAGCCTGTGCCTCGCGGAATTTGTCGCTGGATTGGTCCTCGTACCACTTGGCGAGGTACCTGTTGAAATAGACATCATGATTGCAAAAAAAAAAACAAATATGATAAATACATGAAAAAAAGAAAAATACATGAATTGAACAAAAATTTAAAGAAATGTCTGGTCATTGTCTATCTAAATGAACACCTAGTAGACGGTATAATATTGTCTGTTCGCTGGAAACAATTACGTAGCTTTCTCCGTAAGGCAGACAGAGACATCTTCTCATAATAACCGTGAACTATTTCAAACTTGAAGTGTCGAATCGGCAAAAGACTGTCTGGCTTGCTAATGATGAATTGTGCGCATGCGCGTGTTTTGACCATATATATAATAGGTTTGTTCTAGCACTGATAAATCAGTGTGCGCATGCTCCGGACGATTGCAAACTATTCGAAGATTTCAAGAGGAGATCCATTGTCGAAAATTGAAGGACATAATATTTTAAAAGTTACAAGCTTTCAAAAATGAGAACGAAATGTGTAATTGCTGAAGAGTTACATAAATTACTTTTGTGGGCGTTATAGATTGCTTTTGTGGGTTGCAGCAATAGCTCCCACCAAGAAATTGCTAGAAAATTGTGATATAGTTATGATCGTTTTTATCTTTCATCTTGAAAGACAGTGTTTAGTGTTTCTCATTAAGGTATTGCTATAAAACATAGATGCAGATTATCTATCCTCATAATATTATACCTACACATGTGATTTTCAAAAATATTTCATTATTCGGATTCACCATTACGTTATTCATTATAAATTACCCATCCATTATCATCATCACTATTGTCTATAAAAAAGTTTCAGAAGTTTTGTGGTTATGACTGAATTATGATAGACTACTTCCGACCATGGTAGGCGGCGTCCTCGAGGTTGGAAGTCAAGTGAATGTTGTGAACGTCTACTGAAACGTGCAAATTAATGTAAATACAACCACAAATGAGAAACTAAGTGAATTTTAGAGAAAAACAACAGGTTCCTTTGTCTCTACGCCGGTAACCAGGCCGGATGACAACGGATTTGTCGGATAAAGGAGCCTTACTTGTATCGAAAAAAACTGGTTCCATCATTCCTACGCCGGTACCCAGGCCGGATGACAAAAGATTTGTCGAATGAAGGAGCCAAATAGTATCGAAAAATTGGCACCGAAAGGAGTCAGAAGCATAAGCCAATAGAAGAAGAAAATATAGAAAAATTATATATACCACAGCAGGGAGGAGGTGATGGATACAATTCCAGACGCATCTTAGGTGCAGCCTCATCCCTATACGAAGTACCTGGGTAAATAACCGAAACGGTTGAGCCCATATTGAAGTAGGAAGGAAGGAAGGATGATAGACTACTATCAAGAGTACAGTGGCGTGTAGAATTCAGGGTATACAAAAAATGGTTATTTATTCTCAATTTCAAGATATCAGGTTAGACTCCAGCGTATTACCTATACTAAGAGCCGGTAGCATATAAATTTAATTGAGTGAAAGATTTACAAGGCTGTGTGCATGAATCGATGTAATTAAAAAAAACAGATTTGTATTCCATGCAAATTATATTTCAAAATTTGTAGCAAAGCGCTTTCGACTGTTAGGTCATCATCATTGCATACCTGAAATGAGTAAGTATGATTTCGTAAATAAGAAAACATTCTCATCAATGTGGATAAAGATAAAAAATTTGATAACATTTTTCTTTGTACAGGGTGTCCCAATAAGGTCGGCGAGGTACGATATTATGGAAACCATAAACCTTAGGGCTCATAGAAAAAAATATTGAGGACTAAATCGGCCAAGAGAAGTTGATGGAAAATATTTTCAAGTTCCTAAAATGACCGCTAGAGGGCACAACTACTATGACATAAATGAAAATTCGATTTTTCTCGAAAAATAATGGTGTAAGAAGCTGTTGAAAAAATAATTTTTTAAATCGCTGTATCTCCTGAACCATTGCTCCAAATTCGATCAACTTGGGCTCGTTTGAAAGATAATTTCACAATCATTCGAACGCTCCATTCGATGTTGATCTCCAGTTCACACCACGTCTACTAGAGGGCGTTGTTCACCCAAGGTTCATTTTTTTCTGATTTTCTCAGAAAATACAAATGGAATGCTACAAATTTGTATCATTACATTTGAAGAGAATGAAATTAGCTACAATTTGGTGAAAACCGCGATTCGATATCTTCATTCGTTTTTCAGTTATTCGCAAATAATTAATTTAACCTGAAAAAATCAAGTATTTTGTTGAAAAAAATATTCTATGATTTCCGTTTTCTTCAGTGAGTCTGCGTTGCAAGCGAAATGTGAGGTAATTCAAACCAATTCACCTGTGCACGGTTATTATTCAAATGTTCAGCCTTTTGGTGCATTTGTGCGTTGATCTAATATTCCGTACTATACGCAAAATAACATTGATGCAAATGCCACTTACTGAGAATGAAAATGTGGATCCTACTAGTCAAGAACTAAACTGCGATAACGGAAAGTGACTTTAAATAATAAAATTCTGAAGCCATTTCTATCACACATCTTTATCGACAACGTGATACAAAAAAAATGTCCCTACAAATGTTCAAAATGCATTCCATTATTTTCAATGCAACTAGCATGATTGAAGAACGATTCCCATAGATATCACGATGAAAATAGAGGAATAGTTTGCATCAATTGTTATTTTGCGTATAGTACGGAATATTAGATCAACGCACAAATGCACCAAAATGGTGAACATTTGAATAATAACCGTTTTAATCACTAGCACAGGCAAATAGGATTGAATCACCTCATATTTTGCATGCAATGCAGACTTACTGAAGATAACGGAAATCGTAGAATTTTTTTTCAACAATAAACTTGATTTTTTCAGGTTGACTTAGTTATTTGCAAATAACTCAAAAACGAATGGAGATATCGAATCGCGGTTTTCACGAAAATGTAGCTATTTTCATTCTCTTCAAATGTAATGATACAAATTTGTAGCATTCCATTTGGATTTTTTGAGAAAATCTGAAAAAAATGAACCTTGGGTGAACAACGCCGTCATTGAAACACTACCTTGATATGGCGATTTTCCGAGAAAAATCGAATTTTCATTTATGTCATAGTAGTTGTGCCCTCTAGCGGTCATTTTAGGAACTTGAAAATATTTTCCATCAATTTCTCTTGGCCGATTTAGTCCTCAATATTTTTTTCTAGGAGCCCTAAGGTTTATGGTTTCCATAATATCGTACCTCGCCGACCTTAGTGGGACACCCTGTATATATGAAGGTGTAAATTAATACTCACTCGTCAGGTATTACAATAAGATTTCCATAAATTTAAAAAAACACATTAATCTGGTATGCAAACTTTTCACATTAATAAAATATGTTTGGTCTTCTCAACATTGAGATAAACCCGTTAAAATTTTTGAAAATTGTTGAGCAACTCCTCATCAATATGTAAATCTTCTAGAAAATCTAGTCTGTTGTAATTTTTGGATGATACTAATTTCAAAAGCTGAGAGTTTCTGTTGGGACTAAAATTATGGTTGTTAAAACGGAGGTGATGTCCAAAAGCTGAGTTTTTTTAGGGATTCAAATGTTCGTTTATGCGGACTCTCAAAGTGTTACAAGTTTTACCAATATACGCTGCATTGCAATCATTGCAACTCAATTTGTAAATGCCACTTTTTTGAAGTTTTTCGATTTTATCTTTCGAATTTACCAGGTGTCTGCTAAGGTTGTTATCAGTTTGGAAAGAAATTTTGATGTTTTCAATACTACTGAAACATTTTGTAATTTTATTTGAGATATTGTCATTACTGAATGGAAGTGAAACAAATTTGTCTATTGTGTTGATTTTTGGAAAAGCTAGGTTATGTTCTCTGTTTGTTTTAATTTTCTGAATTAAGGTTTTGATAATGTTGGGGTTGTAGTTGTTGTTGGAGCCTATTTGTTTAAGAATATTTAAAATTCTATAGATTTAGCAATAGAATGCAGCCATTTTGTGTTGGTGTGGGTGTGCTGAAATATTTGGGATAACATGATCAGTTTGTGTTGGTTTTCTATATATGCTAAATTCTAGATTATTGTTTGTTTTATGTATCGTGATGTCTAGGAAGTTCAACCGGTTATTGGACTCAATTTCCAAATTTATTCACATTGGAAAAAAATAACACTGTAAATACTGTAAGCAGTAAAAAGAGTGCTGTAAGCATTAGAGGGTTCCAAAGTCTCATCATGTTCCTACCTTTCCTGTTCGAGGTGTTCGTCTTTTTCTTTTATGGCAGCTTTCGCTATTTCGAGTTCTTGTTGGTGTTGCTTGCACAGTTCCACAGTCTCCTCAAACTGTCGAACTCTCGAGTGCATGTGTTCCTCTGTAAGATAACTCAAGTTTAGCTTTTCCAATATACAAGGTGTTATGTAAGTACGTGGCCAAACTCGAAGGGGTTATTCTTTGAGTGATTCCAAGACGAAAAGTTGTAGTTTCAGTTGCCTAATGCGAAAAAAATACAAATATTGCAAAACATCAGTGGCGCACATTTTTTTGGTCAAACATATTGGTTGAGGTGCCTTCCGGGACGCCACTGGACATGGTGATTTCAATCTAGTTTAGGCAAAATTAGCCCCTTACTACCCCAAATAACATCGCAAAATTTCAAGAAAATCGGCTAAAGGATTATTAAGATATTTAAGAAAAAACTATTTCTTTTAAAAATGTTTGACACCCTGTATGTGACACTATACTATGGTGAAAATGACACTCGATAGGCAAACTCTTTATTTGCTTTGTTCTTGCCATGAAGCAATTGATTTTCAGATTGCAGCATGGTGTTCTAATACTCAAATCAAATTACAATTATTGTGCAATTATTTCTAGATTCCTAATATCATATTTTGAAACAATAAGAGCTAAATATTGATGCGTTTAGTATTGTTTCCTGTAATTTCAGTTTGATACCAGACTCATCTTCAACTAGATACGATACATTCACGCACGAATGTTTTACCCCATACCCCACAACGAATAGTTTCGACAAAAAAAATCTAGATTTTTCACACCCTACATCTCTGTAATCATGATCTCAACTGAAAAAAAAACGGTACACCATTGTTTGAAATTGGCTTTCGAATGATGTGCTACATGACCCCCTTTTCATTTGAGATTCTAAGGGTAACATCTACCCCTCGTAGGAGGTTGAACCACGAGGGCTAAAAATATTCACTGAAAATGTCTTCCTAAGAAATGAAATTGATATGAATTTTCGATTATTTATATTATTTACTGAAAAGATGATATTAAGGTTGTGATGTTTTAAAATTAACACCCTGTATAATAAATTTTAGCAACATTATTTTTCAATTTATATAATGCCTACATCATTTCAGGATAAATAAATCGCCGGGTACACTCTGATATTTTTTAATGATCTTGCATTTCGACGCCACATTATTTCATGAAAACTACCAATGAACTGCACTAAGAAAAGAGAAAATATATAAATTCTGAAAAACAATGAGAAGAAATAAATGTGAAACAATTGACAAGCAAGAATTCTGCAGTTACCTGAAACTAGGAATCACCATAAACTACACCGAGCAACTGAAATAAAAATCTAGAAAACAAGTTCAACCAAAAAAAGAGCACAAAAAGCTACAGAATGTTTTATGCGATGTAAACATAGTTTTTTGACACTCGAAATTGACGCGAACCAGGGAAATCGAAATAATGGTCATAAATAATAATCAAATGTACAGGGTGGGCACTTTTGAAAGCAAATAATAATGAAGCAATTTTGAATGCCATTATATTGATAAATCAAGGCTATCGAAAATTAATAATTACGATCAGAAGAAAATGAGAATCTAAGATGCCGTACTCTAACTGAATAATTAGTTCAGTATTTTTCCTATAGTATTTACAACATCTCCATGTACTGGGTGCACCTCTTAAAATTGAATCCCCTTCCAATTATTTTTGTTTTTAAAGAAATGAAAAAAATACTAGAGAGAGAAGTTGAATGAAATGACTAGAATTCTAATTTACAGATGTTTTTTATACAGGGTCTATCGACTAGATGTAAATGTGTATATTTTTTGATAGGTCGATAAAACTTTCTTGATTTAAGAGCTCTTTCACACGGGGATACTGTATGCGAGATACGCGTCGGCCGCGCCGTGTGAATAGGTCCATTTGAGTGTATGTTCAACCTGTATCCCGGATACGCGTATCTCGCATACAGTATCCCCGTGTGAAAGAGCTCTAATTGATATCAAGAAATAACGCTTTAAGGATCTGATAATTTTCATAATGTAGTACGAGTAAATGAACATAGTGGGCTTTGAAAGTAAAAACAAATAACTCAGTCATTTTCCAATCAAATATGCAACTTGTTGATATGAATGGAATGAAAAAAGTTACCGTATGCTGAAAAAACATAGTGTTTTATTCAAAAAACATGTGTAAATCGAAAGTAATTTCATCCAACTATTCCCCTTGACATCTCCAAAACCTGTTAAAAATTTTTTTTTTGCTTTGGATTTCAACCTTTAGCCACACACATTACGTTTTCATTTTTTTTAATTCTTCGCTATAGTTCGCTATAACAAATTCTACAATTATGTCATATATAACTTCATCCTCCGTTGCTATAATAAGTTTTGAATACTGGTGGGGAATTGTAATTTCAGTTGTTGGAGTTTGTTCATAAAATTATTAATTCCAGGAATGTGTTGGAAAAAAAAACTTAATACCGTGATATTTTTAATTAGACAACTCTCTCTGTCGGTCTCTAAAATCTTGGGAGTCGTATTCTTTTTAAACTTTCAATCAGCCCTGCAATATTTTTGGGTCACTCAAATCAGTGGCAGAGACTTTTTGCAATTCAGCGGAGGGCTGTCAGAATAATTCAGCGGAGGGCTGTCAGAATAATCAGTGGTCTTGGTTACAGAGTTGACTGCAGGAAATCATTCAAGGATCTGAATATACTAACAGTTCCATCCTTATATATACAGGGCTATTCAAATTCGAGTCTATGCATAGGGATTTCGATAACGGTAAGAGATAGAGGGTTGGTTAAATAGGGACAAAGTAGCGTATTTCAGAGGTCAATTATATGGATGAAGAAAATCTCACCTAGCTTCTTCAGTTCTGGAGTTATACAGGAAAAATAAAAAATAAATTGAAATTCTACTGGTAATAGTTCAATATTTCCAAAACACTCTGTAATTTGAAATTTTCGATTTTTCCTGTATAACTCCAGAACTGAATAAGTTAGGTCAGATTTTTTTTATCCATATAATTAACCTCTGAAATATGCCACTTTGCCTCCATTTAACCAACCCTTTATCTCTTACCGTTATCGAAATCCCCATGCAGACTCGAATTTGAATAGCCCTGTATATATCAGTGTGTGAAGACACACCTGCATATCTTTGATCGTGTTGATGGCATACATAATATCCAACAAACAATGCCTCAAATCTAGTCATACTTCATTATAGACTTTCGAAGTCCCAAAAAGGTTAAAGGTTCTGGATTATAAAATTTTACAATAAAATACCTGAACATATCAGAGATAGCTCATTGACTGTGTTCAAAAATAAACTGAAGCATTTATTATGTGCAAAATGTTACCATCAATAAAAAGACTTTTTGAATGATCAAATAAGAATAGATGGATGGCAATGAGAATGAAAATTTGGTTTTTTCTTTTGTTTTTTTGAATTAGTTTGTTTTTTAATAGTATTTGTTTTTTATGATTTATGAATGTTTTACGTGTTAATATTTTTATATACAGACATATTGAAAATCTATCCACATTTTGCTATTGGCACTTGATGTGGGTTATCAGAATATGTTCATGAATCTTTTATACAGGGTGTCATCTGACTTGGGCCACCCCCATCTTTGAATTTTTAAATACGGACCTGTATTTTTTGTTGTAGTCGACGTTCACTTCATACTAAGAAATTAAAATGTGGATAGATTTTCAATATGTCTGCGAATAAAGAAGATACAGACAAATAAATAATTTGGGATTTTTTTGTTTTTCCTGTGTATCTCCAGAACCAAAATATCTAAATTCGATTTTTTCACATCATTGAATAGGTCTCTAAAATACGCAACTTTGCCACAATTTAACCGACACTCTATCTCTTATCGTTTACGAGATCCCCATGTACATAAACGAATTTGAATAGCCCGGTATATATATAAGATATTTTTTTCAACTTCAAACTGACGAATGTGAACATTATTGTATCTATCTATAAAGGGGGTTCCATTTCAAGAGGCGCATCCTGTACAATTACTAGTTCGAAAAGTGTTTTTGAGCGCCAACTCAATTGCAAAGCAACCCTCTAAGTCTCATTGAGACTTGTATGAGTAAGGAAGACGGGGACCTTAGCTTTTTGAATGTCATCCGAAGTTCATTACCATTCTCGTAGTGACGGCCAAAATATTATCAAAATATTATCTTTTGTAAGTAAATCGTCTTTTGAACGGTTTTTCCTGAAATGTTCAAGGACGTTCGTAATGAGATATTTTTTCTTCGACCCAATGAATGATTTGATGAAAAAATGAGTAGAAATGGATTGAATTGATCACAATAGGAGCGTTGTGCATTGATGAAATGAAATACAGGGTGATTCTGGGTGGATGGCGCATTCAAAGCCATATATACTTTCTACAATTATTTTTCTGAAATTCACCCTCATTTCATCCCTTCCAAAGAGTCGAAAAATAATTGTGGGTATGGTTTGAGGAATCTGCAAATGAAAAACCTGTACATGTGTTTTAAACCAGGTAATAAAATAGGACTATGACGATAGAGTAACTTTTTTTCAGTGTATATTTGTGGATGTGGATAACTTCACACCTGTGTTTTTCATGGTCTATAACTTGGCAGTATAGAATTCGTATAAGGACGTTTCGTCATTCGAGTGCCACCATCAACTTTTTTCCTGATGCAACCTGTTCTTTTTTTATTTCTTTACTCACCTTCCTAACCTGAATACGTTGATATACCTTAATTGCAGTTTCGAAGTTTTGACTTGATGGAAATATTTTTGAATATCTATTAGAAGAACAATTCATTATTTTTAAAACATTCAATTTGTTATTTTCATTATGTTTACTGCTCAGTTGTAGTATTTATATTCTCATTGTTACCCAATGAAATTTTGTTGTTGCCGTCTTCATTTAGGATAGGGTTTGAGTTGAATCTATGAAACTGCATTTGAGGTATATTAAGGCGGATTAGTCTGTCGCGTGTTTTGTTTTGAAGATGTTTTCTGTCGTTTCCACTACAAGAACAGTTTTCATCATGCCATCAAAGTCACATACCACTACCAGAAAAAAATAGTGAACTGTTGTCGCCAGCCTTTTCCACATGGCGAAGTCTTTTTACAAAAACAGATACAAAACACCTAAACATTTAGATCTTTCCGCCTTGCGAAGGGAATTTTGGTTGTTCACGAACTCGCGACACAAAGTCTTCAAAATGCTTCTTATTTTGATAAAAAAAGTTTTTGTTATGTCGAAATCGACACAGTTGCTGTTTTGTTGCGGTTTTGTCCGTTTGGTGGAAATTCGCCTTTCTATTAACATATTCAAGTTCATCAGGCGAGTGAAAAATTTGAATAAAAATCCAGGTCCGCATCAAGTAAAAAAAATTACAGCGTTACGTCTTATCAAAAATAAATATAAATAAAAATAAAAAAACTGAAAAACTTTGTGGCAGATTGCTGTGCATATAAAATATACATTTTTTCTCAATTCAATCGACCCTGTATCTCTAACCGTTACCGAGTTCCTCATATTGGTCCGCGAATTTGGGACACCCCGTACGGTTTATAAGAGATACAAGAAAATGTAGGTCGTAGTCTCGATCTCTTTATTCAACAAAAATTCACTTGCTAGAATAATTTTAATTGCACAGAATAATTTGCTATCGACTTTTGTTTTCAAGTGATGAACAAAAATTCGCTTTATCGACTAAAAAGTCGAAGAATCGAACCATCGAACCTTTGTGAATAACTCGCCAGTGACTTGAGTCTCGAAAAAAACATATCAAGAACCTAACTTTTCTGTATCTTCTATAGTTACCGAGACATACGTTCATTAAAATTTGCCCACCCTGTACAGGGGCTGGAATTCGAGCCTCATCATTGGGATATCGTAAACCGTAAGAGATACAGGATCAGTTGAGTTATGGCAAAGTTGCGCAATTTGATGCTGTTCTGAAACTTGGAATATTCCGATAACTTTCGGAGATATCCGAAAAAAATCAAAATTTCATAAAATCGTTTTTATTTTTTTCTGCTGTCATTCGAAGAAATTAATCGATATGAATAACACTTTATCATGGCCACTTTTTCTTCCATAAAAGATAGCGTATTCAAATTTGAAATCCGCCGTTTCGTCTTCCAGAAACGAATTTTGATTTTCAAATTTTTTGAAGACAAACATTGAAAGTTTCTTTATTTTTTTAAATATATAATGCAATTACTGAAAATAAAAAGGGCGACCTTGATTTCAGAGATGAAAAGTCACAACCACTTGTCAAAGTATGACAGTTCAATGTTTTGAAGAAGTTGCGGAATCAAAAATGGTGTTTTCCCATTAAAGAAAATGATATGGCATGAATTTATGGAAGTGTTTAATAGAAACTCGCAAATGAAACACTTCCCAATCAGTGGATTGGAAATAAAAGGTTGGTGCGCCGGCCTGCAAAGAGCCCCGATTTATCCCCGCTGGATTATTTTTTATGATATTAAGAACAAACCGATTATCAGTTATTCAACGGAACATAAATATCTTACGCCAAAATTTGTTGTTTGAAATAACAACCCTACGAGTTGAAGGAAGGATGATCCAGCGCGTGCTTACGGGCAACCTGCGAAGACGCATATACGAAAATGCCTTTAGGTGCAAGGGGGATCATTCGAGCATTTACTTCAGAATTTCATTAAAATTTAGGCATAGTTTTTATCAATTGACTGAGTATAATAGATGCCATTTTGCCAGCATTTCAGTTTCGTAATAATTAGGCAGTGGTGGGGTCAGGGTTTTCATTGAAATTTTGCCAGTGTTTAGGTGTTAGCGTTCATTAGTTATATTACTGATGAATAATAATGTTAAAACTTGTTTAGGATTGAATATTCAAAAAATTAGAGAAACTGTAAATTTTGGCATGGAAACATTTGAAAATGAAAATTTGTGATAGCTTATAGTTTATGGGCTATCCAAAGGTAACAAAATATAAACTGAAAAAGCCAGGTCCGCCTTTAAAAAAAATGAGTTAATGGTTTCTACAAGACGAAAAGTCGGATTTCAAATTTGAAAACGCTATCTTGTAGGGAAGAAAAAGTGGTCATGATGAAGTGTTATTCATATCGATTAATTTCTTCACATGATACCAGAAAAAAATTAGAAACTATTCAGAGTTTTCCAAGTTTCAGAACATCATTTTGTTTGGCATCACATTGTAGAACTTTTTCAAAATTTAACCGACCCTGTTTACGATTTACGAGATCCCAATGATGAGGCTAGAATTCCAGCCACCCTGTACGTGAAAGTATTTATCATCTTGGAATGTTCGAAATGGGCATCCAAATATACAATTTTACTACAACCGAGCTCTAGAGGATGAAAAAATCATTAAGTTGAGCATCTCGAAAGCAATAAATATATATATATAAGAAAACACTCACCGAGATTCCTGATCCTATCCGCCTTTCTCTGCGAAAGTTCCTCGTGGGTGATCTGCTCCCCCGTTACCAACATAACGGCGTCGAGCAGCCTCTGGTAATTCTCCTTGTCGACGTAGAACCCCGTACCCGATCTGGCAGCGTCCAAGTCCTTTTGCAACCTGAGAATAACAACGTTTCCATTTTGAACAAATTGTTATCAAAGAAATTCACCGAAAATTTATGATTCACACGTTACTGAACTGGTAGTTTGATTTCATATTAATTTTTTCTACAAAGGGTTAAAAAAGTAGCCTTTGATTAGTTCAAATCTCAACACAAAGTTGACGTTTTTCGAGGAATGTCATCAAGTGACAGCATTGCCGCTCGTGCGTGGAAATAATGTCATTAAGTGACAGCATCAGCATATTTGCGCTCGCATCCATCATTCTGGTAAACATATAGAACAGGAAAACAAATAAACTCATTGTTAAGTTTGCATTAGCTGAGGTAGCTATTCGGAATCAACCATGTGGAAAGTTGTCGCTGAGATGCAGGCTGAAGGCAATGTTGCAACTCCAAGGAAGAAGATAGTTGAAAAAGATTTCCCTTCAAGCATTGTATGAAGCTGAGTAACAAGCTATTCGTGCAACAGTTCACGCTTTCGTTCATAGAAAGGAAATACCAACATTGTTTGTGAATATTGTTGTGATTTGAAATACTCAATTCCAAACTCAACCTGGAAGAAATCAGATCATGGAGTGGTTGATATCAAATTATTTTATTTTTGATATAAATTATATTTCATTGAATATTATTAGCTATTTAAGATAACAGAACTTTCTGAGACCATGCTCTATATAAATCTATATTGTGATTGCTTTTTATAATTTGTTAGTTATTGTATGTACTTCAATAAAGAATATATTTGTCAAATTATAATTATGTAGTGGTTACATAATTTTTTGTGTGTAATATTGAAATAACTATTGATTCACTATTATAAGCAAAACCGGATTGGTTATATTTCTTGATTATTCTAACAACATTTTCACCTACCGTTTTCATATTTTGCCCCTTTGAAGCATACTTAGTTTAGTAAACTGAATAATGACTCGAGTTTTTATTTGAAATCCCATACTCAACATTAAATTAGATTGAATATGACAACGAATTATTGATTTGTTAATTCACTAAGAAATCAATGATTTTAGGCATCTTATATACTGCAGAATATACCCTTGCTACATAAATATTCAATTATTGATTCATCACTTAACATTTTCATAGTTCTGAAATATTTGAATTTGGCGGGTTTGCTAGTCTAAACCAGGCTACGTCCACCAGTCCCACCGCTGTATTCTTAACTGAAATGGACTATAGTCGGTTATTGGGGTTTATAATCAGAAAAGCTTTCAACTTTAATAATATAGAAAACCTCAAATGTTAATATTATAGACTCATAAGGCTTAAATTAGAATTTCGCGCACATATTTGGTTCAATGAATACCAGTCCACATTATCCTTCTTGGAAAGAATGCAGAATAAATTCCTGAGATTCATTTATTTCAAAAAGTATCATGTGTATCCACAATATATCACAGTGAGAACTGATCATCTCAGAAATGAATTCAAAATATTGTCTTTAGATGACAGACGAAAACTGGCTGTACTAATTTTGTTGCATAAAATTATAAATAACAAGATCAATTCACCAGAAATCCTATCCCGACTACGATTCAATGTTCCCCAAAGAAGAACTCGCACTTTAATTATGTTCAATATTCCGTTATAACTGTCCACAAATGCAGTATCCATGTGTAGATTAGCAAATAATTCCAATTCTCTCACGAACTTAGATTGGACAGACTTCCCAAAATATTTTTCGTAAAATTGTGTTCACTTTAGGAATAAAAATAGCTAACTTTATATGTAGTATTATACAGGGTGTCCCACTAAGGTCGGCGAGGTACGATATTATGGAAACCGTAAACCTTAGGGCTCCTAGAAAAAAATTTAGAGGACTAAATCGGCCAAGAGAAATTGATGGAAAATATTTTCAAGTTCCAAAAATTACCGCTAGAGGGCACAACTACTATGACATAAATGAAAATTCGATTTTTCTCGGAAAATCACCATATCAAGGTACTGTATCAATGACGGAAATGAAGAGTTCAGCAAAATTTGCGTCAGTTTGTTCTTTTACTTTCTTTCATATCTCGTAAAATAATGGTGGAAGAAGCTGTTGAAAAAATAATTTTTTAAATCGCTGTATCTCCTGAACCCTTGCTCCAAATTCGATCAACTTGGGCTCGTTTGAAAGATAATTTCACAATCATTCGAACGCTCCATTCGATGTTGATCTCCAGTTCACACCACGTCTACTAGAGGGCGTTGTTCACCCAAGGTTCAGTTTTTTCTGATTTTCTCAAAAAATCTAAATGGAATGCTACAAATTTCTAACATATCTTTCGAAGAGAATAATATTAGCTACAGTTTGGTGAAAACCGCGATTCGATATCTCCATTCGTTTTTCAGTTATTCGCAAATAATTAATTTAACCTGAAAAAATCAAGTATTTTGTTGAAAAAAATATTCTATGATTTCCGTTTTCTTCAGTGAGTTTGCGTTGCAAGCGAAATGTGAAGTAATTCATTCCAATTCACCTGTGCTAGTGATTAAAACGGTTATTATTCAAATGTTCAGCCTTTTGGTGCATTTGTGCTTTGATCTAATATTCCGTACTGTACGCAAAATAACAATTGATGCAAATGCCACTTACTGAGAATGAAAATGTGGATCCTACTAGTCAAGAACTAAACTGCGATAACGGAAAGTGACTTTTAATAATAACAAATAGAAGAATATCAAATACCCTCTACATTCTGAAGCCATTTCTATCACACATCTTTATCGACAACGTGATACAAAAAAATGTCCCTACAAATGTTCAAAATGCATTCCATTATTTTCAATGCAACTAGCATGATTGAAAAACGATTCCCATAGATATCACGATGAAAATAGAGGAATATTTTGCATCAATTGTTATTTTGCGTATAATACGAAATATTAGATCAACGCACAAATGCACCAAAATGGTGAACATTTGAATAATAACCGTTTTAATCACTAGCACAGGCAAATAGAATTGAATTACCTCATATTTTGCATGCAATGCAGACTAACTGAAGATAACAGAAATCGTAGAATTTTTTTTCAACAAAAAACTTGATTTTTTCAGGTTGAATTAGTTATTTGCAAATAACTCAAAAACGAATGGAGATATCGAATCGCGGTGTTCACCAAAATGTAGCTAATTTCATTCTTTTCGAATGTAATGATACAAACTTGTATTTTGAGAAAATCAGAAAAAAATGATCCTTTGTTGAACAACGCCCTCTAGTAGACGTGGTGTGAACTGGAGATCAACATCGAATGAAACGTTCGAATGATTGTGAAATTATCTTTCAAACGAGCCCAACTTGATCGAATTCGGAGCAAGGGTTCAGGAGATACAGCGATTTAAAAAATTATTTTTTCAACAGCTTCTCCACCATTATTTTACGAGATATGAAAGAAAGTAAAAGAACAAACTGACGCAAATTTTGCTGAACTCTTCATTTCCGTCATTGATACAGTACCTTGATATGGTGATTTTCCGAGAAAAATCGAATTTTCATTTATGTCATAGTAGTTGTGCCCTCTAGCGGTAATTTTTGGAACTTGAAAATATTTTCCATCAATTTCTCTTGACCGATTTAGTCCTCTAATTTTTTTTCTAGGAGCCCTAAGGTTTATGGTTTCCATAATATCGTACCTCGCCGACCTTATTGGGACACCCTGTATGTTCAGTCCCGCTATGTCCACTATGTTTTAACCATGCTTTATGTTATTGAGTTAGATACTAGATTTATATTGATGTAATATCATATTATCCATGTAGTTAGACCTTAATGGCCTGTTTGGATATAAATAAATAAATAATGCTGCTAGTAGTCCGAGTATCCGCCGCAAGATTTGGTTAGAGACCGCCCAGATTTGGTTAGAGACCGTAACATGCTGGAATCTGTGCAACAACAAGCAACCCGAATGTCATTCGGTGTCATGAGACCATCGTACAAAGATCGTCTGAATCAGCTATGTCTAACTACATTCAACGACCGAAGACATCGAGGAGATTTGATCCTAACATATCGGATTATTCATGGACTCCTGCCGTATCTTAGTAATATGTTCCAGATGAATGCTGACACTAGATTGAGAGGGCATAATTTAAAACTTACGAAGGAACATTTCAAGACCACCAAACGCCAGAACTTTTTGGTCAATCGTGTCTTCTCGGCATGGAACAATTTAGATGCAGAAACAGTTAATGCTCCCTCGGTTTCAATCTTTAAAAACCGAATAGATTGTCCTCGGGATCGTCTAACATAACATCTATATACATATATCTGTTTTATATATATATTATCAATATCGGTTTTTCAGTGTTTCTTGTTTGTTGTATATTGTTCGCTATATTTTTTATTTTTTTTTATGGAATACTTTTATGCATATATTTATCTAATGAATCTCATTGAATGTAATTTTAAATCTTTTTATATTTTTTATACTTATATACAATGTATTAATGGGCCTTTATAGGTTTGTATACCTCAGCCCATTCTCACTTGTTTAATAAATAAATAAATAAATAAATAAACTTCCGTACGCTCAACTGACCTGTCGATCTCCTTGACCAGCCCGTCGATCATCTCGTGCTTGGTGAGCTTCTCGTTGATGATGGGCGCGTTCTTGATGTCCTTGGCGCGCGTCGCGTACTCCAGCGTGCTGGTAGTCTCCTCGTGCGACGAGTGCGCCGGCGACACCGTCGATATGATGACGGTCTTCGTGTGCCCGCCGAGGCTGTCCTGCAGGATGCGCGTCAGCTTCGAGTCCCTGTACGGCACGTGGCGCTGCGTCTTGTCGGCCAGCGCCTGAATCACCCTGCCCAGCGTCAGCAGCGACCTGAGAACGACAACGTGGCTGGGGTGAGCGGGGCTTGGACAGAGTGTCCCTAATTCGCGGGCCAACAAGGGGAACTCGGGAATGGTCAGAGATACAGGGTCGGTCGAATTTGGATAAAGTTGTGTATTTATATGCGTTACAACATGGCGCAAAACATTTTTTTGTTTTTGATTGGCTTTATTTTGATAGATACCAAAAAAGGAAGACACTTCTCACAGCTGTTTTTCATGCTCTATAACTTGGTAGTATGGAATTTGTAATACGACGATTCGTAGCTAGAGTGCCGCCATCAACTTCTTTTTCTCTTAATACGGACCTGGATTCATCTTTCCATTTTTTGACTCACCTGGTGAATCTTAATATGTTGATATACAGGGTGTCCGTTTTTTCGAGCTTAACCATGGGGATCTCAGTTATTATAAGAGATACGAGGTCAGTTAAATTGGGGCAGAGTTGAGCATTTTCATGCTGAACAATTATGTGTCATTTTTTGTTTTTGAATTAATGAAAAAAAAAACTGAATTTTCTAATTCTCGATTTTATTTTAAACATAAGAACTGGACGTTTCTAACTAAGACGTTCTTGAGGCACTTTTTCACAAGGAATCTAAATCTGTCATCGTATTTTTCACAAGGCGTTCTAGATGTTGAGAGATACAACAGTCAACTTCGGATTTTCTTATGGGCGCCATATTGGATTATTGCATGTTTGAAAAGTTTTAAAAAACCGTTTTTACGAAGAGTGCTTTGAAAATAACGCCAGCAATTTTTTTAACGAAGACTAAATTTTGATAGTTCAATTGAGGATAAGAAACGTTCACATTTCTGTCAAGCTCACCTTCTTACAAACGAAGGTTTAAAGTTAGGAAAGTACTTGACAGGAAAGATATGTTTTTTCTCCGCAAAACGAAACAAAATTATTAAATACATAACAAAGTTATAAAAGATGCTCGAACATTCCACCATTCTCTTCTAGACACAATTTCACTCGTACTTCTTCCCAGCTCAGCAATTTCATCGATAGGTATAATTTAAAGGAATCTTTCTTTATTTCCCATAAACAATAATCCAATATTCTTTCTTGTATAAGATCTGATTCTTGGAATTGTAGGTACCCATCGATTAAGCTATTCAGAACTCGAAGTGAAAAATTAAATTATGTGTAGAAGTGAATGGTGGAATATTCGAGCATCTTTCTTGACTGTTTTGTTTTATGAAGAATAAACTTTTATAACTTCCTAATTCAAAATAACCTTGTTTATTATGTGAGTAAGCTTCCTAGTTCAATTGAACTATCAGAAATTTTTTGCATTGTTTCCAAAGCACTCTTCGCAAAAACGATTTTTTCCCAATTTTGACTAGCCTGTAAGATTCGAAAATATCGAGTGATACGTCTTAGTAATCACAAAAAAACATACTTTTCAAAAATGTAAAAATCCAATATGGCGACCATAAGAAAAACCAAAGTTGAGTGTTGTATCTCTGAAATCAAGAACGCCTTGGAAAATACGATGACAGATTTAGATTCTTTGTAAAAAAGTTCCTCAAGAACGTTCTAGTGAGAAACGTCCAGTTCTCATGGTTTTCGTTTAAAAAAATAAAAACGAAAACTACAAATTTCCGTTTTTTTTCCAATATTTCAAAAACGAATAATGATACATGAAATTTTATTTCACATACTTTGCCCCAATTTAACCAACCATTAATCTCTTAAAATAACTGAGATCCCCTTGGTTACTTCAATTGCATCGAAGACAGCAACATCAAAATTTTATTTGGTAAGAATGGAAATTCAAATACTACAATAATTGAACAATATACATAACGAAAATAATGTAACAAATAGAAATATATATTGTAAGAAATTTCCATAATCTCGAAGCAATCCATAATCATAGGTCGGTCATGTCTTTGTTTATGCTTCAATCTAAATTCAATAAACCGTAAATGTTGGAAAGGGGGCCGTTCAAGGATTACGTATGCACTATGGGGGGCACTATGGTCTTTGCTTTGCTTATTTTGGATGACATGGGGGGTAGGGGAGTCTAGATGATGATTACGTCATCGGTAGTTATTTACTTTTCTACACAAATGGCAACCCTCACATTGTCTTGTGCTTGAAAACGAAACGCATTTTCGGGGATTCCCGCAAATAATGCATACGTTTGGCACTCGATTTAGAACCGAGTAGAGGAATCACCGCGCGCTATTCACTTGTCTAATCAGTAAAATTTAATATGGTAATTTTGCACTTATCATGCGATCTATATTTTGAAGAAATTTTTTGTTAGTACCTACGTATTTTAATCTGAAAAACACGAATTTCATAGTATTATCGTGAACATATCTCTAGTTTTCGAGATAATCGATGCCAAAGTTCGAAATTTCACCTTCTTTATTTAGTTCATTCTCTACAGATAGAACACAACTTTAGGCAACCCCCACCTCTAGTTCGTGACAATAACGAATTAAATAACATCAAGTGGCGGCAAAGCCAATTGGAAAGAAATATTTCGGTGATTGAAAAAGTTTTCCTATGCCTAGTTATAAGTCTTATTCGAATTATCTGTTTTTCAATAAGATTTAAATAAACTCCAGAATCCAATCATTATAAAACTAGTAATAATATACATAGCACAAACACAAATCCACTATGAATCCAAATCAGCAGCAATACAATTGTTTTCATTTTCGAAATTTTCCTTTTATTAATACCTGTTAACGTGTCACTTGACACACACACACACTTATTGATTATTTTTATGAATCAAGAAACCAAAAAATTACCCAACAATTATGCATTATGCATTAGAGAAGTTCCAATAGTTATGATTATACATTGATCCGATAAATCCGCCTTTATTGTCAAAAATGCACTTTCAAAAATCAAACATATCCATCAAATTTTATTTCATTATCTCCGAAAAAAAAGTTATAAGGGCGACTTTCCGTGGACACCCGGTAAATAAACAAATTTTTTTGCGAACGGTTAGCAAAGTAAAATCTCAACACAAAGTTGACGTTTTCAGAGGAATGTCGTCAAGTGACAGCATATTTGCGCTCGCATCCATCATTGTTGAGGACGAACACATCTCCTGATGTAGCAGGAAGTGCGAACATTGTAAATTTTAACCTCCTACCAGAGAAATCGAGGAAAAGTATGAATTATGATATAAAAAATTCATGACTTGGTGCCATGAAATGGTTCATAACGTATTATAACTGTGGGATAGACATAGGTTTTCAAGTAGCCTCAATAGCCAATGGGATCAAAGCGCGACTTCACAAGCCGCCAGCCCGGCTTCGATCCCTGGGCAAGGCAATTCTTTTTCTATGAGTAATTTTTCCTTGTTTTCTTTTCAATATAATAGTCAATAATTAATGAAATCAATGATTCAAATGAAGAATATTATGAAATGTAAGTTAATTTAATTAGGTATCGAGTTGTCTTGTATAGAAAACTGTATTTGTAAAAAAAATATTGTGTGCATTTCGAGCGCAAAGTGTCTTCCTGCTCTCGAAAGTTATCGCGCTTCGCTATGCATCTCGCCAAAACAACATTTGTGACTGTTCACGCAGATGACACCAACATACTATTAATAGAAGAAAACATGGACAACTTGAGGAAAACCACAGTAGATATATACACTAAAATAAATCTTTGGTCGAAAAAAAACTTAAAACTCATTCTCGAATCGCAGCATGAACAACCTGAAGATACTTTAAAATGATGAAATAATAAGCCCAGTTGAAACAGTAAATATGCTGGGAATTGTTCTGGACCGAAAACTAACATTCTCATATCGATTCACTCAGAATTACATTGTAAACATGCTGCTTTTCCGTTAGGTTCATGGTTAATCACTGCAGTATTAATGTATTGAAAACTTTGTATCACGCCAATTTTCATTCCCACATTTGTTACGGGATTCTGAACTGGGGCACTGGGGCAGCCGTTCAAAGGATATCCTTAATTCAAAAATATGTGATAAGAATAATTGCGAAACTAGGATACAGGGAGTAATGTAGAAATACATTCAAAGAACTGAATATGCTGACAGTGGCCAGCACATATATATTATAATCTTGTACATTATGTATTTAGAAATGAATCCATCTTTCAACCATACCAACATGACCACAATACTCGTTACAGGGACCTTGTGATGTCAAATGCTCATAGAACAGCATTGTATGAATAGACTGTAGACTTCAATGGCTGCAAATTCTTCAATATTCTTCCTGAAGATATCAAAAATTCTACCAGTTCTCATGTATTTAAATATAGGCTGAAGAAACTGTTGTTTCAAATGAACTGTTACACTTTTCAGGAATTTATTGACCAACTATAAATCATAGACTGACTTTACATTTTTGTATTTATATATACCGGGTGTCAACGAATCTATTAGACAAGTCATAACTTCTAGAATATTAGGTGTATCAAAATATATAGGTATAGGTGAATGGCACGTGAAGAGGAAGGTTTTCGCATATTTTTCACTTTCCGGTCACTTCCGGTTTCACCGGAAATGGCTACGGTTTTGAATTTTTAAATGGAACACCCTGTATATCGTAACATTTTTTGATTTCTTAGACAATTATCACTACAATGAAATTAAATAAATTATGATTCATTGCACACTTGACAAAAGTGAATAAATCATTATCCAGTATTTTCCTTAGTAATTATTATTTAATTTATGTGCTTATTTTTAATCCAATCGCAAGTAAATAAGTATAGATAGATTCGTCAAAAAAACCTTTTTTCGGTAAGTGCTTGTCAAAAAATGGCTGCCATTTGAAAAATAATAGACACGAAAATGTAATTTTGCCAACTTGTCTTATTCCTATCTATCATACTAGTCAATAAAACTTTCCCATTGTAATTTTCTGACATCACTTGAGGTCCTCAGATTAGTTTACATCCGATCATGGCCACCTAGATGCAAAATTAAAAGTGACTCTAAAAAATCGAACTAGGCTTAAAAACTTTTTAAAATGTCACATTCTGATCCAGAATTGTCTGGGAAATCAAAAATGTCACAATTTACAAGGTGTTTCATTTCAAAAATTCAAAACCGGAGTCATTTCCGGTAAAACCGGAAGTGACTGGAAAGTGAAAAATATGCGAAAACTTTTCTTTTCACGTGCCATTCACCTTTACCAAATCTCATTTTGACCTCCATTAAGCTAGCAGAACCACGTTGGATTTTTGGATTTTTTATTCAGCCGTAATTTAAGGCTAATTCAAGGCTAATTTATTACCCTATTGCCGAATTTTATGCTCTTCGTTTTATACGAAAAATCTTGGGTTCTGTTAGCTTAACGTTAAGCTGGCAAAACCACTTCTACTACGTGAAGTTTTCGAAGGATCTGATTACATCATAATTTAAGGCTCATTTAAGGCTCCAATCCTAGCCTAATGCCGATTTTCTTGGTCTACGTTTTTAAAAAAAAACGTGGGTTTTGCTAGCTCAACCGTTAGGCTAGCAATACCAAACATATAAGAAATAGTTTATGAAAAATCTTAACACACCATAATTTAAGGCCCATTTAAGGCTCTCATTGTAGCATATTGCCGAATTTTTTGCTCTTTGTTTTTGGAACTAAAATAGAGGCCTTGGTTTAGGGGAACTGATATTCAGGCTAACATTCCTAAACATAAATAAATTTACGATTTGATGCTAATTTCAACAAAATCGGACAAGAATGAAAAAAGTTACATTGTGATCAATTCTGGACGGTTTTTTTTCATTGAGAGTATTTCGAATCATCGAAAACGCCCGGAAATCTAGATTGAGCTCTAAATACCAACCCGTGAGTGACAACCAATCACAAGCGAAATCATATTTTATTTCGGTCAGATTCATCTTGGCTATACGCAATATGCCTTAGGTATATGTCGTTTTTATTTTGATGGCATTCTTTTGAAACGACTTCTGTCTTAAAGGCTATCCGGCCATTTACGTTCTTCAAGCGATTGTCACAACAAATCATAACGACATTCTGCGCAGTTGTCATAGTCGATTGGGTGGATTGAGGACTTTTAGGAATGTTCAATATTATTCTCTTCCTGATTTGAACGAATATAATTTCCTCATTTAGTAAACGATATGCGATATTATGATATATTCAGATTTTTCATAAATATTGTCCTTAATGTTCGATTCATTTAGCTCAAACACCTGCATACCTGAACCGAAGTCCGATTTTTTGTTAAAAAAAAAGAGCAAAAAATTTGGCAATATGCTACAATGAGAGCCTTAAATGGGCCTTAAATTATGGTGTGTTAAGATTTTTCATAAACTATTTCTTTTATGTTTGGTTTTGCTAGCTTAACGGTTACGCTAGCAAAACCTACGGTTTAAAAAAAGGAACCGAAGGCAAAAAAAATCGGCATTAGGCTAGGATTGGAGCCTTAAATGAGCCTTAAATTATGATGTAATCAGATCCTTCGAAAACTTCATGTAGTAGAAGTGGTTTTGCCAGCTTAACGTTAAGCTAACAGAACCCAAGATTTTTCGTATAAAACGAAGAGCAAAAAATTCGGCAATAGGGTAATAAATTAGCCTTAAATTAGCCTCAAATTATGGCTGAATGAAAACTCCAAAAATCCAAGGTGGTTCTGCTAGCTTAATGGAGGTCTCATTTTGATACACCTAATATTCTAGATGTTATGACTTGTCTAATAGATTCGTTGACACCCGGTATATATTTATTTTTTGATAACCGCAACATATTATGCCTCTGATGACTTTTCTCCAATGATTGTACATTGTAATATTATTGTACTTTTCAATTCATACAAGTGTCTTTTTCGAGCGGCAATCCATCACTTTGCGCTCAAAATACACAAATAGCCATTTTTGTGAAAATCCAATCATTCTTTGTGATTCTGCAACTACCATGAGGCATTTTTTTGCGATAAAACAGTTTCAAAGACCGTTTTAAAACAGTTTATACGTCTACGTCATCATTTTATAAGCCGAAAAAATGCAACGTTTCAAAACGTCACGTGTCATAGTTATTTAACCTCAGATGACAGTTCGCCATATTGAAACATGATTGAAACGGTCCAAAAGACGCTTTCAAAACGTTTTGAACCAGAATCAATTGTGACGTCACAAATGGTTCAAGAAAATGGAGTGTTTCAAAACTGTTTCAAATAATTTCAAAACAGTTTCTCGCAAAAAAATGCCTATGGTTTTCAATCATCAAGTAGCGGCCAAGCCAATTGAAAAACAAAACACTTCGATTCAGTCAACCCGCCCACCTGTTGATGTTGGCCAACTCAGTGGCCCTGGCGGCCACGCAGCCGGACCGGGCGATGTTCTCGCTGCCGGCGAGGTCCACCAGGTTGATCTTGCCCGCCTTGAGGATGTCATCGCCGGTGGCGGTGCTCTCGCGCGTGTTTACCGACACCGTGAAGACGGTGTGCGAGCGCGAGCTCTGGTGGTTCATCAGCGTCGGCGCGATCTGGCGCTTCACGATGCCGCGCTGCAGGAGTTTGAGGATGCCCTCGCTGTCGTGCACCGAGATCTCCTTCAGCCCCTGGATCGAGACGTTGCCCTTGGTGTCGCTGTACATCCTGCGGACAGGGCGGGGGCGGTTGTTGAGCGGCAGGTCGTCCCCACAATTGACAAGTTCACACAGCGTTGAGAGGGAAAAATACATTCTTGTGTTTCGAAATTGCTGGTATTGCTCAAGGATATTAAACTATAGGATGGTCCATTCCCTATGATGCCCACACTAGCCAGTTTTATGACGTCACCCGGCTACCTTCTGGTCTTGGATTTTTCCATGATCGAATAATGACGGCTCTTTGTTTATTTTTTCGATTTTGAGGTTAACATTTCTTTGGTGAAAATATTGAATTATCTGAATTTCAATATCTTCAGTAACCAGTAATAGACAAAATCTCAAAAATAAAGGCAACGTAAGTAGGTACATGCCATACGAAATGTTAGTTACATAATATATTTTCATAAATGTATAAGTTTCATGTAAGCAAGGGATGTAATGTAACCATTTGATTGCAGGTTTTCTTATGCTATACCTGGATGGAGATTCTACAATTGGTATTAAAATGTTTGAGGAATACATGTTTCTTGCATTTCCGGAGCCAGAAGACTCAATAAATATTCAAAAAGGGAATGAATTGTTTTAAAAGATACCTCTCTGCATGGCTGCTACTTAAATTTTGGATCCCAGAAAATGTATTTGTTCACAACATTCCACAACTGAAGAAGACAGCGGAAAATGAATCAAGTAAGAAATATATACTCTTGTGAACTAATATCCTGATATTAGTATTTTTTTAAGTTCACCATTGAGGAGATATCTCACACAAAGTGCAATTGCAAAGAATTTGGTCAGCCTGGTATCACAAATATCAAACATCAATTCTTTTTGTCAATTTATAACTATAAGAAACAATTTCTTGGAGAAAAAGAGGTGAACCAATATAGACAAAAAGGGGATTTAATGAGCATTACATGAATTTGATTCAAGTGGAAAGAACAGAACTGAATACATTGAAATAATTGTTAATCATAAATTTCATTGGAATCTTGTAAATATATTTTCAAAATCAACAAGACTGTGTTCTTATCTTTATGTAGAATATACCTGCTCCTTAACCATTTTTGGAGTAAGCATTGATGATTAGCTCATTGTTTCATTTAATATAGCTGAAACTGAAAAAATATAAACTGGAAGATAATGACATGATGATAATGTGTATTGTCTAATTAATGATTGAACACATCATATTCATAACAGCTACCTATTATAACTTCAAAATAATAGAGGCCTACCTCTTGTTTTGGAATGATTTATTATCAATTCTTAGAGTTTACAGTACATTATAGCTTCTAATATATACTATATAAATGTTCAATGTTTCATAGTTACATCCAGCATTTTTTATTCTGTTGTACCCTGAAAACAAGTAATACTATTAGTGAAAGAATCTGTATTTCACCACTCTAATGTAAACCCACCTCTGGTATGAAATATCTTTTATCATCAGGTTTTTAGTTGAATTTTGTTGATGCTAGTCAGCAACTGCCTTCACTATATTTACTCCTTATTCCTATGCATATCCACTTTCTGACCACTGTAGACTGTAGTACTTTGTCAAAGAACTTTGTATTTAGTACTGTAGTGTAGACTGTTCATGTAACATGATTGTAATCCTATCAACTATCACACTGTCACCCTGCAGATCTTCAAGAAAGTGATGTCTTACTATTCCCAACCAAATTTGTGTTCATATTGAAAATGAAATCATTGAATCAAAGAAAGATAAAATATTCTTTCATACTGAATTTACTAACTGAAATAGTAATCTGAGATGACAAAAATAATAAGGTGAACATTTTTCAAATGTTTATGAGGTTATTGTTTATGTTTTTTATTTCATAAAAATTAATAAATCAGTCAGAGCGGAAGTGACGTTTCACTCCCGGGTACGTTACATCCGTGCTAAAAATTTCTGCGGAATGGACCATCCTTATAGTTTAATATCCTTGGGTATTGCTTATGGTATTGCTGGCCACAGTATGTACATTTGGGAACGCTTTACAGCAATAGTCATCTCGAAATGCTGACGATGTTCGGAACGATTTCGGGCAGTAACCTTAGATCATATTGCTTACGCTAGATAGATATCATGTAGTATTCGTCTGGTACTAAAGGGGTATTGATGAGATGGGTGAAGGGCAAGAAAATACTACGATACAGTAGCGTACAGTTGAGTTATTTCGGTACAGCACATATTCAATTTTTTATTGCTGAAAGAAACAGCAATCCACCCAAGAGGTACTTGATATTGCCGAAGGCTTTGGATATCCAAATAATTCAAGTTAATACAATTAGAGTATTCATAATTTACCTTTCTTTCTTATTCTCATTTCTTGTCCAATCCAATAACACGCCTATGGATTATGGAATACAAGATCTAGCGGAATGTGTTTCTATAAATCCAAACAGGACTTCGGCATTTTGATGAGAAATGCGACTATTCCAACTAATTTCTCGAAATTAAATAATTATAAATCATACCCGATCGACAATAGAATTCGCTAAAGAATACATCACGTGACATTAGTCGGAATTATCGTTTGTGTCGAACTACTCAAAATTTGAAAACGACAATTAATGGCTTAGTACTTTAGAACCTTCCCGGACCTACCAAACAAAGAATCTGGATGCCGTATCTAGCGTAAGCAATGCAATAAATAGTCTATACCATTAAAATTATCAAACATAGTTTGAAGTTGAATGTCTGGTAGACTACGAGCAGAAAACAAAACTTTCCTGGCTCATACCACGCAGAACATTAGTAGTAGTATAGTAATAGTTTCAATGTTCTGCGTGGTATATACCAGGAAAGTAGTTTTTTCCTGCTCGTAGTCTGCCAGACATTCAACTTCAAACTATGTTCGATATTTTTAATTGAGTAGACTATTTTTCCTTTAAATTTTTTATCCAATTCATGACTTTTCATTTTTTTAATTATATACAGGTTATAAAAGCCTTCTTGTTTACGTCCCAATCATATTATCTTCGTTATTTCCAAGTAACAATGTTGATGACAATACTTGGGCAGACACATTTCTTCTCTCTCAACTCTGAGTGAACTTGTCAATTTGTTACGCACTGGGCTGGTGGTCGAGTGCGTTGAATCGCTGGCTTATAGTCTAGAGGGCCCGGGTACAAATCACGCGGCGGCTATTGAAAATTTTTATTTATTTCTATTTATTTCTATCGTTTAGCGGGAAGAGATAGGTGACCAACCGACTCTTGATACCTAGATTTCAATCCTTCGAACTCTCAACGATAACCAGCCAGAGCCGAATAGTGCTTCGGATGACACTTAAAAAGCTAGGGTCCCCGTCTTCCTTACTCATTCAAGTCTCATTGAGACTTGACCAACCGACTATTCTTGATACCTAGATTTCAATCCTTCGAACTCTCAACGATAACCAGCCAGAGCCGAGTAGTGTTTCGTATGACACTTAAAAAGCTAAGGTCCCCTCCCCGTCTTCCTTACTCATACAAGTCTCAATGAGACTGCTTTGCAACTGGCGGTTAAATACACTTACACTATACACTATTCGGTGGGGGGTTATTCATACTCATCACCTTAGATCACATACTGTGTATACATTAAGTAAGGAATAAATTCATTATCTAGAAAAGGAAAAGCTTTTCGACAAAAAATCCGCGGACACGTCAACTTTTATTTCAAGATGCGCATCTTTTGACGTTTTAGTCGCATTGATGACGTCATTAATGTTTCAGCTATGGAAAGTTTCGAGAAAATTATTATATTATTAACTTTAAAGTATTTCATTTTAAACAGTTTATTGAACAAACTAATTGATCGAATGTTCAAACTGAAGATGGGCATCATGAAATGAAAGTTGACGTGTCCGCGGATTTTTTCGAAGTTTTTTTTTCCTAGAACATGAATTTATTCCTTAATTTATGTACAGGGTGTCCTGTTATATTTTGATCCCAACCTACAGCTTCAATTATACGAGGTGAAAAAAACATTAAATGTATAAGTTGTAGAGTTTCACCGGTACTATCTTTTGGCACTGACAAAACAAACAAATGCGAATCGCAAAATTGAAAAAATTACAACTTTTTTTAAATGAAACACCCACCCCATATATTTCTATTTATATTGTAAGAGATTTTTCTTCAGTTTCCAATTATATATAGATTGCTAATGTTTCCTCAAGCCGTTGTCGTTTTCTAGCATAAGTGAAAAGGAAAGATATCATTCATCTGTCAAGAAGTCAAATAAACGATCTGTTTTAAATTTCCTAAAATTCAAGAATACGGGCCAAGACATTACAACTCTGGCAGTTCATTTTTCATAAAGGTCCTTGTATCCACACAATTTCAATTTTATTTTTTCAATGAAACGAAAACTTATCAAATTATTGACACAGCAAATTCAGACTTCAAATTTTCTTTGAATAAAATAGATCTCGCGAATTTATACAAAAATATTTAAAAGTCTACTGTTGTATTTACTAATGAGTTTCTTTGCCAGTAATATATTTGTACAATTTTTTTTATGCAGATGAGTTTGAATGCAGGATCACTAACCAAGCGAATTGTTCTCCGCTGAATAGTCCATTAGTGAATGTGATATAGCCATGCTTTTGTGACAATCCTTCAGACAAATTTATGATTTTCAGATTACCCTTGATTACATATGTATATCTTGAGATAAGTGAGATAAGTAATTTTGTAGTGATCATAAGTTTTCTATTCTTCTACAACGAGTGTTTCTGCTGTATATTTCAAAATGAGGATATCTTCAAATCTATAATGCCATACTTATGAATAATAAAATACCTTATGATAGGTGGAAAAATTACTTACTGCAAGGCACATTCATCTTCACTCAAAAGGTCACGGATTTCTTCATTATATAACTCTATATACGAAACTTTCACATTGATTTCCACATTAGACATAGAGCTGAGTTCATGAAATATATGGAAAGCCGCTCTCGGTATGATTCCAGAGTTGTCATCCTGAAAATAATACAATATTTACTATGATCTCGATTCGAAGTAACGCCTGTTCCATTTTATGACATTACGGGCTTTACCTTTTTCCAGTTCCCAATAAGATTGCACTTTTCTCCTGTCATGGTATACGTCTTACCAGTTCCCGTTTGTCCGTAGGCGAATACTGTACAATTATAACCGGCAATGACATCTTGAATGAGGGGAGATACGACGTTCAAGTAAAGCTCAATTTGTGTTGCACTGGGTTTGAATACCCTGTCAAATGTATATTTTTTATCCTTCATCAGCAATTCCCTAGTTGTGTGGCTCTTTAGAATACTTTTTATATTTTGGTCTTCTTCTTGTTTAGTAAGAGGCCTGAAAATAGAGAATCAAGTAAATCAATTCAATAATTAACAAATATACCAGGTCCGCAAGATACAATATTATGAAAACCAAAAACCTTTCCGCTTCGAAAATGAAATATGTACCAGATCGGCCGAGAGAAATTGATAGAAAATATTTTCAAAGATCTAAAATGACCTCTAGAGAGCGCATTCACCATGATATTACGGGTAATTCGAATTTTTTTGGATTATCGCCATAGGGAAATCGCCATAAGGGAAATTAAAAGTTAATGAATTTTTGCGACAGCTCCTTCTTGATTATTCTACTCACCTTTCATATTTTACCAGGGTTAAATTGATGCAAAAATATGCTATGAATATTGCTGTGAGTACTTTTTTCACTGAGTGAATTTTCCGCGATTTATAGCTGGCAATAATTTTTATGGCCCTACTTTCGCTGCTTCTACTAACTCGAGTAAAAAAACTCAATATCAGACATTTTCAACTTCATATTATTCAAAATAACTACTAAACAACCAATCAGAATTGACTCAAGATAAACGTTGGAGATCACGGGTTTCCTCAAAGGTGACCCCAATCTGAAACAACCTGGAAATCCCGGTATAAAAAAAATAAATGCAAAACGTCGCTTGATAAAACCGAGAATATCACAATCGAAAAGAGCGTTTGGCGTTGAATGTTCTTGAGAAGCCTAGCACCTATTTGAAATATCTCGATGATTGTACACCTTGATTGTGAAGAAAAACACATCAGTTGTTGATGTTGTATATATGAGGAAACGAACCTATGCGTTGATAGTTTGGAGACGAACTGGCCTTGTCGAGTGGTGGAGTTAAAATAAATATCCCAGAATGTTTATTTTTCACGAGCCTCTTGAGAAAAAAGGTCGATTCACAGAAAGTTTTGTAAAATCTTGCTCTGTAAATTCTCGTTTGGAAAGCACAATCTGGTATGCCCGTTTGAACGGAAAGAATACAGTTTCAATTCACACATGGCTATCTAATATTAATTTCGTCAGATCAATAAAAGTGAGAGTAACGCCCGTATTCGCCGTATACTTTTAAGCTAAGCTTAGGATTTAAGCTCGCTTAACAATACGAAATCGTATGCTTTTAAAACGACCTTGAAGTCAAGCTTAGCTTGAAAGTATATGGCGAATACGGCCTAGTTGAAATGTACAGGGTGTTAGAATATATTTGGACACAAATGAACTTAAAAATATACAAGTGGGAAAACTCCTCAAAAGCGTAAAACAATATTTGACCCTGTCTCTCATGACCCTATCACCCCAAAATTTTCTCCAGGAGGCAAATTTTTTCTGGCTTAACGGTAAGATATAAGGAAACGGATTTCACCTGACCCGTCAAATCAAGGTGAGATTTCAAAAATGAAATTTTATATTCCCCCTTCCCCACTTTGGATATTTTGTGTGAGGATGAAGGGGAAAGAGATTATTGGGAATTTTTTCCATATCACTTTTGTGAATTTCGTACGAAACTACTGAGAATAGCCGAAACTCGGGTACTCCAAGTATCTTAGTTTGATGTACAGGGCGAAAAATTTTTTTTCCTGAATCGAGTCAAGCGGTACCCATTGCTATTCTCAGTGAAAAGGGTTGATCAGCGAGAGAGACAAAATTCTCTTATAGGCTTCCGTATTAAATTTTTTTGGGAGTCTGAAAAATGAAATTGTTTGAAAAGAATCCAAAACATGATGGGACACTTCATATAGGGGGTGAGAAGGTTACTCTGAAAGTTCTTTGTATTTTAAAATTATTATATATTCTTATTTTTTTAAGGCTTATATTTTTGACGAAAATTTTTTGCTCAAGTAGAAATCCAATGAAATCAGTAATTTGTGGTAATCTGTTTGAACACAAAATGTCACAATTTGGTTGTAATACTCATGAGAATATTAATGAAATTATTAAATCAAATATATCAAAGAATACTGTTAACAGTAAAAAATTTGCATGGAAATTGGAAAGCATTGCCGAGAACATTGCTTCGCCTATGGCATCCATTACTACAGAGAAGAAAATTTATTATGATTCTTGTTCCATTGGTTATGGACCATGCATTTCAAGCAAAAAATGGTCTGCTTTCTTCAAAAATATGCCTTTTCAAATGGGGTTTCTCATGAACAATTCTTAACTACTGAAAGAAAGATCTGGGCATAGCCAGAATGAATGATCATTCTGAAAACAAGTTGATTTTCATTAGATTCTCTTTCCAAGATTTCTAGGGTGTTTCAAATTAAGGTCACCCTTGGGGAAACCGCTGATCTTCAATGTTTCTCTTGAGTAAATTCTGATCTTGACATATGAAAAAATGTTGACTGTGAAACCAAAAAGTATTTTTTTTCAGATCACCCTGTAAAAAGAAGAGATAAAAAAGACAGTTCGGGAAATATCTCAAGGTAATGAGATCATGCATCTGATGTCAAAGTTAAAAAAAAAGTTTTTCTCCATTTGAGATACATTTTTAACTTCCGAAATTTTGCAAATTTTCATATCACTCCTTAGCGATTTTATCTGAAGAACCATGTTTTGAAGGAGTATAAGATTATAGCTGAAGGACTGGGTTAGCAAACAGTGTGAATAGAATTCAAATATTTCAAAGCAGAATAAAATAAGTTTATGTTACCATGAATTATTATTTTCAAGATTACATTTTTTTATTATTTCACACATGCACAATTATTTCAGCTTCTCCAAAGGGAAATATTTGGTGTTGAATCGGTTGAACTGAGTCTCATATACATTCATTATTAAAAGTTGGTGTGAGTTATTCTTGTTGTAAGCAAATATAGGAAGAAGTTTTTTTTGTTAATATTTTATTCAACCAGTTCACATTTCTCTCAAAATAACTTCCCACAGTGGCTCATTTCCAGAAGAATGGAAGTTATAGTATAATTGGCAAATGATATAACAAACCAGATCAGTGTCAGTAAATCATCAATATAGATTATGAATATTAGTGGAGCCTGTTCCTTGTAGAATATTGTAGATAAGTAACCAGGGTTGAAGTAAATATTCAGCCTATTTCCATGTACTGTTCTCTATTTTATAGGAAAGTTTTGAACAACTCATCTACAAATCCTGGGAGTTTTATTCCACTGAATTTCTGTAATATCAGTTTATGACTATCAGAAGCCTTAGCTCAATAAAATGAATAGGAGGTTTGCCAACCCTTGCCTGATCCACATTACCATGTATCTACCTGTGTATGTGTAAATATAGGTATGTGGGTTTGTACAGAGAGGGTGAGAATTCATGATCTACATACAAACAGATATAAACAAACCCCTTCATAATTATTATTATTAGAAAGGTCTAATCATGGTTTGGAATTTATTAAATAATAAATTACCTGATTCGAACCACTACTTTAATGTTCTGTAGTGGTTGCTTTTTCTTCAATACTGTTGTCATGTTTTCAAGATGAGGATGTCTTCTATTAAAATATCCAAACTAAATAAGGTTTAAATAGAAGAAACCTGGTTATCAACTATGTCACAACACTAAAAAAAGTTTAAAAATACTAAAAACAATAATTTTTTAACATCCACAACCTTGAATGAACATTCATTTGGGACAAGCCTTTCCAATTTTGAATTTGATTTACAACGGCTTCTCTGTGGCTTGAGCCCTTGAGGCTTCACTTCACAGTGACAAGTGACATTTGACAATGACAGGGACTGTCACAAAGTCACAAGACGCATAGACTGAGTTCACAGTGTTTACGGCCGTATTCGCCGTATCCTATTAAGCTAAGCTTAATACTTAAGCTCGCTTAACGTTACGAATTTCAAAGAAGTCATACTGCTTAAAATACCAGTAGATGAAGTACCATTGAAATCATTTGTGATCTGCTCTCAGGTATTTTCCTTCTTCTCACCAGAAGTCCTATTGGTTTTCGTATGCTTTCTATCACTATGGGTGCATAATTATGTGAAATAATTCTCATCAAGTAGAGCTTCTTCGATGATGTGAAGTTTTGAACTCTAACTTTTTCACTCATTTTGCTATGAATAACTATAGATAAGTAAATAAAATCGAAAATTCGAAAGTTTGAATTTTGAAATCCCGGACCAACCCGGACCCTCAATGACTTTGACACGTAAAATATCTGAAAACGCCTAAACAATACAACGTTGCCAGGATTTTTTCACGCTTGGCTAAGCAGTGTTCATCGTTCTGCGGTGCATAACGCATAAGTTTAAACTTGGCTTAAATTTTAAGCGAGCACAGGGAAGCTTCCCTTTAGAGAGAAAACGGCGAATACGGCCATTACTGACTCACGGAGGATTTATGCAGAAGTTTTAAGTCTTAAGTTTTAAGTCGTCAGTTTTAAGTCGTAAGTTTTAAGTCGTAAGTTTTAAGTCGTAAGTTTTAAGTCGTAAGGAAAAATGGACCATTTATGCAAGAAGTATTGAGGACTGTCAATAGTGTCAATCCTGTTATTTTGTGTTTATTTTTCTCATTTCCTTCTAGTCAATCCAAATTCCCAGCCTTAATGATATTTTTATTTATGTCTATTTGCTTCAATGCATTCAACTCCTGCTGTTTGTTACGATACCCTTTTGCAAAATCAGACGCATGCGCAAATCGATCGAGTTTTAAGTCGTAAGATATACGGTGGATTTACGGTGGATTTATGCAAAGGTTTTAAGTCGTAAGTTTGAAGTCTCAAGTTTTAAGTGATAAGTCATCAGAAGTTCATCCATTGATTTTCAATGTAACCATTTATGCAGTAGTCATAAGTTTTAAGTCCTAAGAAAAGATGGCCAACATTTATCTCTTACGACTTACGACTTAAAACTCGATCGATTTACGCATGCGTCTGATTTTGCAAATAACAAATAGCAGAAGTTGAATGCATTTTAAACAAATAAAAATAAATGAGAATAGGATATGGATTGAAGATTTGCATTGAATCGAAGGAAATGAGGAAAATAAGCACGCAAAGTAACAGGATTGACATTATTGACAGTCCTTAAAACTTCTTGCATAAATGGTTCATTTTTCCTTACGACTTAAAACTTGAGACTTAAAACTAACGACTTAAAACCTCTGCATAAATCCACCGTGAGGTTTTAAGTCGTAAGTTTTAAGTCTCAAGTTTTAAGTAATAAGTCATGAGAAGTTCATCCACTGGTTTTTAATGTAACCATAAGGTCTGTTCGCTGTGTTTCCATTAACTACACTGTTGTACAGAATAGTAGATTGTGTAACACTGATACCGTTCGGTGATTTTCCGTGTACACTTACACTATGTTCGTTGTTAAAATGTTGTAGCACGAAAAAACCAGTTGTTACAATCGATTTTGAGGAGGTGTGATAAGTGTAGTGCATATATCTAATAATAACTATATAGGTAACATGGATACCAGAGCTGAAGCCAAAAAATAAAACAAATGACAGTCTGCGGGACCAATCGCGAATATGCGCATGCGCAAGTTTGAATTAAGAATCGACATGCGTTTTCATCATGGAGGAGAGTAGCTTTCTAGTGAGCGACAAACGTATGATAATTATTGAAAATCAATCAAATGTGTCACCTAACCTTCAATTCGATATTTTTATTTCATCGTGACATATATTTTTCAAATATTAATTCATCGATGGATTGTTGGACGATATTGAATAATAGTTGATGATAAATGCAGAAATGGATGTGATCTACAAAGCGATACTTGCGATTTGCTGAGAAACCTGTCACGATAAAGTCATCGGAACAAGATTTGTGGGCTAATTTTTGATCAATCACTGTTATCACTCACTAATCACTTCTGTAAACAATCAGTAAGTACATTAATAACTATATTAACGCTTTTTTACTTTTACATAATTTGAGTCAACAAACATACCTAACCTATGAAATTCTGAAAACGTCAGTGGATTTTAACTCGTCAAAACCCGCGCATGCGCACAATTCATCATTAGCAAGCCAGACTGTCTTTTGTTTTTCCAAAACTGGCTTCATTTTCGCGTGAAGAGAAGAATAGATGTTATCCATATAGTTGTTATTATATATATGGTGTAGTGCAAATGGATATAGGATAATATGAGGTTATATGTTAAGTCCGTGTCTCACGGTCAAACTATTTGATCAAACTATGAAAGTGTGATGTCATCAATGACGTCACATCAAACAGCAGCTGAAATTAGAACATGTTCTAAATATTTCACCTGTTTGATGAAAAACTGAGGTTAAAGTTTTTTGTTGACGCCGAAAATCGAAACGTCAGAATACTAATAGACTTGAGTTTTGGACTGTTGGAAATGTCTGCTGCTTGAAATTGGACCGAGGAGCAAGGAACGTTCCTGATAGATCTCCATAGAAGCAAGAAATAACTTTTGTATAAAAAAAAGATTACCACAAGAGTGATATAATAATAATAATAATAATAATAATAGCGTCTTTATTATGTGAAAATATTAATAATACAAATTAAGTTTGCAATGTGTTGGCGACATTCGGTCAAGACCGCTCTTCCATGTAACCAACAAACAAATATAGAATTTTGAAAATAATTTTGACGGTAAATATTAAATGAGTATATAACAGAATAGTGCTATAAATAGAGATTAGTGCTATAAGTAGAGATTACAAAGTAGGTAGGTAATATAAGTAAATAAACTTATAAATCATATTAAATAGTTTGTCTTTCGGACAGAATCCAGGATTTGATATGTTTTTTGAAATTGTTCCAAGTTCTGAGATATTTAATGTCTGTGGGAATCATATTGTAAATTTTGACTGCATTATATGAAAAACTACGTTTAAATTGAGTTGAAAAATGCCTTGGAACGCTGTACAGTTCTCTACTTCTGGTTGGACAGTGATGAAAGTCGCCAAGTTTTTTCAGTTTATTCACGAGGTATGCAGGAGTTTCGTGTTGATTAATTCGATAAACCAACCCAGCAAGTCGGATAGTGAACTTCTCTTCCAAATTCAGTATTTTCATATCCTTATAAGTTCGGGATATATGGTCATATTTCCTGAGCCCATATGAGTACCTTATGCAAGAGTTCTGTATTTTTTGCAGAGTATATACTTGTCTTTCGCTAATAAGGACGGCCAATATATTTCGGAGCAGTAGCAGGCAAGTCGCGACAGAATCAACGAGTCACATAGAGTCCACTTTATATCATTAGTGAGATAAAGTCGCTTCATATAAAGGAGTTTTGAAGTATAATAACTATGTTTAACAAGATGAGCAACATGCTGTTCGAATCTTAGCGTTGAATCAAGATATAGGCCAAGATTTCTACAATGTTTCACAATGTTGAGCTTTTTTCCGTTCAATTTTATTTCATAGTTGGGGTCCGTGGATATCTCCTCACTGTTATTTCCAAATATCATCAATTCTGTTTTCGATTCATTCAGTAACAATTTGTGAGATTCTGATACTGAAGCGATCACCTTTAGGTCTTCATTAGCAACACTGGCAAGAAAACTTTCTGATAACGAAAATGAAATGTATAATTGAGTATCATCAGCATATTGGTGCGACTGACAGTTCTTCAAAAAAGACGCGAAAACTGCTGTGTAAACAGAAAACAGTAGCGGGCCCAATATGCTTCCCTGTGGAACACCCCTAGAAATTGTTTCATAACTAGACTGTTTATCCCCAATCACCACCCTCTGACGTCTTTCACTTAGATAATTCTGGAAGAAACTAACAGAAGTATCATCCAAACCAAAATATTTCAATTTTTTCAGTAAAATTCCATGGTCCAAGGTATCAAATGCCTTACTAAAGTCGAGCAGAATTAGGCATGTGTTCTTTCTTTCATCAATAGATTTGAAGATATCGTCCGTTACTTTGAGCAACGCTGTAGTAGTGCTATGATTTTTTCTGAAACCTGATTGAATTTCTGATAATATTTTATTCTCAGTTAGATAGTATGTCAGTTGATCAGATACTAGTCGTTCTATTACTTTAGAGATAGTAGGTAATATGCTGATTGGACGAAATTGTGTTATATTATCTGGGTTATCGATTTTAGGAATGGGTATAACATTGGCATCTTTCCAGGCTTTTGGAAATGAACCTTTCTTGAAGCAAGTATTAATTATATGTACCAAGAAGGGAGTTAGTGATGGAAACAGTAAATCAAGCATTTTGAGATTGATATCATCCGATCCTTTAGCATGTGTTTTGATTTTGCCTAAAGCCAGTTCTACATCTCTTCGTGTAACATTATTTAATTGAAATGTTTTTTCTAAGTCTGGATACTTAGTGTTATACTTGTTGAGATGATGATCATTCGGTAGGGGAAGATTGGGGACAGAATTCAAGAAGTAGTCATTGAAAGAGTACGGATCAATATCACAGGCACTACCACGCGAATCTTCTACTATGTTTGACGATTTTAGTGATTTCCAAAAAAGTTTGGGATCGGATTTGAATTTATGCTGTAGAAAGGCATTTTTTTCAGCTTCAATGCATGTATTGACGAAATTTCTCAAATCTTTATACTCTTTGAATGACTCTTCTGTCTTGAGACGTTTATAATTATTGAATAACTTCTTTTTTAGCTTTGTAAGTAGTTTCGTATTGGCGGTGAGCCATGGAGCCGGAGGTTTCGTCACGCGTTTGGTTATAATAGGTGCGTGTATATTGAATAAATGATTAATGTTTTCATTCCAGAATATAACCATCTCATCAACATTGTCCATATCGAATATATAGTCCCAATCAATTGAGTGCAAGTTTGTTAAGAACATGTTGTGATCAAATTTAGAAAAATCGCGAAGGCTGACAAACTTTGACTGGAATTTTTCCTTTTTGCACTTTAATTCACATTTAACAAGGTGGTGGTCTGAAATGCCATCCATATTGAAGACAGATACACTTTCAACAATGTCAGGGTCTGATGTTATTATAAGATCAATGCAAGTTCTGCTTGTAGCTGTGATTCTAGTGGGTTCCTTACATTGTTGAAATAAATTATATCTATCGAAAAAATTCAAAAGTTGTTTCGTGTTACTGTTGGATTGATCGAGAATATCAACATTGAAGTCTCCACCTAGTACTATACAATCATATTTGGGCAATACTTGCGATAAAGTGTTTTCTAAATCAACTAAACAGCTGGTTAAATTACCAGTGGGAGGTCTGTACAACGTTCCAAAACAAATTTTTTTTCCAGCGATATTCATACTCATCCAAAGCGTCTCTAAGGTGCTATTGGTATTACTTCCATTGTCAATCACTTTATATTTCAGATTTTTTTTAATATAGAAAGCTAAACCCCCACCTTTCTCACCTTGGCGATCTTTTATTCGTATCAAGTTGTAATCTTGAACTCTGATAGATTGACTAGAAAAAGACCCGGTTAGCCAGGTTTCTGAAATACTGCAGACATCTAATGATTCTTCTGTCAAAAAGTCAGCAAACATATCAAACCCTGTAAACAAAGATCTCACATTGAAGTGAGAAAAATTAATATATTCATATCGAGGCATATTATATTACGACTCCAGTAAGAGCTCCTCTAAATACAATAATTTGTGAACTAAATTCGTTTCACACTTTTTATTGTTTATAAAATAATTATCAAAAAAGTAATCAGTATCAGATGCATTGAATGATATTGCTAGTCATTATCATGGCCAAATAACTGGTGGGTGTTCTGAGTCACCCTTTCAATTGATATTAAGTACTAATATATTCCATAAAATCAGGAGTTGAGGCATTGTTCAATGTTTGGCAAACACAGTTCAATAGGGAACTGACTTCACTAACTCTGAAGGGACGCGCAACTTACCATGAAATAAATATTTAGAGATTTTTGTGTATTATTTATATTCATATATATTGTTGAAAAAGCGAGATTCCACCTTGAATGTAGATTTATCTTCCGTTATGATCAAACAATTTTTGAACTGTTTGAACAAACTTCTTCAAATCGTGTGAACAGGATTGCTGCACATTTCAAATATTTGAATCAAATAGACAGAAATGACGTCACGTCAAACAGATTTGATCAAATAGTTTGACCGTGAGACATGGACTTTAGATGTATATAATGATATATTTTGAAAACTTCTTCAACAAAGTAAGTAATGGTTATATTTTTTACCCGGGAATCTTTTGTCCCCATTTACGAAAGCATCAAAAGAATTGACATCAATGCCATTGATTGATCGTCAGATGAACTTCAATTCATCGTCCGAATTCGCAATGATATTCTCTATTATTTCATCATCACTGTGCATTTTTGATACATTCAGAAGATTCACAAGCAAAAAATCCTAGGATTAGCATAAAGCAGAATAAAAGCACCGAACAGATGTTGAACTAATCACACTCCACTTTACTACACTCATCTACAACGACCAGTGGGTGTAAGAAGTACAATATAAATTTCATGCATAAACAGCGAACAGACCTATTATACAGCTGTCTTAAGTTTTGAGTCCTAAGAAAAGTTGGCCAACATTTATCTCTTACGATTCACGACTTAAAACTCGATCGATTTGCGCATGCGTCTGATTTTGCAAAAGGGTATCGTAACAAACAGCAGGAGGCTGGAAATTTGGATTGAATAGAAGGAAATGAGAAAAATAAGCACATAAAATAACAGGATTGACACTATTGACAGTCCTTAAAACTTCTTGCATAAATGGTCCATTTTTCCTTACGACTTAAAACTAACGACTTAAGTAAAACCTCTGCATAAATCCACCGTTATTTTGACGCATGAGCATAAATTCATCGTTGCCAGCGATGCTCTTTTGTTTCGGCTCCAGTCAGCTAACGACAGTCAACAATTTCGGAACGAATCCAGGTTTAAACGATTTAAAAGCACTTCACAGTACTGGTTGGAAATTTCCTTGAAATTTCGGACCTCAATCATAGTATACATTGTAACTGAGATTGTAACATACCTCTAATTAAAGTACCCACAGAAAAATCCACGAGGAATTCTACGTCACTGAGTGGTCGGGTATGTTCGGAAATAAAAGCAGTCATCATTGTAGCAGTGAATTTCACACTGATTTTGTGATAATATTATAGGTTATAGTTTTGTTTTCACTTTTCAGTTGATGGCAAATGCCGACTGCCGAGGAATTCTGTATACAAAATATAAAATATCAATAAAATTCAACCCCCATTCTGCATAGCCAATTTATTTTCAATAAATACTCGCCAGGTAATTATTGTATACCCAAATAGTGCGGTATTAAGTTTTTCAAATAGTACAGTACATAATGTGAGCATCACTAGCTATTTTTCTCAAAACAAAAATAATGAAAACTAGTGGTAATAATGTTCACAATCAGATGTAATTCCAACACGTTTTAATCAATGTGGGATCATTGTCATTAAATCTTTGTTCCTTGTTTTGTAGAATGAGTGAAGAAGGGGGTGAAGAGAAACGAAAAAAAATGTCTGTTGGTATATTCAGTAACTGTCCTCCAAACATCAAAGGTGCCATTGAATCTATGCTAGAATATGGATATCACTTCATCATCACCCAACTCACACATCCAAATTATACCAGGGATGCTAGAAGTAAAGTTCCAAAGGCCATAGGTAAGCATAACTATATAATTATTATTTGTTATGTGGATATGCGTTGATTAATGATTTGCCTCATCATTGTATTGCAAACTGCTCTGAAAATTTATCTGATGCATTTTCACATCAAAAATTAATCAATATTATTGCATCTGGAATATCAAGATAAATTTGCATTGTCCTTAGAAAAATGCTTAAGTGTGGTGAGACTGGTGAGAACTAGGGTGGGAATGGGGGATATTTTGATACTCTTGAATGAAAATAAGTGAAATGGACATACTGCTGTGCAAATGAAACTTTTTCATAGTTTCAATTTATTGCTGCTTCTGGTATATATTAAAATAAATTATGTTCATCAAAGTTACATATTGTTATGATCTTCGTGGGTAGAAGTGAACGACGACTGGGTTCAAACTGATGACTAATTTATTTCAACAACACTTATGACAGACTAATTTATAACAACTATTTATTTTGGAGGTTATAAACTCCTGCCATTAGCTGGCCCTGTATATTGTATTCGGGTTGTTGGAGAACTTTCTGGAACTGTCATTCTCCTGTCATCTCTCTCCATCAGATAGCATTCAAGATATTCCATCTTTCTCTGTTCATGATCATCAATCTAGAACTAACTGGAATGTCCAATACAGGAGGATATTTTGATATCGGCGATACTTCTTCATGACTTTGCCGAATTCCATTACAATATGAAATTTATTTTTAATAGATAAGAATGAAAATTTTGCAATGGAGGAGTTGTATGAGGTAGATAACACCTGTAAGTAAATCATGAAGATGAATATATTTCCTCATTGTCTAGAGTGTATATTGAGAAAAGATGGAAACCAAGAAAAGAAATAGAAAACAATTAATTCAATATACAGTCAAGTATATGTTTTTATAGCAGTCTAGTCTAATTAGAAAACACCTATTATTCAAAATATTTTTCACTGGGTACTTTCATTATGCCTGGAATTTTTCACATGCATGCTTATTTCAAAAGCAACATATATTCGAATCATTGGTTAACTCTGTGAAAAAATCCGAGGATAAAATATAATAAAAAAATTACTCTGTATTCCAAAAACATTATTTCTAACTTTATTCACAATTTAGCTTCATCATTACTTATTTGCCACTGAATCAACTTGTATTTTTACTAAAATATAGTGTTATTGTTGATAGAGTAGGCAGCAGAATATTTTATATTTTTCTTGATATCCTCAGACTTTTACATATGGAGTATTCCTTAAATATTCATATATTTTTGTTGTCAATGTTTTCTCCTACAATTTTCAAAATAATGACTTGAAATTCAGTTCAGTTATCAGACTTTGAGAACTCAATATTTTGGATACATGGATCGTGCTTTCAATGAAACAGCAAACCAGATTCTCTCTTTGATTTGAACACTCTGCCACTTTGAATGTTTTTCGAAAACTGTATGGATTTCGAGGAAAATTAACATACTTTCCTTGCCAATAAAAGGGCAAACACACAATTTTCCAGCCCAAAACGCTTCTGTAGACTCTCCAAATCCCCCTTCAAAAATAGTTTCAATGCTAGGAATAGGTTAAATGAAATCTCAAGGACAAAGGAAAAGGCTATTAAGGAAAACTGTACAGCTTCTTGAGTTGGACGAAAAACCAAAACTGGTGATGGAGCTTCTTACTAGACACTACTAGGGTTGTGAATTTATTTCGATATATCGATATTTTATCGCATATTCGATATATCGAATAACGATATTTCAGCGGAAAAATATCGATATATTCAAATATTCAAATATTCAAGTATTCAAATATTCAAATATTCAAATATTCAAATATTCAAATATTCAAATATTCAAATATTCAAATATTCAAATATTCAAATATTCAAATATTCAAATATTCAAATATTCAAATATTCAAATATTCAAATATTCAAATATTCAAATATTCAAATATTCAAATATTCAAATATTCAAATATTCAAATATTCAAATATTCAAATATTCAAATATTCAAATATTCAAATATTCAAATATTCAAATATTCAAATATTCAAATATTCAAATATTCAAATATTCAAATATTCAAATATTCAAATATTCAAATATTCAAATATTCAAATATTCAAATATTCAAATATTCAAATATTCAAATATTCAAATATTCAAATATTCAAATATTCAAATATTCAAATATTCAAATATTCAAATATTCAAATATTCAAATATTCAAATATTCAAATATTCAAATATTCAAATATTCAAATATTCAAATATTCAAATATTCAAATATTCAAATATTCAAATATTCAAATATTCAAATATTCAAATATTCAAATATTCAAATATTCAAATATTCAAATATTCAAATATTCAAATATTCAAATATTCAAATATTCAAATATTCAAATATTCAAATATTCAAATATTCAAATATTCAAATATTCAAATATTCAAATATTCAAATATTCAAATATTCAAATATTCAAATATTCAAATATTCAAATATTCAAATATTCAAATATTCAAATATTCAAATATTCAAATATTCAAATATTCAAATATTCAAATATTCAAATATTCAAATATTCAAATATTCAAATATTCAAATATTCAAATATTCAAATATTCAAATATTCAAATATTCAAATATTCAAATATTCAAATATTCAAATATTCAAATATTCAAATATTCAAATATTCAAATATTCAAATATTCAAATATTCAAATATTCAAATATTCAAATATTCAAATATTCAAATATTCAAATATTCAAATATTCAAATATTCAAATATTCAAATATTCAAATATTCAAATATTCAAATATTCAAATATTCAAATATTCAAATATTCAAATATTCAAATATTCAAATATTCAAATATTCAAATATTCAAATATTCAAATATTCAAATATTCAAATATTCAAATATTCAAATATTCAAATATTCAAATATTCAAATATTCAAATATTCAAATATTCAAATATTCAAATATTCAAATATTCAAATATTCAAATATTCAAATATTCAAATATTCAAATATTCAAATATTCAAATATTCAAATATTCAAATATTCAAATATTCAAATATTCAAATATTCAAATATTCAAATATTCAAATATTCAAATATTCAAATATTCAAATATTCAAATATTCAAATATTCAAATATTCAAATATTCAAATATTCAAATATTCAAATATTCAAATATTCAAATATTCAAATATTCAAATATTCAAATATTCAAATATTCAAATATTCAAATATTCAAATATTCAAATATTCAAATATTCAAATATTCAAATATTCAAATATTCAAATATTCAAATATTCAAATATTCAAATATTCAAATATTCAAATATTCAAATATTCAAATATTCAAATATTCAAATATTCAAATATTCAAATATTCAAATATTCAAATATTCAAATATTCAAATATTCAAATATTCAAATATTCAAATATTCAAATATTCAAATATTCAAATATTCAAATATTCAAATATTCAAATATTCAAATATTCAAATATTCAAATATTCAAATATTCAAATATTCAAATATTCAAATATTCAAATATTCAAATATTCAAATATTCAAATATTCAAATATTCAAATATTCAAATATTCAAATATTCAAATATTCAAATATTCAAATATTCAAATATTCAAATATTCAAATATTCAAATATTCAAATATTCAAATATTCAAATATTCAAATATTCAAATATTCAAATATTCAAATATTCAAATATTCAAATATTCAAATATTCAAATATTCAAATATTCAAATATTCAAATATTCAAATATTCAAATATTCAAATATTCAAATATTCAAATATTCAAATATTCAAATATTCAAATATTCAAATATTCAAATATTCAAATATTCAAATATTCAAATATTCAAATATTCAAATATTCAAATATTCAAATATTCAAATATTCAAATATTCAAATATTCAAATATTCAAATATTCAAATATTCAAATATTCAAATATTCAAATATTCAAATATTCAAATATTCAAATATTCAAATATTCAAATATTCAAATATTCAAATATTCAAATATTCAAATATTCAAATATTCAAATATTCAAATATTCAAATATTCAAATATTCAAATATTCAAATATTCAAATATTCAAATATTCAAATATTCAAATATTCAAATATTCAAATATTCAAATATTCAAATATTCAAATATTCAAATATTCAAATATTCAAATATTCAAATATTCAAATATTCAAATATTCAAATATTCAAATATTCAAATATTCAAATATTCAAATATTCAAATATTCAAATATTCAAATATTCAAATATTCAAATATTCAAATATTCAAATATTCAAATATTCAAATATTCAAATATTCAAATATTCAAATATTCAAATATTCAAATATTCAAATATTCAAATATTCAAATATTCAAATATTCAAATATTCAAATATTCAAATATTCAAATATTCAAATATTCAAATATTCAAATATTCAAATATTCAAATATTCAAATATTCAAATATTCAAATATTCAAATATTCAAATATTCAAATATTCAAATATTCAAATATTCAAATATTCAAATATTCAAATATTCAAATATTCAAATATTCAAATATTCAAATATTCAAATATTCAAATATTCAAATATTCAAATATTCAAATATTCAAATATTCAAATATTCAAATATTCAAATATTCAAATATTCAAATATTCAAATATTCAAATATTCAAATATTCAAATATTCAAATATTCAAATATTCAAATATTCAAATATTCAAATATTCAAATATTCAAATATTCAAATATTCAAATATTCAAATATTCAAATATTCAAATATTCAAATATTCAAATATTCAAATATTCAAATATTCAAATATTCAAATATTCAAATATTCAAATATTCAAATATTCAAATATTCAAATATTCAAATATTCAAATATGCAAATATTCAAATATTCAAATATTCAAATATTCAAATATTCAAATATTCAAATATTCAAATATTCAAATATTCAAATATGCAAATATTCAAATATTCAAATATTCAAATATTCAAATATTCAAATATTCAAATATTCAAATATTCAAATATTCAAATATTCAAATATTCAAATATGCAAATATTCAAATATTCAAATATTCAAATATTCCAATATTCAAATATTCCAATATTCAAATATTCAAATAGTTTATATTGAGTACCTAACTAACTAACTTCAAATCAAAAATATTTCCAAGATATCTTCAGGAAAGAAAGTGTTTCATCAAATATTAATATAAATGTTTTTATTTCAATTTTCGAGTTAATCAACAATTCGGTACTCTAGCAGTCTAGCTATAGGTATTGATAATATAAATAATATTTCATAAATTTAACTCCGAATATTATTTATTCTTTCATAATTTCACACTACTTTCCTATAATTATAAGATTGATTGACTTACCTGATAAGGAAGATCAATCGAAACTTTTCCAGTTTGTCTTCCGAAATAATTACACTCAGTAGTCGTCGTAAATCAACATCTATCGATACGAAATTAATCACGCAAGAATTCATATCCACATGAATACAAGCTTAGCGATTGTGATCCACCAATCAGAACTATTATAGTTGCGCCTGTGTTACGAAGGATTTGAGACAACAGTCCGATGAAAAACGAAGCTAGCAGGTTTAATATATAAAAGCAAGATGGACAGAGAGTAGCATGTCAGCTTTATAAGCTGGCGTCCGGGGTTCGATTCCCATTAATTATTATTTTTTTCTAGCTATAATTTTCAGATTTTTTGTGGCATTATTCAATTTCGCCTTGAAGTGTCAGTGGTATAAAATCGTTCTGTTTGTTATTGAAAAAGTGTGTTTTTAAACCACCAACTTAGTTACGGCGCGTTCACATGCCAGCTTTCGCATATCGCGGAAAACTTGAATAAAACATTCCTACGCAATAATTTAAATAATTTATAATGATTATGGTGATTTTAACCAGAAAAGTGAAGACCCTAAAAATCTGAGCTTCTATTAGGCGAAAGTCGGAACGTAATCGACTTTCTGGCAGATGACCTTGATGTCTTATGTACTTTTCTTCGAGGCCTCTTTCGATTCGAAAAACTCAACCAAATCTCTGCCAATGAGGAACTAGATATTTCCATGGTTGATGCTCATCGAAAATCATGTCTATCATTTCACAGCTAGCGATTTCGAGCAGCCAGACCAGAGGGATCCCTAATGGCCACCCTTTCATTTGTCAGGCTTGACACCTGCATAACTGCTATATAAAAATAATTTTATTTCTGACAGTGACATTATAAGCTTATATCGTCATAGTTACGATATCTATAATGAGGGTCATAACTCCCTTGGGATATTAAGGTTCAAAAACTCCCTCTTACCTTTTACAGGTGAAAATGATACAAGAAATGCTTATAAACGTTTATATGTAATGAAAACTAAGACATATTTTCCTTATTCACGTCATTACAAATAATAAATGTACAATTTTCAAATGTTCCCTGAAAATTACTTCCGCCGCTGGAAACAATTTCTTCTTTTTTATGGGTGGTGCTGTTGCTGTTCACTACAGTCGAGGTGCCTGCCTCTTCTGATGTCAAAGTAGACAGCATACGCGCCGTTTTATTTCTCAATTCAATACTGTCCTCCAGATACCCCTCTGCCACCGTGGAACTTCTCCAACCTCCGTGTCTTTTTAAGTTTGTCATAGTTGCTCCTGCATTGGCTAGGGCAGTAGCAGAAGTGCGACGAAGGCAATGTCTCGTATAGGTTAGTGGGTTTGGCAATCCTAAATACATTGCGATTTTGCTGGGAATTTTGCCAAACATATTCTTTCCAATTGGCTGAGTTGTACATTTATTTTGTCGGAAGCTCAAAAAAAATCGTTTTGTACCTTCAGGACGCAAGGACATATAAAGTCTCAATAAAGGCAAAGCAGAGAACTCTTTTTCATCCACAACTGTAAATTTCTTCGATACACCAGTTTTACTTTCCGGTACGTTCACTACCATAACAGTATCCCTGTCCTCTATATCTGCTATACTCATATTTAGAAGTTCCTGAGTTCTGCATCCTCCAGAATAACCCATAATTAGAACAACCTATAACAAATAAAACGAAATAAACAAACGAAAAAGAAAATTATGAGAAAAAATTACCTTATGCAATAAATGAATTTCATTAGGGGCGTCCTTTAGAAATTTGATAACATCTTTAGGAGATAAGACAGCAGACTTTTTCGGCTTATACTCCTTACTTTTCCGTTTCAAAAAAACCTCTAGTTCGTTGAACTTGGTGATATCTCTATCTCTAGCATTGACCATTTAGTCCATAACGAATTTGGGCTAAACGTTTCTGACTGCAACGAATAAATACAATTATTACCAAATCTACCAGAAAATACTGAAAATACTTTACCAGTTCTTGAAAATATGCCAGAAAGACATTTTCGTTGGCATCTTGTGACATAACATTTCTCTGTGTATAAGTTGTATTCTTTTTGATATAGGGCTTCACTTTTCGATGGAAGTAATGATTGTCTTGCTTTTTCCGCTTTTTTATAATATCCTCCATTATATCAGAAAAAGATCGTCGATTTGTGGTAAAAAATAAACACGTTTTTAACGGAAAAACATTGATTGATAAAGAAAGTTTGCTTATAAACATGTAACATAGCGACAACCTAGCAACAACCAACAATGCTACAATCAACGCTACCTAATTCAAATATACCAGAAAGGTTATGAATTTAAACATTTATTGCGTTCTAAATATATATACATATTGTTATGAAAATCGGTCCAAAATAAAATTATCTATGTACCACGGGAATTATAGAGCCTTAATAACCTCTGGCAATTGCTGTCCCTCGGGCCAGAGGCCCTCGCGACGCAAACTTTGCCATCGGTAATTAAGGCCCTCATAATTCCCTTAATACATAAATAACTATTCTTCATCGAACGGCGGAATTATGAAACTCATTTCCTAGTGAGATTTTCTAGGTTCCCCCAAAGAATTCTAACAGCTATTTTCTATCCCAGTATCCTTCTACTGGCTTGCACGATGTTCCACCATGAACATTTCTGGTTTTCCCATCGTGTAGTCGAAGAATAAAAAAAAAATCTGTTGGTGTGCGAATGTTCGAGTGTGGTATTTGGTGTGATATGAAATATAATATTTCTTACTGTTTGACAATTCATAGTGCATATTGCAAACTAGTTGACCCACGTTTGTTTAAAACCTTTGACTGCTTCATCAGATAACATCTTCTTCACCTTCAACCTCAAAGCCGAATGGCAAGCTTTTCAGAAAATTGGTCGAGTCTAAGAGCCTTTTGCAGTTAAGGCATCAAGTTTTTTTTTTGTGTGATTTGATCCAAGAAAATCGTTTTTTTTTTATATGACCAAGAAGATCCAATGTTTTTGTATGACTGTGCATGACTGTATTTTCTTCGGACAAGTCTGATACCGTCGGTTCTAATCGATGTTTATATTCAGGTTGACTTTGCTGGTCCTCGTATGCAACGAAACACAAGATTCTGACTATAGTCGGGCTTGGAACAATGAAGGGGGAGCTTGATGGAAAAGGCCGATCTGTAGAAAGGTCGAACTACGAAACACTCATCCTTGTATATTTTGCTATTTTTTCTGATTTGAGCCTCCACTTTGAATTCGTTGATAGAGCCACTATTTGTTTTTGGTTTCAATTATATAAATCCACTTCGATCTGTAGAAAGGTCGAACTAAAAAACAATCATTCTTGTATATTTTGCCTTTTTTCTGATTTGAGCCTTCACTTTCAATTCGTTGATTGAGCAACGATTTCTTTTTGGTTTCAATTATATAAATCCAGCTCAATCTGTAGAAAGGTCGAACTACAAACCACTCATCCTAGTATATTTTGTCTTTTCTCTGCTGATAACCTTCACTTTAAATTTGTTGATAGAGCAACAATTTGTTTTTGGTTTCATTTATATAAAGCCAGTTCGGTCTGTAGAAAAGTCGAATTACGAAACACTCATCCTTGTATATTTTGCCTTTTTTTTCTGATTTGAGCCTTTACTTTCAATTTGTTGATGGAGCAACGATTCTTTTTTGGTTTCAATTATACAGTATCATCCCCAAAGTATGCACCATATGGGAAACTTATTTATGAAGGGTTTTTCGACGAAAAGTTATTCTTGATAAAAATTTGTGCATTCCCTGAAACTAATCATGCACCAACAAAATACAGTAAAACACACGTAATGTACGAGGAGCCTTCAAATATTTGATTTTGAGACAAGAGTAAAGTACTCTTCGAATATTTGATATGTCGGGTATTCGATATATCGGGTATTCGATATATCGGGTATTCGATATATCGGGTATTCGATATATCGAGTATTCGATGCTTTTATTCTGCTTTCTGCTAATCCTAGGATTTTGATTTGCAGGTTATTCTTATAATTATTTTGTATTTATTTGGGTAATTTTGCACTTATCATGCGATCTGTATATTGATGAAAATTTTTGTTGGTACTTATGTATTTTGACCTGAAAAACACGAATTTCATAATATTATCGTGAACATATCTCTAGTTTTCGAGATAATCGATGCCAAAGTTCGAAATTTCACCTTCTTTGTATGACAACTTTTGGGCAAGTATTGCATCTTCTTAGATCCCAGGACATATTACATGCATTTACAATGGTTAATTATGATTTTTGTCTAAGAAAAACTTCATAAATGTGTAATTTTTCCATAATTTTACTATTATTTCACCAACTAGGATAAATAAACAACGGCCATTTTGAAAACCTCTGTGCGAATAAAGGTGGATTTATAGCTGCCTTATAGCAACACGAGTCAGTGATATGTGTTTTCTTTCCTCAATACATGACAAAAAGAAAGTTAGATATCTATAATAGAAGGTGAAATTTTGAACTTTGGCAAAAATCATAATTAACCATTGTAAATGCATGTAATATGTCCTGGGATCTAAGAAGATGCAATACTTGCCCAAAAGTTGTCATACAAAGAAGGTGAAATTTCGAACTTTGGCATCGATTATCTCGAAAACTAAAGATATTTTCACGATAATATTATGAAATTCGTGTTTTTCAGGTCAAAATACATAAGTACCAACACAAATTTTCATCAAAATACAGATCGCATGATAAGTGCAAAATTACCTTTATTTGTTGCTTGTGAATCTCTTTTGAATGTATCAAAAATGCACAGTGATGATGAAATAATAGAGAATATTATCATTGCGAATTAGGACGATGAATTGTTGACAAGTTCATCTGACGAGGATCAATCAATGGTAGTGATGTAAATTCTTTTGGTGCTTTCGTAAATGGGGACAAAAGATTCCCGGGTAACAAATATAACCATAACGCACTCGAAGTTGTTTTTTTTTTCAAAATATATCGTTATATAAATCTAACCTCATATTATCCAATATCCATTTGCACTACACTTATCACACTTCCTCCAAATCGATTGTAACAACTGGTTTTTTTCGTGCTACAACATTTTAACAACGAACATAGTGTAAGTGTACACGAGAAATCACCGAACGGTATCAGTGTTACACAATCTACTATTCTGTACAATAGTGCAGTTAATGGAGACACAGCGAACAGACCTATAGAGAAGGATTGAAATCTAGGTACCAAGAATATTCGGTTGATCATCTATCTCCTCCCGCTAAACGATGCTATAGAAATATTTCCAATAGCCGCGCCGGGATTCCGGGAACCCGGACGCGTATTGGCATACTTTACTACAGTACAACGCATACATACCGTCGCAACGCGCTGCATCGCGGTGAACAATGGCCAAACAAACGCTCACAACATTCAGACATACCTTACTACAGCTCAACGCTGAGACGCGTTGCAATGTAGTAAGGATTGCCCCATGATTACGCGAAGATACTTTGGACAATCCTTACCGCGATTCAACGTGCAAAAGATGCCGCATATTTGCCTAAGTTTAACCCTCCCTGGATCTATTAGCGTTTCCGAAATCCCATGCAATGAAGTGGCGCAAATTTGATACACCTTGTACTTATCCCATTGTATGTTTGATCGAGGGCTTGATACAAGGTTCCCAAAAAGTGAGCATCAATTAAATTATTTTTCCTCTTCTTCTCATGTCGCTCTGTCTTTCAACTGCATTTTTATTACCTTCCGAATGCTGCTCTCACATTATAATCTGGTCAAAGTCAAATAATTGCAAAAATGTAAGAAATATCTAGGAAATGTTTTTTTGAAATTAAAAAACCTTGTTTTGAAAATTTCAGAAATGTATACGAAATTTGAGATATATCTAGGAAATTTCAAGATTTTTTAATAAATTTGGATCACGTTATTTCAAGACCTTATAAAGCTGAGTTATACTGTTAAATCTATAATTATCAGTTTTCAATACAACCGTATAAAAAGATGCAAATCAACATTTATAGCTTGATTAATAGAAAATCCCTCTGGAATTAGACTGTTAAAAATGTTGATGTACAGCTGGCTCGAAAAATAAAATAAATACGGCAAATTATACTCCCAAGAAGTATTGAGCAGTATATTCTGATGACTGTGTCACGTCATGTAATGACATTCATGCTTTGTTGTTAACATTATTATTGTGTACTATAACCATAAAATATTAAAAAAAAAGATATACACTGCCCATTTTCGTAAAAATCTACTTCAATAGTCGTATCCATTTTTTTTTCGAACCAGCTGTATAACAATGTTATGCCACAAGAAAATTTACTCAACAGAGTGTTTATTATAACCGTCCCAACCTATAGAAATATCGAAATTGATCTATTAGTCATCACCCACTTAATTTCGATGCAAAGAAAAATGAATTCGATAACGTACCTTTTCTAAAAAATCAAAATTTATGGGTATCAGAAATGTCATACTCACTCGTCGTTTCTAATGGTATAGCGACTTATTTTCGAAAATTATTATCACTGTAGCATCGTACTCTTTATTTTGCTGGCTTGTGCCATCTCTCTTTCTCTCTTTAACTTTATCAAATTTGTTGTGGTGACATTTGTATACTTTTTTGAAGTGGATCCTCTGTTCGGATATGTATACCTAACGATCCTCCTTCACCACTGAGTTCATGAAATATAATTTCCATGTGACATTTTTTGATTGAAGCTCTAAGAAGTTCAACTAAATGGAGAAACCCGCAGAGGCGCGCGCATGTGCCTGGCGCTATTTTGAGTTGCATCGCGGTAAGGATTGTCCGAAGTATCCTCGCGTAATCATGGGGCAATCCTTACTACATTACAACGCGCCTCAACGTTGAGCTGTAGTAAGGTATGTATGAATGTTGTGAGCGTTTGTTTGGCCATTGTTTACCGCGATGCAGCGCGTTGCGACGGTATGTATGCGTTGTACTGTAGTAAAGAATGCCAATACGCAACCCGGACCCTCTGGGCCCAAAGGCCAGCGCCTCAACGCACTCAACACAAATTGACCCTTCAGCAATATCAAAAAACGGCATCAACCATCAAATCGAAAACAATTTCTCGTAACACACAGGCAGGACGGACAGAGTGCTGAAGAGCTCGGACTGGAGCCGGCTGATAGTAGGCCGGCTGTCGGCCGACCTCGACGTCGACAGCGAGGTGGCGCACGTGCGAGAGTGGAGCGGCGACACGCTGAGCAGCGAGCTCGGCTTCGCGTCGCACCTCGGCGTGCCGGCGGTGTGGGTGACCTTGAACAGGCCGCAAAACGTGCAGTTTGCGCGCGCGCTCAACGACCGGCTCGGCAGCGGGTTCAGCTACGGCGTGTGGGTGAACGTGCCGATGGTGCACCCGTCGCGGTACAGTCCGCTGGCGGAGGTGGAGAACGACACGTGGGAGTGGTGGAACGATTTCAGGTGAGGCTGGATCAAGGATGGTAAACTAGAGAAGGATGGTTCATTGCCATAAGACGCAATGTTGGCACATCGAACGACGCGATCGTGACGTCACTGGCGGCCCTCAAGCTTTGTTTACATTTATGTTTCGATATTCATACTGTGGATTGTGGCTGTACAAATTTTTTTTTTCAAACAGAGTTCTTCAATAATTGTAGGTATAATCAAATTACTCAGAAGATTTAGTAGTGTGGATAAATATTAATAAATTATTACATCACCTCCATTGAACAGTGTGTAGTGTTTATGAAATCATTTCAATTTCATATACCATCTGATAACCAGTATGCCAGGTAGCAGATTTGCTATTTTTGGGCGAAAACCAAGAGGATTCCAGTATTATTTACCACACATTTCCAAAAGGCACTGATTTTGTTTGAGATACTTTTTTGAAAAGGTGGATGAGTTGTGAACATGCAGATGTTGTGAATCCTGATACAAGTCGCATACATCAGAGCTGTAATTTGTCCAACCAAATTTAAGAAAGAGATCTACAAAATGGGTAGATGAAAATGTGTTATGAAAAAGGAGTACCTATTCTCATTATTTTATGATGTTCCATGTAATCAGATTCAGGAATTTTGTATACTTCGAGCTATAATGAGGATATAAAAACCTGCAAATAAAGAAACAACCTGGATTGCATCTATAGTAGAGTCCAATGTATAAATGAAGAGAATAGTCAGCTAATGAGAAAATCGAAATTGATGTCAATATATTTATATACCTATTATGTATAATGTAAGGTACCCATAATTCAAATTAAAGAATGTATTTTATTTTCACCATTCACTGATAATTGTTAAACTTGATAAAATAGGTAGGTATATCAATTTCAATTCAAACTATAAACTTTCAATAACCTGTGCATCAAATAATATATATGCACAAATACATATTACATGCATCATTCATCAGTACCTATGGATTCTTCATTGAAATTTCTCTATTTTCAATATGAAATTATTTTCAAGGTAGGTATTTATGGAATAGGTATATTCCCTGTTTTGTAAACGTTAAATTATCTCAAGTATTATTTTCTGGGTGGACATTCAGGAAATTTTGTGAATCAAGGAGTTTTTGCTCACAAAAATTACTAATATTTGAAGCCATATGATACCAATAACCATCAATAATCAATATGTATCGATTATAAAAAGGTACATCACAGTAAAATTACTTTTAATGCCCATTTAGTGATATTCAGCATTAATAATTTTGAATTCAGGGCCGTTGACTACGTCATCGCGCGCCTTCGGAAGCCACGCCTTTTGGCCGAAAAAATCGCTTGAATGAACCATCCTTCTCTAGTTTACCATCCTTATTAATTCTCCCACTGTACTCATTTGAGTACACTTTGAAAAGCCGCATAGTGTATCTATTTTCGGATAAGGAGCCATTTACAGTTGTTCTTATTTGATTACTGAGCCAGTGTATATATTCGGTGGATATAAAAAAATCATATTGTCGTTCTTCAACCCCGTTTATTGCATGAAAACTTATTGTTGGGTGTATGGTGGTGTGTTTGGAAACTAGTTCTCGAAAAACTTCTACGAACTTTGGAACTGATAGATGGATAATTGTTCATGTACTCATTTGGGTACAATGGGTTATAGCCGAGGTTATAGCAGTCCATTGTCATTTGGTCAGCTTTATTCTATGAATGTTGGCTCTTTCACAGATATTCAAGATCCGCTTGATTTTACCAAAATACTTCCTCGCAACTCTCATGGGGTCTCTGAAAGTAATCAAAATGTTATCTCTATTGTTGTTTTTCGCCTAGAGTTGATCCGCAGACTGATGAAAAAAACTCGATGATAATAATTATTCATAAGAAGGAAAATATTACATGCTTGATGATTGAGCTTCGCCACATAAGCAATGATGATGAAACTTGTATGAAGGATATAATTTGCCTTTTTTGCGACAAAAGCTCAGTACATCTTTCAAAATAAACCGTTCTGAAAAATACTGCAATTGGAGCTGAAGTGGACTGAAGATTATGTGAATATCTATACTGGCATGCCAGCAAAAACGAGATATGCAGACCTGATATGGTGAAAAATGTTTTGGAGAATTTGGAACCTAAAGCAGTCTTCAGAAATCTTTTCGAGTTTTCGAAGTTTTGGTGCATCAAACCAATATATATTGAATTCTCGGATTTGAGAGACTGATAGTCCGTCATTATTCATCTTGCCACATGAAGTCGACGTAAACTGAACAGAGATCAATTGGTCAGCTACCCATGAGTGTTAGGAGAGATGGAGTTGGCCATTTTTCAGAAGATTTGGATAAACAGTTGAGGTGTACTCAATGTCTTCAAAGAGTCAGTTGAAGTTGTTTGAGATGTAGAGTCACTATCTGCATTGAAAAGAGTTACCACTCTCAGAGCTATGTTTCATTTCATTTGTATCGCCTGGTTATATAAAGTGTACTTCAGTAATTCGGCTATTTTTTTAGTACCTATTACTTCCCATTGTACTCATTCGAGTACATGTATTTTTTGTTAGGAAACTAAAATTTTTCGATATCAGTTACATTTACTTTTTTGTTCTGAATAATACAACTGAGAAAATTCACGAGAAAAAACAGTTTTTTTTCAAAAAAAATGTCTTGGGATCTAATGGGTTTCCACCAAACGTACAAAACCGTAACAAAACAGCAACTGTGTCGATTTCGACAGAACAAAAACTTTTTTGTCAGAATAAGAAACATTTTGAAGAAAGATCAAAAGTTTTCGGTGTCTTGTCTCTGTTTTTGTGAACAGAGTTCGCTATGTGGAAACGGCAGGCTACAACAGTTCACTATTTTGTTCTGCTAGTTGTATGTGACTTTGATAGCATGATGGAAACTGTTCGTGTAGTGGAAACGACAGAAAACATTTTCAAAACAAAAGACGCGACAGACCAATTTTTTGTTTGTTTTGTGGAATTCGAGTTTCGAGTTTTTTTTCGAAATAACAAGTTTTTTGTTTCTTTTTTAAAACTGAAACTAGTTGCAAGCGAGTCCGTTTGGTGGTGATTCGCCTTCTGTTCATGGTAGAGGACAGGCGGCGTCCTCGAGGTTGGAAGTCAAGTGATTGTTGTAAATGTCTACTGAAAAGTGTAAATTAATGAAAATTCAATTATGAATGTGAAGCTCAGTGAATACTTGATAAAATCATCAGGTTCTTTTGTCTCCACGCCGGTAACCAGGCTGGGTGACAACGGATTTGTCGGATAAAGGGGCCATACTCAGATCAATAGTATGGAAAAACTGGCACCGAAAGGAGTCAAAAACACAATGAGACAATAATAGAATAGAAGAAGAAAAAAGTAGAGAAAAAGCACAGAACATTATATAAACTACAGGGGACAGGTGATGGATACAATTCCAGATGCATCTTAGGTACAGCCTCTCTCCTAATACCTTGGTGAATAGTCCTAGTTGGCTAAGCCCATATAAACCTAAGGAAGGAAGGAAGGAAGGTAGTCCGTTTGGTGAAAATCCGCCTTAAGACTGTGAGACTGATGACGTGGCATGTGGGTAACTGGGATCATGTGATTGACTGTGCCTTCGACATTGTTTCTGTGTCAGCTGTCAGTACTTCCATGTCAGCATTGTCGGATGTTAATTTGTTCGAATTTTCTATGATTTGTCATGTTTTTCGAGAAGATCCATTATCTGACACTTTTCCTTTTTTTTTTTTGATGTTTCAACAGATCCACCAAATTTCATATCATTATTTCCGAAAACTAAAAAGTATATATGTCTTTGAATAAAATCACGGTATATTTATAGTTTGCTAATGTAAAAGTTATTCGAAATTTGGATTAGAAAGTGAAAGAAATGAAAAAATTGATCTAAGAGTATAATTGGATGGTAAAATGAAGGAATAATTTTTTTATTTTAGTTTTATTTTAATACGGGCAAACCCAATTAAAAAATATTACAAGATATACATTATGTGAGTAATACAACAACAGACACAACATATATGATATTGATAATATTGAAGACATTAAAAAGATAAATGGAAAGTAAAAATACAAGTACAGTCAGTGTAAAAGTGGAAGATAAAATGACAAGATGGTCGCTGACACAGTTGATTTTTAAACTTATGAAGAGGCGTTGAGAAGATGTCAATATCGAGGGAATTTACCGCTCTAAGGGATCTTGGGATATAGCTGAAATAAGCAATGTTGGTACGATGGTAGGGAATATGAAAAGTAGCTACCTGTCTCGTAAGGCGAGTAGGGACTACTAAACTGATTTGAGAAAGTAGATCAAGACAGTCATATTCACCATTTAATATCTTGTAAAGAGTCAATAGATCTCGCTGATTACGTCTATTCTCCAAAGATGGAATATTGAGATAACTCTCAATTGAGGCATAATCACTAAAGAAATTAGATTTGAAAGAAACATATCTAAGAAAGCTTTTTTGAACTCGATCACTCTTGGATATCTGGGTTACATAATGTGGTGACCAGACAGAGGAACAATAATCGAGGTGAGTTCTAACAAGTGTGCAATATGGGATTTTGATGGCACTCAGACTAGTGAAGTCACGAGTTGTCCTCTTAAGGCTGGGAAAGGCGAGACACTTTGTCCAAATCCGGGACAGGGGGGGTTTGGAGGAAACAGCAGTGGGCGGTTACCAAATCGTCATAAATCAACGGTTATCCTTGTTCAACGAACGATCTTCTCATCTAGTACGGGTGATATCGCGACTGACGTTTTTATTCGCATTGCTCGATAATCTAATATGCGAGTAATACTGGGATGCTGTCTCTCAGTTTTCGAGAAAACAAAACTGGCGTAGATTCAAATCAGACTTGCTGCGGATCTTCAACTTGATGATTGTGTATACCAAATCACTTTTTACGACATTTTCTCTAGGCCAAGAACTTTTTTATTCTGAAAAAACACAAAAAGTACAATTTTTCTGTAGAACACGTTTTTTATCGTTCCTACCGTTATATTTCTGGAAATAATTGAGCGATCGGACTGATTTTTTTTTCAAATTGAAGTATACATGATAGCGCTTCTTGCCATATACAATATTGGTGAAAGATTCATGTTCATCAATTTCTAGAACTGTAGCAAATTTCAACTTGTTATTTTCGGAATGACAATTTTCAGTAATCGAGAAAAAAATTTATTTATGAAAATTTTTGTATACATGCTGCGAACAAAATTGAGCCAATAGATGAAATAAGTTTCCAGAATGAAAATTTTTCATGTAGCAGATATCTACATGTACTTATTTAATGAGACAATACTACATTATCGCGCGCTCGGCTCTCTCCTCACACAGTCAGCCAACTGGTCTTTGTGTTCATAATGTGTAGTCGAGCTTTCATCAGTATATCAAATGAGAGGAAAATATACATTATTGGTATGAATAAAGTATCTACCTATTTAATGAGTTGGTATTAAATAACTCCATTCATTTTTTTATGTTGACAAAATAATAGTTGAACACATTGCTGCCTCATGATGGCATATTATGCCTTCTTCCAGTCCAATTCTGGCATCGTATAGGTTAGATAATTCTCCTTCGGTTAGGTATGCCATCATGTGAAATCTGTATAACTTCATAAAACATTGTGTATACTAAACGTTTGTGGTATACTTATCCGATTTATCATGAAACTTTCATGGTATAATATAATGGAAATTGCATTGTAATTAAAAAATCAGACAAATGTTAATTGAAAAGAAAAAAACACGTAAATTGCGATATAAAATTTTAAAGAATCAAGCATTGTCTTATATCACTCACTGAATATCGAATTTTTTCGTAAAACTGACAGATGCCACTCGGTAAACATTCAGAGGACAACTATTATGCTTCCGTGGAACAAACAAATCTCTCCGAAATATTCGACGAAAGTAGAAAAATGGCGTCTATACCTATTTGGAACTATGTCTAGTTGGGCAGTATCCCCTACCATCATTTTTTCAAAAAGTTCAAAAGGAGGTACCCATTAAAAATGAACTTATGAATTTCGTGATTTTATTTTCAATTTCTGAAAATTGAGATTCTGAAAATATTTTCCTGACTTCTTTAGGTTGGATTTCAAAAATGACATTGTTTAGATTTCGGGAATTCAATAATATTCCATTTCTGGTATTACCGAAGTTTACGGAAATTATTATGGTTGAAACGAGCAATTTGGAAAATCCATGTTAACGAGTTTTCAAAAAATACACGTTCAATGTATTACTAACACCCCTTCAATTGTTTATATTTTCAAACCATTTGTCGTCATTTAAATGCTACAAAGGATATTCAACAATTTATTTTTAATAAGCATTTTGCATGTTTGAAAAAAACCTGTGACTCCACACAGTCCCAAACAATGAGTGCGGAACGAGGATTGAACACTTTATCTGATAATCGACGGTATATTCACCAGTAGGTAGGTACCTATGATGAATATTTGTATTCTATAAACATTATGAAAAACCAGGGTTGCGACGTTTTGAATCGAATAATGAAAATATAAGTAATTGATTTGTGCATTATTTCCATATTTGAAAAATTATGAAAAATCAATATGAATAGAAAAAATCAATCTTTAAATCGAAAAATCTTATTTTGTTGATTTGAAAAAAATCATGATGCTTCGCAACTCTTACAAAATTTGGATAATTCTGTATCTATTTATATGAAAAGCTTTTCAAGAGTCATATAAATTACGAGGTATAACATTAAAATAGCCATACGGAGTGATTGGGAGATTGAGAGCTACTTTCAATAACGTTGATAAGTTATATTCTCGGTTATTATCAAAGACATTCAAATACAGGTTATTATGAATATTATTTATTTACGAATAATAATGAATAATGACTATATTTTCCTAAGGCCTTCATTCTTCTACTTTTTATTCCTTTGATTTTTGAGGACTGCTTTCACTACATATTTTGTATTTTGGATATTCATCTCCCGTTGGTCCCAATATATGTACCATTTTCAGAATCATATACATTCCACATGAGAATACAATATCATTTTCTTCTCCATTTGGATTTTTAGATCTCATTACACCTTTGAATTTCAAAATTTCAAGCTTTTCCTATGCAAATCCGCAAATTCATCATTAGTTGCACCAATAATTTCATAATACTTATTATGGTTCCAATCTATGATATTGTGTTGACTGACTCGTTTTTTCATCTTCATATTTTGGAGTATCACCAGAGGGCGCAAATATCATCGGACAATTCGCGCTCTGGACTTCTTGTGAAAACACCAGTCCATATTTCGATGTGATTTTTTTTCTGTAGGAAGATGGGGATTCAAACTAGGTCCGATACTATTTGAAAAGTGTTTTTTTTTATTATTCGCCAAATTCGATATGTTCAGGAATATTTGTATACCTTTTGTATTTCATATTTTTGAAAATAAAATAGTATTTCCATTAGCTGGATCACTTATCTACTTGATGAAGTCAATAAGTCATGAAAATATTGATTACTTTACTTTATGACAAGTCTATAGAGAAAGAGTGCTATTCATTATTGCTCACTTCTTCAGCACCCTCTACTTCAAAATTTAGACCTTTAGGATATTACATACAGTATGGTGGAAATGTATGGAATAAATTCATTATCTCTAACGTTTATGAATTTTAAGGAAAATCCCGAGACAGGTCGATTTTTATTTTCAAATTGACATCTCTTGATATACATACGGAGTATGTGACGTCATCCGCGTAGTTGTGGTGACGTCATCGATTATTTTTTTAAATAAGAACATACCCCGTCCATTTTTTTTTCGGAAGGTATATTCATTATCTATCTGACGGTATACTAATATTAGGAAAATAAAGTAATACAGGGTGAGAAAAAAATATTTTATTTAATATTTACAACGGAAATCGTTACAATAAATAATCAAATTCGTGACGTTCTGCAAGAATACAATGTGATAGACAGAGAACAAATCATTCTCGAACTTTGCTATCGTTTCTGAATATATTTGTGAAATATTCACTCGTATTCGTTCTTTCAAATTATCTGATCTTTCCGGCTTCTTACATAAACTTTTCTCTTCAAATAACCTCTGAGGAAAAAATCGAGAGGAGTTGAATCAGGAGATCTAGTTGGCCATTCGATTTACCCTCTCCGACCTATTTAGGTAACTGTGTACATTGATAGCATAATAATTAGCTTGTAAATATAAAATAATTTTTTCTCACCCTGTATCACTTTATTTTCCTAATATTAGTATATGGTCAGATAGACAATGGAAACACCTTCCAGAAAAAAAATTGAACAGGGTGTCTTCCTATTTAAAAAATAATCGATGACGTCACCACAACTACGCGGATGACGTCACAAACTCCGTATGTATATCAAGAGATGTCAATTTGAAAATGAAAATCGACCTATCTCAGGATTTCCCTTAAAATTCATATGCGTTAGAGATAATGAATTTATTCCATACATTTCCACCATACTGTATATATTTTTTTGAATAGATTTAAGAATTCCTATATTAAAATGCCATTAGGTAGCATCCTGTATATATATAGTGTCAATACCCGATTGCAAATTATCATTCAGTTATACAATGTTAAATACAACACGGTTTCATATTTATACTGTTACCTCTCTACTTTTACGTATTGAGATCTGTTCAACATTCAAATCATCGCAATGATAAATCCTAAATCGATCCCCGGTAAATAGAAGCGACCTTTGTCGATAGGTTTCTATTCATTCATATTGTATACCTTCTGGGTGTATATATAAATATTCTTATTTGAATATCATACATACCTATTCCTCATTATGTATGAGAATTTTTTCATTGTGAACAATTCAGAATATTTTTATTTTCCACGCAATGTATAATTATTTTATACATATAATATACCATATTTACTAGCAAACCTAGCAAACTGATTCATATAAATTTCTATTTCCTATTCTAATTTCATAATATCACCCGTACTATCGATTGTATCGTGTTTATAATCTACTTCGTTGAGTTTCACCAGGGGGCGCAAATATCATCGGATAAATCGTGCGTATTTCTGACGTTGTAGAGCCTCGGCTCTTGACTTCCTGTGACGATACTAATCCATATTTTGATCTGATTTTTTTTGTGTAGAAAGATGTAGGTTCGACCGAGGGAGGATGCTATCTCAAAATTGATTATTTGATGTAGAAATATTTTTTTTTGATTCGCCAAATTGGCTAAAAATTTGCTATGTTCAGATATATTTTTATATATTTTCTTTTCGAAATTTCGAAAAAAGAGATAGTATCCTCCCTAGCTTGATCCTTTATCTACATGATGGGATCAAAAAATCATGAAAATATTGAGAAGTCAAGAGCGGGAGTGCTGCATTCGGTATTCTGCGCGTCCCATTGCCCACTCTTAATAAATCCCAACATTTTGGTAGACCTGTTGACAATGGAGGTTATGTGGTAAGTGAAGGTTAGGGATTCGTCAAGAATTACTCCAAGGTCCCTGACACGGTCGACAGCTTCCAGGGGTTGTCCATTGATGGTATAATCGAAATTGACAGGCTGATGGGATAATACTTATATTCGTGTATTTTATAGTAGATTTTTTTACTAGCAATCCGTTTATCTTTTTTTTCTAAAAAAATTATAATTAACTCTTAATTCATTTAGGCAAGTGGTTATAGAAGCTGATGCCATTATAAATAATAAAGCCCTTTGTCAGTGTAGATGTCGATATAGGCAGTTTGAAGGTTCGATTAGTATTTTGGTGTGTTCCATAATAGGTAGAACCTATATCTATAGGCTGTATCTATTTTTATGTATATCATATATACAGGATATTGCAAATTTCATGGTACACTACTGTCAAATCGGAAACGGAGTGAGATGGGAACTAGGTTAAATTACAAATATGATGCGCAGTTTCATGATCATGTTGAATATCTAAAGAAATCGAGAATATCTTTCGTCATTCATGAAATATCTTGAAAAACCCAAAAATCGTCGAATCTTCTAGTAACTGATAGCTTTTCGACTATTGCTGCTAGGGTTTTTAAATTTTCAAATTTGGTATAGTCACTGAAGTTTGCGTGCTGAATTCAAGGGTGATATGAAAAAAATCTAGGTACCCTAGATTTGGAGACAATGAAACCAACATTGATTTTTTCAATGGTAGCCTCATCGGATTTGCACACCTTTGGATATATCAAAAAGTTACCAATTCATCGATGTATCACACTTTTATGTTTAATGAAGGAGTCGAAATAACAGAACAAATAGAAAATGTTAAGTGAAATCTAAACGATACACTAGACAGAAGTCTATGTAAGTCTATCTGCACATTAAATTCGCGAGCTGATGTGTAATTCCGATTGTATTGTGAAAAATGTATCACCAGAGTCAAATTGGCTGCTGTCAGAATCACCACTTATTGTTGAATGTCATGAAATGGATAATTAAACTATTATTTTATTCTCATCTGGAATAATGGGTGAGTTATATGCATGATGCATACATCGTTGCTTTCGAAATTCGACATGTGACAACCACATAAGACAGGCGGCTGTCACAATGGTAATTCAACCTAGTTTGTATATCTCTCCGTTTCAGATTTATCAGTAGTGTACCATGTAATTTGCAGTACCCTGTGTAATATATTTATAATCTATCGATTGATCGACATTTCCCGTCTCAGGACCTACTGCAACTACGACAAAAGGCTCGGCGTCGTCCTGGACCTTTGCGACTTCAAACACCCGCTTACGCCCGCCGAGCTGAGCAGGTGGATCGGCGAGCCGGTCAAGGCCATCGTGATACCCACGTCGTTCTTCCTGCTCAACCAGCACGGTAAGCCGGTGCTGTCGCGGCTGCACCAGGACATCATCAAGAAGTTTATTACCGTCGACGTGCAGTACGTCATCAAGAACGACTCAGAGGGCGATCTGTCGCTCTACGTGAGGTACCTGAATTTCCTGGGTGAGTGGGTGAGGCCATTGTCGTTCTAAATGGAAACCTAGTAAGCTCATATTATAATTGTCTGTTCAATCAAGTCCTAAATGTCTGCCAAGTTGAAGTTATGTTTTTTTCCTATCTTCATCACATAATTATGAATCGATAATAATTTGACATATTTCTACTTTTCTACATATTTTTACTCAAATAGGTCCAATACCAGTTTTTAACAATAATAACGCATTTCAAGAAGAAGAAAAAGGTTATTGGGGTACGCACGTATTTTGGCCTCCTGAACAAGAATCCGAAGTCGAAACGCTAGTATCGTGAATACAGCATTCGACATCTTAAATTTCTGCGACTAAAATCACAAAATTCGTCTTTCTTTCAACCAAACCACACACGCTTACATTTATTTGTTTTTAACTGTTTAGCAAAAAAAAATAATTAAAAAATTTACCGTTCTTTGAAAACACGAGACTTTGATCTATCAACTTGACACTGTCACAAAATTCAGCTTTCGTCATGCTCGGTTCTCGATGAGTTTTGTTGCATGTTTTGAAGGGCGATTTTTTTCAAATATACTAGTTTTTTTGCTGAAAATTGTTGCAAACAAGTGAATGTAAGTGTGTGTTTTAAGCTGAAAGAAGGACTAATTTTTGTGTTCTTTCTTCAGTGGGTATGAAATATGCCTGAAGCAAATATACAACTCGGCGTAAGTGATTTAAATTGTATTAACTATTGTTACTTTGATATGCCAATACTTTCACTTTACTGGCATTTTCGTTTCTCAATTTTGAGCACGTTCTTTTTACTTTGTGACATCACACATTTTTCACAGTCATATCACTGACACTGACTGACGATGTTTCTTTCTGTTTCCTGAATCTCTGATCAATGAATCAATGTTATGGAACAATTCTGTGCATGAAACAGGAGCTTCGCTGTGCTAAAATGAGCGTGTAATTCAAAATGTAAATAAAAACGTTGGTTTATGCCCAGTATGACATTCAAATTTAAAATAGTTCACTGTTATTACCAGAAGATGTCTCTGCCTTACAGATGAAGTTGCGTCATTGTTTCCAGTGAACTAGGTGTTCATTTACATCGACAATGGTGAGGCATCTACTGCTCCGATCGCCAGACATCATGGTGTATTTCTTCAGCAGTTTGATTGAGTATTTTCATTATTGGATTTCTAATTATATTAATTATTTATGTCAAGATATGACTTTAATTAGGAAATTAGAGGAACAATGTAGCATTGATCATGGATATATTGTCCAAGAATCTGTGTCAGATCATTCTGTTTGAATGAAGAGTAGCTACATTATCCCGAATCAAAATATCACTTGATAGACATTTTTGACACATATAATTCGAATAAAAACACAACAATTAAAATTATTCATCCTGTTCTTCCTTTTACGGCAATGGAATGTACTCACTCAAATAGGTGAAATTGAACCATAAAACACAAGTTGATGTGACAAATTATTTATTATTATTAATATCTGTTGGTTTTTCTTATTAGTATTATCATTTTTCTTTAATAACAGCATTAACTACGTATTTAGAGAGATATACAGATTGAAGACTGAATATAAATATTTTATTATTCTAGAACAATAAAAAATCATTATTTGCACTCAATTTTAGTATAAGATGGTTCCTCACAACTAGAGTTTTGTGAATTGAGGTGAAATTGGTATATCCTTAAAAGTTGTATCCTCCTATTTCCTTATTATTGAAAAGAGTTATTACAGAGGTGGCAAGAAAAACTCATATTTTTTAGATTTGAGAGCCTATGGTGATCAAATATAATGCAAAAATAATTCATTACTAACAGAAGCTTGGTAGACAATGGACATTTCCGATCAGAATCTCATGATACTTTGAAATTTTTAAAATTTCAAGGTATCTCCCATATAACACAATGTTGAAATCACTGCTTCTTGACATGGATCACGTGGTCAAATTCTACCGTCTCAAATGCTCATGACATACAGCCTATAGCTCTTTCTTACTTCAATGTAAGAGTCTATGATTTGCACAACACATCGACGCAAGAGATTATCAAGTAGTTAATCGGTATTCATGGTGATTTGAAACACACTATTGCAACACGATAAATCTATAAACCTCGTCAGGCAAGAAGCTGTGCGTGCAGGACACGATGACTGACTTCGTGCAGGGCTGCGAGGACTTCCTGCAGAATCCCCTCCAACCGCTGACCGAGCACCTCGAGACTAACATCTACGAGATCTTCGAGAAGGACCAGGTGAAGTACGACACCTACCAGAGCGCCATCTACAAAGCGCTGGAGGCGTTCCCCAAGGACGGCGATGCGGCGCCCGTCGTGATGGTGGTGGGCGCGGGACGGGGGCCGCTCGTCCAGGCCGTCCTCAACGTCGCCTACACGCTGGGCCGCGAGGTTAAGGTCTACGCTGTGGAGAAGAACCCGTACGCGATCAACACGCTGGTAGACCGCGTTAATAACGAGTGGGCCGGACGCGTGACTCTCATCAACCAGGATATGAGGTGTGTTTTGGATATAGAATATAGAATATACAGGGTTATCCACGTCAAACGACACGGAAAATTGTGGCTAAGTCGTTCGATTTTTCGAATGTTTCGGATTTGGGACAGATAGAGGACTATTAGGGGTACATTTTAAAATTATTGTCATGATATACAGGGTATCCTAAAAACATAAAATGTATCAAAGTTGTGTTCTTTTAAATAGAATGCCCCATATATTTTTTCTTTTTCGGATTCTACGATGAAAATAAAGGTGACTCTTATAAATGTTCATCATATTTAAACGTTGAAGTTTTCGAGATATTTTGAATTTTGTGAAAATGTAGTCATCATTTTGAGGATTCAATTCTCAATGGTTGTTGAACATTTTTTCACCAAATTCAATTTGGAGATGAGTAATGGATCAACTTTCGTGTCACAAGTATGGAGAATTGACTAATGTATACAGGGTGGTCAAAAATTAACACTGAATTATTGCTACTTTCGAATGGTTATAACTTCATTATTTCAAATGGAACACCCTGTATTTCATCACGAGGACAGATGTGAAATTTTATTCTCTAACTAAAACTATTATACTTCCCTATGGCTAACTCTACACATTTTCATGAAAATACCCCTTTTTCAGATTTCGAACCCACCTTCGTCAATTTCAATATTCATCAAGTTACGTTAGGTGATTTTATGAATGGAAAAAATCAACGAAACTACCAAAGCTATTTGTTAGTTCAGAGCTAAGATTTCAGGAATATTTTAACATTATAATTCATTACAAAAATTGTTCAAAATATGACCAACAATTCGAATAGGATTAAATAAAATGAAAGGAACTATAAATAAAATGGAAAAACCGAATTCAATTGAACAATAATATTTGAGTTTATATCAAGTGTTCAAAGTGGTGACCGTCTGACTCCAAACACAAACGTATTCGTTTTTTAAAACATTCAGCAACCAATATTTCTGGATTTATGATTCTGAACGCTTCTATGATACGCTCCTTCATATTATCTGGTGTCGTTGGTGGTGTGTTATAAACAGTTCCTTTTATGAATCCCCATAAAAAGAAATCCGGAGAGGTCAAGTCGGGTGACCGTGGGGGCCAATTCTGGAAACCGCTTCTTCCAATCCAACGATTTTGGAAACGAGGATCTAAAAATTCACGATGAAAATGTGCGGGAGCTTCATCCATTTGAAGCCACATCCTTGTTCTTATGTCCAACGGAATGTCTTGCAATAGAATCGGAAGTTCATTAATAAGGAATTGTAAGAATAGTGCGCCATCTAAATGTTGTTGGAAGAAATACGGGCCAATTAAATATTGCCCCATGATTCCACCCCACACATTCACTGATCACCTATGCTGATTATTCATCACTCTGAATTGATGTGGATTGGAATCAGAATAATAATGGAAGTTATGCCTGTTGACAGATCCATTATTGTGGAACGTACACTCATCAGAAAACAGAACCAAATCAAAAAAGTTATCGTTTTCTGCAACTTTGTCCAACACCCACACGCAAAACTCAACGCGATTTTCGAAATCGGTTTGAGACAGTTCTTGATGAAGCTGAATTTTATAATCATGGTAATTATGATTCTCCAGAATTCTGGAAACGCTTGCTTGACTGATATGCATATTATCAGATACTTGGTTTTGGCCTATATGTGGATTCTCGATTACTGTCAGAATAACTGCTAATTCGACTTCCTCATTTCTTGTCACAGGCTTTGCTCTTCTTGGTTTTCCGTGCAAAACACTTCCAGTTCGTTTAAATTGAGTCAATAATCTTTCGAAAACGGCTTTGTTAGGGTGATTTCGGTTAGGATACCTTTCAGCGTAAACACGAGATGCCAATAAGCAATTTTGCAAACATTCTCCCAGAACGAAAATCATGTCTATCCGTTCTTCCTTTGGATAAACTCCCATTTCGAATATTAAACAGAACAAAAAACGAACTCCTACTGCAAGGCGATTCGCAAAAACAAACAATTCCTAACTGACAGCAAGAAACAATAGTTTTGTTTCCATATATTAATATTTTTAATTGTCAAAACACCACAGGTAACTTGATGAATATTGAAATTGACGAAGGTGGGTTTGAAATCTGAAAAAGGGGTATTTTCATGAAAATGTGTAGAGTTAGCCATAGGGAAGTATAATAGTTTTAGTTAGAGAATAAAATTTCACATCTGTCCTCGTGATGAAATACTGGGTGTTCCATTTGAAATAATGAAGTTATAAACATTCGAAAGTAGCAATAATTCAGTGTTAATTTTTGACCACCCTGTACACATTAGTCAATTCTCCATACTTGTGACACGAAAGTTGATCCATTACTCATCTCCAAATTGAATTTGGTAAAAAAAAATTCAACAACCATTGAAAATTTAATCCTCAAAAAGATGACTACATTTTCACAAAATTCAAAATATCTCGAAAACTTCAACGTTTAAATATGATGAACATTCATAAGAGTCACCTTTATTTTCATCGTAGAATCCGAAAAAGAAAAAATATATAGGGCATTCCATTTAAAAAAAACACAACTTTGATACATTTTATGTTTTTGGGATACCCTGTATATCATGACAATAATTTTAAAATGTACCCCTAATAGTCCTCTATCTGTCCCAAATCCGAAACATTCGAAAAATCGAACGATTAGCCACAATTTTCCGTGTCGTTTGACGTGAAATAACCCTGTATATGTTTATTTAGCTCAATAGCTATTACATTACATTTCATAACCTTAACATTTGATATTGTATCAAGAAACATAAACAGTGTTATTCAAGTACGTTTGCCTTAATCTAGTTTTGAAAACTACAACATTTGGTGATGTTTTCACTATGATTGGTTAGTTATTATACCCTTTCAAACCTTCGATGAAGAGTGTTTTCTCCATAGCCCTAGTGTTGAACCTCTGTATATGGAAGTGCTCTGTTGATCTCAAATTATAATTTACCAACTCTGATCTTTTAACAAGGTAATCTCTTAAATATACAGGAGCTTGTTTATTAACAATCTTATATATTAACACTAAGTATGACTCGGTAATAAGTTGACGGACATTCAAGAAATTTAGAGTTTTTAACATGGAGATTATTGGAGTATATCTGTTGCATTTAAGAATAACTCTCATTTCTTTATTTTGAAGTAATTGCAGCCGATAAATGTGTTCATCTGAACAGGAAATGAATATTGACATACAATAATTGAAATGCGGAAATATAATTGTATTGTACACAATTTTTCTGCACCATAATGAAAGATTTCTACAAACTCTATAAGAATACCCAACTTTTTTGCAAATTTTTTGGATAGAAAATCAATATGTTTAGAAAAATTTAGTTGGGGGTCAAAATATATACCCAGATATTTTATTTCATTCACATAACTAATTATAGTGTTATCTATTTCAATGACAAAATTACATTGATTAAATTTAGCAACATTACTCTTACTACCTAGAATCATACATTTTGTTTTAAGACTATTCAATTTGAGCTTATTTGCCATTAGCCATTTATTTAAAATGCCCAGTTCCTTATTCATCACTTGTACTATTTCTTTGGAGTTTTTCCCAGATACAGAAATCAATGTGTCGTCAGCAAAAAGGTTAACGAATGACTGTTGTAAATACAGATTTATATCATTAATATATAAAATAAATAGCAAGGGCCCAAGGACGCTTCCTTGGGGGACACCATACAAATAACCCATTTCAAGTGAACAATTACCATTGATTTTCGTTTTTTGACATCTACCATCGAGATAGTTTTCCAACCAGTTCAATACACCTCCGGTTATTCCGTAATTTTTACATTTATATAATAATTTCTGCCTATCTATTGTCTCAAACGCCCTTTTCAGATCTATAAAGACACTATTTTACCATGACATGCAGACTCTGTCGAATGATTACATCTAAATCCCGATTGATTCACATACAATATATTTTGTTTATTCAAATGCTCAGTTAAGTGTTCATGTATAAAATTTCCATAATTTTCTCAACGACTGGAAGTAAATTAATGGGTTTTAAATCTTCAGGTTTAACAGGTTTACTGATGATATCTTTATTATAATATTAGCAAAAATTTCATTTCAAATCTATGCTAGGTAATAAGATGTGTAAGCAAATAAATATGAAAGGTCTTCACAAAAACCTACCTATGTACAAAAAGAGTATACGACGCATAAAGTTTGAATGTAATTTTTTTCAGAGAATAATTAGCACTGGGTCTGTTCTGAAGACAATCATTATATTCCCTTACACAGTGATATTTATATTGTTGGTTTATTGATAACTAGATCACTCAGAATATCAAACATAGTTTGAAATGAATGTCTGGTAGACGATCTGCGATCTGCATTCACAGTGTGAATCGTTGCATGGATTTCTACGAGCAGATATAATTCAATGTTCTGCGTGGTATTTACCAGGAAAGTAGTTGTTTTCTGCTCGTAGTCTACCAGACATTCATTTCAAACTATGTTTGATTATCTAATTGGATAGACTATTTTCTCTTTCCAAAAGGTTTGTCCAATTTATGGCTTTTCCATTTTTCATTTATTAGCTTAGTCGAGATCTCAGCCACTTCCAAGTTCTGTAACTTGGGAGATTTATTTCTGGAGTGTTTCTTTCTTCTGCCGCATGGTGTCGCCACTTCCAATTGTCTCTTGGAACGCGGCTCAGTGCGGTCAAATAGACGCGACGAAAATGCATTGGGACTCTACTCGGATAACTACCCTGCACTGATGAGTGCCAATAAGCCCGAAATCGGTCTGTAGGTTGTTTAGCGTGCCTGTCTCGATGTGAACTTGTCACGTCTTAGGAAGAAATAAACATTTGCGATCTACATTCACAGTGTGAATCGTTGCATGGACTACGAGCAGATATAATTCAATGTTCTGCGTGGTATTTACCAGGCATTTATTTCAAACTATGTTTGATATTCTAATTGGTTAGACTATTTTCTCTTTCTAAATTTTTTGTCCAATTTATGGCTTTTCCATTTTTCACTTCACTTAAGTTATCGTTGAAAGAAAACCATATAATGTAATAAGTTCATTCTCAAAGGTTATGGAACAATACAGCTTCCTCCAAAGAGAGTCAAATTTCTAATCCCCATCTACATTCGACTATTAATATATCATGTCCCAAAAACAATATAATGATTTCATCATAATATCTAAAGTTTCTATAACAATAATCACCTTGAAAGGTTTACTCGATATTTTCGGTGTTCTACTTATTGATGTTTTGATTCATTTCATATTCAAAGTATTTATAATATTTCATCATCTAGTGAACATATTTTATAAATATCTGTTAATCGTTTAAATATTCAAATATGCTCTAAATCACTGAAATTGAAATTTTGTTGAAACCATGAGATTAATCGAAGTTGCACAATCCAGATTTCATAATCAATTTTTTCTTCAAGTTTTATATAATTACTTACTGAAAAAATCAAGTTCTACGTTTATGGAATAATATTTATCATGATTATGATATGGGTTTCATCTCCCAATGAAGCTATGCTAACTTACCAAATTTGAATAAAATCTCATGAGCCGTTTTAGAGTTATAAAGCAAAAAGTGTTTGTAAATTGTAACTTCAGAGCCAAAACAGTTGTGGAGAACGAACAGCAAAGCACTCACCTGGAAGGGGTTGTTCACAACCCCAACAGAAGCATAGCTGGAAAGATCTTAAGAGCTAAAAGAATCAAATGAGCTATCAAAAACTTCAAACCTTTCAAGTCTTCAGGAAAGGACGGAATATTTCCCGCCTTACTGCAACATGGCCTTGAAAAAATAGAGCCTTCCTTGAAAAGGCTATTCAAGGCCAGCTTAATCTTCGGTTATATACCGCAAGCGTGGAGAGAGGCCGTAGTGGCGTTTATACCAAAGACTGGGAGACGTCCAATGGACGAACCAAAGTCTTACCGCCCCATCAGTCTCACCTCTTTTCTCCTAAAAGCAATGGAGAAAATAATAGACCGCTCCACAAGAAACAGTTTGCTAATCAAGCAGAAAAATCCACGATTAATGCTCTACAATGTCTAGTTGAAACTATTGAAAAGACATTCGTGGAAAAAGAAATGGCTCTTTGTGCCTTCATCGACATAGAGGGCGCAATTAATAACACCTCGCATGCCTCCATAAAATGGATATAAACGCCTCACTGATTAGATGGATACAATAAATGCTGAAAAGCAGAATCATTGTGGCGACTTTCGGGAAAGAGACGGTCAGGATGACAGTAGAAATAGCTTCTCTAGGTTTAAAGTATAATTTAAAGGTATATTATCAATTGATCAAATAGAACGAAATAGGCTACAAGAAAAACTGATATCAATTTGCGACAATCAATATTTCTTGATAATCTGAATTATATACCGTGTTTTCCTTAGTTTTTTAATCAATTCATTAATCTGTTGTTACTTTAGTTTGAATGAATTTCTAGATATTTTACTGCATTAACTTGAACTGTATTGATGAATTAATGAGTTAATGAATCAATTAATTGATGAATTGATGATTTAATGAATCAATTAATTAATGAATCAATTGATTAATAAATTGATGATTTAATTAATCAACTAATTAATGAATCAATGATTTAATGGATTGATGATGAAATGATAAAATGATGATGAAACGATGATGAAATGATGATGAAATGATGATGAAATGAAATAATGAAATAATGAAATAATGAAATAATGAAATAATGAAATAATGAAATAATGAAATAATGAAATAATGAAATAATGAAATAATGAAATAATGAAATAATGAAATAATGAAATAATGAAATAATGAAATAATGAAATAATGAAATAATGAAATAATGAAATAATGAAATAATGAAATAATGAAATAATGAAATAATGAAATAATGAAATAATGAAATAATGAAATAATGAAATAATGAAATAATGAAATAATGAAATAATGAAATAATGAAATAATGAAATAATGAAATAATGAAATAATGAAATAATGAAATAATGAAATAATGAAATAATGAAATAATGAAATAATGAAATAATGAAATAATGAAATAATGAAATAATGAAATAATGAAATAATGAAATAATGAAATAATGAAATAATGAAATAATGAAATAATGAAATAATGAAATAATGAAATAATGAAATAATGAAATAATGAAATAATGAAATAATGAAATAATGAAATAATGAAATAATGAAATAATGAAATAATGAAATAATGAAATAATGAAATAATGAAATAATGAAATAATGAAATAATGAAATAATGAAATAATGAAATAATGAAATAATGAAATAATGAAATAATGAAATAATGAAATAATGAAATAATGAAATAATGAAATAATGAAATAATGAAATAATGAAATAATGAAATAATGAAATAATGAAATAATGAAATAATGAAATAATGAAATAATGAAATAATGAAATAATGAAATAATGAAATAATGAAATAATGAAATAATGAAATAATGAAATAATGAAATAATGAAATAATGAAATAATGAAATAATGAAATAATGAAATAATGAAATAATGAAATAATGAAATAATGAAATAATGAAATAATGAAATAATGAAATAATGAAATAATGAAATAATGAAATAATGAAATAATGAAATAATGAAATAATGAAATAATGAAATAATGAAATAATGAAATAATGAAATAATGAAATAATGAAATAATGAAATAATGAAATAATGAAATAATGAAATAATGAAATAATGAAATAATGAAATAATGAAATAATGAAATAATGAAATAATGAAATAATGAAATAATGAAATAATGAAATAATGAAATAATGAAATAATGAAATAATGAAATAATGAAATAATGAAATAATGAAATAATGAAATAATGAAATAATGAAATAATGAAATAATGAAATAATGAAATAATGAAATAATGAAATAATGAAATAATGAAATAATGAAATAATGAAATAATGAAATAATGAAATAATGAAATAATGAAATAATGAAATAATGAAATAATGAAATAATGAAATAATGAAATAATGAAATAATGAAATAATGAAATAATGAAATAATGAAATAATGAAATAATGAAATAATGAAATAATGAAATAATGAAATAATGAAATAATGAAGTAATGAAATAATGAAATAATGAAATAATGAAATAATGAAATAATGAAATAATGAAATAATGAAATAATGAAATAATGAAATAATGAAATAATGAATTGATGTATCATCGAAAATTAATGAATATATGAACAAATATTCCCCTGCTGGCTCGTGCGATGTTCGCCTGTCAAAAAGCCAAATCACAAACACCACCCCCCTTCCTGTTTCCAGGACCTACGAGCCGCCCGAGAAGGCCGACATCCTGGTCTCCGAGCTGCTCGGCTCGTTTGGCGACAACGAGCTCTCGCCCGAATGCCTCGACGGCGCCCAACGCTTCCTCAAGCGCTCCGGCGTCTCAATCCCCGCCTCCTACACGTCGCACCTTGCGCCGCTGCAGAGCCTCAAGATCCACAACGAGATCCGGCACAGCCGGCCGGCCGACAAGACATTGCAGTATTGCTACGAGACGCCGTACGTGGTGCACCTGGCGAACTACTACCAGATCGCGGCGCCGCAGGAGCTGTTTACTTTTGCGCACCCCAATTGGGCCGCCCACATCGACAACAGGCGGTACAAGCGGCTGCGGTGGGTGAGCGAGCAGGCGTGCGTGCTGACTGGCTTCGCGGGATTCTTCGATACGGTTCGTGAAGTTTTTATTTTGTGGAATATCTTGGTCATTAGGAACTCTGTGGAGTGGTAGATTCCAAAGCAGAAAAAAAGCTCCAAGTCATCTCCACATCATTCATTAACTCTTTGTGGCACAACATACTCAAATAAGAAATGGAGTGAATTAAAACATTCACTTTACTATTCAAGCAAAGTAGCACTTTGCATATCTGACATTACTATGGACTTCAAACTTGATGTTCTTTTGTACTGCCAACCCCACATCATGCCTTGTGCCACGAACCGGCTTATGATCTGGAGAATGTAGTCGAATATCGTTGGTTACAAATGGTTTGTGACCTTTTATTCACTTTCAAAAAAAAATGTCTTCTAAAGTCTTTAGAAGTTCAGGTACAACTTCCTGTATTTGACTTTCCTCGTCGGAATCATCATATTCGTTGTGATCAACCGATTCATCATCAGATGGAATATCATCAAAAATTGTATCAAAGCATTTATTGACTTCATTTTTAAATTCATCTACTGTCATATCCACTGATGTGAAAGGTGAATTTTCAGTATTGTGATCCATGATAACTGCAAAGGTGAAAATGAATAGATATTAGACAGATTCAGATATTTTGAAAAAAATACCAAGTGGCATGGTGGTACTCATAAGGGATTCGATTATTTTTAACAATCAAACAACTATTCTGATGAAATATGAATTCTGCATCAAATGAAATCACTTACCAAACTCTATTAATCACTTTACTTCACAAAATATGCCAATTGGAAACTTCCAAACAATGTTAGTCCATAAACAAAAACAACAAATAAAGAACAGGTGAATCAACACCGCCCATTAGTTGATATTATTTCCATATTGAATTTAGTAGAAATTCTGAAAACATCGCCATCTACTATTACTCAAAACAACCTCATAAAGCTTCCAAATAGGTGAATCACCGATCATAGCACTTTGCAGCTTCCTGTAAACGCCTAAACTAAGTGGTACCTCTAGATTCTAGAGCATCACCATGTCGATTAGGCATAATATCAGGTGGTACAATAAGTTTACCACTGAACCGGAAAGAGTTAAGAACATGTTATAGGGAACATGTTTCGAGTACATATGCACTCATCATCAGCCCAAATATGAAATGATTGCTTTAAGAGAACATCAGGTGAAAATTTCTGTCTTGACAAGGAATATAACAAGTACTTACTTGAAGATGAAAATTTACGTAACAAAAATTAATTTTTTGTATCAAATGACCAGGAAAATATTATAAAGGGCCCTGTACCCACAAATAAGGGCTGTCAGGAAGGTAACATCTTGGAAAAGGGTTTCTCGAAAATAGAATGTGGTATCAGTAGTCTCGACATCTTACACAACAAAATGGCTGTAGTGGAACCGGAAACTGATTTTGGGGTGTGACAATCAATCAATCAACTTATATGACAATTGACATAAAGCAACATGACATTAATACAAAATAATTATGAGGCATGGCAATGATACAGAATACCAATGACGTATGGCATGAATCTCATTTTACTGGACAAAAATCAAAAATTACATTGGCACAGGAACAGAAAAGAAAGAGATAGGAGATGGGAGACAAAGATTAGAAAAATTACTATGAGCTGTATAAGAATTTTTGACAATCAAATTGTGTTTGTTCATTAAGTGAAATGATATTATTATTTTCAATTGAATAATTGATCTCATAAATTTCGAAAAGATTCAACAAGGGGCCTTTGTTACAAACATGTAAAATATCCAGATCCTTATTGATATCAAAATGGTGTGCACAGTTTAGTATGTGATTGGCAAAAGAACTTTTGGTATTATAAATATCTCTTGGAGAGTTTTTGTATTTTTCAATTAATTTATTCTAGTACTGGATTTCCTATAACTCCAGATTTCTGAAGTATCGGAAGTTTATCTTTGGTATTGATAAGCTTGGAGGTATTTTTGCGTGTCCTAAATCTATGGAAAATATTTTTCGGGCGATATGAAACCAAACCTAGAAATTGAGTTTTCGGTAGATTTATTGGAAGAAGACTCTGAATTAATAATTTATTAGAATGTCTATTGTAAATTTTGTTAATAAAACTTTGAAGAAAAACATTATTGTGTGCAATCTGTCTAATGATATTCAGTTCGTTGTTAAAATCTGAAAGATACATTGGAATTGAAAAGAGTATGAAAAATAGAGTTAAATGATGTTGTCTTGTGTGAAATTGGATGACATGAAGTTTAAGGAATTACGGTATCTGTATGGGTAGGTTTTCTATTAATTGAGAAACTGAATTTATTATTATTGGTTTTTAAAATGAGATCTAAAAAGGGAAGATAATTATTGTTGGACAATTCCATTGTAAAAGTAATACAAGGATGTAAAGTGTTAGATAATTTTGCAATAAATTCACCTCACTCAGTGGACCATCAAAAAGTACTAAACAATCATCCACATATCAGGCCATTATTCAGGTCAAAACTCAAAGCAGTACGAAGTTAATTAGTTACAATTTTAAAATCGTTTTTCCTTTAAAACGTTGATACGCTGATATAGCTTCATTTGTCAATAAAAAACCCATATTGTAATCATGATGAATATCATTCGACGATCATAGAACTTATTTTTTTTTCCGTTTTTCAGTAATCAAACATCTGAAACTTCTTCACCAATGAAAAAAAAAATCAGTATTTAATCTTGATTTTGACAAAATTTTAATTTCAGTAATTCAGAGCATTATTAAATATTTTGGCCGATTTATTTGAAATTGTCAAGTTACGGTACACCTGGTATATTGGAATTCTGAAAACTAGTAAGGTGTGTTTCCAAAAAAATGTGGAATAATTTTTTGCTATTTTGTATTTTTTTTACGCATGCCTGAATGGGCCACATTCCTCTCTACCAGTTAATTCGAATATAGCAAATCAGTCATAGTCGAGATTGTCTATCAATTAGTAATTCTTATAGCGTGCATAGTGGAAGTACCCCCTTGTTTGAATTTCAATCAATATTTCTGAGTGCTGAGAAGAGTGGCAATTCGCTATATTTCTTTTGTTATCAACTTCTTTCCTTATCTTTCTCCTGCCTTCCAAGGTGATAAAAGGTTAATATGAGTTGTTCAGAACTTGGTATTCATGGTATGCAAAAATGTAAATTTACATGCATTTATATAAAGTCCATTTGCCAATCAAACCATTTATGAAATAAGGAAAATACCCAAAACACTGGAGATAGAAACGATTAACAAATATTCCATAACAAAATTTCAATAAGATTAAACGACACAAAAAGTTGAGATGTACTTTTTGCTTAACTTTTTATCGCCTGTAAGATTATTTTTTGCCTGTTGGATACATTGCCACAGTTGTTCTACAATGTTCTACAATAATGCAAAATTCGAAATAGATTTTACAAAACTATTGTTGATTGTTATGGAAATTGACCTACCTATTACGTTTTGTGGCCTACCACGTTTAATCTGGTATACGTGTTTTTTCAAGCTGTCCCGAGTGATAATAACAATATGTAATACATGAATGTGAAGTGCATTTTCACCTGCATTCAATGGTATAAAAATATGTATGGCGTCCTTAAAAAAAAGTCGAATGGCTTAAATAATAATAATGATAATTAACGAGCTTTATTGGATACCCAAAAGGCTACCGACCGAGGTCCTTCAGCCTGTGTTACACAGTGATTATATAATGGTTTACAATCATATTCGTAGATAGCAAGACATTGAATTATTCAATTTCTACTAATAAAAAAAAACTAATCAAGAGGAAATAATGTTCTGAAAATTTCAGTCTTCTTGCACTTGCGCTAAATTGATAAGGCATTCCAATAATGTTTTTTCCGGGAACTTCCGTCTTGGGTTCACTGTTCTGTAGACACTGGGATTGAATAATCCGAAGATTGGATTCGTTTTTGGAAAACTTCAAAGTTAGATTTTTCAGTCTCTCAGATATGGGTTGTACTCTGGTCAGCCGAATGGCTTATTTTCTGATAATCTCAACTTCTTTGGCTTGCTCAATTACCCAAGTAAACAAAATTTCAACTGTTCGCTCTGAATAATAACTGAGACAATGATTGAAAACAAAAACGTCAATTTTCATTTTTTTCCAAAATATTTCAGGAAAACATTGAAGTAGTTTCAATGACGAAACTTTTCAAACTTCGAAACTGCAATTATTATACAGAGAAGTGCATTAAAAACGGCCAGTGCTGTAACTTCTGAATCATTCGGGATCGGAATTTTAAATTGTCTGGTAGCAAGTATATCATATTGTACATTTTTTGACAAAAAAACTCTTTCCATTACTTCCGGTCTAACCAATTTTTGATTTTCAAAGGTACTGTTATTCAGGTACTAATAGTCGTAGAAGTTTGGGGAAAAAATCCTTCAGAGAAAATCGACCATGAAAAATTGTTGGATATATTTTTTAAATCGATGAATCCACCGCTAGGGGGATTAATAGCTTCGATCGTATACAAAATAGAATGTTTTCGATGATTTTCTCTTATCAGTTCAAGAATAAATACTTTCACGTTAAGGGCAACATAATACTCAATCTTTTTGAGAAATAAAGTTTCATTGTAGAAAGTAAAATGAAGGCGGGAGGGGATTCTGTCTATAACTTGAGTTTGACTTAACGGAATTTTGCTAACAATATATGGTTCAAGATATGAATGTTTGGTGAAGAGAATAAAAAACCATTCGTGCCATTCTGGTTCTTAGTGCTCTCGCGGAGGGGCGTGTTTTAAATTTTTCTCCGAAATCGAGAATGGAACCGTCTGATTCGGGAAGTAGATCAAATTTGCAACATAATATGCATGGCGGTATCTTCATTCGTTTAAAAGTTATGGCTTAAAAAATATTTCATTAACGAATTTATCAAAGAAACAAAACAGATAATTTCGTAGTCAAGCATTCAATGGAAAAATAAAACTTTGATCCCATTTCATTTTAATCAAAACAATAATAAAAACAATTTTTCTTGGTCGATTTCCTCTGAAGGATTTTCTGCCCAAACTTCTACGGCTATTAGTTCCTGAGATACAGTACCTCGTTACTAATTGCAAATATTACAGAGAATACTAGGGTGACTGATTCATCAGCAAGCTGCATTGACAACATATTGACTAATCTCTCTGAAAATACGTATGATACGGGTATTGTTGAACCATGCTTATCAGATCATTACGGACAGTACATAACATTGGCTATTTGTATACCGAACGCTGAAAAAAAAATCATTTTGTAGAGGGTCATAAACGAACATAGATTGAAAAAATTCCGGAACGACCTTGGCCAGATAAATTATGATCATTTTCTTAATTCCAACCATATTGATGCAAACCGACTAACGAACTTTCTACTCTGTACCTATCAGACTCTCGTTGAAAAGCACTTTCCAAAGAGAAAAACCGATGTAACTGTGAAACCACCGGTGAATTGGTTCAATCAAGAACTACGTAACATGCGCAACACTTTAGCTTTGATAAAAAATATATACGATTGTACAAAACACCCTACTGATAAGGCTGCATATAACTATTATAAGAAAAAGTATTCGCAATCTATGATACAAACAAAAAAAAAATGCATTTAGCAACTTCATCCAAAACTCAACCAATAAACCTAGAGATAGCTGGAAACTCATTAATTATGAGAGGAATTCAGGTAAAAATAACTTCAAGACCACTTGTGTGAAACCAGACACATTCATCGATTTTTTTGCCACTGTCGCTGACAATGTGATCAATTCTCTACAGCCCACGAATATGGAAGCTACCGACTTCCTTATACATGTGCCACATGTCATTACAAGCTTTTATTTAGAACCAGTGACCTCGTTTGAAGTTAGAAATGCAATCAGGTCATTGAAACAAACTAGAAGTTTCGATATTTATGACCTAAACAGTATAATAATTAAAGACTCAATAGAGTTTTTGATCCCCCCTATGACACTTTTGATGAATGCATGTTTCAGTGAAGGCGTGTTTCCCGATGCACTGAAAATCTCAAAAATTATTTCCATACTAAAAAAAGGCAATGACAAAGTACCTGATAACTACAGACCTATTTCTTTAGTTCCAGTGTTTTCCAAAATTATAGAGTTAATTTTGAAACAAAGAATAATTAAATATTTTGAGAAATACTCTCTCTTACACGAAAATCAGTTCGGATTCAGGAGGAGTTGTTCAACAATTGATGCTATCTGTAGGATTGTAGAGAAAATCGTAGAGGGCCTTGAGCTTGGTAAACATGCGGGAATTACAATGTGCGATCTTAGCAAGGCCTTCGACTGTGTCTCACACAATAGTCTATTAAAAAAACTTGAATTCTATGGCATTAGAGGACCACCACTCCAGCTGCTGAGATCGTATTTAGTTGGCAGAGAGCAGTGTGTTGATGTGAATGATGAGTTATCAGATTTTAGAACTGTGAAGCATGGAGTACCACAGGGTTCAATTTTAGGCCCACTACTGTTCATCATATACATCAACGACTTGTTCTTCTATCTTTTTCCAAAAACTATAATTATGTTTGCAGACGACGCTACTTTGGTTAACTCTGACAAGAATATTTTGAGCCTAAATACTAGTATAGAAGATGCAGAGAGCAAAGTCGAAATGTGGTACAATTCCAACAACCTCAAACTAAATAGAGATAAAACCCAACATCTCACGATTTCTACAAACAACCAGATTGCAAATGGAAACTACGCGAAATTACTGGGTATAGTTATTGATGATAAACTCAACTGGTCGGAGCACATAAATCAGATAAGCTCAAAAATATCCAGCCACATTTTCCTGTTACGACAACGTAGAAAAGTGCTGAACATCAGCACACTGCTCTCTATTTACTATTCCTTGGTGCACTCCCACCTAACATATGGTGTGATCCTTTGGGGGAACGCATGCACGGCCAACCAAATTTTCACACTGCAAAAAAAATGTGTCAGAATAATATCTGAAGCAAATTATAATGATCACTGCAAACCCTTGATTGTTAAACATGGAATAATGCCCTTACCGTGTTTGTTCATATACTATTCTATGATTGATATTCACAAACACAAAAGCAATTTTACATTAATGTCAGAATCCCACACCTACAACACCCGTTCATCTAATCTCCTGAAAACACAGTCTTTTCGACTTACAAAATCAAAAAACAATTCCCCCCCCCCTAGGGCTCTACAATAAAATACCGGAGAGAATATGTCAGCTCCCACTACAAAATTTCAAAAAAAAGCTAAAATATTACCTTCTGAAACACTGTTTCTACTCTGTGGAAGAATTTACCAGTTCTCACATGGACATATAGAACACTGTATGTTGACATGCAGGACTCACTTAGGGAAATTAGATAAATGAAGAAATTTTCTCTATTTTAAATAATGGTATCAGCAACACTGCACGATTGTATTTGCGTTATGTAATTCGTATGTTATTTATATTTACTTAAGTTTGTCTATGTGTACGCGTGCGTGTGCATACCTATATGTATGATTTCCTAATATAATACGTATTATTAGGATACATTTTATGTTATAAACTGACACAGTCATCATAGTTTTACACTGTGTGACGAATGCCATGACTTGCTACAAATGTTTTTTTTTTTACATAACGTAGTCAAATAAAAAATCTATCTATCTATCTATCTACCCTTATTGAATCACCCGGTATATCGTCTTTAGTATGTTTTTGATCATCTGTTGAAATTTCGTGAAAATCCTGAAGGATACCATTTCCGCAACTTTTTCCCAATCCTCCAAGCTTCTAAATTACGTGGATCGCAACAACAACGAAATTTGTTATTCCAGGTGCTCTACGAGGACGTGACGCTGAGCATCCACCCGGAGACGCACACGCCGGACATGGTGAGTTGGTTCCCGATCGTCTTCCCGCTGGCCGAGCCGGTGCACCTGCGGCGCGGCGACCGCATCGAGATCAGCTTCTGGCGCGCCGAGTCCGCCGACAAGGTGTGGTACGAGTGGTGCCTGCAGGCGCCGGTCAAGACCGCCATCATGAACCCCGGCGGGCGGTCTTATTTCATCAAGAAACATTGAGCGCTCGGTTCGGAGATTTTTTTTATTTTTTTAACGCGATTACTTGAATATATGTTGAATTTACACTTTGGGGTATTTTATTTGTCCGGTGTTAGCGTTTCTTCACACTACAGATTAGATTAACCAATCGCGACAACATGTTGGTTCAATTTGGACACTTGAAAGCATACACCGATCTCTAGAGGAGCTAGATATAATCAACTTACACGTTACGAGATCAAGTTTTGCGAAAAATCGAAGGTCGAAAGGAAAATTTTAATGAAAAAAAAATGCCTGTTGTGCGGGAAATTTGAACGCACATCGCGCTATATTTAGTTCATGAGACATCTGATTTGAACGTGGTAACCTATCAGTGATGGCCTAGATCACATCTTTCACAAAATTTTTGACGAAGAAAAAATAGCGTCTCCTGAGCGGAATATTTAACGCGCTGTCACGCTATATTTATTCAATGAGACTTACCTGACCTGAATGTACTAACCTAACAATGAGGGTTCAGATAATTACTTTCAGTGAATTTTTAAGGAGACATTTTATTGAGAAAAGGAAACATATCAGAAAACCATGTGTAACCATTTCAGCGTTAAATAAAAGAATTATAGAAAGTAAGTCTTCAAAACTTTGCAGCATTTGACATTGTACATTGTGTCCAATTTTCGATATTTTTTGCACGATATCTGAATTGTCCGCCGACAAGGTGTGGTACGAGTGGTGCCTGCAGGCGCCGGTCAAGACCGCCATCATGAACCCCGGCGGGCGGTCTTATTTCATCAAGAAACATTGAGCGCTCGGTTCGGAGATTTTTTTTATTTTTTAACGCGATTACTTGAATATATGTTGAATTTACACTTTGGGGTATTTTATTTGTCCGGTGTTAGCGTTTCTTCACACTACAGATTAGATTAACCAATCGCGACAACATGTTGGTTCAATTTGGACACTTGAAAGCAAACACCGATCTCTAGAGGAGCTAGATAAAATCAACTTACACGTTACGAGATCAAGGTCCAAAGAACAATTTCAATGAAAAAAATTCCTGTTGTGCGGGAAATTTGAACGCACATCGCGTTATATTTATTTCATGAGACATCTGATCTGAACGTAGTAACCTATCAGTGAAGGCCTAGATCACATTTTTCACAAAATTTTTGACGAAGAAAAAATTTATTGAAGAAAAAATAGCGTCTCCTGAGCGGAATATTTAACGCGCTGTCACGCTATATTTATTCAATGAGACTTACCTGACCTGAATGTACTAACCTAACAATGAGGGTTCAGATTACTACTTTCAGTGAATATTTAAGGAGATACTTTATTGAGAAACGGAAACATCAGAAAACCATATGTAACCGTTTCAGCGTTCATTAAAAGAATTGTAGAAGGTTGAAGTTTTGAAAACTTTGCACCATTTGACATTTTACAGTGTATCAAATTTTCGATACTTTTGTACGATATCTGAGTTGTTCGCCGACAAGGTGTGGTATACAAGTGGAGTCTGCAGTCGCTGGTCAAGACCGTCATCATGAAACCCGGTGGGCGGTCCTATTGGTGTAACTTTTGACCAGTTAGAGGAATTTCCTTCTAATTCGAATAGATTAGACGGCATCACTGTATGTTAGATGAAAAGTATGAGAACAATCTTAATTTCGAAAATATTCTCATTTCTGGACCATCCAAAACGGTTGAGAATTCAAAAAAATTAAATGGAATAAGTTATAATTTTATTAGATTCCATTTAGTATAAGATTTTTTTAGTGATAAACTCTTAGATCATATAATTGTTCACTTCCCAAGCACTCTGAAACGGTTTTTGAATGAATCTCTCAGGTCTCTGCTCACGAACTCTCTACCATGTATTGAGTGGACTCATATGAATAAGAAAATTACATGAAACAACAAGAAGCAATGGAAGATTTATCCAAAAATTAAATCATGAACAGCACTGAGCTCATCCAAGCTGAATTTCATCTGCTTCTGCATTATAAGATCTGTTCAAATTTGTGCTGGTATGGTCCAATTGTTTTTCCCAATTAAAGTTGGTGTCATTTTATTGAAACCTTGAAGATCATGGCCATGGATGACAATCGACTCCCCAAACATTGTCTCAATAGACAAAAACAACTATGTAATGGCGATGATAGATTCAACTGGTATCTCCAGCTCAAGGATCTATTTGGGTTTGCCGATGCACGAGATATCTGGGAAAATCATAGCTTGAACTCTTTGAAAAGAAATACAAAACTCGTCCTTTCTAAACTTCGACAAAAGCTGTAGAATTCGCTAGTACGTTTTTTTATTCGTTTGATATCTTCATGAATTCAAGTGAAAACGAAAAAATGACTTTTATTCAAAAGTATCTGACATATCACTCATATTGAAATTCAACAACTTCTCACTGCATTTTGTTTCTTAGACAGTGTGATCGCAAAAACTCAAATAGGCAGAACAAAAGCTATTCAAGACAGACTCGTCTCTCACTCAACGGTCCAGGTTTCTCTGCCACTACTCATTCTTCACGATAAACGGATTCCCAAAAAACTACCTCTTACTTAACATAAATATCCAAATAACCCGTACCATAGCGTAATTACGACTGTGCAATAATATATCCATGAAATTCACTTTCAGTGGTTCAACGTACTCAATCAATCCGAACGAGTTATGTAACCAAAATCAACAGGAAACGTTTAACCATATCCTATTTGACTGTCCAATCTACTGCTCGATGAAACCTCGTAGCTGCGATTGTTTATCCAACCCAAACTCATTGATCCACTCTCTCGAAAATTTGTCGATAGATTCCGCTCAAACGATTGTCAACTATATTTGGAATGTCCTCAAACTACGTTCTTTCATCATAAATGAATGATACTATATAATCTTTCAGGCTACTTCACAAATAATTGTAATTCTCACTGGACTAAGGCGAACATATTTTATACTGTTTAAGCTTAAGCTACATAGAATGTAACTTTTTTTTTCTTCTCTATGATATTCGATTTATTTATACATAGGTACTATAATACCAAACTCTTGCTGTGAAACTTTCTGTTTTTTGAAGCAAGAAATAAATAATAATAAAATAATAATAATCATAACCGCGTATTAGGAGGAAAGAAACACTTGCATACGAGTAGATGTAATTCAAAGTTCTGCGTGGTGTTTGTTAGGAAAGTTGTTATTTTCTTTCTGCCAGTAGTCTCACCTCATTTGAACATCTCAGATGCTTATTAGGTGATTTGTTGACGTTCGAGATTTCAAATATCATTTTGTTTTATAAGTTACTTTGTAAAATTCGTGGCTTTTTCCTTCGTATAGCAATTTTAGATTTTCTAAATATAAGGTTTATAAACAGCTTACAACTCTCGATATAGGACTCATATTACATCATCTGGCTGTACAACAGGCTAAAAAATCCTCCTAATGGTATGCATCCCACCAAATTTCAATCCAACATCTGAATATATCACCTTTTGGATAATGAAATTTCCCTACAAAAGTGATCAGCTCTCTGTTGCCTCTTCCAAGTTTTACTTTAGAAATCTATTGGTCCACAGTACGACCCTAACATTATTTCTTGGAGAACATGAAGACTTTTAGGGTATCGAAATAAGTTCAGGAAAAAGCCAGTGATTAACATTGAATATTGTATTTTTCTCTTTATGATAATATACAATTGGCACTTAACAATAAAAAAATAGTTTAAAATATATATACAATTATTTCAATAATACTGACTACGATACTAGAGTGATATGCGACTAAAAATTAATTTCTAATTCATCAAATTTGGCAAGATATCAAATATCTAGAAATTATACAGGATGCGGTACAAAACAGAATATCTTGATTTTTGAGAAAAAATGCAAAAACAGGTCGACTATTATTTCAAGGCAGACCTATTTTAATAATACTGCCTCAAAATTGTCATAAATATGTCTTGTCCCCACCATCCGTCAGTCCAACTAATACTTGAATATGAATATGAGGAATACAGCAATACGAATTTTTGTAGGACAACTTTTCAGTTTAACGCCTCCCTGACAGGATAGATAAAAAACTCTTACAACACTTCATTTGAAAGCTAATTATACATTTTACCAGAGTACAGACAGGCGTGGTAAAATAATGTTGCCAGTTAAATGAGTTGAGATCAAATCGATTACACTTCACAGTTTCTCCCCTAGAGGGTGCTAAAATCAAAGAAATGTTTTTCCTTTTTGGTGCCGCACCCTGTATAATTTCGTATCGAACACCATAAAATTATGGTTTGGGATTTTCACTGGTGAGACGAAAAGCAAAATGACTGAATGAGGTATCCATGGTTGAAAAAACAAATAGCATAATTCCCTTGGGTTCAAAGATGCAATTTATTGCTTATTTTTAATTACTATATCGACGCTGAAAAAATGCATTCTACCTTATCAAAGCAATGTGCCTACTATTTGTCTTTTCATCATTCAAGTATTGATTGATTCATTGGGAAATTATAGAACAAAAATAGTACATTATTGTCTCTTCTTTTCTAGGTTATGAATTAAAATTCCTAAAAAAACTGGGTTTTGTTTTTTAAACAAGATTGATGCAAATCAAAAAACGGTAGCATATCTTAGAAATGATTTGCTGAAACATTGAAAAACATTACACATTTAACGTATGTATGTATCTATTTTGAATAAATATCATTATATAAAAGATAGTGATGAAATTCAATAATAATATAACTGGATAATGAGTAAAAACTTTATATCTTCCTTATTGCTCTAGCACCAAAATTGGAGTTTTTTCAAGTATTCGAAAGCAACGTTTCGATATTATTGTGGTTGGCGAATGAAGTGTTTTCAACAAATTTTTTATGCATACAATAAATGGCTGTGTCTAGAAATCAAATCATCCTGTATTCGTCTAGTACAAAACACAGCCAAAATTGCACAACTGGCAGATGGGAATGTGCTCTCTTCTTCTAGTTTTTTGTTGATTAGGCAAAAGATTATGGTGCCAACAAAACACTACAAACATTGAAAACACGCAGTACGCGTTTCAAAACAATACAACGATGCCAGATTTATTAGACAGTATTACCTTTTATTTATACTTTCATTATACAAGTCTGAACATATTCAATAATGCGAAACACTTATGATTGGAGCTTTATCAATTAAATTAACTGCTGTTGAATGATCATCAGGTTTTTGTATAACAAGAGACATATGTTCTGGGATTGACACTTGACATTTAACTTGTAATTTGTTCGCATGGTTTGTTGAAATTAAGACAGCGGCCAATCAGTGAATGATTTGAATGCTTTTCCATATTTTTCTTTTAATTTTCATCGATCAAATTAACGGATTCCTGATTTGTGGAAGTAATAATTTTTGCAGGAGTTTGAAGTTCCGTTTTGACATTGATCATCGATCGGTCGAACATTAAATTCTATGATTCAATCTGCTGATATCAACATTCAACCAGAACACATTCCTAACTTCCGCTGGTGCATCTCTTTCCGCCTCTTCTCTAGATTAATTTGACTAAAATCGTCTATCACACGTCCACTAGATGCTACTGACTCGATTTCTATAGACAGCCAATCATCTTCAAAATGACCGATGTTGAGATTTGACACAATCCAATTTGTACCTAGTTAAGGAAGTATTGATACAAGATTTTCTCACATTTCCTGCGAACATTTTTTTTTTAATTTCCTTAGACCTCAGCCGATGTGAAGAATACACATTTTTCATCATATGCATCATGTATAATAAATGACATTAGGACATTATTAATTATTATGGAAATGTATCAAAATTCCAAAATTTCAGGAAATCTCTTGTAGTTTCCAAATACATCATCATAATCAATATCATCATCATCGTCCCAAGATTTCCATACACATATGAGATATTTTCTATGAGAAGAGGGAGGGAATTCACTTGAGCGGTCAAGATATTTTATGTATACTTCAGCTTCCGCTTCAATTGATATCAAATTTCAACATCGGACATGCTGAACCAAGAAAAGTGGTGTTTGTGATCCTATTATTCTACCCAATTAACATAAATTTTGTTTAAAATGTACACAAAATATCAAATTTCGAGAATACAGTTTAGCCAAGATAATAGATAATTCTGTTGAATTAGCTAAAACTTAAGGAAGACCTTCCACATGGTTTTCGCAACTAAATGTTGTCATTTTCGGTATATTGTTTTTTTAAAGCCAAAACAAAAATACACCTCTCTTTTTATAAAAATGCATTAGAAAGTATTGTTTCAGAGAGCTCTCCATTTGTATTTCTTCAAATGCTCATATTTTATGTAGAATGTATATATATTTTTTATTTTGATGTTTCGAGAGTCTTCTTGATCTGATTTTTACAAATGTTTACTGTTTTTACAGAATTTGTTAATAATTTGAAGATTTTTTGGGGGTTTATCGAGGTCTTCGAGAAAAATTTGGAATACTTTTTTTGCATATAAGAAGGATCTGATGATTTCATGGAGACAATAAGATTCGTTTGTCAATTTGAAGACCTCAAACAGCAGCAATGATGAAGTATTCAATGTTTCTCTAACTTGAAAAATAATTTCGAAAATTGTACTCAAAAAACAAAAAAAAATCTTGCAATATTCCGCAACAGACACTTAATTTTTGCAAAAACCATGACAAATGACACATGTATTATAGTCTAAGATCAAACTTCGTGATTTCTACCTTCATCTGTATTTTTATAGAAATGCAAAAATGCAATTTATATAAATAGTTGATGAAGGAATAAGTTTTTTCTGATTTGCATATCAAAATATGGTCGCAATAAGTTCTTTTAACTGTTTGGATAACATTGCTTGAGTAGTTCATAATAACCATAAATTCCGATTTCCCATTATGAGACGAACCTTATAACCTTTCAGATGACAGTGCCGAAGAAAAATAAATTTGTTCCATTTTTCTGAAGTTGATTTGAATATACTATTGATTGTATAGTCTCATTGAGCATCTTTTTACAATTCAATTCACAGATCTTGCTGAAGAATTGCACCAATAAATTTAGTTTCTATGATATGGAAATAAGGGTATCATATTTTTCGGTGAGTAGCACAGCTTGCCTATGAATACTAAGGTATAATTGTTCAGATTTCATATCTCTACTGAAAAAAACAATAATTTAGTTGTGGTTGATTTTTCTCGGATTCGTTAATTCACTCAAAAACTAATAATTCAATAAACTTTATATACTGCAGAATATACCCTTGATTAAAACTAAACAAGTATTCAATGAATGATTCAGCGCTAGACATTTCCTTAATTCTCAAATATTTGAATGTGGCGGGTTTGCTGATGTTAAGTGGACAGAACAGACTTGAGCATCGTTCATTAGACAAGGATGCAGTGTGATAACTTCATGACGTACCTAAATTTCAATAGGCAAACGTATTATTCCATCAAAACGATGAACGTAGAAATCTCGGCCACACTTTGGGTAGCAAAAACAATGGAAGTATCCAAAACACCCCGAACGGTTCGAGCCTCCGAACAACAAACCCACTAGAATAGTAATTCCACAAATTGACTGAAGCCAACATTTAAATATATAACCGAACGCTGACAGTGACAGCGCGAAACGTCTCATTTTCAAATCAAATTTTGTTTGATGGTTCATTAAGCTGCATATTTCCAGTTTTGTGCGAAAATTTGAATAAAATTCTACTCAATTTGGATATAAAGGATAGTGAAACCCTGTGAAATGTGATGTGAAAGTGGTGACCAGAACACATCATTTCACTGGTGAGTTACTCAGTGTCGTATCATTCGTTATACGAATAATGAAAAGTTAGTGGATATATGGAAAAATATGATTGGAAAGGAGAATATTTCTAGAGAAGCTGAGTATATGCTCGCATAATTTTATAACAAGTCATAAAATGGTTGGCCCAAGTAGTACTAAAAAGCTAAGGTCCCCGTCTTCCTTCTCATACAAGTCCTAGACTTACGAGGGTTGCTTTGCAACTAAGTTGGCGGTAAAACACTTTTCAAGTAGTAAGAAAATGCTTAGAATAGTAGATAATTCTACATTTGATGTAATTGAAAGGTATACAAACAACTTGAGAACTATTTATCACCAGAAAATAAACAATAAAGTTTGACAATGAATTAAATCTATTATCATTCGAGTAATAAATCTAAGATGTACAATTTCGATAATCTACGATTTTAGATTATCATTAACTTTTAGGAATAATGCTGGGTTTATAGATTCAACTAAACTGAAAATTAAATTAACAACTAAGAATTAAGAATGTTGAATACACGAGAACGTCTATGAGGGTTTATACATTTACATTTGTCAATTGAATTAATAATTAAGAATTACGAAGTTGGTAGACTTTCAACTTAACAACTAAGAATTAAGAAATTTTGTGGATCGAACACACAAAACGATTAGAATCGTTGGAATGCCATCTCATTTGTCATTGTTTCTAATAGTGTTATGGTTTTCATGTTCAGGAGTTTTTAGTTTTTTAGGGTTTTTTGCTCATTTGTTTAATAATATCATTCAATTCAACAATTTGAAATGACATTGAGCTTTCAATCATGTAACATTCACTGATTCTCAATTATTAATTGCATTGTATAAACACCTTCCCAATTGTTAATTCATAATTATTAATTTTTTATTCTTAGTTTAGTTAAATCTATAAACCTAGCATAATGGATATTATAATTTTGTTAGTTAGTCAATTTATTCCAATTCAGATCCTTCTAAGATAGCAAGACACTGGTACTGGGGGAATCTTTTGTTGCTATCCATGTTTCGAAATGAGGTTACCCTAGTAACTGATTCAGATGTTGGCTTCAAATAACTACTGCGGCAAAGATTGTGCGTTATTCATCTAGTCTGTTAGATGATCGAAGCCCCGAACGGTACGATCAACTAACTTCAAACGCCGGTATGGCTAGACATCAAGCGGCATGCTCACCCGGAGGCGCCGTGACGTCACGGAGTCGTGTTCTTGGATTGCTTCCGCAGTATGCTGAGGCTGCTCTCGGGGTCGGCCAGCGAGTACGTCTCCGGCTCGAACACCGGCGGGTACTCGAGGCCGGGGTAGTCAGCGTGCGGACTGATGTTCGCCGCGAACGTTTCTGCCACCACCGGCGGCGAGTTTTCCAGCGAGAACGTGCTCTGCGTCATGGATATTTGCTGAAATAATCGAGTTTTAGGTCAATATTGAATTGAATTGTAGGATTCTGAGACGTTGTAATAGTATATTACACAACAAGTGTGGAAAGTGACATATTTCACACGAGTAGTCGTTTAGCGCGAGCCGCGTAGCGGTGAGTGCGGAAACGTAACGAGTGAAGGAAATACACTTCCCAACGAGTTTTGTACACTATTTTTCCTACGACTCCGAATACTGTCATTTCGCAGTAGGTCTTGTGAAAAATGTAGCTTGAGCGGTCTCTAGAATTTCAGGTGGTTTTGATTCAATATCAAGTACTTAGTGTTTATTTCCATATTCAAGATTATATTTCTCCGACAATTCCTCATTATGTGAATTACTGATTGAGTTAGTTAAGTTTGGACAAATTTTACTGATATTGACACCAGCGTACATAAACAACCTTGACACCATTCGCCTGCTAGCGCCAGTAATCACGCAACCAGGAATATAGAACCATAGAAGTATGTAGTTCGCAAGCGCGTACGAGTTACTCGAGTTAGTGCGTCCTTGACTCTTTGCAAACATCTGTGATACCAAAGAATCTTCTCGTTGGTGATACTGTGATATTAAACTGATGCAAGCAGCAAGCCGCGCATAAAACTCTAGCCGTACTCTTTTGAATGATCTAACCCTCTGTCATCAACATCGAAATAGTTCCAGCAAAGAGTATAGGTTCCAGTTTTGAAGTGAATTCAGAGGTTATGGACACATTGAAATTAATAGATAAAGAGTTCTCGGTATAATATAAGAAACCTTATGCTTACCCCACTAACGCACTATACCAGGAAACGAAATTATTAGATTTCCTATCAGCAGTAATGCGGCAACATGCTCACAGGAATACATTAATAGCCGTAAATCATAACTACAGCACACGGCATAAAAGCAATTCCTCTGTTATACCAAGACCCGAAAAAAATACCCTGCAGAGAAGTTATGCATACTTGGGACCTAAATTATGTAGTTTGATCCCACAAGAAATGAAAAGATACAATTCCTGTCATTTGTTCAGATCAAAAATAGAAAAATGGATCAGCAGCCAACCACGCCTTGCCATCCATCAACATATCGACATGAAAAACTTATATCACAATATGTTATAATAAAGGAAAAAAATAAAAAATTGTTCATGGCACATGTACCAAGAAATTATTGCTGCATGGATTTTCACTAATATTCTTTCCATACAAACACTATTCTTTATTTTCACAATTACATAATTTTTTTAATAATTCAAATTATTTATTATGTTATGTTCTTATATTTTTGCATATTTTCATGTTATATTTATGTATTTATACTATTTTTCACTTGATATCGAGACTGGTTTTACGTAGACAATTTTCACTGTTAACAAGGTTCGCCTTTTGGTATGTTGTCTACTTAGGGACCGGATCTCGGATTATATCACAAAAATTATACGTTCCGTTGTGATATGATGATGTTATTTTTTTCTTATTTATGTCGTTTTATTTATTCATGTATAGACTTCCCACTACCAAGGCTTACCTTTATTGGGTAGTATGTATTTATTTGCCATTGTGTATTTTCTCCATAATGTAACCTTCAAATGTAATTCTGAGGTGAATAAATATTATTAGTATAATTCAAAACGAGACAGTAATTTCAATAAATAATATGAATTTGATTTGAGAACGCTTATATCGTCAGTGAGTACCTTCACAATATACCTAATTATTTCTATCAATTCAGGCGACCGTTGTGATATTTTTCATATCAACACTTGTGCTTTTTTTCTTTCAAATAAACAATACTATGGTAATATGAGGTACTTTCTGAATAACAAAACAGTGAGATTATTGACGTTTTCATACATGGTCGTAGGAAAACAGTTTATCAGGTTCCTGGGGTAGATATACAGGGTTACTCGCGGTCGATGGTACCTTAGACGTTTACGAAGAACGGGAAATAGGATCATTCTGAAAATTTGGTTTCTCAAGTAGTTGCTCTTGGTCTATCGATCTAAAATATTTTCATCAATACAGTGTTGCCGCATATATCGAAAAGTAGCAACAACTTTGTTATTCCAAATGGAACACCCTGTATTTTATTTCATTTTCAGATTCTTCCTGAAGAGCTGATTTCGTCGATTTATTATACTTGGGGTATTGCGAGAAAGATTACAGAGATATAGGGTGTGAAAAATCGAGATTTTTCAACTTTAGAAATTTTTTGTGTCGAACCTATTCATTTCTGCTCAAAACGGCTCACAGTCCCTATCTTAACTTTTTATTTACTATCTAATGACATTTTATAGAAACAAATAGAGGGTGATGCAAAACTCAAAATTCTGAACCACCCGTATTTGTTTCAATTAAATATCAATCGATATTAAATGGAATGTTGAGATATGGACATGTAAGCCGTTTTGAGCAGAAATGATTAGTTTCGACACAAAAAATTCCTAAAGTTGAAAAATCTCGATTTTTCACACCCTATATCTCTGTAATCTTTCTCGCTACACCCCAAGTATGATGTATCATCGAAATTAGCTCTTCAGGAAGAATTTGAAAATGAAATAAAATACAGGGTGTTCCATTTGAAATAACAAAGTTGTTGCTACTTTTCGATATATGCGGCAACACTGTATTGATGAAAATATTTTAGATCGATAGACCAAGAGCAACTACTTGAGAAACTAAATTTTCAGAATGATCCTATTTCCCGTTCTTCGTAAACGTCTAAGGTACCATCGACCGTGAGTGACCCTGAGGTTGAATTAACATTTCAAACACTCTCCAAGTTTTTCTTTTTTTGAAAATTTCTAAACTAATTACAAATGTATCCTTATATTTCAACTCCTACCTACAGCTTCAACTATACGAGGTGGAAAAAACATTTGATATGAAAGTTGTAGGGTTTCACCGGTAATATCTTAGGGCTTTTTCAAAAGGAACGAATGCGAATCGCAAAATTAAAAAAATGACCAAATCACATAAAGAGTGGTTCATGATTCTGAATTCTGAACAACCCTGTATTTGTTTTATTTGAATAACAATTGATAGGAAATAAAAAGTTAAGATGGTGAAGTGTTAGCCGTTTTGATCGATAATGAACAGTTTCAACATAAAAAATTCCTATAGATAAATAGAGTTGAAAATGAACAGGGTATTTCATGAAAATTATGGTTACTTTAATTTTGCGAGTAGCTAACTTTCAATTGTTTCGAAAGTGCCAAAAGATATAGTACTCATGAAACCTTGAAGCTTATTCATTCAATGAGAATTAAAATTGAAATAAATGGATATGTTATGGTTGTATACTCAAGCTGATAAATCAACTCCCATAGACAGTACATCTGATGGTGACGTTTAGTCATTTTGACAGCAATCAAAAAGGTGCATTCATTTCAACAGCGATAAAACTGCAAAATCATAATTTATGTGAACGCGTTTCATTCCAATTTATGTCATGTCAGGTATTGTTTACACGAAAATTCACACGATAAGTTTGGGAAAGATTTTAATGAAATACATTATTATTTCATTCTTTTTATGTCATTGATTTATTATGCCAAAAAACACTAGAACATTGTTTTTTGATGAATTTTTCTACTAACTTAACATTTTTATATCAGTAATTTCTAACATTTTTTCGTTTACTGAGTAAAATTCATCCGATAAAAGAATTGTTACTACTGGTGGCAAAATATTTGACATTCATGACAAGCAAGAAATATTATATTAGTGAAATCAAATAAGCAACTAATACTTTTCCAGAACGCTCATAAATTTATTAAACTGAAACATACTCCGTGCATCCCTCAGCTTTGATTTGAGGTTTCTTTTACGAGATAACTAAATTTCAGAAAAAAACACAATCCGCGTGGGCGAAAATTCGATTTCTTCAGAACCTTCCGCATTAAATAAATCATAGGAACAACAGTTTAATAACTAATTTCAAAAAACCAATATTTAAGAGATTAATTCATTAATAAATTAGTTTTATACCTGCAAAACATCATATTCTTGATTCAAGGATCGAAAAAGCATTTAGATTAAGTTTCGTCGTTTCATTTTATTTGAAAGCCAAGCTTTGTGTTCTAAATTTGCGAATACAATCATTTTAAACAAAGCCCCAAATCAAAATTTTACAAGTAATTGGCTTGTAAACTGAACAAGAAAACTAAACAAAATTACAATTCGTAAAAAGTATTCAGTGGCGTTGAAAAAAGGACGGAAAAAGTAACAACTCTCCTGTTTCTATACCACTGGAAAGGGTTTTTCTGTAACGATGTAACAATGTACTATTTTTTCGCAAATTAGTTAAAATTCGACAGATATCAATTAATTTTGAAAAAATCTCGAATAGTTTTATCTATAAATAAATGGTGTTTTGAAATTCGTAATAAAATTGGTTTCATTACTATGGAAATGTATTTATGTTCAATTGTCAAACTTGATGCATATAAATGCAATTGCTGGTGTTGAGTGATGAGTATTCAAAAAAAGGTTGGAATGATAAGTAGATTATCGATTCAGAAGATTCGAAAATCAATAACCTGAAAAATTAAAATTAAGTTGATAGTACAAACATATATAAGTTGAAGAAAAAATATAGTTTCAAATGGGAAATTTAAATAGTCAATAGCCTGAAAAAAGAGATAGTCAAGTGATGGTCAAGTGAATTAGAAGAAATAAAATAAAAATGTATATGTTTATATAAAAAAGAGTTTTCATATTTTCAATCGCTCTTACACAAATATGAAGAACCGTATTGAAAGTAGTTGGTTCCAGAACACCATTGTTGGTTGCATAAGGCATCTGGAAATGCTATTGCACAGAAGCAATAACATTGTTGAAAACTCAAGTTTCTGAGAATCTGCAATAACTTTTTCAGCTCGTACTGCAATTTTCATCTTGGTGGGTAATAGTCATAATTATGCGCTCGTTGAATAAGTTTGAAAAGTGTATGTTGAATAATATACTATAATATTGTGCATGTCAATTCATTTTTCGATTGATCATTGAATGGTCAATCATTGCCGCTATAACCTGGACCACCCGGCAGCATTATAGGTACCGCATTCGGGTAACGTCGTGTTAACGATGTCTTTCTCGAAACGAGCGTCTGATATCTAGATCGAATCTCGGGCTACCGTACGCTCTAGTTTTGTTATTGGTTCAGTTTTTCAAATTCACTAATATGACTACTTGAAACCACCGTTTCAATGAAAATGATCCTTCCTCAACGTACATGATTACCTACATAATCGGTATAAGCTTCTGAAATCAATCGAACTGTCAGAATTGTTTCAGTACCAGACCAACAAAATTACAGTCTAATAGAGCGCACGGTAGTCCGACAACAGGTGTTCAGTCAAGTAAAATTAGATTTTCTTTTTGTTCGGATATTATGTAAGGTATTGCATCAAAATACTGAGAATAATTCATATTTTTAAGTATCTTATCGTTTGTTATACTTTCCAATTTTAACGGTCTCCTGACTTAGGGCGTCCAGTTTATTCATATTTCGATATGCTCAGTCAAAATTACGTCTTTTTTGTGGCTTCTATCGCGAAGACTGGAAGCTTCGATCTCTGGACACTCACGCGCTATCGGTGGTCCAACACAAACTGAGTTCGAGTGAAGTTTTTCGTCGGCAATAATTACGTGATCGCATAACTATTTTCCTTATTCCCTAACGAACCAGCATTTTTCATACGCAAAACGAAAGTGGTGGCCACCCCAAGAAACAAGCGACTGCTCTTTGGAAGGAGAAAAGGCAAGGTAGGCCCATACTGACGTTTGTTTGACAGAGCCACTTTATTTTTCGTAATTTTCTTCGATGTGTAAACAACAGGTAATACGACTTGTGAAGAAAAGTTTCGGACTTCCATTGTCTAAAGGTATGAAGATTTGAATCCTGAGAAAAGAAAAGATGAGTTATGCTGAAAAAACGAAATAAGTGATGAATAAAAATTAACTATTTTATCGAATCAAGAAGATTCGAGTATCAATAAATCAGGTTATTAGTATTAGTGTTAGTATATATGAAGTCGAAAAATGTAGATTTAAATGGGAGTTTAACTAGTCGATGAGCCTGAAAATAAGAAAAAATTGAATTAGAAATCAATAGCCTGAAAAAAGAAAAGTTGAATAGTCTGAAAAAAGAAAAGTTGAATTAAAAATTAAAATAAAATGAATGAATAAAGAATTAAAATTATGAGAAAGATTCAAATCGAGTTTGTCACGACGTTTCGATTGTGTGTATCTACAATCGTCTTCAGGTGAGAACTAACAAAGTCCTGGGATACGGGGGTATTTATAGGTCAGCTATGGCGGGATTTTCCGGTTCAGTGAGCCGTAACCGGTTGATTCGGCTAATCAGCGGTTTCCATGTGTTGCGGATCTCGACGCTTGGTTGACTGAAAGCGTTATTATTCATTATGTATGCTGCTTCCTTGAATTTCCTCCTGAACCAGTGTTCTTCTCTATGGATGATTTCTGCCTCAGACCATTTGATGTTATGTTGGTGGGTCCACACATGTTCTGCGATTCCTGACTTGGTGGTTTCTCCTCGTTGGGTGTTTTTCTTGTGTTCGCCGATTCTGGTTTCCAGTGGTCTCTTGGTTTCTCCGATGTATGATTTGCCACATTCGCATGGTACTCGATAAACTCTGATTGATCGTGCCTTCAGCCTCTGCAACAACGAGGAAAGCCTAACTTCCGAACTGGACCACATCAAGAGAGACCTCTACCAGAACGGCTATTCAAGGAAATTGGTGGAACAGACGTTGAAGAGCAGGAAACAGAGGATAATCCAAAAAGAAGAAGAACCGCAACAACCAACATTGTGCCTTTCCTACATCAAAGGATTGTCAGAGAGAATCAAGAAGATTGGATCCAAATACAAGATCAAGACCTGCTTCAAATCTGGAAACACCATCCGCAGCCAACTCACCAAAACCAGACCAACGAACAAAAACAGTGACTCCAAGAATTGTGTTTATCGAGTACCATGCGAATGTGGCAAATCATACATCGGAGAAACCAAGAGACCACTGGAAACCAGAATCGGCGAACACAAAAAAAAAACACCCAACGAGGAGAAACCACCAAGTCAGGAATCGCAGAACATGTGTGGACCCACCAACATAACATCAAATGGTCTGAGGCAGAAATCATCCATAGAGAAGAACACTGGTTCAAGAGGAAATTCAAGGAAGCAGCATACATAATGAATAATAACGCTTTCAGTCAACCAAGCGTCGAGATCCGCAACACATGGAAACCGCTGATTAGCCGAATCAACCGGTTACGGCTCACTGAACCGGAAAATCCCGCCATAGCTGACCTATAAATACCCCCGTATCCCAGGACTTTGTTAGTTCTCACCTGAAGACGATTGTAGATACACACAATCGAAACGTCGTGACAAACTCGATTTGAATCTTTCTCATAATTTTAATTCTTTATTCATTCATTTTATTTTAATTTTTAATTCAACTTTTCTTTTTTCAGGCTATTGATTTCTAATTCAACTTTTCTTTTTCAGGCTATTGATTTCTAATTCAATTTTTTCTTATTTTCAGGCTCATCGACTAGTTAAACTCCCATTTAAATCTACAATTTTCGACTTCATATATACTAACACTAATACTAACCTGATTTATTGATACTCGAATCTTCTTGATTCGATAAAATAGTTAATTTTTATTCATCATTTATTTCGTTTTTTCAGCATAACTCATCTTTTTTTTTCTCAGGATTCAAATCTTCATACCTTTAGACAATGGAAGTCCGAAACTTTTCTTCACAACTCGAGACATTGTCAGCCACCTTCAAACAAAAGGTAATACGACGTTACCCGAATGCAGTATACTGGACGCTCGATACGAAAATGTCACCCGGCATGAAAAAACCGAGGACTCATCCATAGGAAAACAAAAACATCATCATGCTCACCTGGGAAAACGATGAGGAACTCGATGGCCAACTCAAGTCGGACCCGGAGCCGTGCTTCTGGAAGATCGCCCTGTGCAGCTTGGGCGAGCCGAGGAACGTCTTCTCCTTCTTGCTGTCCGACTTGCCGCCAAACATCTGCTTCAGTTTGCCGCCCTTCTGGGATTTCTCGTCCAGGTTCAGCTCGAACGCGAATCTCGGTTTCGACTTCGGGTCTTGGCTGGCGGGCAGTAGCATCGGCGTATACTGAACGGGAGATGATGATCAATTATCAATCAAATAAATCGAAACGGTGTATGAATTACGTTCTTATTGACAAAGCTTTTATGATATGCAGAGGAAAGATTCACTTCTTCCAGGTACAAAGAGAAGTTTGTATATACCTATACATAAACAAAAGTATCACAGACATCATAAACAACTGAAGAAAAACATCAGAATAACATTATAAGAAGTATAAGAATAACCCTAAAACATTTTGGACTATTCTAAAAAAATTCAGATCCAAATCTCCTTCAAAGATACTCAGTTCCCAACTATGGGAAGTTTTTTATACCAATATTTATCCTCCACGCATAGTTGAAAATACTGATTTCTTTGATGCTAGAAACCCTTATCTTGACTCTTCAATCACCACTGCTGAAATTTATATGGTTATTAACTCCTGTCACAAATCTCCAGGTTGCGAATCAATATCGTATGAGTTCATAAAACATCTTCCACATAACTGGATCTTATATCTAACATGCTTGTTCAACAAAATATTGGACTCCTCAGTCACCCCAGATAGATGGAGTAAAGTAACCATGTCTATGATACATAAGAAAGGTCCTACGGAAGACCCCACTAATTATAGAGGTATTGCGTTACTCAATTATTCAGCTAAGGTTTTTACCCAAATTCTTCTGAATAGGCTAAACATCTGGGCAGAAGATAACGCTATTCTCCCTGAAAATCAGTCAGGTTTTCGACAGTATAGAGGTTGCATGGACAATGTCTTCACACTCAGCTCAGTAATCCATTTGCACTTGCGATTGAAAACGCGAAAGGTTTTTGCGCTATTTGTCGATTATAAACGTGCTTTCGATTCAGTTAAACACTCTCTTTTGTGGCTAAAACTTTTCTCTGTAGGCGTAAGTTCCAGAATAATATCATTGTTGAAGAATATTTACGATAACGCCCGAATGAAAGTCAAATCCACAGATGGTTTCACTAAACCATTCGACGTCACGACGGGAGTACTTCAGGGTGAATCACTCAGTCCATTGCTCTTCGCTTTGTTTTTGTCTGACATTGAATGTTTTTTCAGATCTGAGAGTGCTATTGGTATTAGTATTGACAATAAAAATGATCTTCTGATGCTTCTTTATGCAGATGATTTGGTAATTCTATCAGATTCGGAGATAGACCTTGGTCGCAAACTCAGAATCCTCGAACACTATAGCGTTCAAATTGAGCTTGAGGTGAATGTAACAAAAAGTAAAATCATGTGCTTTTCTAGGGGAAATTCACACTCCAAGGATCTGAGATTCACTTATAAGAATGACCGCATTGAGGTAGTTAACAGTTTCATTTACCTGGGAGTAACATTCTCCTCTTCATCCCTCTTTTCAAATATGGCTTCTGTATCAGCTGATAAAGGTAAGCAGGCCGTAGGTGCTGTATTTCCTATAATGGCCAAAACCAAAATGAACTGCTGGCGTTCCAGAGAAAAATTATTAGATTACCTTGTTCTGAGTGTGTTAACCAATTGTATACCGGTTTGGGGTTGGCGATATTACGAAATCCTGGAACGGGTGCAACTGGCATTCTTTAAGAAAATGCTATGCTTACCCGTGAACTCACCAGACTATGTTGTTAGACTTGATGTTGGTAGAGTCAAGGTTTCATACACCATATTCAAACTCACTTTGAATTGGTTGATTAAAATCCTTGAAATGGGTGAGACCCGACTCCCAAGAATCTGTTTTGAAAGACAACTAGAACTTTATACCACAGATCAAAGATATAACTGGTCTATGCAAGTCAGTAAAGAGCTTGAATTTGCTGACTTTCACATGCCATTAGCAGAAGCCACATCACATATTCTCAAACAGAGGAGGTCAATGTTGGTCTCCAGGTATCTGAACAGACTCAACGAAGAAGATAGGTCCTTGTTTTCTCGCTCAACCTCCCTCTCACTCAGCCAGTCACTTACACTATCTGAACAAGCCCAAAACTATCTCCTTATGAAGGTACCCATCCAAGTTACTAGAACCATTGCCCAACTCCGATTATGTAACAGTTTAGCGATAAAATTTACTTATCGTGGATCACTTTACCGCATCAACCCGGGAGAAATCTGCTCAGTTTGTAACAAGAATGAGTTTGAAACTATCCATCATATTTTATTTGATTGTCCTATATATACCTCAATGCGACCCCGTAACGTTCCCTGCTTGGAGAATATTAACAATTTGTTTGGCACGCTCAATAATATTACGCCCACTGAAGCAAAATCAAACATATCTGGAATATTTTGAAAATCAGATCATTCATTATTAATGAGTAGGTAATTTTCATTAGGCACTGGGTTCTCTTTCTTTTATATATTTTTGGTCTGTATGTTAATTCGTAACGGGTCTCTTTTTCATTTTTATTTGGTCATATTTATAGAGAAATTATATAAATATAACTGGTAAAATACATGTGTAGATGGTGGAATATTTATACTTAACTAGAGATATGGTTAATGTTTTTTTTCTTATTTTTACAGCTGCTTATGTTATCTGATTTGGTTCAGACTTTTTTCTCTCTCTCTCTTATATTATAATACTTACTTCACTTAATAGCCGGATTTCTTGTTTATGAAACTGTATGTTTTGCTTAAACAATAAATGAATTGGTTGATTGATTATATAAGAAAACCAACATAATACCTACATTTAATAATAATAAATGATTCATAATATACATATATGTGTACATGATCTGAAATTTGTCATCATAAATATCATGCTTATGTAATGAGATAGTTTTCAATACCCTTTCTGAATATCTTGAGATGTTTTTTGTTATTTTCAAATGCTGAGGCAAATGGTTACAATTTTTTCTACTTTCATGCATAAGTGAATTTTTTGTGAGCGTTGTTTTCGGTATTCGCGATAGAAAATAACACGTAGCACTATCTCATGGTAACAACTCGAAACATCTCGAAGTGGTATCTTTTTTGTTTTGTTTTCATATTTTAGATGTTTGTGTCATTGTGGCATAGGTGTCTTGTCACCAAACAATAACTGAAACGAGAAAAACCATAAGATTTCACATGTGTTTCACCAAAACATCTCTCGAAAAACTGCTGGAAGTACACCTTCCACATCAGAAGCGAACATAAACAGAACAGAGGTTAAGTTTTTCTCTGGTTTATCCTCCAGAGAGTTCAGTGGTTATACCACTTGGAGTGGTTCACGAGTCACAGCTAGGTAGCGTATCGCTTAGCACCTATCGCGAATTGTCAGAGCAATTTTGTTATCGTTTCTGGTGCAGATATGATTCTTCTCAAAATGTTTCCTTGGAAGCTGCTTGACGTGAATCGAACAAATCGTTTCTAGGATGGAAATACAAGTCATTGTTTAATTTTTTGTTGCATAAATAGTGGTCTACATATAGACCATACCTGATATGGGATTCTATGAGCGAAAAATTGGTTTTTCTTGCGAGACTTCGGCCAAGTTAATTTGATAAAATTCTCAAAGCATAACATTCGGAGGCAATTGTTTTCTCAGTGACATGACATGGCAATCGAATATCAATTTATTGATATTCGATTGTATAAACCTGAGAGTTTTTTTATTAGCCTAATTTTCAGCCAGGTTATTTCAAAGAATGAAGTTTTCATACTCGAACTTGAGGATTATTATGTTCGTTTTATTTGCATTCAAAGAGAGTTAGAATTGCAGCATGAATTTACTTCGTCCAATTCCTTGGATATGACTTCTTTAAGGCTATCTACATTCTCTCCATGCCATGAGAGGGTAGTATCATTATCAAATAGTGTGCATTTTCCTGTTATATTAAGATGTGGTAAGTCATTCAGGTATAGTAGAAACAAGATATGGCCTAGCCCTGATCCGGAGGAAAGCCTGATCTGATTTTCGAATATTCCGAAATTTCGCATGAAATGTTTACAAGTGTTTTTTACCAAGAAGAAGCTTTATAAGCTATTTCTCTCAAGAAATGAAAACATTGCATAAATCATACTTTTTGGGTTTAAAATCGATGATACTCTTATAATATAGTATGACATAATTTTTTTACGAGTTTTTCAATAATTTTTGGTTGATAATTGGGAGGCTTGTTAATTTCTTCGCCTTTGTGAAGTGGAATTATGATTGCTTCTGTGGGACAGGAAGGACATGTCCCTGACTCGAAAGATTTATTGATACATTCTGATAGGATAGCAAAACAGTATCTGATAAACACGCGAATATAATAATCGATATATCAACTAATACCGCTGATTTTTTATTTTTAATCTCTTCAAATGTTTCTCTCATGTAATAAGAGCTGCGAGTTTTTTTTTAGACAGAAGAAGGTTTGACATTTTATAGGTATACGTTGACAGGTGAAAATATATCACTTCACGAAATTACTTTTTTTCCCGAAAAAAAAAAAAAACAGTACTTTCTTTCGCTGTTCTACTAACTCCAGTTGAGTCAGAGAAAACTCGGAATCAGACATTTTTCAACTTTATTACTTTCAAAATAACAACCACTAAGTTCGCAATTTTCAAATCAATTCACAGAATTACATAGAAATTTATTTGCAATGCAGATCTAATTGTCACTATAAATACAACAGCCTATTAGATAGTTAAAGAACCCAAATTTCACATAGATAAATAATTATCTGACACACTTGAAAACACTTTGCAATATCGAATCGTTTTTTTTTTCAAAAAATAGTGAATTATACACGAGGAATATGTTAGATTTTGGCTCTCTCGACTCTTTTGCACAATATCTCAGTTGTCTTTGGGGATAGAGAGTTATTATTTTCACATTACTTCCTACTTTGTTGTGAAACAATCATTACCGAAATCAGAACTATCGTAGCCCTTCCTGATTTTGAGATACATGGCGGAATTGAAAATATTGCATTTTGGGACCCCCTGTATCTCAGCCATCTCTCACATCGTAGGAAAATTAGAAACTGTATATTACAAATCTTTTTACGTAAAATCCAGTGGTGTAGTCAGAATTTCGAAATGAGCTGAGGAATAACCCAAAGTTATGTTTTTTAAATGGAACACACTGTATATTTTTTAATGTAAAGGCTTCCAATAACCTGAAGGAGTATTATGATGACGTACTATTATAAGTTTTATTTTATATGTATATATTATGTTTGTATTTTGACTTGTCGCTTATCGCTTCAAATTCAAATTTTTATTTTTGTCTCATAAATGAACTATATATATTTGTGACTTGGTGATATATCACTACTAATATTAATTTTCTATTTTCATACCTGTTGTCACATGCTACCACTTTTGGTACAGATATCAATTTACAGATTATCAATAAGATAACATCTTCGATAATAATTGATTAATTGATAATGAAATTAAAAAATGAAAACTACAAGAAATTATCTTGATTAATCCCACAGGAGTTCTGAAGAAATTGATACAAACCACAATTTTTTTTCGTACTTTCGACACCGTGTATTTCAGAGGATGCACTCCCAAGTAGCATTTTGGCGACGATAACCACATAATACACCAAAATTAACGTTATCCTTGGTGTGGAAATCAGTCATTTATGAAACGACGCTCTCTGAACCACTGGACAACGTTGTATCAGTGTTGAGCATGACTTTAGTTAACCGACAACGTTGTTACAAGGTTAAACCCAACCGACTTCATGTAGTAAAATTTTTGGGAATGGGAGTACCGTTCTAAAAACGTTTGAGTGATAACTCTAGTTATGTTCAACGTTTTCCCAACGTTGAGCCGACCTTGTGAGATTTAACTGGACAGTGAGCAATTTTTAATAAAAATTGTAAACGTTTTCGTGGAGTCATATCTTGCAGTTAACTTTTCAAAATACTCACTATAGAGGACATGCTCAATGACAACAAGGACATACTGTTGGCTAAAATGCTTCGAAGAAAAAATAAATATCTAGTGAGAGAAGAAAAACTTGATCCAACCTAACCTCAAAATTGTATTAATGAAATTATGCCTGCAGACAGGCAGTTTGGAGAACTTCTGTTCTTTTGGAACAAATGCTAACCTGGATGCAGAGATTGAGGAAAGCAACTAATTTTTCGAAGAACACTACTGATAATTGTATGACACAGAAAAGCCCGTTTTAAAATGTGGAGCGAGGTGTGTTCGTTAGTTGGACTTCGTTCAGTTCTTGGTCGGATAACCAACTTCAGTCGCGCTTTGGTTATATTTAGTTGTCTGGATAACTAAGGTTGAAAGCAGTATATTTTTCAGTTATCTGATATCCTAAGCCGTGTTGACGTCTATTATAATACTACGCCATGTTTGATGCGTAATTATCTTCGGAAACATTGTCGGCCATTGAAGTTTGGGACATAAACAAACAGAACTCTACAAACGATTATTATATTATTGTATCATCTATAGTTCGCGTTTGGATAAATATTAACTTTGAATATTATATATCCAAATTATTTTTTTTGTTTTTTTAACTTCGAGTTTTGAGAAATTCTCAACGGATTGAAGGAATGCGTGTTTTTTGGCATAAAACAATAGTATATTTGACAATAAACTGAAATGCGTTGATAATTTCTGTTTGGAAATCTTAATTTTCTGGCAATACAAATAGAGTAGGTACCTATCATGAGCAAACGAGTAAAACATTAGTAGTCGTCAGAAAAATTTTACCAAGTGTCCATTTTGGTGATTAGTAATGATTTGGTAGGAATATTTAATACATTTTGAACACCGTGGAAAGTGAACTGTCATCGCTGCGCAAGAGGGCGCAAGTGTGTAGTTGTTCTTTGGTAAGTTTACCAACGTTTAGGAAACGACCAACTGCTACTTACAGTTGAAAGTGAAACGTTTCAAAAACCCAAAATTAATTGACCAAATTGGTGAAAAACCAGGGTCGTGACAACGTAGTATTAAGGTCGACTACGCAACTCATGTTTGGTTGCGCAACTTGTTCAAACACGTCGCCGCAACGTTAAAATGCTGCTTGGGCTAACACTGACCTGGGTGGCGGACTTCAGCTTGCCCTTGCCCGACCCTGCGTCGTCCACTTTCCCCTTGAACTTGGACTTGTTGTCGCCCGACGAGAAGCTATGCTGCTTCCTCACCTTGCCGCCCCGCTTCGGCGTGTCCAGGTACATCTTGTCGTCGAGCGTGCGGTTGGTCGCAAACTGGACGTCGTTCACCATCTCCGGGCAGAAGATCATCTCGTAGGAGCGCTCGCGCAGGCTCTTCGTCGACATGTACGGCGAGTCGGGTGAGTCGTCGTCGTCGACGCGCGAGGGCGCCTCCTGGACCTGAAATGTTGACGTTTTAGTGAGCACCACTATGTATGATCATTTCCACGTGATTTGTTCGAAAGTGGCTGACAATGTCTCACTAGCGCATCTAGGATTCAGTTCTATATATATATATATATACACAGTGTCCGCCATAATAAAAATACAAACTAAAAATAAAAACTAAAAATAAAAACTAAAAATAAAAATCTATTAAAAAAATCGACAACAAAAAAAATGGTCATCAACATTTAAACAAAGAATAAATTACAAAAAAGTGATTTGAAAAATAACTCTTTGGAGAACGGAAACCATAGAACAAAAAAGCGATAGAAGCACTTTCTGAATGAATTTGTATACCTATACCAACGTAAAAAATCAAGAATTTTCACCACAGCGCGCACAGCGTGTTCTCAGTAAAGACAACCGTTTGAGTTGACCTTAGAGCCACTCTGTCGCTTGCCGCCTACCCTACCTACTGTGGGTAAGGGTAAGGGCACAGTTAGGGCACATATGTTAGGAAAAGTAGGTAAGTAACTAAACAAAAATGAATGATGCACATTCAGAGGGCCGCTGTTAGTCTTAAAGAAAATGTTGCCAGAAATGCCAAATTGCCATTTCCAATACTAGCGTAAAGTATGAGCATTTCAACTTCATTTTTTCTAACGTTCATCGCGTGTTCTGGAGGGGGGTAATTACCCCCTCTACCCCCCCTTGTATGCGCGCCTGCAATGTCTCGGGTTGTGAAGTAGAGTTTCGGTCTATAGGTATCAAGATTTGAATCCTAAAGAAAGCGAAAGTTGAAAGCGAAATAAATGATGAGAAATATTAAAATAAGGTTGGATCCAATTCAAATCTGGCTATTGCCTATTCAAATTCCAATTCAAATCTGTTTTCTTTACAACTTTATTTATACTCTTACTGAATTGATTTTATTTTTTCAGTCCACTTCCAGGAGAAAATTGTATTTTGCACTTTCAAGTATCACTTGTTATTACAAGAGATACGAGGTCGGCCAAATTAGGGCAAAGTTTGGAACTTTCATCCTGAACTAGTATGTGAACATTTTTCGTGTTTCGAATTATAAGAATAAAACGAATATTTGTAATTTTTGTTTTCATTTTTTCGATCGAAAACCAAACAACTACAGTGAAATATGTTTGACAACTGATTGAAGGAATTTGCAATATTTTCATCTGTTTTTTAAGGAAAAAAAGTGAATTTATAACATAAGGAAACTATTACTGGATATATTTTGGGCTGTACCATTTGTGGTGAAATCTTTACTTGTATTGCTGATATTATGTTTCTGACCTAACCTTAAAATATGGCTTTGATAAACATCGAGACTTTTGTACCCACTAACATATCTCTGCATTGAGGAATATTTTGATCAATGCAGTGGAATTTGATGGTCGATGGTCACAAAGCAAGTTCGAAAGCTATAGAAGTACCTATACAAATATCACCTTAGTTCTACAGTGGTTGCAGGTAAATTGATATAGTTACAGAATAATGTTATTTTCATATTATTCAAAAATTCTGTTACATATTACATTACATATTTTTTAGAAATAGCAATGCTGGTCACTGGTCAAATTCAGGCAGTAAAGGATATGAAAATCAGTACAAAAATCTAGAGGAACAGAAAATCAAGATAAGTTTTTCTCTACGACTATTGAATACTACATCAATTACATATGCGTTATCGATTGACAAATGTAGATGATTCCTCATACGTGTTGAATTCTCAACATTCTTCAACTGCTGACGACCAATCACAAACTTCGAATCTTCAGAATCCAACAGGCTCAAGCCAATGAAAAAGCTGCAATTAAACACATTTTTCGAAGTGGGCTCTGCTCCCCTGACTCGGTTATCGCGATAATGTCATTTTCAATATGAACTGTCACACGATTTTCGAAATGATTGATAGGTAGGAAGAGAAATGTCGATTATGATAAAACTATGAGGAGTGAGTGAATACGACGAAAAATGTACCTCCCATAGCGCCAGATTGAAAATTTGTTCCAATGGTGTAGCCTCCACAGTATAATACACCTACTGAAGCTATATTTTCCTATTTTATTATTAAATAGCCAGATAGCACAGTTGGTTATTAATAAGGGCGGAAGTTAAAGTATAGCTCGACGGGGTGGGTTCGAATCCCCGCAGCCCTTTCTTTTTTTTATTTCGTTCTTTTTCCATTCTCTGCACCGCGCTGTATGTACAAATAGGGATTGAGTTATATCTTTAAGTAATGTTTATTAGGTACTTTGATATTTTCCATAAGAGACAGGTTGTACTAGTCAACTAGACATTTTTCAGCTATGAATGATAGCCATTATACGCTCGTTGAAGAATATACTATTATTGAATATGCTGAAGGAGCATTGATAATAATAAAGTGTATAGTATAAGGAAACCAAAAGATTGGGCAGGTCTGGAATCACTATAGTCCATTTCAGTTAAGAATACAGCGTTGAAGAGATGGGGACGGTTTTTTATCGCTTCTCATTGGTCTAGAAGCCAGGCAAGTTTACTCAATGTAAATATTGCGAATGGAAGTGGTTAGGTGGCCGGACGACGGTGCATACACAGTGAAATAAAATCAAAATTCAAGGAGATTGACTGTTAAAGTCTAATTTCTATTATATTTACTGTGAGTTTTGGTTATCGAGGAGTATGATTTCAATAATCGCCGGACATTAATTTGATTCTCATTAACACCTCACAGCAGTTTTCATAGTCTGCCGCTACGGGTTCATTAGACACCAGATCCGTCTATTTTTCTATTTACGATTTTGAAAAATTCAGTTAATCATTATTTAACTTCTGGATACATCTGGTAATTATGGCAGACAATCCTGGACCAGGCCCTGCATATGGTGCCAGGGCCAGGAAGAATCATTCTGGCAAACATGTCGAAGTGGACAAAAAATCATGGCATTTAATGTGTATCTCAAACATACAAAACAGCAAATAAACTCAAAAACTCAATGTGTCAAGTTAGCAGCAACTGAGGTGGGTATTTCTGAGTCGACCATGTGGAAAATTACCGCTGAGATGCAAGCTGAAGGCAATGTCGCATCTCCGATTAGGAAGCGAATCCGAAGGGATACATATGTATCATTTGATGAGGCTGAGAAACAATATATCCGTTCAACAGTTCACGCTTTCTTCCATAGAAATGAAATCCCAACATTGGATAAAGTGCATCAGGTAGTTATAATTAATTCTCTTGCTCATATTGAAATTGTGTTAGGGGTTTATGTGAGGGACTATTACATATTTTTTGTAGGCTATCAGAACTAATGACAGTTTACCATCCCTGTCCAGAACATCTTTATGGCGAATATTGAAAAAATGGATTTCATATGAGAAGAGAGGTAGACAACACATGTTGATTGAAAAACCTGAAATCATCTTGTGGCGCAGACGTTATCTAACTGAAATCAAGAAATTTCGACAACAAGGTTTGAAAATTCACTACATGGATGAAACCTGGGTAAATGCTGGTCATACCCAAAACAAAGTTTGTAAAGAACAATGTCATTTTTAGATTCATGTTCCTTGAAGGTAATTAGCAGCATCTTATTTCAGTTGAATGTGTATTTCATAATTTCAAACACTGAATTGGTGAGTGGAAAATTAAACCAAGACAAAGTACCAAGATGAAATTCTTCACTGGTTCTAAACACAGTTAGGTACTCATGAATCTGGAGAATCCTGCTAGTACAGTTAAAGTAGTTCTTTTGCAGCTATAAAAAAAACAGAAATACAAGAATGACTCACTAACAAAGATATTCATTTTTGATTATAATTTAATGCCATAGTTACTAGAAATATTTTATGTATATATTATTTTTAGAAATAAGTAAACCCCTGAGCATAAGGCAGATAAGTATGGACAGCAAGTATGTCTACTACCTCCTGACCACTTTATATTATGATTCCCATAGAATTGATATGGTATCACCCCATGGATTCAAATATAAGAGAGATATGGAATAATATATATATAGGGTGTTCCATTGAATAAAAAGCAACTTTATTTCTCCAAGACTTTTTGACTAATCCTGTATACTTACTTTTTATTTAGTGTGATAGATTTTGAAACACCCTTGAACTTTGGTATCCTAACATTTTTCGCTAGCTATCTTACTTTAAGAGATAATCGATCGTTTCCTTACATATCAGCGAACCTGTATGATGTATATGATGAAATTTTTGCATCATCAAATACCTACTTCAAGTCCAAGATCAACACACAAAGTTGTGAATTGAAATTAGTTTTCTATTGAACATGCCTTCAATTACACTTGTTAGAATATGGTATTTTTTTTTCAGAGAAAAACAAAATGGTGGCTTCATGATGGAGAATAAGTTTTGTGATTTTGATCCGATGAGATTCAAAATCGTGTTTTCGTGTCATCAAAATTCAGAATTTCAAGATTTTTATGAATATGGTCCGATTCGAATCGAAATCGGTATTTGAGGATTTTCGGGGTTAGAGATTTTAATTTTCTCGTAAATCAGAATTTCAAAATTGCGGACGAGTTTTGTGCTTATGTTCAGATTCGATTCAGAATTGGTATGTAGGAGTGTCCGGGGTCAAAGATTATGAATTATTTTGTCAAAATGTGTAAATTCAAGATGGCGGATGAGTTTTGTGCTTATGTTCACATTCGATTCAGAGTTGGTATGTAGAGGTTTCAGGAGTCAGAGTTTTTGAATTAATTGTCAAAATTAGTGAATTCAAGATGGCGGACGAGTTTTGTGCTTATGTTCACATTCGATTAAGAGTTGGTTTTAGGGGTCAGAGTTTTTGAATTAGTTGTCAAAATTAGTGAATTCAATTGATTGTTGTGCTTATGTTCATATTCGATTTGAAATTGGTATGAAGGGGTTTTCGGGGTCAGAGATTTTGAATTATTTGTCAAAATTTGTAAATTCAAGATGGTGGATGAGTTTTGTGCTTATGTTCAAATTCGATTCAAAATTGGTATGTTATTGGGGTTTTCGAGGTCAGAGATTTTGAACTATTCGTCGAAATTTGTAAATTCAAGATGGTGGTCGAGATTTGTGATTACAGCCGCCATCTTGAATTTATATATTATGATGAATAAGTCATAATCTCCGACTTTAAAAACCTCCACATACCATAACACAAATCTCGTCCACCAACTTGGAGCCGCCATCTTGAATTCACGAATTTTGACAAACGATTCATATTCTTCTACCCAAAAACCTCCACATATCAATTTTCAATCCAATCGGAGCATAATCACAAAACTCGTCAACATCATCGAGCCGCCATTTTTTTCTGTAACACATATTATAGACATGTCTGAAAACATGATTTACATATCACAAAACCCCCAGATTTGAATCCGAGAACTTTTCCGTCATATTGAATTTTGACAAAGAAAATCATAATTTCCGATCCGAAAAAACCTACACACAAATTTTGAAACAAAATCTTATAAAATATCTTATAAAATATCATATCAATAACCTATATAATAATAGTTGGATTGTATTGTAATGTGTTGATGACATTCAGATATAATAAGGCGAAATTGAATCGCACACACATTACCCGAAAATGGACATGTCATGAAAATATCAATGGAGTTGAAGATCTGGCAACGCCTGGTATGATATACAATAATGACTCTATATGGCTGTCATTAGCTGAACAGAAGTACGTCATATGCCAGAACGCATTTAATCGCGTATCAACTTTGTCATGTTCATCTTGAAAATTAGATCGTTTTTCTCAATTTCTTCTAGTTTGATGCATTTTTTATACTCTCAGTGATGCCAATAGCTGATTCATAATCATCAAATATATTTCTAGAATACAATATTTGATCACTCAAATAACCTCAAAATTGATCAGTTTTGGGAATTTTTTTCAGAATATTCATCTATATTTGGGAGTTGCCATGGGTCAAACGGCATGTATTGATCCTTCATCCATCTCTGTAGCAAAAATCATTTCATTTACTCCTACCATTCGTTCGCTGAACATGACAAAGCGAGCCGCTGTTTAGAGTTCAAAATTTTCCGTTGCAACTCCCACCTTAATGTCATTTGACTGTGTTACTGTGTATGATTTTCGACTTGTTCTCGAATACGAAATAATTTATCTTTCATTGAAGTCCCACCAATAATAATAAAAGCGCGAGTTGATACCAACGACGCTGCTATGCATTATTCATGATAGTTCACGGTTCGGACTTTCGCGATTCGAACTTGTTTTATTTCTATGCACCTAATTTCATTGTTTTACTGTTCGTGTTCATTAATTTTGCTGTATTTGTTGATGACTGTCTCGAAAAGGCGCAATAATGGTGAATGTTGCCTGATTGAATGGTATACGTGATGAAAAATATTGCCTTGTTTTTATGAGAATACACACATTTTTCGATTTTTATTCGCTTCATATATTTGACTTGTATCTACTGATTCCGCTTGTGTAAGCTGTAGATACTTCTGCCAATTGGAAAATGTCATATGTCAATTTGATGCATCTTCATTGACCATAAACGTGGCGAAGTTGATTAGTATCATATCTAGTCTACTTATAGCTGGATAACGATGACGTTATCATATTAAGTATGTATTGATGGAATTTCAATGAAAATTCCTTCTCAGAGAGTATCCACCCTGCTCGAGGCTTTTGACTCACTCTGTACATGTTGTCAACAAAGGCATACCTTTTGAACGTGCCTTACTTCAAAGCATCTTTTTCCACGCAGCATTGAACGCATTGGTTCGGATTCCGCTTGTGTAAGCTGTAGGTGCTATGCTAGACAAATATGCCGCCTCTCAAATATCATATGTTAATTGTAAAATTACAATTCTGATCGCGCCAGTATGTACTGTTTTTTAACTCAGATCTTTCGATTCACCCTGTACATGGGTTTTCGAATCAAATTTTGATAATCACCCAGTACCCAATTTTCGTCGACGCCAATGTTTTTCATTGAATGTGTTATCATGTACCGCCTTATCAGTTTCTACGATTAGAGCTCCTTCGGCGTTTGACCTTGAAAGAGCCAAAATTACCAGAATGAACCTTAGATTTTATTATGGAGTTTTACATGGGAAAAGTGGTTAAAATGGCGCCGTACATATACACTAGGTATACCTTTACTGGGTCACCTTTGCAGAAACCCTCGACCTTTATTGTTTCTCTTGAGTCCATTCTGATCTTCATATCTTCTCATCTAACATTTTAACTTCATAATGATCCTGAGATTTTGAAATCGGTTGAAGAGGAAAGAAGTTATGACTGCGAAACAAAAAAATTGATTTTTTGATATCACTCTATAAATAAAAGAGATAAGAAGACAATTCTGGAGATGGCTCAAGTTAATGAGATCATCTTTATGCCTCTGCTGTCAAATTTGAAAAATAAACTGTTTTTGTTTATTTAGGATCATTTTGAAATTTCCGAAATTTTGTACAGTTTCAAAAAACATCCTGAAGTAATTTTATGGAAAAAACCTCATGTATCGAATAGTACGCGATTATAGCTGAAGGACTGAGCCAGCGAACAGTGTAAACAGAATTCGAATTATTCAAAGCAGAAAAAAGTTATTTTTTTTTCAACTGGGGCAAAATTTCGTGGTGCGACGTAATTAGTGTTATATAGAAAAATATTGAGCATTCGTATAAAAGTTGATTTCGAGAGTTGTTCCAGATTCAATACCAAATAAAATGTTTTCATCTCTTCTGAATACAAATGAACATGGGTTCGCAATTTAGTATCAGGTTGACATTTTTTAATTTTTTCATGTTATGAGTGTATTACGAAGATTCGCAGAACTCTCCCACGTTCAGTTACGAAACAACTAGCATCAATATTTGTTTCGCTCCAACTTCAATTCTATACCTCCACACGTACCTATTATACAGGCTGCTTCAGGTTTTAAGGCTCAAAATGAAATGGGTTATAGATCTCATCATTTAAATCAAAAAAGTAATTGGTACGTTATTAAGGAGTGATGGAGTTTCTTCAAGAATATACACGGAGAAGTTACATCTATAAATTGGAGTTGAACTTAAGTAATAGAGAAATAAGTGACAATAATTATTGATCGAGATGATAAGACAAGTTCAATTTGGAAGTTGAAACTTTGGATATACAGGGTGCTTCAGGTTCTAAGATACAAAATGAAATGGGTTATGTATCTCATCATTTCAATCAAAAAAGTTCGTACAAACATAAGTACGATCTCGATCAGTAGCGGAGATACAGGGGGTTAAAGTTTAATAACTTTTTTTATTAATCAGGTTATCTCGCCGACTTTTGAAGATATCAATATGAAATTTGATATGGGTAATACTTCCTGGAAGACCATCATATTGAACAGTTTGAAGATTCTCAAAATCTACAGGGCTTCTTTATCCCCCCAAACTTTTTCGTAGTACGCCTCTGAAGTATTTCAGTCACCAAATTGGGTGGATTGTTCAATTTAGAGGCTTTTTTGCTCAACAATTTTAATCGAGAAACGAACCGTTGTCGAGATAAATAAGCATATCCCTTCTGAAGCATTTTAATTTTGCCTATGTTTCGCTTAAATTTTATTCTTAGAAGAACTCTTAAAATTTTTAAAAATGTTAGGATGTATGCATTAAACATCCAACCAACTTCAAAAACTGAAAAAATGCAATTTTAGTACATTGGATTTCATTTTTATTCAATTTTGTCCAAGAATAAAATTTTAGGGAAGGTAAAATAATCATGTTTTAGAACGGATATGCTTATTTATCTCGAAAATGATTTGTGTCTCGAAAAAAATTCAGAAGCAAAAAAGCCTCTAAATTGAACGATCCACCCAATTTGGTGATTAAAAGATTTTATAGGCGTTCTACGAAAAAGTTTGGGGGAGATAAAGAAGCCTCTATCCCTACAAATGTATCGCCCTGTAGATTTCGAATATCATTAAACTGCTCGAAATAATGATTTCCTAAGAAGTATCAAACACACCAAATTCCAGATTGATATCTTCAAAAGTAAGCGAGAAATTTTGATTAATAGAAAAAATTATTAAACTTTGACCTCCTGTAGCTTCGCTACTGATCGAGATCGGCCTTATGTTCATATGAAGTTTTTTGATTAAATTGATGAGTTATATCACCCATTTCAGTTTGTGCCTCATAACCTGAATCTTCCTGTATATATCTCCCTAGCAGGGGTGCTCAAACGGTCGATCGCGTATCCAGGCCTTCGTTTACACAGTGGAAATTCTAAGATGAGTTTCTCGCTTACATTTTCTGAGCCTGGGGATGTTTTTCCCATCTCATCAGAATTCAGTCCTCAGACTCAAAATAATATTCACTGCTTCTGCAGAGTACCTGTCAAATGTCACTTGTCAACTGTCATTTGCCACATCCGTTAATCACGTACCTCCTGTCATGTCATCATGTTATTCATGCTCATTGAACTGATTCATGCTCACACTTGCAGCGAAATATAGTAATATAATCGTTGAAATATAATTTTGTTTCAATTCTGGATGCGTGAATTCTCAATGAGATGTGAATCGTTGAAAGTCGCCTTTTTTCACTCATAGCTGATGGACATAGGGTCTTCACGTATATTTTGAACCCCTCCTCAACTTTTTTGTCTATCGATTATTTTTTTCTTTCAAATAATGATCCTATGTAATTTTTCCTGTAGAGTTTATATATATGTTAACAGAAAAACAGTTGAGAATCTGGAAAAAAGTTATGGGCACCAAATAAATTTTTTCTAAATAGAACAGCCTATGTATTTTGTCACTATAAGGTAGAGTACATTTTTCTGATTTCGACTATATATACATATATCATATGCTATAGAATTCGTTTTGTATCGTCATTTTGAATCGTTCTTCGTTCTCTTCGTTGGAAAGAATTTGTTTCATTCAACAATGTATTAATATTTTTTAATGTACATATTTGTGGAAGGAATCACTCGGTTGCCATTTCCGTAGTGCGGCTTTGGCATTTTTATCATTTTCCAAATATACTGATAGTACTCATATCATATTTTTCCTGTCAAGTGGAAAATAACATCACAAATAACTGATATATCATGGCATTCATCAATTTGACAACAGATATTTCAATTATTTCCATAGGTACCCCATCTAAGTCCTAATTAGCTGAAAGAATCCGGACAAAATCTGAATTTCATCGTCAAATATCTCAAAATATGTTGAAGATAACATGATATATGTATATATATATTTGAAATCAGAAAAATATACTCTATCTAACAGTGACAAAATATATAGGTTGTTGCATAAAAAAATGTTTGATGCCTATAACTTTTTTTTCAGATCTTCAACTGTTTTTCTGTTTACATATATGAAATCTACAAGAAAAATTACACAATTTATTCTTTTAAGGTGGGAGTCCCAACATCCTTGACAATCTACAACGCAAGATGGCGATGTTCAAGTGCGCTATGAATATGAAGTTTTATGCAACCAACCCAACAGACTCCGTCTAACTGGGAATGCGACGTTGTCGGTTGTTGTAATTTAGTTGTTGAGTCCGGGTATTCTATTGAATTGGTAGAAAAACAATAATAATTGTATTGAGTGATATCGTTTCAAAAATTTGTAATACATTTTTCAAGTCGACATCCGGTTAGATTCAAAATCGTGTTTTCGGGATCAAAATTCAGAATTTCAAGATGGCGGATTTTTGTGAATATGGTCCGATTCGAATCAAAATGGGTATTTGGGGATTTTCGGGTTCAAATATTTCAATTATCTCGTTGTAAATCATAATTTCAAGATGATGGACGAGTTTTGTGAATAAGGTCCGATTCGATTTGAAATAGGTGTATATGGATTTTCGGGGTCGGAGATTATATGAATAATTTGTCAAAATTTGTGACTTCAAGATGGCGGTCGAGATTTGTAATTATGGTCCAATTCGATTCAAAATTGGTATAAGTATCATAATTTATGAATTCGAGATGGCGGCTCCAAGATGGCGGACGAGTTTTGTACTTATGTTCAGATTCGATTTAAAATTGATATGTAGGGGTTTTCCTCGGGGTTTTCGGAGTCGAAGATTATGAATTATTTATCAAAATTTGTAAGTTCAAGATGGCGGACAAGTTTTGTGCTTATGTTCAGATATGATATAAAATTTGTATGTTGGGGTTTTCGGGGTCAGAGATTATAAATTATTCGTCGAAATTAGTAAATTCAAGATGGTGGTCAAGATTTGTGATTACAGCCGCCATCTTGAACGTATAAATTATGATGAATAAATCATAATTTCCGACTACAAAACCTCAATATACCAATCCTCAATCCAATCGGACCATAATCGCAAAAATCGTCGCTATCTTGGAGACGCCATATTGAATTTACCAATTTTGAATATCACTTTCTAATCTTTAATTCTAAAAACCACCTTATACCAATTTTCAATGGAATTGAACCATAACACAAATCTCGTCCACCAACTTGGAGCCGCCATCTTGAATTTACGAATTTTGACAAAAAATTCATATTCTTCTACCAATTTTTTATCTAATCGGACCATAATAACAAAACTCGTCGATATCTTCGAGCCGCCATTTTTTTGTAATACTTGTTCTAGACATTATTGTCACCATAATTATTAACACCCACCAAATTTCAAGTAAATCGGACAACTAGAAGTAGGTCGAAAATCACTTGCAAGAATAACAGAACTCGAGTAAAAACATGATTTGCATATCACAAAGCCCCCAGATTTGAATCCGAGAACTTTTCCGTCATATTGATTTTTGACAAAAAAAATCATAACTTCCGAATATTATAAAAAATCACAAAACCTATCCGGCATCTTGCATTCTCATCATTTAATAATCGTTAGATTGTATTGTATTGACGTGTTGACGACATTCAGATATAATAAGACGAAATTGAATCGTACACACATAACCCGAAATTGAACATGTTATGAAAATATCAATGGAGTTGAAGATCTGGCAATGCCTGGTATGATTTACAATGACTATATGATTTTAGTGCAATTGCCATCTTGCTGTCAGTAGCTGAACTGAAGTACGTCATAAAATGGACCGGAACGCATCTTCTGTTTTGATGCATTCTTTATACTCTGAGTGATGCCATTAGCTAATTCATAATCATCAAATATATTTCTAGAACATAATTTTTGACCACTCAAATAACCTCACAATTGATCAGTTTTGAGAATTTTTTTCAGAATATTCATCCATTTTTGGGAGTTGCCATGGGTCAAACGGCATGTATTGATCCTTCATCTATCTCTGTAGCAAAAATCATTTAATTTACTCCAACCATTCGTTCAATGAACATGACAAAGCGAGCCGCTGATTACGGTTCAAAATTGTCCGTTGCGAATCCCACCTTAATAAAGTTAATCTGATTTTATCAGATATCATCTGTCTAGTAATAAAGTAAAATGAATGATTATAAGATGTATTAGTATATTATTAAATAAATCAACAACACTAAAGTGTACTCAAATAGTTAACGAATATACCGGGTGTCCCATTAAGCCTATCGACCGGATTTATCCCAGAAACTATTGGTCCCACAGTTTCAGGAAAAAAACTATCTTATGTAAAGCAGTCAAGAGAAATTCAACTGAAATATATTCAAGTTCATAAAATGACCGCTAGGTGGCGTAATACAGATTGAAAATTTAAAAACTCCTTTTTCTTGAAAAAGTCAAATACAAACGTAGGTATTTTTTAATGTATTCTGCATCTCCTAGTCAATACCTAGAACTTTTGTAAAACACTTTTTCTTCTAACTCTTCAAACAACGACAACAAAAACAAAAGAAAAACGGTATACAAAAATCACCATAACTTCGGTTTGTCTTATCCGATTTAAATAAACTTTTGATCGTTTGATAGGTAATTCAAGGTAGAATAAGAATACGATTTTAAATATTTTGGCAAATTCCTCAACAAACCACCAGATGTCGCTTTTCGTAATTTTTACCAATTATTGATGATTTCTTAGAAATTTCAAATGTAATGACATATTTTTTAATAAAGTGTCATATTCTGCAATAGATTTAGAAAAGAATGCCGCAAACCGGAAGTCTCTAGTGTTTTTTAAACAAAAGTTATGAATAAAAATGTGTTTATAAAATTACGAGCGTTATAAATGCATATTTTTAAAATATCAAGAAGGCTATGAATACAAAATAATTGGCAAAACTGTCAAGGAGATGATGAAATCTGTCAACATTACTTATAAAGTTTTGAAATGTTGTTTTTTTATACAATCTTATATAAATAAAAAGGAAAAACAAATTGAAGACTTTTGATACAAATCAAATAACTTAGGTACCTACCTACTGCTTAATGCTATAAGTTTTTATTTGAGATGTTCAAAATGACCGCCATTATTTTCAATACACATATCAAATCTTTGTCGGGTCGATGATACAGCAATTTCTATCTCTGCTACAGAAATTGACTGTATTGCATTTTGTATGCGCAAATTCATGTCTTCCCGCGTTGTTGGTCTAGTCGTATAAACTGCATCTTTTACTCTTCCCCATGAGTAAAAGTCTAAGACAGTTAAATTGGGAGACCTAGGAGGCCAAGCAAATGGAGCACCCCTTTCAATCCTTCTAGCAGGAAACTGGTTATCCAAATACTCCTTTACATTGCGAGCATAATGCGCCGGACAACCGTCATGTTGAAACCACATGTTCCAGAGGGTTACCAAAGAAACATCTTCTAATAAAACTGGTAAGTGGTTGATTAAAAAGTCCCCATTTAAATTTTCTTCGAGAATGTACGTAATAATTTTTCCCTCGATAATACCGCACCAAACATTAACAGAGAATTTAGGTTGTTGATCAATTTCAATCAACCAGTGTGGGTTATTTCCCGCCCAGTGATGGCTGTTGTGCAAATTTACCTTACCGGTACTGGTAAACGTTGCCTCATCGGTCCAAAAGATTCTGGACAAAAAAATTTGGATTTTCTGTTAACATATTACGCATCCATTCGCAGAATTCCAGCCTTCTGTCAAAATCTAAAGCTGTCAGTGCTTGATGCAGTTGAACATGATACGGATGCAATTTGTGATCTTTCAAAATACGTTGAACTGCTGATCTTGATACACCCAAATCTCTTGACATGTCTCTGATACTGTAGTGAGGATGTGCTTCAACGTAAGCAAGAACGTTAATTATGTTTTCTTCGTTTCTTGCTCTTCGGTGTCTATTGGTCGGTGGTATTGGCAAAACACTTCCAGTTTCCCTTAAGGCGAAGGATTACCATTCGGGAATGTTGCCTTCTTTCTGGATATACCAAACTGTATTCTCGCGAGGCAATCACTGGATTTTGAAAACTTCGAAAAAAATATTGCAAGCATATCATATGCTTCTGCAATAGTGTAAGACATTATTTAAAAAAAAAGGTTTTTTGATAATTAAACACTGAAAGCTTAGCATAAGAATGGGTAAACGGCAAAATGTTGACAGATTTCATCATCTCCTTGACAGTTTTGCCAATTATTTTGTATTCATAGCCTACTTTATATTTCAAAAATATGCATTTATAACGCTCGTAATCTTATAAACACATTTTTATTCATAACTCTTGTTTAAAAAATACTAGAGACTTCCGGTTTGCGGCATTCTTTTCTAAATCTATTGCAGAATATGACACTTTATTAAAAAATATGTCATCACATTTGAAATTTCTAAGAAATCATCAATAATTGGTAAAAATTACGAAAAGCGACATCTGGTGGTTTGTTGAGGAATTTGCCAAAATATTTAAAATCATATTCTTACTCTACCTTGAATCACCTTTGGCAACCGCGCAAAACATGCATAGTCTCCGTCTCAATCAGAATTAACAAAAACGTAGTTTCTTCTTGAATAATCAAATCTGAAAAGTGCATCTAGATGTGACTTATTGGAATATGGATACATGTGAGTGTTTGTAAAACTTTTTGTTGCATACTGGCTTATTTAGCCCAATATCGATAAACTAAAAACCATCAACACAATTATCACTCGCTGATAAGACCCCAGCTACCCTGCAAAATCTGTAGCGACGTTGCCAGATTGTATCCAGTCTCCTGAGAACTCCTGCTTGGTAAACCTGAATCAAACATAGATTTAAAATGACGGAAACAATCACCTTGGAAAATATATACGCAGAAATTTTGAAAAATAGGACTGACATTCAAAAATCTATCGAAGCTACTGAAACTAGGCTTTTGATGAACATAGTAACAATCAACGGTAGAGTTCAAGAACTAGAAGAAGAAAATAAACTACTGCAGGAAGTAGAGAATCTGAAGCAGGAAAATAAGAAAAAAAGCATCATAATTTTTGGTTTAGAAAACAAAAAAGATTCTCTGACAATAGAGAATATCTGCCAGCAGCTCGAAACTTTGCTAACAGTGAAAGTGAAGCCCACGGATATCAACGATTTCTATACGCTGGGGAAAGCTATTACGAGTCCACTCAAAATAGAATTCGTTACTTATTGGATGAGAAATGTTATTTTGAAAAATTGTAAAAATCTTAAAGGGAGGAATATTAGTATCGTTCCCGATCAAACTCACCAACAACGGCAAGAATCAAAAATTCTAAGGAAACACTTACAGCTCGCAAAATTGAATACATCGAACGTTTGTTACATAAAACAAAACAAATTATTCGTCAACGGTAAAGCTTACCAGGTTTCTGATTTAATTCAGAAAGACGAAGACTTGGAAGCGAAAAGTTCTTCAAAATCAAACAGTTGCCCTTCAACACCAAAACCTACTGGAGAAATAGTGAAAGACCCAGGAGCACACTCGAGTCAACAAACAACTACAGAAAAAATAATCAATAACAGCTCAAACAACACATCGGAAAGAAACACCTCTAAAACAACAAACAAGCCAAACACACGTCAACAAGGAATGGGCGACACTATAAACAAGAGGAAAAATAGTACCAAATAAAAATAACAGTTGGAAAATATAAAATTTATTCACCTACTACTCTTTCAACATTTATTGATTTAATTAACCTTCTAATTTGTATAATACGTATTCTTATTCTTTTATAATGGATCAGTATATTCGGGATTTCGAAATAGATCACATTGAAACATATAACATAGAAACTACTGAAGAATGTAAACAAATACTGGATATAAATAAAAACTCTAAGAATTTTAAAATCTTGCAAATGAATATCCGGAGTATCAATAAAAACTTAGATGAATTTATAGTGATGCTACAATGTTTGAATTCTGAAATCGATTGTCTGATTCTGAGTGAAACTAGAGATATAATCGATATGGGCACTCTCAACATTCATGGTTATAACATGATATACAATGAAAGTCATTTTAATCAGAATGATGGGGTAGTCGCTTATATCAAATCATGTTATAATTTCACACATAAAACGGTAGTGGTGTATGATGAAATAAAGTCACTTCAAATAAAATTGTACCTAGGCATAGAAAATACTATTTTAATCACAACCTTATACAGATCTCCAAACTCTAATGTACAAGAGTTCAATAGACACTTGTATGACTTCCTTGAAAACTACGACGATACCAACTCTGATGTATCATTGTTTTTGGGAGATATAAATATTGATCTAACAAAACCCGAAGATAACGATACTGCCGAATATTTGAATACTCTGAATGGGTTTGGCTACATTTCCACCATAAACGCACCAACTAGAGTACAAAATAATAGTAAAAGCTGTCTTGATCACATATTCATGAAATCTAAGAGTTCTGATTTAAATGACAAAATAATTCCACTTATATTAAAAACAACAATAACAGACCACTACACAACTATACTACAAATAGTGGTAGGTAGTGCTGGTACAGAATCGAAAAGGAAAGATAGTAAAAATAATTATATAAAATGTATCAATGAAAACAAATTACATGAAGAACTAAAGAAGATTACGTGGGACAATGTATACTCCGCTCCTACTCCAAACCATGCGACTAAAATATTTATTGATATTGTTGTCAATGCAATAGATGCATGCACAGAGAAAAGACGCAGAAACAGAAAAAACACAAAAATAGCCCCCTGGGTAACGAATGGTCTCCTGAAGTCTATTAATAAAAAAAACACTATGTTCCGTCAGATGCATAAGCAACCTTATAATGATGAACTGAAATCACAATACAAAAGGTATCGAAATAAACTAACTTTCCTTATAAATAAAACGAAATCAAATTTTTACAAACAGCAAATAGACAACAACAAAAATAACTCCAATAAACTATGGAACGTAACTCAACAAATATCTAAGACAAAAAAACAAAAACATTCTGTAGTTCAAATAAAACATCACACAACTGGTGAAATCCTTACTGAAAAAAGACAAATAGCGAATACATTCAATATAGCTTTCTCAGAAACAGGAAAAACTCTCGCTAGCAAAATCAAAACCAACATGCACTCAAGAATGAAAAGAGTATCCCTTACAAACTCATTTGTATTCGAAGAAATAAGCCGAATGGAAATAAAAAACACAATTTTTGATCTTAAAAATGGAAAGTCTGTAGGAATTGATGACTTAAAAGCTGAAAATATCAAATTAATCTCAAACTACATTTTAGATCCCTTAACTTATATCCTCAACGAATGTGTAAATTATGGTATATATCCAAACGATTTTAAAATATCAATTGTCATTCCCTTATTTAAAAAAGGTGATAGATCTGAAATCACAAACTATCGTCCAATTTCATTAGTTACACATCTCTCGAAAATATTTGAAAAAATCATGAAGAAAAGACTCAGTTCGTACCTCAAAAAATACAACATAATATCAAAAAATCAGTTTGGATTCAGAGAGGGCATATCGACTCAGGAAGCTATTTTGACATTGACTTCAAAAGTAGTCGAAGCTCTTAATGAGAGCAAACCATCTCTCTGTGTATTCATCGATCTGTCGAAAGCCTTTGACACTGTCAGTCATCACCTCCTTCTACAGTCTCTAGAAGATATCGGAATACGAAATAACACATTAAAACTATTCGAGAGCTACTTGACTGGAAGATATCAAAAGGTAAGAATTGATGATACATTGAGCAGCAATCAGGTGATCGACTACGGAGTTCCTCAAGGCTCCGTGCTAGGTCCAACATTATTTAATATATATATTAATGGATTATTTTCTCTTGGTTATGATGAAAACATTGTCGGTTTCGCGGATGATACAGCCATCTTCTATGAAGCAGATGATTGGAATAAACTGAAATGCAAGGTTGAAAATGACTTTCCTCGAATCAAGTACTGGCTGGACAACAAACTGTTGACAATGAATATCGAAAAAACCTTTTTTCTTCCATTCTGCTGCAATTCCTCTGGGATGCCCCCTTTTAATCGACTAATAATTCGCACTGACACACCCTTTCACATTATATCCGAAAATAAAATGAAATATTTAGGAATGATAATTTTGATCCCCATCTGAAATGGGACTTACACATACAATATACAGTTAATAAGTTGAGGTCAATATTGTTCAAATTCCGAAAACTTAAAAAACTCCTACCAGTGCAATACCTGAAAACATTATATTACTCTCTGGTGGAGAGTCATATCCGTTACGGAATAGCGGTATGGGGAGGAGCCTTGAAAACGCATATTCATAGTCTTGAAGTTATACAAAGGCAATTTCTCAAATTGATATTCTCGAAAAAAAGGCGATATCCTTCAGATAATCTTTATGCAGAGACTGAAATTTTAGATATAAGGCAAATGTATTTTCTATGTTCTTGTATTAAATATCATGCAACTAAACATAGTGCAGCACTTCCCGCTCATCAATATTCTACCCGTCAGAAAAATCATTTTATCATGCCTCGAATGGTGAGAGTAGTCACCCAACGTTCTTATCTCTACTTCGCTCCAAAACTTTACAACTCTATTCCTGAAGGAATCAAATCAATTACAAACATCAAATTTTTCAAAAAACAATTGAAAAAATATTTGCTACAGGGTCAGAGAATCGATTTATTGAAAATATTCGAGTAGCGAGATCAGAGAAAACTGTTACTATAGTATTATTATGTATATACTTATCATATACTTGGTAGTTTATGCTGTTGTTGTTAGTTTTAACGTGGAATCAATTCAAAATTATTTCTCTCATAATATTTTATTTTGTGTTATTATATGTGATCATTTTTAATATTTTATAATCATATTTAACATGTTATTTGTCTCACATTATCACTATACGAAACAAGTACATATTGATGTACTTATCGTTCTACACAACTTTATTATTTACCAATCGCACTATTATCAAAATTTTATGTACTTCTAAATGTAGTATGCAATATGTGTATGTATGTGTATATAATGGTGTAGTAACAAAGTTCTATTTATTTATTTATTATTACCTATCAAACGATCAAAAGTTTATTTAAATCGGATAAGACAACCCGAAGTTATGGTGATTTTTGTATACCGTTTTTCTTTTGTTTTTGTTGTCGTTGTTTGAAGAGTTAGAAGAAAAAGTGTTTTACAAAAGTTCTAGGTATTGACTAGGAGATGCAGAATACATCAAAAAATACCTACGTTTGTATGTGACTTTTTCAAGAAAAAGGAGTTTTTAAATTTTCAATCTGTATTACGCCACCTAGCGGTCATTTTATGAACTTGAATATATTTTAGTTGAATTTCTCTTGACTGCTTTACAAAAGATAGTTTTTTTTTCCTAAAACTGTGGGACCAATAGTTTCTGGGATAAATCCGGTCGATAGGCTTAATGGGACACCCGGTATATTCGTTAACTATTTGAGTACACTTTAGTGTTGTTGATTTATTTAATAATATACTAATACATCTTATAATCATTCATTTTACTTTATTACTAGACAGATGATCTCTGATAAAATCAGATTAACTTTATTAAGGTGGGATTCGCAACGGACAATTTTGAACCGTAAAACCATAAAACTGATTTTATGCATGTCTTTGAAATGCGTTTCCTCGAGAGTTTTTTGTTTGGATTTGATGGATTATCACTTTTATAAGACCACTTGAGCTTCAATCATTATTGAAAATGTTTTCGAGAACACGAATATTTTGCCAATTTTCTAAAAAATATCCGTGTTCGAGAAATTATTTTCTGATTATAATTTAAGCTTGCGTTGTATATGATAAATCAAATACGAAATAAAGACTTTAGTTACGCTCAATGTTCTGCATGGTATTTGCCAGGAAAGTAGTTGATTTTTGCTCGTAGTCTACCAGACATTCAACTCCAAACTATGTTTGATATTTTCAATTGGATGGACTATTTCTCTTTCAATTTTTGGTCCAACTCATGACATTTTTATTTTTCATCAGACTTGAGTGGCGCCCTCTGTATCAAGTTTTTGAACAACTAAAATCAAAGTAACAATCTGTCACCAGACAAAAGAGCCACCACGCGCCTATCTTCACCCTTTTCAATTCAAACATTGTCTAAAAAAAACTAAGAAATGGATAGGACTACAACCTTGTGGGCCCTTGGCAGAGAGCCGCTCGGCTGGCGGTCGCCGCCCCTGCTGGCCTTCGGGTAGGTGGCCGTCTTGCTGTCGAAGTCGCCCTGCCGCTTGGGCTGGTTCTTCTTGAGCGAGCCGAGGCGCTTGCCGAAGCACGAACTGCCGCCCGTGTCGCCTTTCTCGCTGGCGGCGCACCCGCGAACCTTCGACTCGGTCGGAGGGGTTTCTAAGGCTTTCGGACGGATCGGTAGTTCCCCTGAAATTTTGCGAAATATATAATAATGATCTATATTTTGAAATAGAAATCCTAATATACAAATATTCTAATAATAACTATTACATTAATGTAACTAATTACAATAGTTTGTGAAACAATAATACATATACATGATGAAGGTTAGTTTTCATTGATGAACCCCAGAAGGTTGCATTTAAATGAACTCAGTGTTGCACTCTCCTTGATATCAATGGGTAGATTGTTATATTGAATCAATCCTTTATGAAATAAAGAATTCATGGTTTTTTTGTAATTGGTTCTATTTACATGAAAGTTTGAACATACTCTAGTCTGATAGTTGTGAACTTGATTATTGAATGTGATAAATTGATTAAAATAAGAAGGTAACTGTCCTTTCAACATTTTATAAATAAAAATCATTGAAAGATAATATAATCTGGTTTTTAATGGATTCCAGTTCAGTACAACTAACATCGTATCAATGGGAGTGGACTTCTTGCATTTTAGAATGATTCGCATTGCTCTATTCTGCAATTTTTGTAGTGCTGCGATACAGTTAGAATCTAGTAACGACAGTAAACTTGGGCAATATTCAAAGTGAGGCTGGATTATAGTTTTATAGACCGTTATAGATGTAGAGAATGATAATTGATGGCGTATTCGTGAGAGAAAGAATATTTTTTTACTTATTTTGCTATGAACATAATCGAAATGACTTTTGAAAGTGATAAAGTTATCCACTTTGAAGCCAAGATATTTTATTTCTTGCACTATTTCAATGTTTTCATTATATAATGATATATTTATATTATTTACGTTGATTTGGCTATATTTGTATTTTGAAGTTATTATCATTACCTTGGTTTTGGGAGTATTTAATTTGAGTTTATTAATATTCAAAAAATTAGTGATACTTTCCAAACACTTGTTCATTTTATCAATGGCCTCACCCAGGTTCAGACTGTTGACAGCTATGAGAGTATCATCAGCAAACAAATTAATGAACTCACAGTCTTGAACACAATTAATATCATTCAAATAAAGAATGAATAGCAAGGGACCTAGGACACTGCCCTGGGGAACGCCTGTGGTTATATTTTTTTCACTGGAGATTTCACCATTCACCTTGGTTATTTGAGAACGACCTTTCAGGTAATTATCAAACCATTTTAAAACTGTCCCATGAATTCCATAATACTGCAGTTTAATCAACAGGATATCGATATCAATTGTTTTGAAAGCTCGTATGAAGTCCAAGAACACTGCGACTATAAATTTATTTTCATCTAAATTTCCACTTTGCTATTGTCAGTTGCAAAGCAGTCTCACAAGAATGATTTGGTCTAAAACCTGATTGGTAGTCCATTAGTGGATTATTATCATTAATATATTTGCTAATCTGTTCATAAACGGCCACTTCTAATATTTTTTCCAAGGGTGGTAAAGTATTTATAGGACGATAGTTACTAGGATCATGAATAATATTGTTTTTTGGTACTGGGACTATAGTACTCATTTTCAGTTGAAGTGGTATTTCACCAGTTACTAAGGATGTATTTATGAAATTCAGTAAGACATGTCCCGTAACCTGAAAAATACTTTTCAAAATTTTGTTATTGAGAACATCAGAGTTGCACTTATTGTCCAAACTATTAATGATTAATTTCAATTCACTCAAGTTTAATTTTCGAAAACTCGAAAATTTGCAATTTATGACAGGCAAGTCAGTGTTTTTCCATGCTAATGATGGTGGAATATTTGATTTTATTTTCAAAATACTATCAATAAAATATGAGTTGAATCTCTCTGCTTTTTCAAGGTCGTTACTTGCAACTATCAAATTATCGTCAAACACAAACTTGATGTTATTTGTTATCTTACTAATTTTTGGTTTCAAGAGAAGCTTTAGAGTTTGCCACATTTTTTTGGGATTATTCATGTGATTATCAATTTTGTTGGTGTAGTAATCTTTCTTTTTTCTTTTTAAACTGTTAACAACTTGATTCCTGAAGTTTTTGTACTCTTCCCACCATATTTGTTTCAGATCTTCAGAAGTACATTTCTTGAAAGTTTTATAAGCTCTATCCCTGTTTTTTGTTAAATTTGATATCTCCCAATCATACCATGGAAGCTGAGATGAGTTTATGAAAGACTTCAAAGGCGAAATTCATTCAACATTTAATGTTAGATTATCAATAATGTTGGAGTAAATTACCTCAAATCCATAGTATCAAGTAGCCAATTACAGTCAATGAGATTAATATTCAATTCGTTTAATTTATCTTCACTGAAATTTCTATATTTTCTGGTACTCTTAGTACTTATTATATTATTGTTACATATTGATATTGAAATAATAGAATGGTCAGTAATCTTAGGCTCATCGTGCACTTGACATTTCACATTATCTTGATTACACAGCACATAGTCAATTAACGATGCACTTAAATTAGTGATTCGAGTTAGTTCTTTTATTAGTTGTTCAACTCCAATAAGGTTAATTGAAGTCTTGAAATCTACAACATGCCTACTACTAGAATCCATGATATTTATATTGAAATCACCTACTAAAAGACATTTATTCCTTTCATTGAATAATTCCTCATTCCAATTATCAAATTCTTCCAAGAATACTGTTGTATCGGAGCTTGGGTATCGATAAAGACACCCAATTATCCAATTAACACAATGAATTTTTATCTTGATGAAAACACACCAGTAAATTTTATCAAGAACAAATTTTTTGAAATTTTTGTAGTCATACCCTTCCCTGACGTATATCAAAACACCCCCAGTGTGCCTGCTTTTTGAGTCACATCTTATCATATTATAATCATCTAGTTGTAATTCAAAGTCATTAATATCCTCAGTTTGTCTACTTTCACTTAATAGGATTACAATAGGTTCGTAGCACCTAATTTCATAAATAAGATGGTCTCTATGATTGAGTTGAAAGAGAGCGAGAGAGAAATTGGTGTTTCACGAAATCAATCATGTTTACAAAGCATCAAGTCACGAGTAGAAGTCAATCCAAGCATACAATATGTTGTATAAAATAATGATAATAATGAAATACAAGCAAACAACAGTCAAAATAGGACACATTAATTTAAATACTATGGAATAAGTGTTGAAATATGTTCATCACAGATCCATAGTATCAGTCAAATATTCATCTATACTATAAAAGGGTCCATGCCAATAAAAGTTCACAGCTTGCCTGAATGCATTCAATGGTTCAATATTTTTCAAAACATTAGGGAGATGATTGTAAATTTTGCCATCATTGTACATGTAATAATTTGGCGTGAATTGTCTGTGGTGCCGACATTTGAAGGGTTAAAATAGGAGATGAGAATCAACTTTCTAATGACGGTTGAACGCCATCTTGAATTAACTATTTTGATCATAATTCTCAACAATGTTCTCTAATTGCTTTCGACATATTAACGTTTGAAAAGTGACATTTTGGTTTGAAATAAAGTATATACTTTGGTCATTTTAGGTAAAAAGTTTTGCTACCTAAAGACAAGTTTGACAGTAAACAAGATGTTACTGCAACAACATTCGTGTTTTCGAATAATCAGCAGATTTCGAAAATTGAATAATAACGAAATTGGACAAACTTTTGTGATGAAGTTATCCTTGATATTTAATTGGATGATGAATTGAGGTAGGAGAATGAGTGGGAAATTGATAATCTAATCAAAAAATATCTTCCATTATTATTGCAGCCCTCAGATTTCTTAAATTGAGTCCCAAAATAATACATTCTTGAATTCACATATTCTCAGTAGAATCACAAACAATAAATATATGGAGATCGCATTAAAACATATTTTGATAAAATATCCTTTGTATAAATGAACGCTTTGAAAGTACTGTATCGTGTTTCGTCTATCATTTTATACTCTAACTAATCGACTTCATTCAAAGACGAACCTATTTCCTTTGAAAGATAATTTTGCAATGAACACACTCAAAAAATATCCTACCTTATTTTCAATAAAATGACGAAATCTGATTTAATATCAACCAGAAATTCAAGAATACAAGACAATAAATCCTGTTTCATCTTGATTCTGTAATTTTCAAAATTCAATGAATGGGGAATATTCCTCAATTCGGCTTATTACAGCAAATGCAAGTATGAACTTATTGAATATGAGTTGCATTCATGAATTTTTTGAATTCGTTGCGGAAACTATCTAAATGAATTTTTAAAATATGGGGTTTTAAATTTTGAATCGCTTTGTTCCTACTTCACAAATTGGCAACAGCGCCTAGTAGGCTAGAAGAACAAGAACTCACATTTGGCAACACTTTCATTATGTGCACTTGATGTCAATGCACAATTCAGGAATCAAACTGCTAATATAAAAAAAATCAGTCAGAACATGAATTTCAGTCCAACAAAAACACTAGTCCATCCACAAGTCAAACATAAACATAACCTCCAAAACTGAGTAGCATATCTTTTGAGGAGCATGGAACAGAAATAAGCAGAATGGCACCTAACCCACAGAACTTATTGGTAGTATAAGTTCTGTGTTCTAACCTGATCAAAATATGGCTATCTTTATTCACCTAATCAATGTAATGGATTGTTGTCCTTTATTATTTATGAAATATGCAGTCTGTAATAAATTGTTATTCTTCGGTAGTAAAATCAAATTATAGGTCAATGAAAACTACACGAATTCAACGTCAATTCATTTTCTTTAATACTAAGGGGTGATAACCCAACCAAAATATAACAAAATCAAAAAATATTCAACATTCTCCCCATCGTCGAAACATATCAGTTCTCGCCATCATCGGGTTGAATATCTAGTCTACAAACTCTTGTCACAGGCCGACGATACACTCCATGGGCAGTTTTCACTTCTATAACACGGACAATTCCATCTTTTCCGGGAAAAACAGCAGTAACTTTTCCTAATGGCCATTTATTTCTAGGAAAATTTGAATCAACCACAACAACCATGTCGTCAATCTGGATAGGTATGGAATCCTTGATCCATTTTCCCCTTTTTGTTAGAGTTGGCAAATATTCTTTTACCCATCTTGACCAAAAGTTATCTGAGAGTCGTTGAGCTTTCTTTCAAAGTTTTCGGGTCGAAATTTCTTCAAATTTTGTCGGCAAAGGTTCTCTTTTCAATCCGAGTAACAAATGGTTAGGCGTTAAGCACTCTTCATCACTAGGATCCATAGATACATGAGTAATCGGTCGATTGTTCACAATATTTTCTGCTTCTGCGAAAACTGTCAATAATACTTCATCTTTTGGACTTTCCTCTTTCAGAATATTACTTAGTATTTTCTTAACAGATCCTATTAACCTTTCCCAACAACCGCCTATATTTGGAGATATTGGTGCTATGAAATGCCATTCTATCAGCTTTTCTGACAGTTTCTTCGTCATCTCATCATTTTCGATATTATTCCAGACAGCTTTCAATTCTTCAGATGCACCACAAAAATTTGTCCCATTATCAGAATATAGGCATTTAATCTGACCTCTTCTTGCCATCATCCGTTGTATTGCCATGATTGTACTATCTGCAGAAAGCGAATGAACTATTTCCAGATGTACTGCTCTGATAGCCAAACAAGTAAACAGAACTCCCCATCTTTTTTCTTTGTGTCTTCCAACTGTCACATAAACTGGCCCAAAAGCATCAACTCCGCAAAATGTAAAAGGTGGAACATGCGAGGTGAGCCGACACAAAGGCAGTTGCCCCATTAAAGGAGGTTCTGGTTTAGCTCTTCTGATTTTGCAGAACTGGCAGGACTTGAAAACAGTTTTAACAGCAGCTCTTCCTTTCAGAATCCAAAATCGCTGACGTAAGTTATTGAGTACTGATTCTACACCTTGATGATAATTATTTTCATGGTATGAATGAATCAATAATTTGGTATAGCGACTTTTTGGATCTAAAATAATCGGTGATTTCACAGCATTATCTATATTTTTGCTAAGATTCAGTCTTCCACTCAAACGAATCAAGTAATTCTTATCAAGGACTGGCAACAATTGTGAAATTCTTGAAGCTTTATCTACCTTCCTCTCAATTTTCAACTGGATTAGTTCATCTGAAAAACACTCTTGTTGACTAGCTCTGATGCAATATAATTCAGCATTTTAATACTCTCGGCAGGTCAATTCATTTGAATAAAATACTTTCTCTTTTCTTATCTTATTGAGTAGCTGAAAATAGTACCTGAATATCCAAGCTGTTGTCCGTACAAATCTCCTCCACTTGGAAAATCTTTCAATATCCGGAATAATAGTTTCTTTATTCGTTATTAGGCCGAAATAATTCGCATCTACCTTTCTTTCTAGTATATCTTCATCTTCAGAATATGTATTCAAATTATCTAATTGCTCAGGCCAAAAATCTTCAGATTTTCTCAAAAAATCAGGTCCTTGAAACCAAGTTAAGTTTTCCTCAAAGTCAATTGAATTGATGAATCTTGTACACATATCTGCATTATTCATTTCGCTAGGTACATATTTCCACTGCTCAGGTTGTGTTAGTTCCTGTATTTCACCAACTCTGTGTGATACAAACTGTTTGTAATTTCTACCATCTTCTTTGATCCAATGTAATACGGTTTTTGAATCTGACCACAAGTAACATCTATGAATTTTCAATGATATCTCCTTGTTGATTGTAGCTAGCAGCCTACTTCCCATAATTGCTGCTTGCAACTCTAGACGTGGTATCGAAAGTGGTTTGAGAGGACATACTCTTGCTCTAGAGGAAATTAAAACCACTTGTATCACACTTTCAAAGATCATTCGCAAATAAATTACACAAGCAAACGCTTCCTCGCTTGCATCACAGAATACATGAATTTCTAAATATTTTGCTCTTGACATAAATGGTGAATAGCATCTTGGAATTTGAATATTTTGAATTTGCTTCAAATGTTCAAGCCATATACGCCAAATATCGAAAATATTATGAGGAACAAAATCATCCCAACCAATCCCAGTTCTGCAAATCTGCTGAAGGATCATTCTTCCTCGGACTACTAAATTAGTTAGGAATCCAAGAGGATCGAAGATTGACATAACAAGTCTGAGAACTTCTCTCTTTGTTGGCATTTTTTGTCCCATTAATATTACATCAGAAACCTTATGAAATTCAAGCTTGAATGTGAAAGTGTCTGTAATCACATTCCACCAGACTCCGAGTACACGATTAGCTACAGATTTGTTCAAAATCCTCGAATCTGTCTGCAGCTCAGAAAATTGATCAACAACTAACTTGGAGTTAGATGTCCAACTAACTACTTCAAATCCCCCCTCTCGATGAAGTCTCCTGATTTCATCCACTTTCTTAATGGCATCTTTTTCATCTATACAAGAATCCAAGTAATCGTCAACATAAAAATTTTTCTCAACATCTTCAACCAAGTGGGGATAATTTGTTGATTGCCTTGCGTTCATATTTTTCACAAACTGAGCAGAACATGGTGAGCATGTAGCACCAAATGTCATAACTTCCATTTCGTATTCTTCAATTTTTCTGTTTTCATCTCCTCCTCGCCATAAAATTCTTCGAGCACACCTGTCTTCCTTGATTATTTTCACCTGGTGAAACATTTCACGTATATCTCCACATATTGCCCATTTCCATCGACGAAACCTCATCAATACTTCAGGCAAGGAAGTCAGATAATCAGGCCCTTGAAGTAAATTATCATTCAGACTAATTCCATGACTCTTAGCAGCAGCATCAAAGACAATTCTGAATTTACTTGGTTTGTTAGGGTTAAATACTGCGAAATGTGGTAAGTACCATAGCTTACTTGAATTAGTATTGATTTCATTCTGATCTAGTTTTCTTAAATACTTCTTATTTAAATATTCTTGAATTTTTTCGCAATAACTCTTATGGTAATTTGGGTCTTTTCTCATTTTTCTTTCTACACACATCAGTCTTTTTACAGCAGTATTTCTACTTTCTGGAAGCGAAATCTCATCTGATTTCCACAGCAATCCGGTTTCGTATCTGTTTTCTCCTGGAATTTTCATTGTCGTTTTCTCCAGCAGTTCAATAGCTCTCCTTTCTTCATGATTTATCCTTCTATTCGTCACAGCAACTCCAAAATTATCTGTTGAAAATGACTCTCTAATCAGCTTATCCATGTTTTCTTCATGTCTGCAAATATGTAAAACTGTTGAATTGAATACATCTTCTTTCTTAAATGTTTTTCCATGAACTGTCCAACCCAGTAAACACTTTGTTGCTATAGGACTATTTTCATCACCTTCGTATACTTTTCTTGGAACTATTAGATTAGCATTGTCCTGGCCGATGAGTAAAGAAGGTCGTATATTTTTGAAATTCTTGATAGGTAAACCTTGAAGATGATCTTCTTTATAATCACTTATTCTGAAAGTTTGTTGTGGTAAAGCTAAGTTTTTAACAGTTCTAACATTTTCCATTGTGTACGTTTTCGAATCATTTTCTATAGCTGATATTTTTGAAACTAATGCGTTGAGAATCATCATTGTGTTTGACAATTTCACTAGCCCACTGCATGCAAAAAGGTTCTTTCTTTCCCTGTATACCAATTTTTTTACTTATATCTGCTTCCATCAGTGATACTGTAGAGCCCTCATCAAACAATGCATAAATCTCTGATATTCCAGATGGACCATACACTTTCACAGGAGCGATTCTTAGTAAAACTCTAGTATTCTCATTTATATTCATAACATTTTCTTGTCTATTTTCGTTATTACAAATTGATGTATTTTCTGCTGATTCTACTGGTGTATGCTCAGTTGATTTATGTAACAGGTAGTGGTGACGTTTATTACAGCCGTCCATACTGCACTTTTTTCTCGATTTACATTTATTTTTCATGTGATTAGTTCCCAGGCAGCAAAAAAATGCTTTTGATTGTAAAATTTTTGCCCATCTTTCATCAATGGTATCACTTTTCATAACAGAACATTTGCTTACATGATGATCCCCTTTGCAGTAGATACATTTCACATCAGTGGTGGTATTCATCACATTTTCATGTCTTTTATAGTTAAAAGTTTTTGAATTTTGATTTGAGAACTTTGGCTTACTGATACAACTTGCTGCTATTGCAATAGTATGAAACCATGTAGAAAAATCTCTCAAGGATACTCCCATTTTCTTCTGTTCTTTCTCAAAAACAACTTGACCCCACTGAATTTTCAAATTGTTTGGTACTTTTTCAACAATTTTCTTTAATAAAAACGGATTTTCCATATAATTTCTTGCATCTAACTGTTCCAGTGTTGACTCTAAATTTTGAACTTGACAAGACAATTTTATACAAGCTTCAAAATCATTATCTTTAATAGTTGAAAATTCCTCAATTTTATTGATCAAAGACTCTATAATATATTCAGGTCTTCCAAAGCGCATTCCTAGAGTGTTTATGATTAATTCTACATTCTTGGGATGCAACATAATTCCTCTTACACATTCAAGTGCCTCACCTTTCAGACACTTCTGTAGTTTAGCCATTTTTTCATCATCTGTGTACATACAGACTACTTCTTCGTTTATATTGTGAAAGAAATAATGGCCAAGCTTCTGGTTTTCCATCAAAAATTGGAAATTCTTTATCAAGCACTTGTCTGTTCATGAATCTTTCCACTAATTTAGGATTTTCTGCATTCAAAACGGTTTTTTCGATTACCTGGCATAATTTATCAAGAGAATTTTCAGCTTGATTCTCTTTTTTATCATCAACAATGGTAGATCCCAATTTTTCATCCTTGCTTTCTTGAAAATTATCTCGAATCCATCGTTGTACACTGGTTGAGTAAACTGAGTGGTGCGTTATTCTTGTTTTTACACTTGCATCTTCATCTTGTTGTTCTTCTAATTCTGCTTCAGCAATGTCCTTTTCTAAGTCTATTATTCTCATTTTTGCTTCTATTTCTTGTCTAAGAAGCTCTGCTTTTGCTTTTTCAGCTTCAAGAATTAGTTTTTTTCTTTCGATATACGTCTTCGAAGATCTCGAACTTCTTGAATGTTGTGATCTACTACTTCTAGATCTTGCCTTTTCATTAATTTCTGGCACACTATTATTAGCAGTTGATCTTGCACATTCGTTGTTCTCAAAACCTCGAAACGACGATAAATCCTCAGTAGAATCTTTTCTTGACATATTTTTTTCTTCCTGTGACACTTCCTGTCCAAAATTCAAAATTATTCTTCCTAAGGGATTTTTGTCTTCCCTATACTGTGAAAAATTGTCTTCCACGTTTAGTTCAAGTTTAGTCGAAGGACCATGTAATAAATTGTTATTCTTCGGTAGTAAAATCAAATTATAGGTCAATGACAACTACACGAATTCAACGTCAATTCATTTTCTTTAATACTACTGGGTGATAACCCAACCAAAATATAACAAAATCAAAAAATATTCAACACAGTCATGTTGCCAAATGGTGAAATAGGAACAAGGTGCTTCAAATTTTAAATCACTTCACTTTTTTTTAAACATTTGAAATTGTTTTTTCGGAAAACGGTTGAAATGGTAAGTTTTAAATGCGTCGTTTTCAAGATATTTGATAAGAATTACTTCATAATCGTCCAGAGGAGAATTCCCCACTACCCGAAAAATGATGATACTGATGATAAAATGATGGAACATTATTTCAAAAAAGAAATTGAAATTAGGTGGATAATTTTCAGAAATTCATGTAATCGCTTACGCAGATGACATCAATTTTCTAGTCAAAGGGCAGAATGTGATCACTCTCACAGAACTGACACGAACTCTCTATGATAAAGTCATATCATGGACAAACAAATTAATTTCGCTCTCAACATATCCAAAACAGCGTTGATGAAATTCACTCTGCATAATAATATCCCAGAAGTTTTTGAGATCCATGAGAATGACAAGTTGCAGGTTGAATCATGCTCTACAACTGAAATGCTGGCTCTTACATTAGATTGATTATAAACTCACATGGACTACTCATATTCAAACCCTTTGTGATAAAATGCGCAAAAATTGTTATGCACTGAAGTTTATGTCGACACACTGTGGTAAAGAAGTGTTGAATTTGTATTATGCGACCATTCATTGTCATTCACGATATGGAATCTTGAGTTGGGGTACAGTACAGTGGCTTAATAGGTTACAGTGACGACAACGGAATGTCATCTTTTCTATTGGTTGTTTCAAGGTCGACGTAAATCCGCCATGTTTAGGCTAAATTTGTGATAGAAGCATTGGAAATATCATGTTTTTTATCAAATTCTTGTATGTTCGTGGCTTTTGAATAAATAATCGCTTGGAATTCGACCTGCCCAGGTAAGTCCCTCAATCCTATCTAATATCGAGGATTTCTGTTTGGTATAAAGTGAAACTGGAGACAAGTTTATAATATGAAAATAAACAACAAACAATTCTGAGAATATCTCCATTCAAGATAGTTGTATAGTCCCTATCTCTGTATTAATATATATTATAATCATCAATATTATGAATATTATGAAAGTTGTGAATTATTTCACAAAAAAATTATCTAACCTACAATATAGCGTTTGATATGCATATTTTCAAGTGGTATAATTTTTAGGTAGAAAAACTCATAGTAGAATGCCTGGATGTTCAGCTTTCAACTGTACAAACTCTGCAGCTAAAGGGTTTTTGATGAAAACTTTTCCCAGAGACCCAGCTAGAAGAAAACTTTGGGCAGCCAAAGTTAGGCGAGATAACTGGCAACCAACCAACCATTCAGTTCTTTGTGAGGTAATATATGTTCTTCTCTGAACTTTCATGCTTGGTTTTGTGTGTTATACAATATTGTTCTATATTCTATAGGTTCACTTTTTGGGGGATATGTGGGAACAAACTCTTCTTGCCATAATTTGGAAAATAAAATAAAAACTCGTTTTTTGAAGATAGTGAGTAAAAAAAGATTGTCAATAAAGGCAACAATTATGGCAGTATATCTATGAGAAAATGAAATGCTGTAAAATGTATGTGTCCAACTTATATTATTGTGTTTCAATCATTCAAAATAAAATGAATGTATTGTTAAGTGGTCTGTTTTTTATTTCTTTTAAATATCCCTAAAATGAGGTAAGTAGAATGTGGAAGAATATTTCAAGGCATACATATAATCAATTCATCATTCTCATATTATATAATTCGTCGTTCAACTCGAATACCAGTCAACTCTGATCAATAAAGTTTATTAGGAATGTCGTTTGAAATTCGTATTTACCGCGAATAATTTTAAATTTTGAATTACTTGCGTTATATTCGCATTCTCGAAATTGAATATTACTTCATTTATAAGGTATAAGTCATTGAAAAATTAATCACAATAAAGACAGTATAATAGTACATCATGATCAGAATGTTTTCACGATAAATTATAGTTTCCACAAAAATCGTGAATTTTGTGTTTTCCTCCTATAATACCCATAGAAAATTTGCCTAAACATGGCGGACGCTAGCTCATTGGCGTCACTGTAACCTATTAAGCCACTGTAGGGTACAGGGTCCTCTGCAGAAAGAATTTTCATATTCGGTGGTGACAATCGTGGAGAAATAAATTAAAGTAATTAAAAATTACTGACATTTATATCTATGAACTTTGCATCCACTTATACCTATAAGAATATACTCAAGTTCTCATCAAACCAACATCAGTACTTGACACGTTCTAGAGATCTACTGATACCCAAGACCCACATAACTGCGCAAAATATTGATGTGTTTGAATTAAGACTAAAAACTGCCTTCGTCGAAAAAAATTGCTACACTCTCGATGAATTTTAATTTTAACTCACGATTTATCTAACTACTACCAATAGTTTCCCGAACAACTCTTTAGCGATTGAAACTCGTCAATAATTTATTTATTTATTTAAAAAAAAGTTGATGACCGCAAGATCGCAAAATGTGGCATTGAAAAAATGGAGTACGACGAGCGAAGCGAGGAGTGCTCCTAGTGAACAAGTGCGACAACGTGTCTTATAAAACGTGTGTCATATGCAATTTTTTCTATTTTGAATTAATTTTAAGTCTTTTATTGAAATGAATTGATGTTATATCGATATATAACAGAAACATCTTCGATTGGTAACAATGATGACATGGAAATATTTGAAATCTGACGCACAAGCGTAAAGCCCAGTTTCAGAAACAGCGATCTTGATTTTTGTGATACCAGCGGTGAAAAATGCAATGTTGTTATTGTTTTATTAATCAATTTAAATCAAATCACACTCTGAATTGAAATTTACCAATAAAAGCATTGAGTTTTTCACTGCTACTATCACCAAATCCAAAATCGCTAAGAAGTAAGCTGGGCCTAACTCTTATGACTTTCATTTGACAGTTCGATTGTACCAACCTCCATATGATGAAAAATGCTTATCGAAACAGAGGCTATTACGTTACGAATTTGCGTTTCACAATGACTTCATTATAGAACTAAAATAGAAAAACATGTTTATAATAATTGTAGCAATGAATCACGAATGAATAAATATAAAAGTATAAATTTCAAAGCACCAGTCTGGTCATTTCTCAGCACCAGTCTGGTCATTTCTCAGCCACCTCCCCGTACGATAAAACTCACCATAGACGACATCTGGCCGAGCCAGCAGCATGTTCCTCTCGACCTCCTCGACGATGTGGTGCGGGTTCATCTTCCGCTCCTCCGTCTGCCGGTTCATCAGCTCCTCGAGCGTCACGAAGCCGGCCAGGTTATCGGGCTGGCCCGACCTCGACGACGTGGGCGGGTGGTGGGCGGCCGCCGCCCCCCTGCTGTGGCCGAAGCTCGCCGAGCCGCCGTAGTCGCTCGAGTTGCACAGGCTCGGGTTGCTCGCGTGGATGTAGTTGATGGACTTCTGAGTGGGAACGGGGGAAAATGTGTTTTTGTTATCTGGGAGGAGTGTAGTCTGCTCGAAGTCCATTGAAACATATTTTTTTCGGCAGATTTTCTCATAGCTGGAGTTTTATTTCAATTCATTTTTCTCAATAATTTAATTTCAATTACTTCATATTGTTATTTATATATCTGTTATAAAATCATACCCATACACAACTTGGAACTTTCTGATTATTTTCAATCTCTCATTCTCTATGTACACTTCTGTAATTTGCTTTTGGTAAAATAAACATTATTATTATTAATGTCTATACAGGGTGTCCAAAAATTATATAGAAAGATTTGAGTTGCAGATTCTAGGAATAAAAATAGTGAAGAAAGTTCATATGAACATGGGTCCAAAATTGCCCCCCCTAAGAAGTTATTTGAGTAAATTGAGGTGAAATGCGTAACTCCCGAAGTGACTCCTAATTATTCATGACACGTTCAATTCATGATTTTATCATTGCAATAAAAATCTTTTCGAAAATTCATGGTTGTTAATGGTGATTTGTTTTATTCTTATATTGTTATCAACTTTGTCAATGAACAATAGAACCTAATTTTTCTAAGGTTTTTGCATTTTTCTACAAGTCGAATTTTCTCGAAAATTATAGTTTGCTGGAAGATACCCCATCTTCTATCAACCTCCGATATTTTGGTTTTATATTGAGGGGTGCAAAAACACGAATTTAATGTGTCATGAATGATTAGGAGTTACGCAGCATGGTTTTAAAATCGATTTATCTCGAAAACGGTGAATACAATCGAAACTGAACAAGTGTACCATATTTATGAAAAAATGCTTAGATTTTCATATTTTCTGATCAAACTGCCGAAAGATGCATAAACAAAAAAGTTGAGGGAAAAAGTACTCCTAGCACTTGGCGTTTTACATGCTTAACAAAATTTCATAATTTTCTTAAGAACTTTGAATTGGGAATAAAAAGTTAGTTATATGGACAACATTTTCCTATTTCACCTTTAAAAGATTCGGAAATATTTACGAAATACCTTCATCTCGAGCCCACCTTTGAATATCTAAAACTCCTTTTGGACCCATGTTATGAACTTTTATAACTATGTTGTTTCTACAATCTGCATCTGAAATCTTTCTATGTAATTTTGGCACACCCTGTATATTATATTCTCATTTGAAATTATCACCTCACTACTATAAGTTTCACTTCGTGAGAAATTTTCTTGTTTATTCATGATATTGTATATAGTGTTTCCACGTCAAGGATTGTAAAACTTTTTTTTTGTTGGATAGATACTTGAAATGTCTATCCAACAATGAAATGATTATATTTTTGGGCTGTTATGGAGGCCAATTGCGACCAACTTTATTGACCCATTTTTCAAAAGGTACTATAAGAAATTTTTTTCGAAAAAATAATGATGGATTCTGATCCAAGATCACTTGAAACATACTTTACCGATTTTCATCATCATTTAACGAATATATTTTTTCAATATTTCATCAAAAAAATTCACTATCGTGATATTTTTGGAAAAAACTAATGACAAACTATTACTGAGGATTACTTGAAACATATCTGTACCGATTTTTATCATTAAAGTATACAATGTGTCTGAGAAAAAAAAAGTATTGAACAATAATCGTCCACGTATTGGGAAGTGTGTTAGAGATGATTCGGTAGATTCATAGAAATTACTAATATTCAACTTTTCTACAAACTAGCCATTCTTGATTTGTACAATATGATTTTTAACTCGGTACTTATTGACAAAAATATAAATATCATTTTTATGTTTTATTTTTCTCCGGCTCCCTGTGCATATATAATTTGGTTTTGGAATCATGAACTTCGGTACAGATATGTTTGAAGTAATCCTCAATAATAATTACAACCCTAAGACATGCTATTATTGAGTACTGGGCATGAAACGAAAATAATAATTATTGAAAGATGAATTCAAATTATTATCCTTCATACTCTATGGTAGGTAGGTATTATTAGTATTTAGTTCGAGCACTAAAATTTTCTTGGTAGGAATTATAAGTGTGCATGAGCAGCTAAAGGTTGGAATAAATTTGTTAAAAGCTTGATATGGCAATTAAGGTAAAAAAGCTCAGCCACGTCGATTTTCTTTTTCAGTTGTGCATTTTTTGGTCTACTCATGTTGAGTGTAATGAAAAATGCAAAATGATTATTGCTGGTTCGTTTTATTTTCGCCGATGATAACGGATAAAAATGATTGACTCAAGAATATGGCTAACAGCCAACATCTAAATCTTCAAATTCATTGTACAATTTTTTACAGAATGCAGAGATCATAAAAAACATAGAAAACTCAGAACTATAACAAAGAACTGTCAACTGACATAGGTCAATCGCTCACAGACAATGAGCATAGGCGTACATATAAAATAATATTCATAAAAATAAACATGGGCGTAGTTATAAAGTTTCAATCAGTGAACATTCCGCCCCCTTTGAAAGGATAAGCTTTCAAAGCTTCACCACAAAAAGTGTCTTGATTTAGTCAATGGGTAGTACACAAATACGACGCAAAGCACGGTTCACCAATCCATTTGCAGTTTTGACGTCCACTACACGGGTAATGTTGTCCTTTCCTGGGTGTATTACCATGATTCTGCCTAATGGCCACTTCATGGGATGAGTATTGTCCTCTTGTACCAAAACCATGGATCCAACTCGTACCAGGTCTTGAGCGTTGCGTTTCCACTTCGTTCGGACTTGCAGGGTAGAGATGTACTCGCGACTCCAACGTCTCCAAAAATGTTGAAGTAGCTGCTGCAGAAGTTCATATTGGTTGAGCCGGTTGCATGGAACATCTTCTACATTCCTTTGAGGTACAGATGTTAAAACGTCTCCAATAAGGAAATGACTAGGTGTGAGTGGAATGAGGTCACTAGGATCATCTGTCAATGGGGTCAAAGGTCGGGAATTCAACACAGCTTCAATCTGTGTAAGGACAGTACTCATTTCTTCAAATGTTAAATGAGAATTATTTAGTATTCTTTTCATGTGAGTCTTTGCTGACTTGACTGCAGCTTCCCAAATACCTCCCATATGGGGACTACGTGGAGGAATAAAGTTCCAATTAATATTATTTTGTGCAACGTAAGAATTCAATTCTAAATCATTATTAATTGTTGATAATAGTTCGTACACGTCGTTCAACTCATGGTGAGCTCCCTTAAAATTTGAGCCATTATCCGAAAAAATGTTAGAACAAATTCCCCTACGTGCCACAAATCGCTTCAGAGCATTTAAAAAAGATGTAGTGGTCATGTCACTAACCAGTTCTATATGTACTGCCTTGACCGCGAGACATACAAAAATGCAAATGTAACATTTGATAATCCTTCTGTTTCTTAATTTACCATCTTTAATAAACAAAGGTCCAGCATAGTCAATACCAACATTAGTAAAGGGCCTAGCTGGTGTTAAGCGACATTCAGGAAGATTTCCCATCATTGGGTTTGGTGTAGTAGGATGTGTTTTGAAACATTTAATACACTTATTTAATATTGATTTGACAGCACTTTTTCCTTTTATAGGCCAAAACTTCATGCGGATAGCAGCTAAAGTTGCTTGAGGGCCTGCATGAAGGTTTCTGATGTGTTCATGCTCAATGATGAGTTTAGTTACATGATGTTTATAAGGTAGAACTATAGGATGTTTTTGGTCATGTGAGATATTAGCGATTGAAATTCTACCACCTACTCTGATTAGACCATCTGAATCCAAAAATGGATTTAGAGCTAGTAGACAACTATTTCTTGAAACCTGATTATGTTTTCTCAAACTTTTCAAATCTGATTCAAAAGATTCTAACTGAGTTAATTTAATAATAGTATTAGTAGCCTGAGTCAATTCATGATTTGAGAAATGACCACTGAGTTTGCTTTGTTTGTGAGTAGAGCAATTTTTGATAAATCGCAAGCATTGTGCCGTTACTCGAATTAGTTTTGTCCAAGATGAATATCTTGTGAGTATACTGGAATCCAAAATCGTAGCGGGAAAGGCTGCTTGTACCTTTTTTCGTTCGGGTAAATCTGAAAGATCTATATTCACATTGGATGGCCAAGATGTGAGATCTGATGATGCTAGCCAAGGCGGGCCTGACCACCACAGATTTGAATCTATTAAAGTTTCAGGGTCGGTGCCGCGTGAAATTATGTCCGCAGGATTGTCCTTGGAACTAACGTGTTTCCAACATTCAGATGGAGTCAAACGTTGAATTTCTGCAATTCTATTTGCTACAAAAGTTTGAAATGATACTGACTCGGAATATAACCACCCAAAAACAATTGTTGAGTCACACCAATAGTACTTGTTATTAAAATCAATGTTTAGAGACTCTGTGACCATTTGATCTAACTGAGCTAATAATAAAGCACCTGAGAGTTCTAGTCTAGGTAGAGTAATTTTTTTAAGTGGAGCTACTCTTGATTTTGCACACACAAGGCGTACCATAATGGTTCCTGAGCTACTTATTGATCTGAGATAGATACATGCTCCATACCCTTTTTCAGAAGCATCACTAAAACCATGTAGCTCTATAGAAATGGGATTGGTACCTAGCACATGTCTTGGGATCTCGACTTTATTTAGTGACTTTAGTTGGGAATAAAACTGGTTCCACAATGTATTCAGGTTTGTGGGTATTGGATCGTCCCATTCTAGTTTTAAAGACCACAACATTTGTAGTATGATTTTTGCTCTAAGTGTTATTGGTCCAGGTACACCTAAAGGATCGAAAATCTGTGCTATAGTAGAGAGTATGAAACGTTTGGTTACTAATCTGGTATTAGGATTGAAATTTACAGAAAATTGAAATTCATCATTTTCAGCATTCCATGTAATTCCTAGTGTTTTAATAGTTTTATTATCTGAAATGTGATATTCTGAAGATGATGGAGAATCAGAGCTATCAAAAATGTCATTATTATTGGAAGTCCACTTTCGCAGTATGAATCCTGCACTTTCAAGAATTGAATAAATTTCAGCTTTCAATTGTTTCGCCTGTGTGATCGTTGAAGCACCGGTAATTAGATCATCAACATAAAAATCTGATAATATGCAGGAAGAAGCATCAGGGTATTGAGACATGTTATCATGAGCAACTTGTTGTAATGATCGAATTGCTAAATATGACGCCGACGCTGTACCGTAGGTAACCGTGTTCAGTTGATAGTGAGCTATGGGTTCACTGATATTTTGACGCCATACGATTCTCTGTAGATAGCGTTGTTCTGGTATTACATTAATTTGTCGATACATTTTAGTGATATCAGCAGTTAGGACTATTTGATGTTTCCTAAAACGACATAAAATTGAGAAAAGATCACCTTGTAAAGTAGGACCTACTTTAAGAGTATCATTCAATGATAATCCATTAGACCCCTTTGCAGAGCCATCAAAGACAACTCTGAGTTTCGTAGTTGTGCTTGAGTCCTTATATACTCCATGATGAGGTAAATAATGAATTATTTGATTAGGAATGTCCTGATCTGGATCTATTTTGGACATGTGTCCCAATGATTCATATTCTTTCAAAAAAAACCGAATAAAGAATTTTAAAATCATAATTTTTTGAAAATTTGCGTTCCATTGCATGAAGTCTGCTGATGGCAGCTTCCTTTGCATCACATAGAATGGCAATGTTAGGTTTGAGTGGTAAGCTGACCACAAATCTACCACTATCATCACGAACAGTTGTAGCTAAAAAATGATCTTCACATTCTTGTTCTTCCTTGGAAAAATGATTGGTTTTGACGCACTCCTCAATTTTCCAAAATTTTTCTAACTGATTTTGAATGTCTAGATTTTGTGAGAAATTACAAATTCTTGGAATATTTTTGGAAAAAGTTGATATTGGTCCTGCTATAATCCAACCAAATTTGGTTTTTTGTAAAACTGGTTGATCAGAGCCTGTTTTTATTCTATCATTGCAAATTAAATCCCAAAATATTTGTGAGCCTAGTAGCATATCAATTTTGTTTGATTTACAAAAATCAGGATCAGCTAGAGGTAGATCCTCAGGAATATTTATTTCACTAGGATTAATTGAGGAAATTGGAATATTTCCAGTAATATGGTCTAAAATCAAAAAGGTTAAAGTTTTTTGAAATGAGTTTTGTGTTGACTTAATTGTAGCACAAGTTTTGATATTAATATTAGTCACATTTTCATTTATGCCTCGAATTGGAATATTGATCTTATCACTAGGTATTCCTAGTTGATTGAAAAAGTTAGTTGACATAAAGTTTGATTGACTCCCAGAATCAAGGAGAGCTCTGCATTTGACTGGTCTGTTTTCATGATTCAAAACTTCAATGATCGCTGTAGACAGTAGAACATAAGGTTCTGCACCTGAACTATGAGCAGATGTCAAATAATGATTGTCTGATGAATGTGGATGATTGTTCTCTTCATTTGTTACTGAAAGAGATGATATGGACTGTATATTGCTTGATTGATTTGTTGCTAAATTGGAATTTGGACCTTGTGCTTGTGAAACTGGTGCTTGTGAATTTATTGCTTGTGGAGCAGTAATTTGTGAATTTGGTGATTGCATTGTTTTGCATGAACTGTGAAGAAGTGTATTAGGCTTATTTTGGCATATTTTGCATCCACTGGATAAGCAATTACTGTTAGAATGACCTATTCTTAGACAATTTGTACACAACCGTAGCCTTTTAACTTCAGATAACCTAGCACCTGCAGCTAATTTTAGGAAGTTATTACATAAGTACAGTGAATGTGCACCCTTACACAAATAACAAGTAATATTGGAATGTCCAGTAGATGCTACTAAGTTAACTGACTGTTTTTCACCTTTTGGTGAATATGAAAGTTTCTGTTGAAACTTGCAAGATTGAAATTTTGATTGTTCCTTGGGCATATTTGATAAATTAGCATTCACTGCTTCTAGTACTTGACATTTATTTTTCAAGAAGGTGTTTCCCACTCCTTTTTTGTACATGTATCAAGTTTGGTAGAGATTAAATAAATAAGAAGTGAATCCCATTTGTCAGTTGGTTGATCTAGGTTTTCTAGTGCTCTTATGTGCTTGAAATATTCATCAAGTAGACTTCTTAGGCCTTGATAAGATTCTTTAGAAATAACAGGCAATTCAAAAAGTGCTTTGATATGAGAATATATGATGATTCTTTTGTTTTCAAACCTTTCTTGGAGTAGTTTCCAAGCTGTGTCATAATTTAACTCAGACACACTTAGTGACTGAACTACATTTGCTGCTTCACCATGCAAGGCTGACTTTAAATAATAAAATTTCTGTACTTTGCTCAGAGAACTATTGTTATCAATCAAAACATTAAATGTATCTTTGAAACCTGACCATTGACTATATTGACCACTGAAGTTAGGAAGGCTGATTTCTGGTAGTTTAACTCCAACTGGAGTGGTAGCAGTAGAAATTGCTGAACTAGCAGAGCTAGCCACAGCTGCATTGTTAGCTGAGTTCATTGCTGAAGCAACCAAAGTCTTTGCTGTAGCAATGGATTGATAGAATGAGTTTTCAAATGTCTCACGTTCAGAGGCTTCTGTAAGAAGCTGATCTTCAGTAAGATCTAACACATCAATATCTCCTTGGATTTCTTGAAATGATTGCCATATATGCTCTGATTTCTCTAACCGTTCTTGAAGCTCCATGTATGAACTATTATCATCAAAAGTAGTTATAAAACCAATGAATCTGTTCAATTGACCCTTGATAACATTGCGTCTTGCAATAAGACTACGTAGGATTTGCTCACTCATGTTCAATGTTAGATAAAACTTTGTATTGTTCAATTTGTTCTAAAATTGTTCTTGCTCTTTGAAGTTATATTATTTTATGTGTTAAAATGATCAAGTTTAATTGGAAACTTTGCTCTATGTTCTTCAATACCTAGCTGAATGTTCGAATGATCATGAGTTCTGTCCAAAAAACAGAAAAAGATGAATTGAAAGGTAGGAATGTGGAAGGATGAGACTTACAGTAATTTCAGCTTGTACCTCGAGTTCTATCTCAGCTGAGCACTGGATTCTTGAATTCGAATGATCTTGCTATTTGTTCTTTGTTCTTGATGATCAAACAATCTAATGTTACACTTGCTCGGATAACAATAGTTGTTTCAACTGTAGATTGATCTTGATTGTCGACGAAAATCCTGATCGATGGATCAAAATGTTGAGTGTAATGAAAAATGCAAGATGATTATTGCTGGTTCGTTTTATTTTCGCCGATGATAACGGATAAAAATGATTGATTCAAAAATATGGCTAACAGCCAACATCTAAATCTTCAAATTCATTGTACAATTTTTTACAGAATGCAGAGATCATAAAAAACATAGAAAACTCAGAACTATAACAAAGAACTGTCAACTGACATAGGTCAATCGCTCACAGACAATGAGCATAGGCGTACATATAAAATAATATTCATAAAAATAAACATGGGCGTAGTTATAAAGTTTCAATCAGTGAACAACTCATATTTTTGATGACGTGATCACTCTTCGAGTTATGATTAATGGTGAGTGAATTTATCGATGTAACGATAATATCGATGAATTCTGATTATCGATATTTCCAGATCTTTATCGCTAACCCATGAATCATTGATCACTATTGATAGATTATCAATAGTTTTTACATTTACACATACACAATAAAATAAATTATTTGAATTTTTTGGTCTCAACAGCAGAAGGATCCAAAAAGTTTCGATTTATGAATAACATTTGCAATACAGTTGAAAAATATCGATAATACCGGTAAATTCTGATCATAGATAATTCCGATAAATTCTGATCATCGATAATCGATATTTCCAAATCCTTGTCGCCCAACCCTATTGTTGAATTCCATGCATTTTCAATTGACTTTGGAAGGACTGTACGATGAATACTAAGGTAATTCTAGCATAAATGACAAACTAATGTCACCACAAAGAAAATGGTTTCCAGATATTATGAGAGCTATTTATATTCCCTTCTGTTTTTAGAATCCATAATTTACCTGTTTATGTTTGGAGGAATCATCGACGTGTCCGTATTTGATCGGTTCCGCTGTCAAATTGGGCACACTGACGTTCTGGGATTGAGGCGCGAAAAAAGGGACGTGGGAAGTGAAGTTGCCGGTGGTGACGCTCACTTGCATGTCCGCAGTTCTGATTTTCCTGTGAAATAATATCGATTTTTTATAACGAAAATTGTAACGTACAAGTAGTTTATCTTTAAATGGAGAGTACCATTCGTCTATGTTAGAAATGACGAATGATCGGTGTGTCCAATTTTCTGTAGAGCCATTTTTGTTATGTCAAAAAAATTTGTTTATATCGATTATTTACAGACACAATAATGAAGAAGCTGTCGCAGCAATACTCTGTGACCTATCGAAAACATGTTTATTACAGGGAAAGTTGTACATCTTGGAGAATGTACAGCTAAATTCAGAAATCAAAAAACATCAAATAATTTCAGGTGATGGTTCTCATGAAAGTCCTCTTGAATAATTCTAACAAAAATATACCATTTTGGCAATTATCCATGTATTATTTTCTTACCTGTACGATCTGAATTGATCCGTCGGCACCGGCAACGAGTGTTTGGTTTGGTTGCTGGACTTGAAAAACCATTTTCTATCTAAGCTGGTGCTTCCACTGGCTGGAGAATTCTCGTTGGCCGGTTTCTTCGAAGAGGTGAACTTTAAAATAAGACTCACATAAACATCAATGATTATGACTATTTCACGCACTTGCCAAATGCAACAATTATAAGAGCTCTAGTCATGTTCGCATTATTGATAGCACAAACACTTGACTCTGATTGGCCTATCAAGTTAGGTGTTTTCAGATTTGTGCATGCGACAGTTAAACGTCAAATCAAAATAATCAGGTTGTGCTCGCATTACAAAAGAGCAGATTTTGGATTAATTCCATCGAATTTACCAATTTCAACTTTGTTTGTTAATAGTCTAATGAAATTCCACTCGTGATTGGATGTACCTCATATGTATGTTTTTTATTATTTGATGACTCAACTGAGTTTCCGCGACGCGGAGATTTATTCTGTTTAACTGACACGATTTGTAATAGTGCAGGAAGTTTGAGATGTAGAACCATACCTCGAAAATTTAGAAGTTCGAATTGTATTCGATGCGATTATTTTTTGAGTACTGTTGTTCGAATAAACTTCATCAGTTCTTATGATAAAGCACCGAATCGAATCGTTTTCAGACAAATATAGGATAAACATCAAAATTTTTCAGCGCGCTTCGTTTTTATGTTACAATGTGAAATGGTTACTATGGAAATTCGATTATTTTAAAATTTATTGGTGGAGCTACTAGATGTATATCCATAGGTGCGTTTTGTTGTGCTGCCATAACTTAATCCAATTCTTAGCGTAATTCACATTTTTGACCACCCAAACTCATTCCCATTCCAATTTTCATTCCATCTCATAAGCTGGGTTGAAAATTGGAATGACATAAAAATTGTGTAATAACAAATTAGTGTTTCTCCGTGCGATTCGTTTTCTTGGTGCCACTCATTCCATCATTTCCAGAACGCACCTCATGAATACTCGAAATAATAAACGTAGCTTCACTGAATAGGACGTTCTGATTGGTTGAAAATCGTACGAAAAAAATAATCAGTTCAATATAACGTAAATAATACCATGTATGCAAACTTATAAATGCAAGGAAAAACATGAACTAAATTATCAGAATACAATACAAACACAATTATAAAACAATATATCATTATTATTTCGAATGATACTTCAAAATTTCTAATTTATTAATCAACCAGTATGTAATATCATTTTTGAATCCAAAGAACTAATTTTTTTTGCAGATAATATAGCAATTTATTGTGAATCTTTTTACCTACATAAATGGCACGCTGTTGCATCAAAGTTGTAAACAATTTTTCAGTTGATATCTATCCATCAATTATATTCTTGGTTCTATAATCACGGAATTAATTTTAGGTGAATAATCGTGTTTTTTAAATATAATTTTCGTGGTATATTTCTGAAATAGTTGTTTCAATACCTATTTTTTATATAGGCCTCTCCGTGTAGGCTCATAAGCAGGAAATCCATCTCTATAAAGTGCAAAAAGCATTTCATGTAACAATTGGAAAAACAACATTTTTAAGGTATTTCGACCCCGCTGAATACGATTCTCCCTGTTGCCAAAGCGAAATTTGGACAAAGAGTCTGATATTCAAGATGGCGGCCAAGATAGCCTACAAATCTGTGTTCCACTATATCTTCATTTTTGGTTGGCTTGAAATATTGATTAAAACGCCGGCTCAGTGGTTTTCTCTACTCTAAGTGTGTGCATCCTCTAGTACTTGTGCCTCACGGAGGACCCAGTCGAGATGCCTAATTAGTAAGGAATGCACAAATCTGCCCTCCATATCTCTATCTATCAAGGAGTTTTCAAGCAAAACCGGTATCGTCCCAAGTCAATCCCGATGTCGACGTCAGTGCCCTAGCATCGATACATGAAGAGGCCGATACACGCGTTGTACAACATGATGTGCATTCTGATGCTGACAACATCGTCATCATGGCCAGGAATACCGACATTTGTTTGATGTTGATCCATCACTTTGACAAAATGACCATTTCTAAAATGTGGATGATGAGTGGAACAGCGAAAGAAAGGAAGTAACTCCCAGTACATAAGATTTGCAACATTCTCCCTTTCTTGGCGTTCCACATTACAACATTTCTCGGCCGGCCCAGCAGAGGAAATTAAATCTCACTGGAATAAAGTGCCAGGACAAAGACAAGCGAAAAGGCCAGCTTCTCAAATTGGACAAAAAATACATGAAACTGGTAACGGGACTTCTCACTGGACAATGCCCTCTGAGGTATCACCCCAAAAAGATGGGTAAAACAGAGAGTGATAGTAGTCGCTACTGCGAGAATTTCGCTGAAACTGCAGAACATTAGCTTTGCGAATGCCCAGCACTCTTCTGCAATAGGCTCAAGTCGTTAAGGTTGTGATTTCATTAAAGATTTGAAAATAAATATGAAAAGTTTGAAAAAAATCATAATAAGGAAACACATATTTAATACATGTAAAGATTTATTATCATTTATAATGGGTATCAATAAACAATCATGAAGGATTTAAAATGATTTTAGGACATTTTTCACAACAGATGTTGAAAATGTTGTCCATTATTTTGTAGACGAATGTTCACTCGTCTTTTGAGGTTATTGAACACATGTCTCAGTTGATCTTCAGTAATATTTTGAATTTCTCGTAGGATGGCTTCTTGGAGTTCATTGAGATCATGTATGGGATTTTTATAAATGATATTTTTGAGATGTCCGAATAAAAAAAAATCTGGTGGAGTTAGATCAGGGGATCTTGGTGGCCAAACCTGTGGACTTATAATACGGGTATAATAGTACTGTTCGAGAAACTGAACAGTTGTTTGTGCTGTGTGAGCAGTAGCTCCATCCTGTTGAAAATATCCAAACCTGAGTTCATCATCATGAACTTGATCCAGGAACACACTCAGAATATTCTGATATCTTTCTGCATTTATTGTGTCCTGAAAGAAAATTGGTCCTATAATTCTTCTTCTGGAAATTGCTATCCAAGCTCCAATTTTCAGAGGGTGTAGACTTGACTGTCTGAAATTGTGAGGATTTTCTGCAGCCCAGGTTCTATAGTTCTGACTGTTAATGTACCCAGACAAGTGAAACCAAGCTTCATCAGTGAAAAAAGTCAGATCCAAGACATTGTCATCATTCAAATTCTCATTGAACCAATGACAAAATTGAACCCTTCATTCAAAATCAGGTGGTTTCAGTTCTTGAACAGCAGTAAGCTTATATGGATGCATCTGTAGATTTTCTTTCAAAGCTTCATGACAAGTTCCAACTGAGAGGCCTAAAAAATAAAGCTTGTTACCTTGTATTCATAAAAACATTTCTTGATCATTTTCTTACCTATCTCTTGTGACAATTTCGCAACTGATTTATTAGGATTTTCCTCCATGCGATTGCTGATATCATGGAGAACGTCCTCAGAGAGAAGAGTTGGTCTACCAGATGATTTTCCTTTGCAAATACAGTGTTTGGTTTCAAAACGTTGCATAATATGCTGTCTGTGATTGGCAAATACATCATACGGAATGTTTGCATTCGGAAATGCAGTGTTAAATTGTTCCAGGCAATTTTGCAGGTAATATGTCCATGTTCCATCAGGATTTTGTGTACCACTTCTGAAATGTGCCATCAGTAAAAAGGCATCCATTTCAGCAGTGAAAACCATGATGATTATCCTTCAAAACCGGTAGTAGATGATAAAAACAAAACAAGTGATTCTCATTTCTCATCATAAATATTATGCCCTTGATGGGGACTTCAGAGGTGAATTGGATAAAGTGTCCATTACTTGTTGATGTGATTGCTCTTACCTCTGTACAGCTGTGAATCGAAGACGAAAAATACTGTTTTCGTGAATTGATAGAAAGAAATTGATCGAAGATCGAATTGGATCAAAAATAAGTAAACAAGAAACAATAATAAGACCCAGAACGCCACTGCCACGGGATTTTATTTTTGCGTAAAAGGGAAGTGATTGGAAGCAGTGACAGTTGACAAGTCAAAGAACCAATCAAAATCTACGTAAATACCGTAAACTGACGCATTGTGAAGGCAGCAATTATTTCTGTGGAAACTGTCAACCAGGGCAAACATGAAAATAGTCATTGTACTGTTAGTTGCATACGTTTTGGTCACGTGGCACTCAATCATTGTTGAAGACCCTGTATTTTAACACTAAATTGAAAAACTGAAAAAAAAGGTATCAAATAGTACATGGTTGTATTCTGAATGTCATATGGAGACGAAAAACTGAAAATATACCAAGTGTCCCATTTCGAAAGTTTGTCACTTCCACTGATACCGGAATTTGAGTTACTTGTCAAAAAATTCAGTTTTACGCATTAAACGGATCCTCCCAAATTCCAATCCATCCCGTGGCCACCCAACATATTACTAAATCATTAAAGAAGCCCTTCACAATTCACCTTCTTGAGCGACCCGAACTTCTTCAACGAGTCCGAAGACTTCTCGGCCGGCGGCAGCTTCGCCTTGTCGCCGTCCTCGTCGGAATCGTCTGTCTCCGAGTAGAGCTTCGAGTCGCGGCTCTTGGGCGGCTCGTGGTGCTGCAGGGTGGCCGACCGGATGAGGTCGATCCACGATTGGAGGGCGTCGGAGTCGTCGGCGGAGAAGTAGAAGACGGTGCCCGTGTGGTAGACCTTGAAGGCGTTGGACCTCGATTTCACCTACGAACAAATCGTTGTTGATATTGGTGAACATATTTTCGCAATCTCGTTTCGTTTTTTATGCAAGGTGTTTCATAACATGTGGAACCCACTTATGGGGTCGATAGGGCATCTGTAGAAAATCAAAATCTTATGATTATGTCCAAAACTTTTTCGTTTCCGAGTGACAGATACATGAAATTTCATGATTTTTTTTGTTTTTTCTTCATGACTCCTGCAGTTTTCAGGATATTCCACTTAAATTTGAAATACAGAATACCCCAGTACCAGTGGTTCGCTATCTTGGAAGGGTATGAATTTGAATAAATTTATTTACTAAAAAATTATCATATTTATTCTTCCTAAAAGTTAATGAAAAAATCTAAAATCAATGTTTTCTCAAAATATACATCTTAGATTCATTACTCGAATGATACGATTTGATTCACTATCCAAAATTCGAACTTGAAAAATATAACATCGAACATGTTGTTATTACCTTTCAATTCCACTAAATATAGGCTTATCTACTACTCTGAGCATTTTCTTACCGCTTGGGCCAACCATTCTATCACTTGAAGTAAAATGATGCGAGCATACTCTAGCGTCTCTGGAAATATTCTCTTTCTCGATCATATTTACTTTCATATCGAGAAACCCGATAATATTAGGATGGGTAAATAATGTTTAAACACGACACTGAGTAACTCACCAGTGAAATGTTGTGTTCTGGTCACCACTTTTAAATTGTCTTGAAATTGAATGGAAGTTTTCAAGTAGAATCATATTAAAACTTTCACACAACCTGCAAATATGCCGTTTAATGATCCATCAAACAAAATTTGATTTGAAAACGAGATAGATAGAAATCTTTATTTGTTCCTTGTCATTTACTAATAACTAATTACCATTGTGTAGATGAGACAGTTAACAAGTGGATAAAATAACAATACAATACAAGAAATGAACATATAGACACAAAATGAGCTATACATAGTCCAATACATACAAGATAATTAAGTATATACATATACATTAAAAAGATTAATAAAACAGTCAAGTGTTAAAATTAAGATTGTCATTCAGATATTCTTCAATTGTATAATATGCTGTAGATAACAAATGGTTTTCAAACTTCCCTTGAATGTCTTGCTGGATAACAGTTTTAATGTTTTTGGAAGATTATTATATATGCTCACGATAGAAAAAGGAACATTCCAAGAGAGGCTAGTTTTTATGTTCAACAAATTGCTTCTGTTCCTTGTATTGTATGTATGGGTTCTGATTTGCTCATTGAATAGTGACATATTTTCGTATATAAACACTACACTTTCATAAATGAATAAACATGTTAAGGTGAGTATTTTCTTTTATATAAAGAGTGATTTACAATTCTCAATTCGAGGTACATTGAAGATGTTCCTAAGACAGCGTTTTTGTAATACAAAAATTTTTTCACAGTGGTTGACATGCCCCAGAATATTATACCATATCTTATGCGGCTTTGGATATAAAAATTATATATTACATCGCTGCATCTATCGTTATATTTCTGGATATAATTTTCAATGCATAACAATATCTTGATAAATTCATGGCAAGATTTTCAATGTGATTCTTCAAGTCTAGTCTAGAATCTATTGTAATACCAAGAATGAATATTTTTGAGACTGTGTCTAGGCTAAGCACGCCCCCATCAGTGTAATTAAGTTTTCTATCACAATTATTTCGAGAAAAGCTTATTATTTGAGTTTTATCATTATTCAATTTGAGATTATTCTCAGTAAAATATTCTTCCAAAGTATTCAGTGTTGTGAAGAGATTGTCCTGAAGTGATTGTTGAGTGTCTGAGCTGAATATTAATGAACAGTCATCTGCATACTGTACGAGTGTTTCTGTTGCGACTTCTGAAAGGTCATTGGTGTACAGAATATATATATAATAATGGCCCTGACGTTTCGCGCTGTCACTGTCTACAATTGGTTGATTACCGGTTGAATGAAATAAGCTGCGTTGGCGCATTCACCAAAATACATCAATCTCCAGAAATACGTGCTATCTATAAACCACTTATATTTAAATGAAGCACTGTTTTAAATGACGAAGATTGAATAAATAGCTTTTGATGCACTTATCGGATTCATATAAGTACCTACTAAAGTATATATGTTTGGGAACCTTAAAAAATGTGGTCATGGGACGACATGGGATCACTTTCAGGGTGTTACTATACTAGTGGGTTTGTTGTTAGGAGAGCAAGCCCAATGGTCTTGAGAATCTTTAGGGAGATATTTTTTCAGGGATCTCACCCCCTGATTTTACCTTTAACTTTATTATTGTTCTTAGAATATTTTTTTTGTAGTTTATCCGTATCTGCGATTGTTATATAGAAACAAATTTTCCTTAATTCGTGTTTTCAACTTTTGGCTATGCATGAAAGAATAATTTCATTTTCTTTTTTGGAGAAATCTTTTTATTTCGATCTCGAATTCAGTGATATTTCTATAATTATTTATGTTTGAATTTTGAAAGTGCGATACAGTACTTTCAAAGCTTCTCGTACACAGCAGACATTTTATTATAACTATTTTTTATATAAAAATATACTAGCTGTTTCCTCTTATTGTATCTTTCAGTTTCCGATATTTTCAGTTAGTTCAGATTAAGAGACATAATATGTAAAAATTTTCATCGGCGACTCTGCCAACTTCGCTTCATTTTCAACTGTCTATATAAACAAATATACGATATGCAATGAAATCATCAACATAACATTCATTATCGCGAAATATTTTGGGATTCAATTTGAGACATCTTCTCAGGGCTTCAAAAATGGAAGATATTTTTTGATTAGATTAACAATATGTTTCTCCCACCTCAATTCATCATCAATCCAGATGTCAAGAAGAAAGGGGTTTCACTTGCATCTAAATTAGCTGTATCGTCTACGTTTCCAGGGTCTGAGACCATGTATATGAAAAACAACTGGGACTATTTTGTTTTAATTTGTATTTGAGATTTTCTGGGAATGAGATTTTCCAACTATTATTCGATTTACCAAAATCCGTGTCATTTGATTCAGTATATTTGCCCTTTTAAGATATAAAGTTCTTAATTGTAGATAAACTACTTTAATGATTGAAATATTCAATTTTGAATTAACACAACCCCTAAATCACAGTAAAGGTGTCACCGAACGATTAGAATGATAACTTTTCGATGTTGTAACAGAATCTACTCCGTCATCCTTGATATCAGATGATGCAGTTTAATGCAACGCATCTGATATCCTGGAATCAGTCAATCAAATCATTAATTTTTTATGCATCCGGCGAAATGTGCCTTGCTTGCAACCAAATTTCAAATACACCTCACGTTTGAATATTTGAAGAGAGAAATTAGAATTTCCTAGATGGAATTCTTGCGCGACTTTTATAGACAAAAATACCTCGCTAGCTACGGCTACTGTGAGACCTGAGAGGAAAATGAGGCTGGATGCTTTGGGGCAGTCTTTCGTCTTAAAGCCGTACAAACAATTCCCCAACAAGACGAACCACCTCTTCTCCCAGTGGACGTTCTGATTCTGCTTTCCCCGCAACCTTTGGTAGAGATATCCTTGAATATCTCCTGGACTAAGGTCACTCACTGCTACTTTTCTTCGTTCTGAAAAACATTATAGAACACCAATATAAATAACGAATTGGATATAAATGATATAAATGTTATGCATTAGCGCTATTATCAATTTTGAAATATACTCACAACTTCTCTTCGACAATTGTGGAAACATTCACAAGATTTGTGAGAAATAAACAGGAATATTGTATATTCAGACTGAAATCATGAATACACCAGGTATCCCAAAAATGTACAATATTATGAAAATCATAAGCCTTATAGCGAAAAATATCAACTACCAAATCGGCACGAAGGAATTGATGGAAAATATTCTGAAGTTAAATTCCTTTTATTTGAAATAACAGGGAACTATCCTGAATGGTGAATTGACTATTCTATGGTTCTTGATAATTTCGATGTAATTTTCTTGAATACCCATAGATTTTTTGTTACTATTTCTTTTCTGCATAATTTGACGAAAAATAATATTTAATGTCCCTAGCTATTACAAAAAATTAATTACCGCATACCCCGTTTGAATTTCAGATACGAAATAACATTCTATTGTGAGGCTTCTCGAACCAATGTGATGATCACCTGTTTCTTTGATGTGTTGGAATTCCAATCTGATTTGTGATCTGTGTGACTTTAAAAACAGCTCTCTCAAATATATTAATTCCTGTATAATTGATAGAAAAATGGATAATTGTTATTTGGATAATATGATTCAATTCTATTTGTTTTTTGTTAATTTCCACTGATTTTCCTGTAATTGGGTATATACCTGTTGGAAAATATCTATCTATCTAACACCGCTGGTCGAGCAATATTGTCTTATGTCAGTTTTCCAAGCGGAATTTTGGATGGAAAAATTCTGAGATATTAAGAAATTTTATCCAGAAGATAAATGTTAATTTGATTCGATGTTGAAGTCAGTAAAAAATTCTTCCTAAAATTCAAAATATAGAAATTTCGGGTGAACAATGTCTGCAACATTCAAAGTTGAAATGACATGAATTGAAATGAATAAAACTCGCGATTTTATTGCTGTAAAAAAACCCTTTTTTATCGCTGTCAAAATGACTAAACGTCACCTTCAGATGGTCTACTGTCTACATGAGTTGATTTATCAACAGTAAAAACACCAAGAGCTTTTTTTATTAGATAAATTTCTCTTAGTAAACGAAACATTTTGCCAATCTGTGATTTTACGAAAAAAAACTGACATGAAAATATTTCGAAACTGTAGGTCAAGAAATATTGTTTGTTACTGATGGGAAAATATCGATTTATTAAAGTGTTTTGTTGGCAAGATAAATTAATGCCATTACATGATTGAACAATAACACAGGCTGATTCACGGTTGATGGTACATTATTAGACGTTTACGGGAAACGGGCCATGGGATTATTCTGAAAATTTGATTTCTTGGGTAATCAGGTTTGTTCTATCGATATAAAATATCTTCAGCACTGCGGCGTTGCTGTTTTTATCGAAAAGTAGCAACAACTTTGTTACATTTTCAGATTCTCCCTGAAGAGCTGATTTAGTCGATCTATCATAATTGGGGTCTAGCGGGAATGATTACAGATATAGGGTGTGAAAAATCGATATTTTTCAGATTTGGAAATTTGTTGTGTTGAAACTAACCATTATTGCTGAAAAGGGCTTGCATGTTCTAATCTCTACTTTTTATTCACTAGCTATCGATTGATATTTACCAAAAAAAAATAAAAGGTGGCTCAGAATTTTGTGTTTTCAATTGAATTTCAGTAGACGTTTCCCGTAAACGTCTAATGAGCCATTCACCATGAATCAGCCTGTATATAATAATAAACTTACTCGAATCCCTCCAAAACTACTTATCATGTGAATGTTCGTGAAAACATAACCAACGGATATCCAAAGTTGTAATGATAGAAATTAAAATGAAAAGCGCCCACAATATGTATATGAGAAACAGGAAGTTTTATCAACAGTAAAAACACAAGAATTTTTTTCATCGGATAAATTCCTTTTTGTAACGAAACAAATTTGCCAATCAGTAATTTCACGAGAAAAACTGACATGACAAAATCGCGAGACAGAAGGTCGAGTGATAAATAATATGATAAAAAACGATGCACCTTTTTTATCGCTTTGAAAATGACAAAACAGTCATCTTTAAATGACACATTTTATATATGAGTTAATATATCACTTACAATTACACGAGAAGTAAACTTGGCAGTTTTTTGAGTTGAACAAAATTCGAATTATAAATGCCAACTTTACTTCAACTAAAAAAAATATGTGTAATTTGGTAAGACGATATGTAAATTAATTAATAAAAAAATGAGATGTAAATTAGTTTATTTAATTGAACGGAGAAGTACAATTGTTAAAAACACAGTTATTAAAAGAAGTTTATTTTTCAGAACTTTCTCGCTTTCGTTAAAAGTTTGCTGCATGCAAGTGGTGGTAGTAACTGTTTCCTGGATTGTCGCCAAATTGACGTAGTTGAATTCACAGTATTGCAAGGCTTTTTCAATTTATCTACTCGAAGAATCTCCAAATCACGATATTTCCACAAATGAGATACTTTTCTGACAACGCGCGTTTGAGACAAATTTACATAACGTCATCAATAATTTGTTTACAATGCTGGCTCTCATGCTTTCAAAAGATAGGTTCTGTTATGTCGCGGGAAAAGTTAGGGCAAACTTTTTTCGCTGTCATAATGACAAAACACCGCGACATATGGCATTTTTAGTGCATGAATTGAATTTTCACTTATAATACCACTAAAGCTTCATTTATTACTGAAATTTTTTTCGACAACATGAATTTTCTACAAAATATTCATGTTGGAGAAAACATTTACAGTCGTGTCGATCGTCTATACTAACTTGCTGTGAGCGTGTTCTTCTTCTTCAACTTGCACTTGCCGGCTATCATCGCCTTCACAATGGAGTTGGTAGGCGACACCTTTGCCTCGCCGCCGCCGCCGCCGCCCCTCTGGATCTCGTAGCTCGGCGCCGACCTCTCCACGTCCGCCTTGCCCCGCGCTACCGGCGTCGACGCCGTCTTCGGCTCGAACGCCCTTGGCGGCTCGGGCGCCGGCGTCGGGACGTCCGCGGCGGCGACGTCCCGGCGGTCGGCCGCCGCGTCGGGCAACTGGGCGACGTCGGGGAAGATGAAGGCCTGCTTGGTGCCCGGGGGTTCTGTTTTGGAGAAACGCGTCATTAGTTTCGTTTAGCGACATCGGGCCGTATTCGAAATTCATTTACAGTGTGTCCAAGTTTCGACACTTTTGGACGATATCTCAGTTGTCTTTGATGGGGATGGAGAGTTGCAGTTTTCACTATTACTGTCCTACCTTCTTTACTCCAGTCAATGAGTGCTCAAAACATAGGTGTAGAGTGCATGGAATATGCGAGAATTTTTGACTTCAGGATTTTGTTAGGAATAGTTGAAAGGTAAACATACTGTCCCCACCCTTGAGTGGTGAGCTAAGGGTAGGAGGGGGGTGGAAATTTACCATTTTTTGGTTTTTTGCTTATATCCCAAAAACCATGCACTGTGGAGAAAAATGTTTCAGATAAAAATGAAAGCTGATTAAATTTTCAATAGAATTGGTCCTCAGTGTACTTGTCGAATTTCGAACGGTTTCCAAGATATACGTTATTTAAAATCGGTAATTTTCGAAAAAATCATTTTTGTCCAAACATTTGCTTCTAGTCCCTTCCACGTTCGTTCTTAACAAAGTTGTAGATCATTCCATTTTCTTCAATTTGATTTTTTTACATTATCTTCAACCAATCAAAAGTTATGGAATTTTTGATTTGTACGCGTTAGGGGGTTGGAAATGTCCCATTTTTTGTTTTCCTGATTATATCTCGAAAACTGTGCACTTTAGAAAAAAAATATTTGGATAAATGAAAGGTTATCAAATGCTAAAGAAAATTGTTTTCCTATATATTTGTCGAATTCCCAACGGTTTTTGAGATATACGTTATTGAAAATCAGTGATGTTCGAAAAAATCATTTTCACCGTGCTCTTTTTCCCAAACGTCTGCTTCTAGTTCCTCCTATAAACGTTTCTCGCAAAAATGATCGGTAAATAAATTGTAGGACATTGATTTATTGTAATTTAATGTACCCTTCTGCCACTTCATCATTTACCAATCAAAAGTAATAGAATTTCTAACATGTACTTAAGATTAATTTTGATGTTCCTCTATAGAAATTATTGTGTTACGATCAATTGCTGTGGCTTATCATGATGAATAAAACTTTAACTATGTAAATAAGGTCATTGCAACTGGAAGGTTTTTTATAATATATAATAGTCCATAAATGAAAAAAATAACATTCAACGCAACATCTCGGATTTTTTGAGGCGGAAGGATCAAGGCTCATTTATCTAATATATTGGTAAAAGCTTTCATTTTTATCTTAAACATTTTTCTCCACAGTGCTGGTTTTTGAGATATAAGCAAAAAAACAAAAAATTGTATGTTCACCTCCTAACTATTCCTTATGAAGTCCTGAAGTCAAAAATTCTCGCATATTTCATGCATTCTATCCATTCATTGACTGGAGTACTTAGGTCTGTTCGCTGTCTCCATTAACTACACTATTGTACAGAATTGTAGATTGTGTAAAACTGATACCGTTCGGTGATTTCCCGTGTACGCTATGTTCGTTGTTAAATTGTTGTAGCACGAAAAAACCAGTTGTTACAATCGATTTGGAGGAGGTGTGATAAGTGTAGTGCAAATGGATATTGGATAATATGAGGTTAGATGTATATAATGATATATTTTGAAAACTTCTTCAACAAAGTACGTAATGGTTATATTTGTTACCCGGGAATCTTTTGTCCCCATTTACGAAAGCATCGAAAGAATTGACATCAATGCCATTGATTGATCCTCGTCAGATTAACTTGTCAACAATTCATCGTCTGAATTCGCGATGATATTCTCTATTATTTCATCATCACTGTGCATTTTTGATACATTCAAAAGAGATTCACAAGCAACGAATAAATACAAAATAATTAAAAGCATAACCTCTAAATCAAAATCCTAGGATAAGCATAAAGCAGAATAAAAGCACCGAACAGATGTTGAACTAATTACACTCCACTTCACTACACTCATCTACAACGTCCAGTGGGTGTAAGAAAATGTAGTGTACAATATAAATTTCATGCATACACAGCGAACAGACCTCTTGTGAAACATGTTTTTGAAATACAGGGCGGAATTGAAAAAGTGAAAACTGTTATCTATACATATTTTTACGTAGAATCCAGTGACAGATATAACTCAGTTATATATTCTTAAACGGAACACCCTGTATATTTTTCAATATTTGAAACATACATATTTCGCGCTTTTCAAAAATATATTACACTCATAAGATATTTTGGGTATAAGCCCAGTTGTTATAGCTAGTCAACTTTTGGCGCAATGACCTGATACCACTCTTAATTACATAGGGTAGAATGAAAATTATTCGTTTAAAATCATTATTCAAGATGAGTAGCTAAACTATTCGACAAATAAATGATGATGAAATGAGTGTTGATTGATTATTGCGCCAAAAGATCTATTTTGAAACTGATATTTTGTCCAGACTATATAGCTATAAAAACTGAAGATTATCCGAATACAGGAGGAGAGAAACCCATGTGACAGTTGATATTGCAGAATCTGAATACCATATAAAGGATTATAACTGTTCAATAACTTTTTCCGATAGTAGGCATACTGGAGGAGTAATGTGCTATATAAGAAGTCATATCAAATATGAAGAACTAAAAAAAGTTAGTGTTTCTAAAGAGTATTGGTATATGTTACTTAAGGTTACTATGGGACATCAACATGTCATGATAGGCGGTGTGTACAGATCACCCAATGGCTGTAAATCGACTTTTTTAGATTGTTTTCATGGACTTCTCGAACATAATATTTTGGGTACTTATGACGTTATAATAATGGGTGATTTTAATATTGACCTTTCATCTGTAAATCCAAGCGCAATAAGGCTCATGGACATAGTACAATCATCTGGATTTCGACAAATTGTTAAACAACCAACTAGAGTCACTCGTGATTCAAGTACATTACTGGACTTGATTATTACCAATAACAAATTTCAAGAAGTTAAACGTGAATTTCCAAGTTTCACAGATCATGACATTATAGGAACCGCAATTAATGTTTGTCCAAAAAAGAGCAGTAAGATGATCTACTCGAGATTCATCTCGAAGGAGAAAATGGACAACATTGGTATAGATTTGATTCAAAAAAATTGGGATTATACTTCCACTGATGTTGACGTCTTATATAATAACTTCATAACCAATATTGAATCTAGTTTAGATAAAGTAGCGCCAAAAGAGTTAAAAAAGTTTTTTAACTCAAGTGGGTGGATTGACAATGAAGTCCGAAGTTTACAGAAAGAGAGAGATAAGTGTTACAAAACGTTTCGCTATACAAATAATCCATTAGATTTCGCAAAGTATAAAAAGAAAAGAAATCAAGTTGTATCTTTAATTAGAGCTAAAGAAAAGGAATTTTACGAAAGAACTATTGATGAATGTAAAAATGATAGTAAGAAAATGTGGCATACACTAAAACAAATATTAAATAATAAAAACACTAACTTCGACTTCAACTCGTTGGACCTAGGTGCAGGAAGTGTCAAGGAAGAATTAAATAAGTTTTATTTTGATAGTATAAAAGAAATTTCTGAAAGCATACCAGATCCTACAAATTTCGGGGAAATGAAAGTTGATGTTAATTCTAATATTAACACGTTTCCTGTTGTTTCCCTCAATAAATTACAAAGAATAGTAAATAACTTGAAAAATAAATCAACGGGTGATGATGTGCTTACAGTGTCATTATTGAAAAATTTATTTCCGGTGGTGGGGTATCCTCTACTGTATATCATAAATACGTGTTTGCAAACTGGTGTTTTGCCAGCAGTCTTGAAGTGCAGTACAATAATACCTGTACCAAAGATAAATAAACCTAGTAAACCCGAAGAGCTGAGACCCATAAATTTACTCCCAGTAATTGACAAAATAATCGAAATATTAGTGCATGAGCAATTAGTGAAATATCTAAACGAAAATAATTTGTTGTTTGCTTGTCAATCTGGGTTCAGGCATAATCATTCTACGGAGTCAGCCTGCCAATTGGTGTGTAACAAGTGGAAAAAAGACATTGATGATGGCAAAATTGTCATTAGTGTATTTGTAGACTTGAAAAGAGCGTTCGAAACAATAGATAGGACAAAATTGTTATTGAAGTGTGAGGCGTACGGAATAAAAGGCATAGTACTCAAATGGCTAACAAATTATCTTACAAATAGGCAACAAAAAACAAAAATTTATGGTAGTTATTCTAATGAAATAGGTAGTACCTACGGGGTTCCTCAGGGAAGTGTCCTTGGACCATTATTGTTTATACTATATATAAATGATTTACATCTTTACCTACAGAATTCATTTATTAATCTGTTCGCTGATGACACTTTAATTTCCATATCTGGGAAAAATTATAACAATATGGTTGAATCCATGAATAATGAGTTAGACATTTTGAATAATTGGCTCAGGGCCAATAAACTTAAAATAAATGCTCAAAAAACAAAGTGTATGATATTAGGTAGCAAAATCAACTGTACTAGGTTCAATCAAGAGAATTTTGTGCTAACAATTGAAAATTCGGTAATAGTGTATGTTAATGAGATAAGGTATCTTGGCATTCTTTTTGACCCTCAACTCAATTTCTCTGGGCATATTGATTATTTATGTAAAAAAATAGGCAAAAAGGTCGGTCACTTTTATAGAATTTGTACAAACCTTTCCCCATGGTGTAGAAAAATTGTCTATAACACTATTATATTTCCACACTTTAATTACTGCATGTCCATACTTCTCTCCTGTTCATCTGCACAAATACATCGTTTGCAGCTACTTCAGAATAAAGCACTGCGAATTCTACTACGGTGTAGCAGATTAACTGCAATAAATGATATGCTAATGACCTTGAAATTTCTAAATGTCTCCCAACTGATTGTTGAGTCTTCTTTAGTATTAATTTTTAAAATTGTTAATAAGCAAGCTCCTTCTTACTTACAAGAATATATAATCAGAAGGGCAGATATGGTTAGTTATGATTTAAGGTTCAATGATCAGTTCTACATACAAGGTTTCAACTCAAATGCTTTGGAAAAAACCCTCTTCATTGAAGGTTTGAGAATATATAATGATCTGCCTCTGTTAGTTAAGACATCAGAAAATGTCAATACTTTTAAAACAAGGTTAAGAAAAATGTATTTTAATGTATAGATTATATTGTTTATGTGTGATCAAATGTAACATTCATGTATTGTTATGTAATAGCTATAGATGCTAAATAAAGTTCTATTCTATTCTATTCTATTCTATTCTAATACTGAAAATATCGTATGAGTAGTATATATTTTTGAAAAGCTCAAAGCATTTATGTTTCGAATTCAAAAAACATAAATTTAGGTTATATGTAAAAAATGAGAGCTCATTTCGAAAATCTGATTACGACACTGGATTCTACGTGAAAAGATGTGAGTTAAAGTTGTAACTCTTCCTTTAATTTGAAAGATAGCTGAGATACAGGAAGGGGTCTCAAAATACAATATTTTCAATTCCGTCCTGTATCTCAACAATAGGAAGGGCTACGACTGTTCTGTGTCCGAGGACAGTAATGTGAAAACTGCAACTTTCTATCCTCAAAGACAACTGAGATATCGTGTAACAGTGTCGAAAATATGACACACTTTAAAGGGTCATTCAGTATATTTAAACAGCTTCTACAGTGTTCATCATTGGCATCAAATGCAAGAGTTGTAGGGTTCGTTATTCAACGGAACACTATATTTTTTTCTGATTTCAAAAATATAATGGTTATTGATATTTTGTTCAGCCGTTTTACATTTTGTTATAATTTTACCAAATCGCAACGGCTGACCAAATATCAAAAACCTATATTTTTGAAAAAAGATTTGAAATTTTTTCAAAAAACATATAGAATGTTTCATTTCATTCATGTGGTCATGGGATGATTATCACTTTCAAATGTTAGGATGTGGCAACCTGTGTGGAGGAAAAACATATAAATATGAATTTCATGTTGACTTCAGACAATTTGCCGCGTTATTATTCTTATGGGTTTGTTGTTCGGAGGTATACACTAACCTTGGGGAGTATCGACGAACGGCGAGGGTTTAGGAGAATCTACGGGGTAGGCGGGTTTCGGGGCAACATCTATGAGGTTTCTCGGTGGCGGTTTGGGAGGTACTTCCGCCCTTCGAGGTTCCACCGGTGGTTCCAATGTGACGTCGTCTTCTTTACGAACTAAGGGCAAGTTTATGGCTTCTGTCACGGTTACTTCCGGTTCAATCTGAAACCGAAATGTGGAATGACCGAGCCGAATTGCAACAAATCTTGGGACAACATTGTATGGAATTTACACTGACGATCTTCAAAAAATTTATAGACCTCTCGGAAATGAATAGAGGTTCGAAGATTTGTTTTTAATGGTTTATTATTTTGGGCAGACTGACCATCCCTTTTTTTCCTTTATCTGCAGTCGAAAGATGAAAAAAAAATCCTGTTTATTCAAATAATTGACAATAATTAATCGTCATGGGATGTTCACAAAAACCAAATATTGACTTGCAACATCATTATTACATTGTTTGATATAATAATAATGAGTTTGCTTTCATGCAAAGTTATTACATTTCAATGAATATATTAAATTAAAAATAAATTATAAAACAATCCCATGAAGTGTTTTTCGATTCGTCCTTTTATATTATAGTTGGTACTCTACTTAGCAGTTTTGTGCATATATGGTTGTGCATTTCTGAACATTATACCTATTGATTGAAAGAACAACTTCAGTTGAAAAGGCTATCTTTCTGAAGATAGTATTTCAATAATGGAAATTAATTTTGATTATGGATTTCAATCAAATAGGCCGGGGTCGATAATTGAAAAAAAATAGAATGAAATCCATTGAAAAAGGAACATAACAAGAACGAAAAAAAATTGAGGGCGATCTGGGGTGAGTTTTTAAGGGTGAAAAAACGGTTCATTCCGATTTCCGTTAAAACTAAAAGTCTTATGAAAAAAATTGAATGACAAAGTTGTAGATAATAAAAAAACTACAACTACTGTATCCACACTTTCTTCACATTACCTCAAAATTTATGTGAAAAACTCAAATAACCTTATTCCGACGTAATATGGAAAAAGCACCCTAATTATCATTCGAAAATTCTAACGTCAAAATATATGCTTTTTTAAAATAGTCAGTGAGATTTTTGTTCATTATGACTTTCTGATGATGTAAAAAATATACATTACTATGGTAAGTTTGCTCAGAAACTGCAAAAAAAAAACAAAACGAAATAACAGGTAGTAAGGCCCAGACCCTCCTACACCCTTTCCCACTTCTTTATGAAATACCTTTTGATGGGAAATTATTTTTCATAGATCACACATATAGGTATGAGTTATCTTGAAATAGCAATAAATAGGCATCTATCTATGCATATAATTCAAAGAAGATTTTACAACTTTCTCAAAATATTGTAGATGTCTGGGCCTTGTAGATTGTAGGGGGGGGGGGTCGTAAGGCTGTGCAGCCTCTTAAGCACTTCGACCTATTAGATATTCTGTGCATAACCCTTAATCTATTCGAGACCCGGGATTGCGAAGTTTATCAGCTTCCTGTGAGAGCTATGTTCCTGATATCGGAGGGCTCTAAAAAGGCTCCTTCCAGGAACTTGAGCCTCTTGCAGAAGAGTGCTGGGCATTCGCAAAGCAAATGTTCTGCAGTTTCAGCGAAGTTCTCGCAGTAGCGGCAACCATCACTCTCTGTTTTACTCATCTTTTTGAAGTGATATCTCAGAGGGCAGTGTCCAGTGAGGAGTCCTGTTACCAGTTTCAAGTCTTTTTTGTCCAACTCGAGAAGCTGTTTAGCTTTCCTTGGCGAAAGGTTCACCAGCCTTTTCGCTTGTCTTTGTCCTGCACTTTATTCCAGTGATATTTAATTTCCTCTGCTTCCCAGCGTCGGAACTCTTCTCTCAAGTGGGCCTTGGCGAGTCCACAGAAGGGTTCTGAGCCAAGAAATCTTGCTCCTTCTTTGGCAAGGCAGTCTGCTTCCTCGTTGCCTTCAACTCCCTTATGACCTGGCACCCATATCAAAGTGACCTGGTTATTCGCTGCCAGTTGTCCCAGGGATTGTTTGCAGTTCCAAGTCAGCTTAGACTCACAAGTGTATGACTTCAGAGCTTTTAGTGCTGCTTGGCTATCTGATACGACATAGATTTTTGCCCTTCGAGTGTCCCTTTCGAGGCACTCCTAGGCACATACTTCTTTTTGAAAGATGGTTGGGGTTATACCAAGAGGTATGAGAGCCTGAAATTTGGCCCTGTAACTGTAACGACTCTAGCCCTTTCATCCATCTTGGATCCATACCACACTAATGCATACCTTCCCAGTTGAGGTCCGTTCTCTGTGCAAATTTGGTGGTTGCTTATAACCACTTTAAACTGCATTTAGAAGTCGTACCTAACTGGCATGATATCTGTCGGTGTAGACTTGGATTCTAGGGAAATATTTTCCAAAATCAACAAGTGTCCAATCCGATTTCCTGATTTGATATTCATTGTCTGACTCAGTCTGAAGGCACTGATTGCTGCATCTTTCATTACACACAGGTGCAATGGTGAAAGATTCAGCATTACCTCTAGGGCTGCCGTGGGGTACGTGAATATCGCCTCTGTAATTCCCAGACAAGCTAGCTGCTGCACTTTCTGCAGCTTGACTTGTGCCAAAATTTGTTGAATTTTTGGACACCATATCAATGAAGCGTAGGTGATCATGGGTTTGACGATCGTTTGGTATGACCAATAGATCATTTTTGGTTTCAGACCCCATGTCTTGCCAAATACTCTGCGGCATGTCCAGCTTGCCGCTATAGCTCTGGAAAGAATGTGGTTGAGGTGAGCTGGATTCCATTCAGAGTTGGGGCTTTAAGTTCATACTTTCGCCTCTTGGTAAATGGAACCAGCACTGTTTTGCTAAGATTGACATTGAGTCCTTCCTCTGCCTACCAGCTTCTGATTGTGTTTAGGGCTACTTGCATGCGATTGGATATTATCCCGTCATGTTTGCCCCTGATGGTTGGTGACAACCAGGTCATCAGCGTAACCTGGAGTCGTGAAACCAGAATCATGTAGCTTGACTATCAGGTTGTCGAAGACCAATGACCACTGCAAAGGCGATATAACTTCCCCTTGGAGACAACTTTTTTCTACTGTACTCCTGAGCGTCTCTTTCCCGTGAGTCGCCACAATGATTTTGCTATTCAGCATTGATTGTATCCATCTAATCTGGGCCTTACTACCTGTTATGTCGTTTTAATTTTTTCGCATTTGCTGAGAAAATTCACCACAATAATGTATTTTTTTTTCACACTATCAGAAAGCAGCAATTTCAACGAATAAAAAGCCCACCGCCTTTTTTAAAAAAGCAGATATTTAGACGTGAGAATTTTCGATTGAAAATTAGGGTGCTTTTTCGGGATTAATTCAAAATAAGGTGAAAAAATAAATAAGTTAAATTAAGAAAATTACTGATTGTTTGCGATGACCCAAACAAGGTGAATTTCACCAAATTTCGTAAAAAAATATTTTTTTGTTGAAGATAAAAATTAAAAACCAAAAACTTGATTATTTGAATTTTTCACATCAATTCTGGGGTTACGTGAAAACATTATGGATACAAAAGTTGTAGATCTTTTTATTACCTACAACTTTACCTACAAATTTTGCCGGAAATCGAGATAAACCGTTTTTATCCTTAAAAAACTCACTCCCTTTCACTTCCCGACCTATAATCGCCCGTAAATAATTTTTTCCTTAATTTCTGTTATATTCTCTTTCTTTTCCTATGGGTTTCCTCCTACTAGTCCTACTATTACTTTTTTTCACTTTTTACCATTTTCAAAGGCTTCAGCACTGGTCTAAAATATGCAACAATAAATCAAAACTATTTTAATAACATGCTTTTCATTGTTCCTACCTAGACAGTTAAAATAACGAGGTCTTATTAATGCCTATTAAAAGTGAACTTCAAAAACTTGTTTGTGTGCCTACATTCAACATTATTGAATTTATTTGAAAAAATATAAGAGTTTCCTAACTATACTAATTTACACTTTTCGATAAATACAATGGAAAAGCCATGCAATGACGAGAGAATTTCAAGTGTCTTCAATAAGATATTAATATATCTTATTATATATATATTCATTTTTAACTTGGTTACAAATATAACTCGAGATTTTCCTGTATTTTGGGAAAGTATGGAAACTTATCTCGGGTTTTTTCTCCCCCAAGAGGAACAGTAAGGTACGTCAACAATAATAATGAACCAATAAATTAATATTTCACAAAAAAATTATGGCCCATGCGATAGTTATATTCGTCAACTTATTTTGTTCCACCCATACTGTTTTATCGAATTGAAGTTTTATTTTTGTTATTTTCACTGTACAGGGTCTTTACGTATATTTTGAACCCCCCTTAACTTTTTTATCGATTGTTCACCCTATTTTTTTTATGTGCTAATAGATTTCGAGATATAATTCAGATTTTATACGGATTCTTTCAGCTAATTAGGATAGAGATGACAGGGTAGCTATGGAAATTATTAAAATATATGTTGTCAAATTGATGCTTGCTATCAAGGATGGTAAACTAGAGAAGGATGGTTCATTCAAGCCATTCTGTCAGACAAAAGGCGTGGCTTCCGAAGGCGCGCGATGACGTAGCCGTCGGCCCTGAATTCAAAATTATTAATTCTGAATAGACATATCTATGCATTGAAAATCACTAAATGGGCATTAACAATAATATTACTATGACGTACCTTTTGATAACTGATACATATTGATTATTGATGGTTATTGGTATGATATGACTTCAATTATTAGTAATTTTTGTGAAGATAATAGGTATGAGATGATTTGAAGTTTACAAAACAGGGGATATATATCCATGAAAAGGTAAATACCTAAAACCCACCTATCATAATATGAAAACAATTTCGAATTGTATATTCTGCTCATATTAAAAATAGTGAAATTTCAATTAAGAATTTATATAGGTACTAAATGATGCATATTATGTTGTTTGCATAGGTACCTATATTATATTCAATGCACAGCAGGTTATTGAAAGTTCATAATTAATCTCAAGCATCCATAGTTTGAAATGAAACTATTTTATCAAGTTTAACAAATATCAGTCTGGTAGAAATTGTGGACATATTTGAATACAAAGTATTTGTGAATTTCCAAATATCGTCAATATTCTTTCAATATAGGTATTGAGAAGGTAAAGATATTTTTCAGACTATTGTGAACGGTGAAAATGAGAAACATTCTTTAATTTCATTTATAGGTACATTATACATATCTATAATATATAGACATCAATTTTCGATTTTCTCATTAGCTGACTATTTTCTTTATATCTTCATTGATCTTTTTCTCTGAGCAATCCAGGTTGTTTCTTTTTCATTTGCAGGTTTTAATAGTTCATCCTCATTATATCTCGAAGTATAAAAAATGCCTGCATCTGTTTACATGAAACACCCTAAAATAATGAGAATACTTCTCGGAATACTCCTTTTTCATGATACATAATCATAATTTCTCGAGTCTTGTTTCCATCTACCCATTTTGTAGATCTCTTTCTTAAATTTAGTTGAACAAATCATAGCTGAGCTATGAGGATTCAGGATTTACATCTGCATGTTCACAACCCATCCACCTTTTCAAAAAAGTATCCCAAACAAAATCAGTGGCTTTTTCTATTTTAAAAGACAGCCAAAACCCTCAGTATGAATATCGAACATTAATAACTATAAAACAAGAAACTCAGCAACATTGGAAGTACCAGCGCATAGACTATCAAAAACGGAAATGAGTCCAAAATATATGGGAATCAAATTGTTCAATAACTTACCAACCAATGTGCGAACATAACCCTTAAAAAGCTTCAAGAATTATGTAAAACACCTACGCCTACCTAAAAAGCATTCTACTCTGTGAATGAATGCTTAAACTTCAATGTTGAACTTAGAACTGCTGTAGATGTATTGTACTATTTGTGAAGTCCCTTGGTATCTGAACTATTTTTATTGTATATGTACTATCCCTTGGTATCTGTATTATTTTTATTGTATATGTACCATATTTATACACATATTTTATACTCATATTTTACACTATACACGTTATTGGTTTTTATGTATTCTTAATTCTAGTTTGACGTATTCTATATCATTTGTATTATCAAAAGAACTAATAAATATTGATTGATTGATAAACAAAGATTGAGGGCCGTCAGTGACGTCACCAACGCTCGCCTCGCGTCGATCAATGTGCCAACATTGCGTCTTATGGCAATGAACCATCCTTCTCTAGTTTACCATCCTTTGTCATAATGGATTTTAGTGACAAGGAAAAATACGATATACTATCAGAATGTTTGGAAAATAATATAAACGTCGAAGCCGCACAACGGGAATTTAGAGCACAATATTTGGAAGTCATTTACAACGAATATTTTTTTATTCTTCCGAATCCGACAGAGAATCCGTATAAAATCTGAATTTCAACTTCAAATATCTCGAAATCTATGACATGCATTCATCAATTTGACAACAAATATTTCAATTATTTTCATACCTATCCTAACTTACGATCTACAGTGTCCTTCATAAAGTCTGCATCATATGGGAAAAACTTTTATTAATGATTTATTTTGAAATTCGACTTGGGCGTTAAGTTGTGCTTTGAAAAATATGAAAAATGACCTACTCGGATGTGGTCACGTGACTTTCGCGACCTGTCAAAAGTAAATTTTTTCAAATTTGAGATTTGTACCGTGAAAAGTCGTAAACTTTGGTTAGATAACAGTAAAGAAGTTTTATGATGTTTTGAATTATGACGTTGGTATCATTTTAATACTGAAAAAATCCACTTAAATGAATTCTTATCCTACATGCTTGAAGAAACGTCAACTTTGCATCAAAAATAACAGAAATGTTAACCAGTAATTCTCATTTTCTTGAGAAAAACATATTTTTTTGGATGATTCGTGATTGAAAGTTATTGGCATATTAGAGCTACTGGTATAAAACAGTTTTGTCGAAGTTACGATTTTTTAATGTTCCAGAAATTTTGTAATTATCAAAAAAATGGCAAAAAGTGAAAGTTGCAATAGAACGTTCAAATTTGAGATGTAGGTGTAAAATCGAAAAAGAACCAACTATTCCCCTTAAATTTTTTTGAAATTCCAATAAATAAGCCTATGTTCAGCGATTACTTTGAAAAAATATTACTTTTGACAGGTAGCGAAAGTCACGTGACCACATCCGAGTAGGTCATTTTTCATATTTTTTAAAACACAACTTAACGCCCAAGTCGAATTTCAAAATAAATCATTAGAATTTCTCGAAATCTATTCGGAATAACATGATATGTGTATATGGATTTTAAATCAGAAAAATAAACCCTATCAAATATGAACAAAATATATGGGGTGTTCCATTTAAAAAATATATTTGATACCCACAACTTTTTTTTATGATCAACTGTTTTTCTGTTTACGTATATGAAATCTACAAAAAAATATACATAAGATCATGTTTTGAAAAAGGAAATTTAACAATGAATAAAAAGTAAAGTGGATTTCAAAACATACGTGAAGGCCCTGTACCTACCACACTATTGCTGATCACTGAATACATGACTTGAATAAAAAATAAAAGAAAAACTCTACCGCCAACATCACTCACCGCTCTCCCCGACACATCCTCCGCTTCCCCCGCGACGCCCCTCGACCCCTCCGCGACGGGCGTCGCCGGCGCCGTCTCCGCCTCTGCCTCCACCCTCCCGTCCCCGTCCAAGTCGTAGGCGGGCGTGCTGTGGCTCTTGTCCAGCCTGCCTCTCAACCTGGTGGTCGCGCTGCGGGGCGGCACCGCGGGCCGCGTCCGCCCTCCCTCCGGCTTCTGCGGCACCTCGGGCGGCCGCTTGGGTTGCGCGCGCGGTAGCACGCGCGGCCTCGCAGCCGGCGGGGGCGGCGGCGGTGGGGCCGCCCCCTGCCGCCCGTCGAACTTCCTGATGATGTTGTGCACGTTGATATCGCGCAGGATGGGGTCCTTGACGCAGGCGGGGGGCGGTTCTGGGCAGGGGGGTGGAGCGTTAGTGGACAAAATATTCAAACTACCCAACACTAATTACGTGGCATCCCAAAATTTTGCCCTCATATAAATCTATATAACTTGTTTCTGCTTCCACTATAACCTCGTACAAATCATAAGGTTCTCCACAAAAAATCGCTTCAGGTTTTTTTTATGTTCTGGTTCTCACGAAAAGGGATATCCTGTAATGTTCAGAGAATATCGTGAGGACCAAGGGAAGAAAGGAAGGTAGGATTGTGAGAAGGTTTATGAAAAATTGAAAATTAAATTTTTCATAAACCTTCCCACACCGATATCACTATCCATTCTAACTCAAATCATCCTTATCAACATGAAGTTGCAGCTAATCATAGTATGATTCATAGATTGGTTAATGTTCCACTTTCAGAAGAAAATTTCAATAAAGAACTGAACATCATAAAACAAATTGCAGTTAATAATGGATATTAAGTCAACATCATAGAAAATATTCTCAAAAAGAAACTCCATTCAAGAGCTATTAATCAAGTTTTTCCTTTTAACAAAAACACCGACCGAAATTACAAAACATTGACCTATTTTGGACAAGCAACTGAAAAAGTAGCTTCATTTTTGCATAAACAAGACACTAACATTGCTTATAGAACAAATAATACTTTGGGAAAGTTTATCAAAAATAATAAAGACATAGTTCCTAATTATGAAAAATCAGGAGTATATAGACTGAATTGTGGAACTTGCCCGAAGGTATACATTGGTCAGACTGGGAGAACTTTTAAAAATCGCATCCATGAGCACCACATGAGTTATGTAAATAGGAAAACAAATTCAACATATTCCAACCACCTTTTAGAAGAAAATCACGATTTTGATGAAGAATTCAAAATATTACATGTTGAAAACAAAGGAGTGAAACTTAACTATTTAGAAACACTCGAAATTAATAGACTCAAGAATTCAAATCTTTTGCTTAATGACCAATTAGATTTGAATAATTCTCCTTTGTTGAATTTGTTTTCCTAAAAATAGCTTAATTAGATAGTAATTTTATTTTTTGTTATTTACCGCAATAAAAAGAGGATAAACATTCTTTAATCCCTACAGGTACAAATATTGTTATAACTGTGTAATTAGGTATAAATATGGTTGTAAAAAAAGGTAGGAGTTGGTGTTCTTAAATTTCTGGAGATGGTATGCCTCGGGGAATACCTTCCTAGGCAATGAGTTCCAAAGTCTCGATGTTCGTTGGATGAACGAGTCTTTGGAAATGGACGTTCTGCAGGTCTCTAAAGTTACCACGAAGCGGTGTGAAGACTGAACTTGACGGGTTAATCTCGAAAGACTGCTAATGGAGGAACGATTGTTGATATTTCAGAGAGTTAGAAGAGAAACTTCTGTGCAAATGGAGAACGAGTTTCTTGAACACAATGGGGTTCAGGCCACTCCATAGGTAACGTGAGTTTTGAAGCTCGGTCCGACTTGGTCATAGTAAATAGAGGTTTTTTTCTACAACCGGTTAACAAAATAGCCTTTGACGCTTTCAAATCTCAACACAACGTTGACTTTATCCGAGGAATGTCAAAGTGACAGCATTTTGCGCTCGTGAGCAGAAATATTGAAAGAACCCTCGCCTATATCATAAGTTTATAGTTGAAATCGAACTCATATTCTCTTGCATGATTGAAAATAGTGACTGGATTATATAATGCAAATATTGTAAATTTTAAACTCCTATCAGAGAAATCGAGGCAAAGTATGAATTAAAATATGATAGATTCATGACATGGTGCCATGAAATGCTTTAATGTTGAAGATATCGAAATAAGTATCCTAAACTTGTCGCATTTCTCAAAATACATTACACCGTAGAATTCGAAGCAAAAATTATATTTTCTATAATTTCAGTTATACCTCATACTCATGGTAGTTTGAGAAGCACCAGTAGTAGTAGTAATAACATATCAAGTCTTCTTGTTTAGGAAGATTATAGGTTTGTTCGCGTTTCGAAATTTGGAAATCGTTCTAGGATTGCGAACAACCAGATACGCAATAAATTGAATACGGGATAGTTCTCGAACAGTCCAATCAACTCATAAACGAAAACGTTATGTTAACGTTATGTTAACGTTGATTTTAGGTTATGTCATAGGGCTGTGGTTTTCATGACTTTGTGCGTTTTCATCATGTGCAGTAACACTATGTAAAATGAGAAACATCATAACAGAAATTTCCATGAATTTCTTCTTTTAGGTGAAAATAATAATTTTTATGAATTATTATGGCAGGATGATGAAGTAATTACTTTGATAGAAAGGAAACTTTGATGTTGATTCATTTATATTAACATAACAAGTCCAAAAATGCTTCTGGTCATATAAAAACTATGAAAAAGTTATGGTAACTGATTGAAAGGGAAATGTCAAATGATAAAATTGAAATGAATGATAAAATTCTGACTGATCAAACCTCCGCTCAAACTGATTGGCTACAGAATTAACAAAAGATTTTGACAACCTAAGATAACGTCGAAAATAAATATAGCAAATATTAAACGAAATAAATAGACATGCCTAAAATGATCTTTGAATTCTTTCAAGAACACTTCTTCACCTGAACTTGAAGAGGACGATAAGCTGGAGCTAATATCCATATTTTTCGTTCGAATCCTCAACAAATCAGAACAACAAAAAAATAGGTTAGAATTATCCAAAATAGTACACACCAGTCAGAAACTGTCCTTGCTAAGATGCTCGGACTATTTTGAACCGATTCTAAACTATCCTGGACTAGTTCGAATGGAACGAGAACACAAAACCTATGTAATATAATGATAATGTCCGAACGCACTCTACAAAAGTATTTAGCGGAGATTGACATCCCAATTATGAATTGGCCCCTTCGACAGAAACCCTATTGAAAATGTTTGGAATGCTCTTAGAAAGATTCGTGAATTGAAAGTGACTTTATGCAGCACTTTCAAGTAATAAGTTGGTTTTCAATGTAACCATTTACGCACTTGTCATAAGTTCAAAGCCTTATGAGAATGAAAGGATAAAGAATATGGGGCCAGCTAGAATTTTCTCGAAATTATGGCGCGGAAAGACCTTTCTCTCATTATTCATTGAAAAAAATATAATCTGTACCTACTCACTTACGAAACAATCTCGTTAGATTGGATAGATTATTTAACATATCTTTCCAAAACAAATGCACTGTGTTGAAACGACAACACTTCTACTTACAGTAAAATATCCATTAGCAGAATACAACAGGAAGAGTATGAAAAAATGTAAAAATTATATATTCATTTGATAGACATAAATAATTAATTTATTTGACAGACAAATCTCTGAAATTTTGAAGTTCGAATTGCGACATTGACAATTCAATTCCTGAAATGATATATTCAGTGCCGGTTGCTAAAAGTTTTCTGTTGAGGTAGGATTAACTATGCTAACTCGCGAACTTAGGCATGCGTTGCCATGGTTACATACGAATTATTTCGCGAGCGAAGCATGCGCGTTTCTTTTATTTTTCCAAGAAGAAATGTATAAACATTCCATATATAAGGAATCGAAGTGGCAACGACGCAATTCTGACTTTCGGAGTAGGTAATGGGAGGGGTGTCATAGTTATGCCAAAATAATTTTTTTGAATATTTTTCGACCTTTGCGATAATTTTTGAGGTTTATTCTGCTACCTTTGTCTACTTTTTGCATGAAAAAGTGTTTTTGGTTCAGGACAGTGCGTAAAAACTGAATAATATAAGTGAATTACTTCACCTAACGGATTTCCTAAGTTTGTTTTGGAAGTGAGTACCTACATGGGTTTTACCAATAAAAAATGAGAAAAAGGTCTTTCCGCGCCAACATTTTTATTGATTTGTTGTTTTTATTATATTTTGCATCTGTAAAAATGTCGTGAAAATTCTAGGTGGTCCCATATTATTCACCTTCACCTAAAAGTTAGCCAACATTCATCTCTCACTACTTAAAACTCAATCGATGTGCTGATTGATTCGTGTACTCATGATATTATGTAGGTAGTTGCTATTTTTATTCAGATCAAATATATTCTATGATCTCAAGGTGGATTCATGCAACATCAACTTAAACTAAAATGAATAAAAGATTTATATGGAATTTAAATTGAGAATATATATATATGGTATTCATGCAACATCAATTAGGAATATTGAGAAATTTAGTTATCTGTCAAAACTGTCACTGTATATGAATGTTTATGTCATAAGTAAATGAAAATGGGAATTATAATAATTATATGCTGATTTAAACATCATCAAAAAAATCATAAAATAGCAGAATTAAGAAAAAAGAGATAAAATATTTGATACTACGCACGCGTTAAATTAATTAATGGAAGAAATTAATTTTTTAGTTGAATGTTGGCCATCTTTCTAAGTGCTAATCTTAGTTTTAATTTCTTAGTTACATGATTTCAAATTATTGATTTTAATTTTAAATTCATTCAAGTTTAAATGTGTGCTTCAATTATGACAGGGAGGTTTTTAATAATCTTTGTATGGGTCACTTTGCCTTACGACTTAAATCTCAGAACGAAAAACTTGTGACTTTAATTTTAAATTCATTCAAGTTTAAATGTGTGCTTGCATGAATCCACCTTTTATGACAGGGAGGTTTTTAATAATCTTTGTATGGATCACTTTGCCTTACGACTAAAATCTCAGAACGAAAAACTTGTGACTTTAATTTTAAATTCATTCAAGTTTAAATGTGTGCTTGCATGAATCCACCTTCAATTATAACAGGGAGGTTTTTAATAATCTTTGTATGGATGCCTTACGACTAAAATCTCAGAACGAAAAACTTGTGACTTGAAACTGCTGCATAAATACACCGCAAAGAATTCATTTCAACTTCTCACCGTGTATCTCGGCATCATTCTCAGTCTTGTCCTCAACTACAGCCTTCATCTTCAAAGCATCGATGATCTCCTCCACAATCTCCTTCTTCCAGTCCAATGCCATGCTGGTGCGGTCCGTCAGCTCGCGCCCCTCATCGATGAACCCGATGTTCTCGTTGTTCAAACTGGCCAGGCTCGTCACGCTGACGCTCTTCTCCCCGTTCAGGTTCGTCTCGCGCCTCAGCAGGCTGTCGCACTCCTCCTGAAAGTTGACCCGCTTCTTGGCCGACTCCCCCCGCTTCGAGTTCCTCCTGCCCGACTGCCCCAGCCCGATGACAGTGGTCGGCCGCGGGCTGAGGTCGAGGCCGACGTTGCACGAGGCGCTCTTGTCGCGCAGGAACTTCGAGTCCTCGTCGAATTTGGTCGAGCCGTCGATTTCGTACGAGCTGGAGTGTGTCGTGGTGGCGCGCGGTTTGATGAAGTCCCAGTACTGGCGGAAGAAGAAAAAATTTAGTTATTATAACTTTTATACTGAAAAGTGCAAATTAATGAAAATATATTCATAAATGATAAACTAAGTGAATATTAGAGAAAAATAGCAGGTGCCTTTGTCTCTACGCCGTTAACCAGGCCGGATGACAACGGATTTGTATTGTATAGAAAATCTGGCACCGAAAGTTAAGCCAAAAGTAGAAGAAAAATAATAGATAGATTATATGTATAAACCACTACAGGGATACAATTTCAGACGCATCTTAGGTGCAGCCTACAGTGGCTTAATAGGTTACAGTGACGACAACGGAATGTCATCTTTTCTATTGGTTGTTTCAAGGTCGACGTAAATCCGCCATGTTTAGGCTAAATTTGTGATAGAAGCATTGGAAATATCATGTTTTTTATCAAATTCTTGTATATTCGTGGCTTTTGAATAAATAATCGCTTGGAATTCGACCTGCCCAGGTAAGTCCCTCAATCCTATCTAATATCGAGTATTTCTGTTGGGTATAAAGTGAAACTGGAGACAAGTTTATGTTATGAAAATAAACAACAAACAATTCTGAGAATATCTCCATTTAAGATAGTTGTATAGTTCCTATATCTGTGTTAATATATATTATAATCATCAATATTATGAATATTATGAAAGTTGTGAATTATTTCACAAAAAATTTATCTAACCTACAATATAGTTTCTGATATGCATATTTTCAAGTGGTATAATTTTTAGGTATTAAAACTCAAGAATGCCTGGATGTTCAGCTTTCAACTGTACAAACTCTGCAGCTAAAGGGTTTTTGATGGAAACTTTTCCCAGAGACCCAGCTAGAAGAAAACTTTGGGCAGCGAGATAACTGGCAACCAACAAACTATTCAGTTCTTTGTGGTTTTGTGTGCTATACAATATTGTTCCATATTCTATATGTTCACTTTGAGGGGGATATGTGGAAACAAACTTCTTGTCATAATTTGGAAAAGATAGCAAGTAAAAAAAGATTGTCAATAAAGTCAACAATTATGGCAGTAAATCTATGAGAAAATGAAATAAATGTATGTGTCCAACTTATATTATTGTGTTTTAAAAATAAATGAAGTGTCGATTATTTTATATATGTATTTATCATTTCAAAATAAAATTAATGTATTGTTAAGTGGTCTGTTATTTATTTCTTTTACATGTCCTTAAAATGAGGTAAGTAGAATGTAGAAGAATATTTCAAGACATACATATAATCAATTCATCATTCTCATATTATATAATTCGTCGTTTAACTCGAATACCAGTTCAAATCTGATCAACTAAGTTTATTTAGGAATGTAGTAACGTTGTGTGGAAGCATCGTTTGAAATTCGTATTTACCGCGAATAATTGAAAATTTTGAATTACCCGCGTTATATTCGCATTCTCGAAATTGAATATTACTTCATTTATAAGGTATAAGTCATTGAAAAATTATACACAATAAAGATAGTATAATAGTACATCATGATCAGAATGTTATCACGATAAATTATAGTCCAATTCCACAAAAATCGTGAATTTTGTGGTTTCCTCCTATAATACCCATAGAAAATTTGCCTAAACATGGCGGCCGCTAGCCCATTGGCGTCACTGTAACCTATTAAGCCACTGTAGTGCAGCCTCATCCCTATAAGAAGTACCTGGGTAAATAACCGAAACGGTTGAGCCCATATTGAAGTAGGAAAGGAAGGACCGGGTGTCCCAATGAGGACGGCAAGGTGCGATAACATAAGCCTTACGGCTTCGGGAAAAATTTTTTTTCAAATTGATGGAAAATAATAGTTTCTGATATGACCGTCGGAGGGCGCATTCAATATAATGTTTTATCTTGATATAAAACGAACATATGAAACCCTTTAAATTACTAAACCACATCAACTAATACTAAATACAAGACAGCTTCAACTGGTGGAAAAAAAAATTAAACATAAAAGTTGTAGTGCTTCACCGGTACTTCCAAAACATACAATTACAATATTGAAAAAATGACATTTTTTCCCGAAATGGAACACAAATTCTTAACTATAGTGAAATACTTTTACGCCCTAAAAATGGCAACACATGGGAAACAATTGTTATAGATATTTCTGGAAAACTCAAATGGCGGTTCGTTTCTGCATGTCTGACTACTAAAAAATCCTTTAAGACTTAAATCACGTGCCCTCAGATTTGGCGGGAATTTGAAAAAAGTTATCAGTGGTAGCAAAAAATGGTTCATGTTGACAAGATATCAAAAAAATTTATCGGAAAAATGTACTTGGAATTTGTGATGCCATAGACTTCTTCCTGAGGTTAAATTATAACTTGAACATAATAAAATAATATCGATGAATGATTGCTTTGATATTAGCTTTCGATATAATTTAATTTTAGTTGAAAAATATCGTCCTTGTCAAATTGCGAGAATATAAATGCAAAATAAACGGTGAAAATTGTAATGATAATCATGTTGCAACTAGGGCATAGAAATAAGATAGAGTATCCTATACTCAATGCCTTCTTAATCAAGATATAATCCGTAGTAAACATAGATTTAAAACGATAAGCATGATTTCCTTTTAAAATAAGCAATTTGCAAATAACTCGATAACGAAAGAGACATCGAATAACAGTTTGGGCTTCAATGTAGCTTTCGAAAATTGTAGAATGATAAATGCCGAAAGTGACAAATGGGGTGTCATTGTACTCACAAAGTGATTTTCTATTGAAATAAGTGGAAATATACCGTGTACCATGTGAAATGAGAAAGTTCGAAACTGAGGTGATAGGAATTGAATTAGATTCTTAAAAAAATGCATATTTATGTATTATACCTGCACTTGTTTATCTGCAGATACAAATGAGTAATAGGGGTGAGCCATTTTTGAGAATCACAATGTAAAATGATCAAACTTATATCTTCACTTTTAACACAATCACATTCGATATAAAAATAGGAGAAATTTAACCCAGCCAATCTGGTAGTACGCTAGACTTCAGAAATATTGGAGATTGGTATTCTACAAGTTCTATGTAAAATTTCAGCAAATAATGGTTGGGTTAATTCTACATTTTTTCTCGACTGAAAACGGTTCCGAATTGTTTTTGTTTAGGAGTTATATTTAAAAACTATATTTCCATATTTTGATCGAAAGTTTAGTGTTTTTCAATGTCAAAGCCGTTTTGAATTGTGGATATTGATTAACCTTCATTAACAACTGAACATTGCTTAACCTCCATTAAAAATTGAACATTGCTTAACCTTCATTGAAAGTTTACAATCAAAATAATAAATGATAAAAATAAGAAATTTTCGAACTATGAAATTTCTTCGAAATGTCAACCATTGAATAAGCCTCACATCAATGAACTGAAGGTTAGCTGTGTCCTAAATTATTTCAATAATTGTTGATGGGTAATTAGTTCAATTTCAGTCTCATTCATCATTCAATCAATTTATTGATTGAAATATGGAAATGTTTTATTTAATGCATGTAACATTAACGGATCATTTGCCAAAGTCTATCAGAGTAGAGTAGTAAACTTAATTTTCATACATGATTGAACCACACTGTGTAAGGCAAATTGAATAATTCAGCTCTAGATCATTCAATCTGACTTATCTATGCGTACATTTTCTGAATCATTCAAAACCTCAATTGTAATTTCTGTTCTAAAAAAATAATATAAATTAGACTCCACCAGGTTCCTCGAAACTATATGACTGGCATTTTTACCAACCACTTCTGTCTTACCTCGGGTAAGAGAACATTTCAACCGATTATCAATTTGGATTTAGATCAAATATGAATACAGCAAATGCTAATTTCGCGATACTTACTATACTGAAATAATAATCAAGAAAAACTCCCATTGGGCATTTTCTGTGACATTTCCAAGACTTCAGATTGTGATTTGTGACAAAATGGTTCGAATAAAATAATAATAACAATCTCACTGACGACATTTAAATAGAAACGGCGGATAAGAAAAAAGGTGTTCTTTTAAAGCATATGGGAAATTTATACAAATATTACTTTCTTTCTACCCCATTTAATTAATCAAAATTGTTATAGCTTTATGGTCGAATGGAAAATGTATCAATGCGTACCTCAAAATTTGCAGATTGATCCGTTGTTCACAAATAAAACGTGAATAGCCCTGGATAACTTGCCTTCTGAGAATCTATTCGAAAAATAGGAAATCGTACAGATTCACGTCCAGTCAACAATAGCACAATACCATCAAAATACTATTATGAGAAAAACAAATGTGTTATCATCGTCTGAACACCAGCTGATATCGTAATTCTTATCACAGGATGTGAAGGAGTTAAGAGACCGCGGTTCAGAGAATACAATTATTTGTATAAAATCGGATGACTAATGAAAGTACACCTACATAGATCACCGGAATCCTATAGCGTACGAATAATACACAAGAGAAAACGCAGATTATATAATTTGTATAGAGTAGGGTGATCCTTGATCTGCGAATGTTTTGTTGAATATGCCACCAAGAGTGATAGGGTTCGTGATAATTGAAAAAAAGTACTCTACCTCTGCCAGTTTGAAGTCTCTATCGTGATAATAAACCTAGCCTACTGCAATTAAGTTTTTGGTATTGAATAATACATGCAATACATTTTATTCTGAGCAGATGATTAAAAAAATAAAACTTATTATAGTAACCATTCCTTAGACATTTCGTAATTTGTGAGATAAATGAACCCACCCAATCTCTTGTTTTTGAAGATATGAAGAAATGCTAAATAGAAAAGTTGAATGAAATTACATGAATTTTGATTAACATATGTCTTCATTTTCCCGAAATGGACATCAAATTTGGTATTTCAAATGTAATTTTTTGTCAGGTCGATAGAAATTTCTTTTCTGATTCCATTGATATCAGCAAGTTGCATATTTGGATGAAAAATTAATGTGCTATTGACAATCAATGTTGATTGAACGATCGCATATCATTTATCACATAATGTAGATGAACATAGTGGGCAAATTAGTTTATTATGAATGAGTAATTTGAAAAATATAAGGGATTCAAGAATATAAAAATATTTGAAATCAGGACTTGAGTTGATTGAACAACTTTTGGCAGTCAAATTGTATCTGTTCATCAAATGACAATATATTGTTGTTTTTCAAGGATGAATAGATTTCATAAATTTTCAAAAGGTTCAAACGGAGGCCATTGTAGCAAACATGTAAAATATCTAGATTTTCGTTAATCAAAGTTGTGTTTCAAAAAATCAAATAATAAATTCAATTCATCTGATGAACCATCAAAAAGGACCATACAATCATCAACGTATCAATACTAAAAACTTTCTTGAATTTGATTCAAATATATTAAGTTGAATTAATGTCTTTCTTGTATTATATATAATCACAATAATCCCAAACGATGTTGGTATTTCATTTTTATGAACGGAAGCATGAACTGTTGCACGAATAGCTTGTTAGTCAGCTTCATCCAATGCTTACATAATTTTGAGTTCTAAATTAGATAATTTCGATGTACAAAGAATCATAAAACCGAATGATTCTTTCAAAAATGTTATTGTGGATATAAAACAACTATCATCAGAATTCACAAAGAATGACTTCATCATCATAATTGCTGGCTCGAATGATTTTAGAAACAAGCATTATCCACTGTTTAGAGGAATCAATGAGATAAGGTATCGTATCAATACTAATATAACTACTGTACCATATATCAAGTAAGGAAATAAAGCCAATGTACCGATCTTCAAGTTCAATCAACAATTGCATGAATATGTAATGAAACTGGATACATTTGCAGAGTGTAAAGTATCTTTAATAGATATAAATAATATTGATGGTTTTCAAATGGAAAAGGTAGATCTATGTTATAGGATTGTGACTTCAATATTTTGTGAAAAAAATAAGTCAAATCTATTATTTGTAGCAGTGACTGATAAAAAAGCTGCAGAAAATATTACAGTATAGTAAGTTGATAATAATTCATCAGAATTTTTAGACCTAAGTTCTCGGACACAAGCATTAGTGTAAGAAGATGTATTGGGGAAATATAAAATATCGGAAAAATGGAGTAAACTAAAAAATTATCCTCCGTCACATAATACCATACTTATATTGAATATCCAGTCTATCAGGAATAAAGTTGATGAGTTTTCTATTTTTCTTGACCATATTAATATGCCTGATATTTTGATATTGACAGAACATTGGCTAAAAATCGAGGAACCTTTGTATCCTCCCAGAAATATAACAAAAACAAAATACTGCCGGACGAAAACTTCCCATGGAGGAACGATTATTCTAACAGAGTCCATTGAAAGTCATTTTATCGATATTGATAAATTTGATGGATTGATAGTAGAAAATGAATTCAAATTTTCAGTCGTATATAATAAAATGGAAAATTTATATATTATAGGTATTTACAGACCTCCCACCTGTAATGTATATAATTTTATAGATCGAGTAGAAACACCAATTACCAATTAATTCAAAAGTATTTATAGGAGGTGATATGATCATAAACTTCGAAGATAGGGTCTCAAATGTAACACAAACATTGAATAACCTTTTTTTATCATTCAATTTGAATATGCATGTAACTGAGCACACCAGAATTTCACGAAACTCAGCAACAATAATTGATTACGCTTGCTCAAATATTGATGAAGAAAATGTTTCTTGTTTTGTCATTCCTTCTGGCCTTTCTGATCATGAAGCTATTTGAATAAATATATTGTCGAAACCTAAGAAATGTCGTAATATCAGATATGGAAGAATTTACAGTAAAAATAACTACATATAATTCAGGGAGTATTGCGAAGAAGTCAATTGGGATTGTATGTTATATGATGAGGAATCATTACTTGTTTTCCACACAATATTGTCAGACATTTTTGAATACTGCTTCCCAGTGCGTAAACTGAAATTTAATAAACACAAGAAATCGTGGATGACACCAGGCATAAAAATATCTGGAAATAACTTAAGATCACTGCACACAATTAGAAAATATACAACGAATCAATATTTTATAACTTATTTCAATGACTATAAGAGAAGTTATAAAAAAATAATAAAAGCTGCAAAAAGTAATTACTATGCTGACCGTTTCTGGAAATCTAAGAATTCAACAAAGGAAAGTTGGTCCATAGTAAATGATATCAGGGGCAAAAAATCATCAAATATTGCGAGAAATGAATTGTCACCTAATATATTGAATGAGTATTATTGTTCCATTGGCGAGAAATTAAGAGAAAATATATCAACCAGATGTGACCCACTGAGCTTCCTAACAAATTCTACAGGATATAATAATTTTATCATACCATTCACTAATGAGCACGAACTGAAACAAATAATTACAGAGATTAAAAACAAAAATTCTGCTGGAATAGACGGAATATCGCTGAAAATTTTCGAGAATCTACCCGAACAAGCATTATATGTCCTGGCTAACTGTATAAATAAATCTTTTATGACTGGTATATTTCCGGAATGCTTGAAAACAGCAATTGTCATACCATAGCACAAAGGAAATGATCTGAATAATCCTTCAAACTGGCGGCCTATATCGTTGTTAACGAACTTCTCAAAAATTATTGAGCGATTGATGAAGAAGAGGTTGATGTCTTTCTTGGGGGGAAATAATGTGCTCTCGAATGTTCAGTTCGGATTCCAGACTTCAAAAAATACTATAGATGCTATTTTCGCCTTTCTGGAAGATACATATTCATCTTTGAACAAAGATGAAGCTGTTGCAGCAGTCTTTTGCGACTTTTCAAAAGCATTCGATTGTTTTGACCATGAAGTGCTACTGAGAAAACTTCACCACTACGGTTTCAAAGGACCTACATTGAAATGGTTTCAAACTTACCTATCTGGTCGAAGAGAAGTTGTGAAAATTTTTGAAAAACAGTCACAAATCTGTGAACTCAATTATGGTGTACCTCAAGGATGAGTACTAGGACCAATTCTGTTTTTGATATATCTAATATTGGAATAGAAGGTCGTTTCACTGTTTTCGCTGACGACACTACCATTCTCTGGAGTCATAGAAATGTTGATATGTTGGGTAGAACTATATCTGAAGATATTCTTAGTATCAAATGCTGGTGTGATTCAAATTTCTTGTGTTTCAATTTCAATAAAACGAATTTGCTTACGTTCAAATGTTCATTAGATCATATATTTTTGGACAATCACCGGATAGAAAATAAAAAACACTGCAAATTCCTAGGTGTATGTATAGACAGTAATTTGAAATTCGATGAACATGTTTAACGTTTGGCCAATAAAATTTCTAGTGGGTGTTATGCCATAAGAATAATTTCAAATGAACTTGGTTGTTCCATGGCTAAAATGGCATATTTTTCATTGATCGAAACCCACATCAGATATGGAATTGCATTTTGGGGTCACTGCAATTCCCAATTATTAAATAAAATATTTGTTCTGCAAAAAAGGTCACTGTGATATATGACGAAGTCAAAAATGAGGGACACTTGCAATCCTCTCTTCATCCACCATCAAATATTAACTGTTACATGTTTATACATCATCGAGACAGTTTGCTTGATTCAACAAAATAAAACAAATATTGGTACCACCAGAACAGTTAAATATAATACTAGACAAACTCATAAGAACATGATATCTCTACCCATACCAAAGTCAAATCTCACGAAGCAGTCTCTAATATATGATAGTGTGAAAGTATATAATCATTTACCAATAGAACTGAGAAATATGAGTAAGTTCAGTGAAGAATATTTTGAAACAAAAAGCTTATTATTCCATATCTGAATATTACTGTGATAATTTGTGTGATATACAGGGCTATTCAAATTTGAGTCTATGCATGGAGATTTCGATAACGGTAAGAGATAGAGGGTTGGTTAAATGGGGGCAAAGTAGCTAATTTCAGAGGTTAATTATATAGATGAAAAAAATATGACCTAGCTTCTTCAGTTCTGGAGTGATACAGGCAAAATTTAAAAAAAATGTTGAAATTTTACTGGTAATAGTTCAATATTTCCAAAACACTATGTAATTCAGATGAAAATACTAGGTCAATATAAAACATGACTCTTGACATTAAAAAAAATGCAATAAAAAATAGTATTTGAAAATTAAAAGTTGAGGGTGGCCCAATTCATACGATACCCTGTATATAATTTTTATTCAGATATTTGGAAAGGCTACAAAAAGTTGCTATGGCAAAGTGGTAACATTTAAAAAAATCTTCGTAAAATAAAAAGATATAGGCAAAATAATTTGGATTTTTCCTGTATAACTCCAGAACTGAAGAAGCTAGGTCAGATTTTTTCATCCATATAATTAACCTCTGAAATACGCTACTTTGCCCCCATTTAACCAACCCTCTATCTCTTACCGTTATCGAAATCCCCATGCATAGACTCGAATTTGAATAGCCCTGTATAATTAGTTCGTATATGTATGTACTACGATTTATTTTGTCTTCATTAACACTCTCTTATATTATATTATTTATATAGGTATTTTAATGCTTTGTCAATAAGATGCATTTCTACGACAATAAAGTATATTTTGATTGATTGCTTGATAAGTATCCCTTTGGATTCGCTTCTTCCTTGGGTATGCAACAGTGTCTTCAGCCTACATTTCAGCGACAACTTTCTACATGGTTCATTCCAAAAAGCTACATCAGCTGCTGCAAACTCAACACTGAGTTGCTTTCTGTGTTTTCCTGTTCTATATGTCTGATAAACACACTTCGTAGGAACATATTTACCAGAATGACTATTTCTGGCGCTGGCACTATATGCACTCATGCAGATTCTAGGGCCTGGTTCAGGGTTTTCTGCCATAATTATTCAAATTTCAATGTATCCAGAAGTTAAATAACGGTGAACTGAATTGTTGAAATTCATGTCCTTCGATTATTGAAATTACACTACTTGATTAACAAAACTCACGGTAAATTTGATAGAAATAAAAATACAACATTCAATCTCGTCATCTTTGAATTTTATTTCACTGTTGATACACGTTCGGTCAACTAACCACTTCCGTTTTTGCGATATCTTAATATTTACATTGCGTAAACTCGCTTCTAGACCAATGGGAAGAGATGAAAAACCTTCCCTATCTCGTCAACGCTGTATTTTTAACTGAAATGGACTATAATATTGCATTAGGGAATTTTTTTTATCGGTTAGGCCCGAAATTTTTTTGATTGAGTGAGGATTATGGAAGTCAGTCAAATCTTTAATCACATTCTTGAGCCATGAAGCTTATTTAGAAGCAGGGGAATTGCAATATGACACAATTGGTCTGATTGGAATATTGAATTATGAATTTTAGGAAGTCCGTACTAAAGTGTGGTAGAGGGATTCATAGGAGTTTTTTAGAGGAACCAAAAAATGTACGGCGTCAATGAATATGCTGATAGAAGACTTGAGATAATTTAAAAATTCAGTAGTGGGATCACAATTCAAGGTAGAAAAACTGTCTGTTAGTTGAGAAAGAAATTACTTTGGAAACATAATCATACCTACAATTCAGTTTCGGTGATAAAAATATTTTCACCAGAAATAGTTTTGGATAACTTCGGAAACAGTGATATCACAAAACCTGGTAGGTTTATTATCAGGAAGAAAAAATAGTTAATGAAAGTTCTAGATATTTCACTCATTAAAAGATCCTTGTAAGGGAACAAATTTTGTTCAATTTTACGTTCAGATTCAATAGCGAAGTTTCTGTAATTTTGGATTTTGTTAAATTTGTTCACATTATACTTAGACCAATATTTTGAAAAGATACTTCTTTGTCAGTGGTATTGCATGAAGAAAGACATAACACTAAGGTGATATTTGTAGTTGCTGGAGAAATGATTAAATGAGTGTAAATCATACTTCACTGAAGGAGACTGAGTTGAATTTAGGTTGGCAAGTTTTCTCTTTACTTTCCACTTTGATCACTGTATAATATGTCGCTGTTACTGACTACACTTGACAACATGTTTTCGAATTTGTATTATATGTTACCGTCCTGAAAGAAACATTTTGGGACACATTCCAGATAATACTCGATTATTTGAGAAATTGTAGAACAGAAAAAGATACAACTTCCTCGAAGCTATCAGATGAGAGAAATTACTCAAAGAATACAGTTCTTGAAGCCAAGATACGCGATATATGATGTTCCATTAATAATCAGAAATATTTCAAATGTAGAATTCTTATCTCAATGTTAATATTCCACTCAAATCCCTCACATAAAATGTGGCTCCTTAATGATATAATTTTTTATTTGAAAATTCAATAAATATATTTCACCGTTTCAAAAATTTTTACAAAGAATTATCATCTTCATACTATAAAGACACTTTTTTTGTTTAGAGAGAGGCCTTATTTCTCTGAAATTCTCGAGTCTTGGAGATGCTTACCCCACTTCACACTATCGATATTTGTAGTAAAATCACCGGTTTAAAAAAATAATGGAAAACTCTAATCTATAATCGAGTCACTGACTGAGCCAAAATTTAAAAAATTGAGCATCGGAGGACTTCTGTGCATCTTGGTCTATCGACTGTGATTTGAATTGGTTTTATATTCATATCACCGTTGCCGCTAGAGGGCGTGATCTAGAGTATCAATGGATATCGTGATTTTAAACAGAAAAATTAAATGTAATGGTATGCTTAGTATTACTTGATAAAATAGAGAAACTAGATATCAACAGACCAACGAAAACCGCAACATGATAGCTTTTTGCTAACGGAAGATATTAACGATCAAAGTTGGAAAAATGATTTATTGCATGAAGACAAAAATAGCAATCCATGGAATTATAATAATATGTCTCCTATATGTCAAAAAGAATTCATATTGTTGCAATTGTGTTGATTATTCATCTAATTTACTTATCTCTTTCGATCTTTGAATCAGAAAATTATGATTCTCACAAATGAAGAAGCATTTGATATATTGGCAATTTATTTCGAATGCATGAAAAATGCAACTGTTGCTAGTAGAGTGTACGCGGCGGAGTACCCAAATAGACGACATCCCGGAAGAAGAGTGTTTTTTCGAATCGCACAGCGTCTTCGGACCACAGGAAATGTGCATCTTCTTGTATATCGAAGACGTCGTAGAGTTCGAACGGAGGAACAAATAATAAATGTCGTAGCTAATGCTAATTTCAACCCTCATATTAGCACACGAGCCATAGCAAGAGACTTGGGATTATGTCAAACCACCGTTCTGAATATTCTAAGAGAACACAGGTAACTACTCATGTTAAGTAATAGTTTATTGGTAACGAAAAACTAAGTTTTATATGTCCAAAAGCAAAGCATTACGAGAGTTAAATCTCTTGAAGTAATTGTCTTATTGCCCTTAATTATTCAAATACTATTTTAGATTGCACCCATATCACATAGTCCTACAACAAGAGTTGAAGGCTCGAGATTTCGATACCAGGCTGAACTATTGTAACTGGCTCTTGAATATGATAGAAGATGATCCTGAATTACTTATGCATATTATGTGGTCAGATGAGGCTACATTTTGCAGTGATGGTAGTGTCAATCGCCATAATATACACTACTGGTCCGAAGTGAATCCCCACTGGATGCGGGAGGTCCAACATCAGGGTCGTTGGTCAGTGAATGTGTGGGTTGGAATTATAGGTGGACAAATAATTGGGCCATTTTTTTAATAACACTCTCAATGGGGAGAGATATTTAGATTTTTTAATGCATGAATTGCCTCTTCTTTTAGATGTACCACTGGCAATTCGTCGTGACATGTTTTTTCAACATGATGGGTGCCCGGCACATTACCATAGAGAAGTTCGAAATTTTTTAGACCTTACATATCCTGACAAGTGGATAGGACGAGGAAGTTTATTCAATTGGCCAGCCAGATCCCCAGACCTGACGTGTTCAGACTTTTATTTGTGGGGAAGATTGAAATATCTTGTGTATGCCAACAGACCCACGACAAGGGATGACATGATGGAGCGAATTCGGCAAGCAATAATGAGTATTTCGGCAGCAGAAATTGAAACTTCTGTTCTATCCACTCGTCAGAGACTCATTTCTTGTATTGAAAATGACGGTGGACACTTTGAACATCTGAGGGGCCACTAATGACGTTCTTAGTAGTTCTTTGTTGTGATTTGTGTAATTTTTTATTGTTGATTTTGTTACATTGATCGTTAATATCTTCCGTTAGCAGAAAGCTATCATGTTGCGGTTTTCGTTGGTCTGTTGAGATCTAGTTTCTCTATTTTATCAAGTAATACTAAGCATACCATTACATTTAATTTTTCTGTCTAAAATCACGATATCCATTGATACTCTAGATCACGCCCTCTAGCGGCAACGGTGATATGAATATAAAACCAATTCAAATCACAGTCGATAGACCAGGAAGAGGCCTTTTCAACGAGCTCAAGATTATTGAATTCTGTTGAAGATAACCAGAGATACAGACGTTTAGAAAAAACATAATTTGACGTTCCCCCACCACTTTATTTTTTGAGATGGGACAAAAAGTGTGAAACAAAAAAAACTAGGAATTTATCAAGGATCAATCTGCATATATTTTCGAAACACCTTGTTGATACTAGATACGGAGAAAAATTCAATTTTCTCTTCACTCATAGCCGTTACGCCACCTAGCGGTTATCTTAGAAACTTAAAAATATTTTCCAGTTATTTTTTAGGGTCACTTTTCTCAAGATAATTTTTTTTTCAAAGTTGTATCTTTATCCGTAGCTGAGATATGGCCGAGAGCCGTTCTTAGTTGTTCACCCTGTACAGCCTCAGCAAACTAAGTTTCCATCTAGATTGACTATTATACGGATCTCCAGAAATATTGTTAGTATAATGCTTGAATGGTTGAAAATAACTTGACCGAGTAACCTGCACGGAGAACCTTTTTGCTCCGTTAGATGTTTTTGACCCTTGTTTTCTATTGAGTTATGTCTAAGAAAAATGAATTCTGCTTCCTACTATCGTAACTTTGAAGTAATGCACTAAAATTAAAATAAAACATAAAAATATGCACAATACACAACATAAGTAAATTTTACAGAATGGAATTGAAATGTTTCATTATAAAATTCGTCCAAAGTATAGAACGCTCTATCTAGAAGATATTTTTTGCCTTTCTGATTGTTGACCGGTGATTACACATTTTTCTGGCATTGTATATAAAAAAAATACTATGTCGCTCCGCTTTTTGAGACCCCCAATATGAATAAAACTTATGACATTAATGGGATCGAATGAAACCCTACAACTTTGGTACAGATTTTTTTATGTGAAATGAAGAAGTTATGAGAGTGAGCGCGACGGACTTTTGGTCCTCACTGTATTTAGCAAGGTCTGAGAGTAATATTTTGAATTAGAAATTAAATCTTTTTTTCACCAATTCTCCAACAATTAGGAAGTTTCCTTCGAACGAATGTTCATGAAATTATAGTTTAAATAACCATATATTTCTACTGTCTAGATTCTAGAATGACTGCTGAAATTATCTGAAAAATTTAATTTTCAAAATACAACAGTACTACCTAGATTTGGTGATATTTGTTGATTATAAGTTTCTAACTCAATTCGGTCGAGTCTACGGACTGAAACAAGTTCAAGTTTTTATTTGTCATTTTTGATACAAACGTATATGTGACACGTCAATTTACATAGGGTGAAATAGTGAAATACAACACAAGCTAAAATATATAATATAAAATACGATCAAGAGGCATTTTCATACTCTTTGAGTGAATAAAAACAACCTGTTAGAAGATATTCCTTGAGTTTTATTCTAAATTTGATGTAATTTTTCTCTTCCTTAATTTTTTGCGGTAGAAGGTTAAAATATTTTGTTCCTGCATAATGCGGCGACTTTTTGTGCGTGGATTTCCTTGTTTTGTGTGAATGTTTGAGAATTTGAATGAACATAGCTGAGTATTTTATAAAGGAAAATGGACGGTAATGTAAGAATATGGTTGTTTTTGAATGTTGCTCTGCAAGATTCTCTATAATTGAGATCAAATATTAGTCGTAAGAAGCGTTTTTGGATTATAAAAACCCTATTTATATCCGTTGATTGCCCCCAGATTGTGATATTCATACTAAGCTTGAAACATCTAGGATACTATGATTTAAAAAATTTGATTTTAGTGTCAAGAAAGCATAGAATATTTTTTTGAGAGATGTGCACAAGTAGTCTATATGTTTTTCGAATGACAGTTTACAATCTAGTTGTGTACCGAGGAATTTTGTGCATTCTATTGTATCGATTCCCAGATTGAAGGGAGGCGGGCGGCAGTATTTGTTTGAAAATTGAATGAGTGTTGTTTTATCCTTATTACTTATCAGGTGATTGCATCTACACCACATTCCAAATTCATCTATAGCTGTTTTTATTTTAGTTTCCATTTCATCCGGATTTGGGAACGCCACGATGATGGTAGTATCATCGGCATACATAAAACTCGGTCCCCTTTTATATATTCGGGAAGATCGTTCACATAAAGTAGAAACAATAGTGGTCCAAGTACTCCCCCTTGTGGAGTCCCCAAATCCACCGTGAGCGGATCTGATAAGTTGTCATTAACTTTCACAACTATTTTTCTATTTGTCACGTATGATTTGAAACAATGATTGAGTGATCCTCGGATACCCATTTCGAATAGCTTTTCACTCAAATAATTTGGATTTATAGTTTCGAATGCTCGGCTGAGGTCGAAAAAGATTCCCATTACGTGATAATTTTTGTTAATATTTTCATATATATGCTGAATCATATCAGTCGAGGCTGTTTCAATTGAAAAATTGCTTCTGAAGCCGTGTTGACAAGGGGTTATGAGTGCATTATTATTCAGAAAACTTACCGTTCTGTCATATATGGCCTTTTCAGTTATTTTAGATATTGAGTTTAAGACACATATTCCTCTATAGTTTTCAATTTCTGAGGGGTCAACTTTTTTTGAACACTGGGACAACTTTGGAAACTTTCAATTTTTCAGGGAATATACCTTCTTCTACTGACTGATTGATAAGGTTTGTCAATTTTTTGGATAACACATCAGCACAGTCAATTAATATCCTCATTGGAATTACGTCAAGACCTGCTGTGGTTTTGTTTTTGAAACTTGTTAAATTTTTTTTCATTTTTGTGTCAGTGTACGGCACAAAATACATACAGGGTGAGTTTTTTATAGTAGTGAACTGGTTCTGAGGTAAGTTCAGGGTATCGATTTTTTTTCAACTGAGTTCGAAAAATGTTTTCCCATTTTGTTTGGTAATGACAGATTTAAATCAATATTACAATTTGATTTTAATTCAATTTTAGTACTGTTTTCCCTGTTTTTACCCAACTTCTCATTCACTAACGTCCAGAGTGTTTTCTGCTTGTTTGATGAGGTGAGTATTTTGTTAGTATGGAATTGTTGTTTTTCGACGATCATATTGTCATTATGTAACTTTTTTTATAGCGATATAGAGAATTGAGATTTTCATTTTCGGGTTCTTGTTTCCGTATCCAATTTGACGTTTTTAAGTTTTCAGATTCTTGGTGGGGTTCATTAGAGTATTTGAACTTTTTTGTGAATGCATTTCTTTTGATTTTTTTGTGTAGGAAAACAAGTTTCAAAACACCAATTCAAATGATTCAAATACTCGGAGTACATTTGATCAATGTTTTTTGTTGGATCTGCTTTTTCCCTTGTTTCCATTTTTGTTTTGAATTCATGTATATTGGATGAGGAGAATATTCGACAATTTCTTTCGGTACAGTTCGAGAGTTGGTTTTTGTTATTTTGCTGAGAAGTAGAAAGCTGTTGCTTGCACTGTTAGAACATGGAATATTTAAGTAGCAGAATGAACTTAAAAAAATAAATTTTTTTTCGTACTTGGCAATAATTTCATAATCTATTTCGATATTTATGTCTCGTCTATAATTACCATTTCTTTGAGCACCAGGATAAAAAGTGAGAACATTTCAACCGTGCACTAAAGGCTTTGCTAGGTAGTACGTCACCATAATGGTGGAGGAGGATAAAAAATACGTATTCGATGAATGTTCACAAATTATCCGAATTTCGGAAACTTCCCCATTGTAGAAAGAGTGTCTGTAAAAGACTGGATTCGGGACAAACATAAGAACTACTGGAAAAACATTCCAGGAAATATACATGGGAAACAATACATCAAGGAACCATGCCACAGACGAACTGCAGATCTGCTAAACATGAACAGTTTATCTGTTCATGTTTAGCAGATCTGCAGTTTCTCTAGAAGGCATATACTTGAGTCGCGTTCCGATATTACTAAATTCACTGATGACAGTCAGCAATTTCGGAACGAATTCAAGTTCGGTAAAATACCGTTGAAGGAAAATAACGGAACGGATAACAGAATATCCCTTTGCTGGCAGTAGAAAACAGTAAATTTCTAGCCTCACACAGGGTGACGATTCAGAATGCGGGAAAATGCTAGCAGCGCAATTCAGTAATTTTAGAACGATCTGAAGCACCCAAGGACATTCAAATACGGGAGACTAAACGTTCCATTGATAAATAGCTCTGAAAGCCGCGCAGCGAGTGCGAGAGAGACAAATACACGACGGAGGCTCTTTGGAAACAATGTATGTGTGAAGGTTCTCATCATCGTCAGTGGCGTTTTCGATCAATTATTTTTCATTTCAATTGATCAAATCAAAATATAATCAGCTTTCCTTTATTTCTCATTAGAATAACTTCGTAGGTTAGTACAAAAATATAATGCTATCAAGTGAAACTTTTACATACGTCACAAATAAAATTGTGATCAAATATACAAATCCAGGATTCAAAAAACATGACATGAACATAAAATACAATTTTGCCATTATAAGCAGTACTTGTTGACATAAACCTCATTTATATCCCACATAATAAACTACAATAGACAAATTATTTCTTACACTGATTATATTCATACAATGCCCATATACGAACAATTTCTTCACTATTGAAAGTGTACAGGAATCAATTGGCACATTCTCTAGACCATGTTTAAGAAGTAGGTAGGTACTCTGAGGAGATAACTCAAACTTCAGTAGCTGATGGCAGTCTCTATGGCATTTTCTATGGCAAATCTTCAGAGAGAAATCGTTGAGAATGTTTGTTAGTACTGTAATAGACTAATTCTCAAAGCAGTCTTTAGTTTTTCTTCGTACTTCAGGTTGACATTGTCCGTCTAATGTGCTTGTTGCTCCTCATCTTTTTCAGTTGTCCCAGAAACTGTTATCAATATTATCTCAAGTAGAATATTGTTCTTATAGTTCTTATCAACCGTTTTGATTGTGTAGCACTGAACAATAGTTTTTTTTTGTCATTGAAAAATGCATGTTCTTAGGACGTTTCCGATATTCTACTAGAAACATAATTTACTTTTGATTTGAAAGAATTCGACCATAACATTATCAACACTATTATATTGATATACCTAAGATGAAACATGGCCGTACAGTTGTAGGCTATTTTGAGTCATGCTTGTCAATCCTAATTCGACTTTGACAAGTAGTGTAAAAATTCTAACCATTTTTGTCAGAAAAGTTACAAATATGTACGTGTACTACTTTTTAATGAAATCTGAAAAATCATAGGCAGGTTTACACCATACAAACCTTGTACGACTTCTTAAAACACAACTGTACATGGCACGGTCAACCATTTTATTCATAGGATGAATATATAACCAAAACATGGTTGAGGTATATTTTGTAATATGGCAATTGTAATAAAAATAATATATTCGTGATATTTAGCAGTCATAATATGTATTTCGAATCTGGCACCTACTTTTGGACCGGACGCTTCTGTCTAATAAACATAACCTCTATTTTAGCCTCTAATAGTACTCACCGGTAAAAAGTCAAATTTGGTTTCAAATGATCTAACCATTTATACACAACACACAAATATACCATATTTGCAAACAAATATTGTTTCTAAAACTCACAAAAAAGAAAAACGGCTAAAATAAATCGAATCGGTATCATCGAAATAAGTCGAAAATTCAGCAACCTCGCAATCGCCAATCTTCTACAATTAGTAGAATATTCTAGTGCAGTGTTGCCAAAAGTGCCGATTTGTATGGTGAAATGTGATAAAGACGGGTTAATTTCATTGGAATATGTATTTTACATCAATAAATCAAAAAAACTATGATTCGATGACAACTCCGATTCATAGAAAGGAAATGAAACAATTATGCTTCAGTAAAGTATAGTTATTGTTTTGTGTGAATTATTCAATCCACTGCAAGATTGCATAACGTATTGAAAAATTGTGTAATCTGGCAAATATGTTATTGGAGAAAGAAAGCGAGAAAAGGAGGATCAAACGATGACTGATCGCACAAAAAAGTAAATAATGAAGTATCTTGTGTTTGAATGTCTTTGGAAACACTGAACAGTACTGGTTGTGTAACGAAGTTACTTGAATTTTTATTAACATACTGTATATAGTAGTAATCGGGTAGTATTCTGGGTAAATATCGTGCTAGGAATTCCGTTATTTTTCGTAACGATTTGTTTTCACACACCGGAAGTGATTTAGTAAATATCAAGTTAGCGCGAAGTCATGATTTGATAGTTATAATTACTGGTACTTAATTAACGAGATAGGCTGGCGTCCGACGATATCGAGTCAAGTTTGCGGCGATGCGCACTTCGAGCGATCCCCACTGAATCAAACCGAGAGTAGAGTGGGGCGAACGGAGATATACCCGCGATCGAGACGCGAAAACGCCAGTCCTGCTTGAGACCGCAAGCTGAACACTAGACTCTCTTGGGAGCACCGCAAAGCTGAAGCCGCAGCTGAGTGGTCTGAAAGAGAGAGAAGTTCGAAACCGCGAACTAATAACCGAAGATAGCCAACTTCTTGAGACCGCAAGGAGTAGGTAATTCATAATCCGTGTTGAGTTGAGAGGGCCGTACTTGCATTCTTGTACAGGGTGACTATTATCCCACTGTCAGCGAATTATATTCGGACTGGGGGATATTAGGTACATGCTAGGCGACTGCTTCAGGTTCTGCGAATTCTATTCGGTACCTGAAGTTGTCTCTGGTTGTTTTACTCCCTGCTTGAATCAATATACGGGGTGTTTTGGCATACCATCAGCGAATTATATTCGGGTGGTAGGACAAAATACCAGGGAATCCCTACCGTCTCCCTTAAGATAGACTCAGGAAACCGCCGTACCCGCCGTATGCCTGATTAGAGTTTTGCCACTGAACAGACAGCTGTACAGAAGCGACACTTATGGCGGTCCCTTTGAAGTTGGAGGGGCAAAAATTGGCGGCCTTTAAACTGGCAGTTGACGTTTATCTTATTTAGCACACTGAGAAAAATGTATGATTATTTACAATTTGAATTCTAAAACTACACAGAGAGAACCACAACGCAGGTATTAATGTAGAATTGATTCACTAACTTTAACGTATCCTGAACATCTTTATTTATGAATTAGTTGGATGAATCATTTCCTGATTTGTTTATCGTTGAATAAACGAACTTTTTTTTAAAATATGCTCATAACTTATAACATTCGAATTAGTTATAAAATGTGAATTTATAAATAGGTCGGACGTCGAAAATTGACTTCAGTTGTAAGGTCAGGTTGATGGGATCTTACTGTTTTTTTAAGGGGTGGGATATTCAGAAATTATCTTGACTTATATGATGATTTAATAATGAATATTTTACATTTATCAAATATAACATATATTTTTACAATACTTCATAAAACTACGATTATTCTTTTCTACTCAGGATTAATGACATAATATCCTAATTATGTATGTCACATATAGATGGATATATGATATATCTTCATTTTATTATGAACCCTATATGGAAGGTTATATTTATTTAAACTATTCGAAGACAAGTTTTAGTTTTATTAATACACCACTTTAATAATCTGTTCACACTTTTTTATACCATACCATAAAGATCTCAGTACAGTACCGTAGGGCGTAGACCACAGAACATTTTAATGTGTCATGTCACATGTTCTAATACGCGCCATCTATCATCTAATCATTATATCTTACATACAGAAAACTATTAAGAATTGTCCATTACAGTGAACTACAATACTGCCCCGCAATTCTCTAATAGGCATAAAAATGAGAACATAAGAAAATAATATTGAGAATACCAAAACAAAAATAATAATATGATCAATAAGCTCACTGAATATTTCTGGATTATATTTCAACAATCTGCAGACAATTTCTGAAATACTTCAACTTTTGATTTGTTAAAGCCTTAGTTAAAATGTCAGCTTCTTGTTTTTCAGTTGGTATATAATTCAAAATAATTTTCTCCTGATAAATACATTCTCGGACAAAATGATGTCTTACATCAATGTGTTTTGTTCTCTTGGTTTCCAAAGTTGAGGCCATTTTAATACATGATTGATTATCTTCATGAACATTGATAGGAAAAACATCATGTTGCATTATTTCTGAACACATTTGCCCAATAAATAGACATTCACTTATACATGCAGATAGTGCAATGTATTCAGACTCTGCACTCGACAATGCGACCACATTTTGTTTACGTGTTTTCCATTCAATAACATTGTTGTTGATTTTTATCAGAAAACCTGTGATACTTTTTCTATCTGTTACATCATTCGCAAAGTCTGAATCTGCAAAAGCTGAAATTTTTGGATTTACATTATTACTTTTAATAAATTTTAAACCATAATTCTGTGTCCTTTTTAGATACCTCAATGTATGTTTCAAGTAATTCCAGTGATTGTAAGTATATTTATTTTGAAATTGACTGAAATAGGTAATAGTAAAACTCAAATCTGGTCTGGTTCCAAGCATAACATACATTAAAGATCCTATTAATTCTCTGTATGGTACATTTTTGTCACATAATATAGCATCCTTTTCACATTCAATTCTGAGCTTAGGTTGCATTGGTAAATCATGAGGTTTGCAATCAACCATATCAAACTTTTTCAATATTTTCTCAATCAAGTCTGTTTGTTGAATAAATACATAATTATCAGATTTAGTGATTTCTAATCCAAGAAAATTTATAACATTATTTTTGAAAACTGTCATTTTAAATATATTGGTAAGTTTATCCACAATACAATTTAAGTCTTTTTGAGAATGTGAAAATATAATTATATCATCAACATGAATCAAAAGATACATGATATCATTAAAGTATAAGCATGGGTCCTTTTTAGAACGTTGAAAACCCAATTTCATCAAAGTATCATTAAACAAAGAATTCCAGCATTTTGGTGACTGCCTGAGTCCATACAAAGCCTTTTCTAGCTTACATACTAAATTTTTATTCTTGACATCAAGTCCCTCAGGTGGCCACATAAATACTGAATCTTCTAAAAATCCATTCAGAAAAGCTGATTTGACATCTAACTGGGTTACATGCAAATCATATTCTACAAATGACAATAACATTCTGATGCTTGCCATTCGGGCTACAGGAGCATAAACATCATCAATTACTAAACTTTGTTTAAAACCTCGAGCTACTAACCGAGCTTTTTTCTTCACTTTACCTTCCACTAACTTCTCACTGAACACCCACTTTGAGTCGATTATTTCTGCCCTTGGTGGTGGTAAAACTAATTTCCAGGTAGAATTCTTGTCCAAAGCACACAGCTCTTCATTTATAGCTTCCTTCCATCCATTATCTTGTAGAACAGCTTCAGAATAAGATTTTGGCATCCCCTCTAGAAGATATCCTGCAGAAAGTGCTGCAAAAAAATTCATTTCATCATCCAGCTCATATTCTTTCAAATATTCTGGTATGCACTTCTTTCTTGAACCTCTCCTTATCTCTTGTTTTTCAGGGCTTATCTTGTTATTGATTTTCATTATGTTTTCTTCAGTCTCATTATTCATTTCTCTATGGGTATTTTCCTTTTGACCTACTATTGGCAGATCATCTTCATTTTCCCTGTCATGAATGGATATTTGTTCATGATTGTTTTCTAGGTTTGTTTTTATTTCCTCAAAAATAACATTTCTTGCATGTACAATCTTTCTTTCCTTTTCATTCCACAACCTGTACCCATTATCAGCATAACCAACCATTATCAATTTTTCAGAACGTGGATCTAATTTAGCTTTTCTAACTTCCTTTGGAATCAAATTATAAGCTATACATCCAAAAACTTTAATTTTCTCAAAATTTGGTTTTTGATTATTCCATATTTCTGCTGGTGTTTTATCTTTTTCTATAGCTCTTGATTTCAATCTATTTATCAGATAAGTACTGGTTCTTACAGCTTCACCCCATAATTCTTTGTTCAATTTTGAGTCAAAAATTAGGCATCTTGCCTTTTCCATTAGAGTTCTATTAAAACGTTCAGCTACTCCATTCTGTTCGGGGTTATAGGCAACTGTATATTGAATTCTGATCCCTCTTTCATTACAGAAATCTTTGAAAGAATGTGAACTATACTCTCCACCATTATCGCATCTGAGTTTCTCTATGTGAGTATTGAATTTGGCTTCAACCATTCCAACATAGCTTTTAAATTTTGACAATGCTTCACTCTTATTACTTATTAGATAGGTCACACAAAAATGAGAGTAATGGTCAATGAAAGTAATAAAATATGACTTACCATCATGTGTAACAGGAATTATTGGGCCACATATATCTGTTGATACAATTTCTAGAATTCGTTTAGCCCTTTTTTCTGGTTGCACACTCACATAAGGTGTTTTTGTTTGTTTAGCCTTCAAGCATATCTCACATAAACTTGGGACTGGATATTGTGATGAATGTCCCATTTTTCTATGCATATCCATTTGTTCATCAATACCAATATTTGCTGTGCTGGTATTTTCATTTCCTAGCTCAAAATATACATAGTATAAATTTCCTTTCAAATTTCCTTCCAGTATACATGTTTTAATCTTCATTATAGTAACTTTTCCATTTCCAAAAACAACTTCAAGTCCTGTTTCTTCAAGTTTCCTAACTGACAATAAATTATGTAATAAGTTCTCACATAACCATGCATTTTTTATTACTACTGATCTTCCTGTTTCAGTCTTCAGCTCAAGATTTCCTTGTTTTATGGCCGTTATTGTTTGACCTTGCTTTGCTACATTTATTTTATGTGAAATGTTCCTACTATTTGATAAATGGTTTATAAAATCATTCTTAATTAGATGATTTGTTGCTCCACTGTCAATAACAAAACTTATGGTATTTGATTTTGCTTCCAGTATATAATCATCTGCTGACAAAAATGATATTGGTTCCTCATCATTTTCAGTTGCCATTCCTTCTGTACTATGAGCATTATATCTATATCTATTGTAATTTCCCCTCCTTCCTCTATTTTTTGGACAGTCAGATCTTTTATGGCCTATTTTATCACATAAATGACATTTGAATGGAAAGTTTCCAGTATTAGAGTTAAGATTTCCACTTACATTGGCATTACTTCCAGAACTATTATTTCCTCTTGAATATCCTCCTCTATAAGTTCTTGATTGAGTTCCATATCCTCTTCTGTATCTTCCTACAAATGCTGTATCAATATTTTCATTTTCCTTTGATTTTGTTTGTCTGGCTTCTTCCATCAGTAGTTTACTCTTCACAAAACTTATATCAACTGCATCCTGGTTCTGGCAAAACATTATGTCTATTGCAGTAGTGACACTTTGAAAAGTATCTGGCATAGCTGATAGTAGTTGTAGAATGAGTTCATTATCATCAACTTTTCCTCCTGCTGCTTTCAATTCTGATATTGTATTATCAAATTCTGTCAGGAATGTATTCAGTGGAGTTCCACTGGTATATTTTAGGCTTCTTAGTTTCTTCTGTAACATAACCTGTGTAGAGATACCCCTTTTTGCATAAGTATCTAAAAGAACAGTCATGATATCCTTTGCAGTAGTTTTCAATTTCACTGATTCTAAAATGTTGTCTGACAGACACTGTACTATAATGGCCCGCGCTTTTATGTCCTTCTTCCTCCAGCTTTCCGCTTCGGTTCCTGTTGTTAATTGTGGCATGTCTTCTGTTAAAACTTCTGAAACTCCCTGCTGTTCCAGCAATAGTTTTACACGATATTCCCAATTCGAGTAATTACTTCCATCGAATGGTTTTACATAGAAGATGTTTTGCTTATCCGCCATTTTGTTCCAACACGCTTGTCTTCCAGTACCAGTTATGAACTTTTTGCTAATTCCGCAATATGCACTTCAATAATGATTCAATACTTCCTGAAGATTTTTTCTTGAGTAACCTGGGCCCATAACCTATGGAAGGTTATATTTATTTAAACTATTCGAAGACAAGTTTTAGTTTTATTAATACACCACTTTAATAATCTGTTCACACTTTTTTATACCATACCATAAAGATCTCAGTACAGTACCGTAGGGCGTAGACCACAGAACATTTTAATGTGTCATGTCACATGTTCTAATACGCGCCATCTATCATCTAATCATTATATCTTACATACAGAAAACTATTAAGAATTGTCCATTACAGTGAACTACAATAATATACATACATATAAGAATAATAATATACTAAACTATAGAATAAAATGAATAATTTCAAGACATAAGAATGGGGAAACTCAGTACAAGGATGAATAAATTCTATATTCCTCAAAGTGTCAATGAATAAATGAGAAATCCCTTGTTTGGAACAGATTTCATCAAACATGGATGAAAAAACGGTTTCTAATTTGTATACATAGTTGATAAATATTTCACTAGGAACTCTCAAGCCACCATAAATACTTTTATCAGCATCGTATGCTTTGTAATATGTGAATAATTTTGTTACATCTAATTCTTCACATTCTTTTGAAAAATTAATGAATCTATGAATTTCTAAAGATTTTTTAATCAGATAGCCACATACATAATTGAATGCATTTTGTGTAGTTACTTTGTGTAGTTACTTTCTTGCAGAGGAATTTGCTTTATACATTTTCTCAATGCTTTGACTTTCTCTCTCAATCTTCTTTTTCGAGGACTTTGGGAGCTCAAAATAGCTGATGTTTGTGTAGAGGTTGAAGGAGAGAGCAGAATTGAGGTAGAAGGTTTTTGGGGGCATACTACAGTTGAGGTTGTTGCTTCATCTTCAGAGTAATATCTATGACTTGGTCCTACAATCAAAAAAATATTTATATTTAAACATATTGAAGGATGATTGAAATGTGAAGTACCTGGTATGGCAGAGGCAGAACATAGAGTGGAAGTTGGTTCTGGTGATTCAACTTCCATAGTAGGGACAAGCTTATCATCTGGAATTCAAAGTAAATTGAATTATCAGACCTATGGGTGTAAAATTATCAGAATCAAAAATGTTCCTTTCTCCACCATAGAAACACATGAACATATTGAAATACCAATGAAAGAGTGGCTACCTATTAAAATATACTATACCTGCTACTATAATTATTTTTCTGTTTGGTTCATCAGATTCATTGTCTTCAGTATTCTTTCGCTTGAATGTGTGAGAAAATATTGTTGGCACAGCTTCCTGGAACAAAGTTTTCCGTGCTTTTCCTACTGAAATGAATTTTCGCTCGAAATGTTTTTCACATAATCGATGGTTCCTGTGTAGAGTATTTAAATCTTTTGAGAGTAAATCTTCTCTATTGCATGCTCTCACCCACTTCTCACATCTGAAAGAAATATGAGTAGGCATGTTAAGATATTTCCAAAAATATTGGAAATGACATACCTTACTGGGTCTTTTGGAAAGACAAATAGACTTATCCCTTGAGCAGATCTCGAATTACATGGACGATAGGCACACACAACACTTCCTACATGAGCCATTGGAGAGTTCTAGATTCTAGATGAATAGCACAAAATGAAACAGCAAATAATAACTTATCAAAATATGGTCAACAGTGACACTCAGCTTTCTCACAAATTCCTTTGTACACAAATTAACAAAACAAAATGGCCGTTAATGACGTTGACCGTTGACGTTAATCTTACTTATATGGCGCATGCGTATTCAGAATTGATTTCTCAAAAAATGCTAAGTGTCGCTTCTGTATAGCTGTCTGTTCTGTGGTTTTGCTGACTCAGCTCCGCATAGCGATTCATTTCTTTGCCAGATCTCTTTGCTTTTCATTTTGCTTCTCCGCGAGAGTTATAAATAATTAGTTGCATCTAGTTCACCAGGGAATATGTCAGCACCGCGAACGTGTAGTTTCATTTTTTTTTAGAGCTTACCCGTGGGAGGGGAAATGGTAGGATTTAGGATAATATAGTTGCACATATTCTTTTTCGGTTCCTTTGTATATAGTTGATTAAAGAATATAATAATAAATTTATTATTATTGGTAGTATTATTTTCTTAATTGAATTTGAGTTTTGATTTTCTTATTAACAGAGCATCCAGATTCAGGGCATTGATACTTTTGCAAATGTCACTTTGACAGTCAACATCCAAAGACGCCTGGATTAAACTTTCTTCACTGATAGTTACCCGGTGCAAGTGGACCTACCACTATAATATAGGTGTTTCTCCGAGCAGAAAGCGTTACAGTTGGGAATTTCGGAACGCGACCCAATTATATTCTATTCTATTCTACCTGTTCGATGGACGGATACGGCCTCTTATTGGTAGGCGTCGCCCCGGTGATGGTGTTGCGCCTCTGCAGTATCGGCCTCGGCTTCAGCGGGTACACGCGCCCGTTCACGTCGATCGGGCTGTCCGGCGGCTCGCTGTCGCTGCTGCTCAGCTCCGTCTCCGCATCGTGGTTCTCGACCGAATCGTCGATCCTGCGGCGAAAAGGTAGGTTAGTCCAGTGGCGGTGGGGGGATGGGTACTGGTTTAGGGGTGGGGACGAAACAATCTCTGGTTTTTGCGGTCCGAAAAATTAATAGGAGCGGTCAAGTTCGAATATAAGTGTCGTTTCAGATCGAGCGTAAAGCCTGGTTCATGCTTTCGCAAGAATTTCGCAAAATTCATGCGAATCGGAAAATGATGAATATTACATTGATATTATTTCTACTCTACAACACTGTTGATTTGTGCGTTATGTAGTAACAACTTTATTGCGATATTTCTTTTCAGCGGCTTTTCATCATTTTTGAATTTTTGGAAAAAAGCAAAAACTACACCTTTTCCAGTTGTATTTCAGAAAGCGTCAATTGAATTTCACAATAGTCACTTGTATTTCAGAAAGTATCAATTGTATTTCAGAATAGTGAGTTGAATTTCAGAAAGCGTCGAATGTATTTCAGATCAGTTAAATTAATTTCAGAATGCATCAATTGTATTTCAGAATTGTGAGTTTAATTTCAGAAAGCGTCAATTGTATTTCAGAAAATATCATTTGTATACAACTGACGAATTCTGAAATTCAATTGACTATTCTGAAACACATTTGACGCTTTCTGATATTGAACTGACTATTCTGAAATACAATTGATGCTTTCTGAAATTAAACTCGCTATTCTGAAATACATTTGGCACTTTCTGAAATTAAACTCACTGTTCTGAAATACAATTGATACTTTCTGAAATACAAGTGACTATTCTGAAATTCAATTGACGCTTTCTGAAATAAACTTGATGGTTTCTGAAATAAAACTGGAAAAGGTGTAGAAGAACTAGACTTTTTTAACTAGGACATTCTTGAGGCATTTTTTCACAAGGAACCCGAATCTGACATTATATATTCCAATGCCTTCTTGATGCCAGAGATACAACACTCAACTTTGGTTTTTCTAATGGAAGCCACATTGGATTTTTGAAATGATGATGAATGTTTCCGGATACACGATATGATCGATCTTACAAGCTGGTTGAAATTGGGAAAAATCGTTTTAACAAAGGCTGCTTTGGAAACAATGACCACAATTTTGTTTATCTTATCTTTAACTTACATAAAAATTGAGATTTCGAATCAGAAACGACAATGTGAGCTGAAAAGTTTTTTCAAAACAAATCAAGGTCATGAAATACTCTACAATTCACTTCTTCCCAACATTCTACTCTTTTCCTCAAATTCTGAATATCTCGATCGATGGGTACAATACTAGGAAACAAATTTCAGAAGAAAGAATGTAGTTTATCGTTCATGGGGAACGAATGAAGATTTCTTAAAATTGTAACCATCGATTATATTGATGACTGGGGTAAGAATTCAAAAGGCTGGACATCTCGCAAGCTTTTCAGAATCGGAGGAAAAGAGAAGAATTGTGTCTAGAAGTAAATCGTGGAGTATTCGCGCATCTGTTATAAGTTCACTTAGTATTTTATAACTTTGATTTGTTTTGCGAAGAAAAAAAATCTAGCTTACCATGCATCATGCCATTTATAATTCATAACCTCAGTTTTCAAGTTGATGAGCTGTGAGAAATGTGAACGTTTCAGATTCTCAATCAGTCTATCAAAATTTAGTTTGTTAAAAAAATGGTTGGTGTTATGTACAAAGCACTCTTCGCAAAAACGATTTTTTCCCAATTTTGATCAGCATGTAAGATTTGAACATGTCGTGATTTAAACATTGTATCCAAGAAAAAACATGGTTTTCGAGAATTCAAAAATCCAATAAGGCGTCCAAATTAAAAACCAAAGTTAATTGTTGTATCTCTGTAGAACGCCTCGAGATATACGATGACAAATATAGATTCCTTGTAAAAAAGTGACCCGAGATCGTCCTAAAAATGAAAAAGAAATTCACAAATTTCACTTTTCCCGAATAATTGTAAAACGAAAATTGACATCAAATTTCTTTTCAGATAATTTTTAAGCATAGAAATGCGCAATTTAGTCGCAATTTAACCGTCCTCATATATCTATCTTATAATAACGGAGATCCCCATAGTGGAGCTCGAAAAACTGGGTCTCTTTATTCCGCACTCGCAGATTAGATTTTATAACTTGATATAACTGACTTGTGTACAAAAAAGGTGAGCTGATAAACATACAAATACTGTCACGAAAGGCCACTTTCCAAATTCTTGTTTCATTTATTATTACTATTATCTTCATTTACATTGATCTATTTTAGAAGTGGATATATTTTTATTTCATAATTAAAATTTCCTCGCTCGTGACTAAACATTTTTATAAAACAAACAGAGACTTCGTTCGAAATCCACGTACTAAGAGGGACTTGGTTTTTGGTCCTCAAAGTGGACGGTTGCGTAGGCAACATGGGATGTCCAATTGGGACATCCCCATGATAGAGTGTATAATATGTGATAATTGCTTGAAAGTACTTTCTTATTTTTTATCCATTCCAAAAAGCCAAATGCCTCTTCAAGGATTATCTAAATTGTATTTTTCATATAGAATAAATTTGTATTTGTTTCTTGTTTCCTAAATAAGTCATTTCGATTGTATAGAAACCCTCAGCAGAATCCCAACAAACCAATGATTAAAGTCACATACGTGACAATACTATGTATGTATTTACCTATTCAATAGTCAGATTAGATTATAAATTGAACATCAAATATCAACGAATAATAGATTTGTTCGCGGATCACATCTTGAACCAATTCTGAACCAGTCCAGAACTAATTCAGGATTGTCATAACGCGCATATCTAATTATGAACTGGTTCAGGAACCAAAAGAGAACTCCTAAGAACTAACCTTACCAAATCTTTCTGTTGCTTTCTGTTTGAGAAATGAGTGAAACCGAAGGAAACAATGATAAGCATTTATTTTAATAATTTGTTTACTAACAACAAACATTTTCAGATGTTCTTGCCGAATAATGCATGCCAGGCAAACGTTTTCATACAAAGACAATCTATGATCAACCCTGATTGAAAATAAACTGCAGGAATATCCGCCCGTGAAACCATTTGGCTCTGTTGGATATTGTCATCGACTTTCGTTTTTATGCCGAATTATTGATTATCGCATGTAATACAATCAATCAATCAATTTATTAATCCTCTGGAACTTGAACAACAAGTGTATTGATGATTATCGAAACAAAAATTTCATCGATTTAGAGAAACAAATCATGTTGCTTGGAAACTACACGAGCGCACAGCGCGAGTGTGGTTTCCCAAAGCAACATGATTTGTTTCGAAAAAGAGAAGGAATTTTCGATAATCATCAATAACACAAGTTGTATTTGTTCAGATTATTTCATGAATAAAATCAAAGCCATTTTGATGATTTCCTATTTTAAACGTACAGTTTATGGAATTAATTATTTTGATTATGCATGGTAGTTCGACACAAGATTCGTTATGCAACCAACAAAACATTTATGCCATTGTATGATGTAGGCAAGATTACCTATGCACTAGGTACTACTGAGCTGTGAGCTAAGCTCATTATGATTGTTGTCACAATTTGTGTGGTTAGGTTACATTAGATTAATATGCTAATATTTCTAATTCTATTAATGCTGAAATTGTCTAATATTTGTGGAAAATGAAGTGGATACATATTAATAGTGTGTTTATCATGGTTCCGACGAAAATTTGGTGTAGTGGCATTCATTTATTTACCAGGGAATCGGAAAATACTATGACAGATTGCAACTAGTAAGTCGTTGTTTAATTAAACTACCCTACTGCCTTACTGCCTACGAATCAGAAAGCGAAATACAGAAACGAAAACACAGCATGTAGGTATCCAATAGCCAATCAGGAGCCGAAATACAAAATCGAAAACATGGAGTTATTGCTTATCAACACAATCATTTCAACCAATCAAAAACGTGTATTTCAGCATAAATGAGATAATCATGGTAATCTCCTTCTCTTAACAAATACAATTTTGATGAAATGATCACCTCTTGAGCATACTTTTCTACGGATTTCGACAAGAATATTTCCTGATGATGACAATATTGCCGATAACGTTTGAGATTCACTTTCAATGAACGTTTTATGTACCATAGCCTTCGTCAGTTTGTCACATTCATCAAAATATTGAAACATGTTCGCACTCACTTGGACACGGTGATGCGCGGCAAATCGATGATGGGCAACAGTCTGGGCGAGGGCACGTTGTCGTTCCACCGGGCGGACCAGTTGTGGCCGCTGCGCTTCCTGCTCGGCAGCCGGTACGGCTTCATGTAGATCTGGCCGTACACCTTGGTGTGTCGCGGCCGCTTCTTCAGCGTCAGCACTATCTCGGGCGGGGACTCCTGCAGCAGCATCATCGTCTTCTTGCGCTGCCACCCCACCACCGTCTGGTAGTTCACCTGGTGACGAGCCAGCGAATTTTGACGAGCGTTCGTTGAAGGTGGCAACATACCCGGATGGTAGGTACGTCTCGTTGGGATCACATGTCATTACACCCGAGTGTCATTACACCTACATCTCGTTACACTAACATTCCGTTAGGCCCACAATGTCCGAATACGTTCTATACCGTGTGTCACAGACCCATTTTCTCCTTTGTTTATGTATAAATTTGAAACATTCAATATTCTCACTAAACGGCACTTTTTGACATATTTGGAGGCAAAAACCATTTTCCGCTTTTTCTGGAAATGACATACCTACACTTTCGATTTTCAAATGGAACACCCTGTATATTATTACACTTCTAAAATCAGCCTAAATTTATGAATCCAATGATACCACCTGACATTTCAAACGTTAACATTTTTGATAATTTAATTCGAACTTTTTCATTTAGGTGTGCCATGATCCGATTTGTTTCGAGTGACCCGACTAATGCTAGAAAAATCGAAATCCCGTCAAAAATACTAAATTGCGTTTTTTATGAGCAAATAAAGTTCATCTTTATCGATTTTGCGGTATAACTAAATTTTTTCCAATTATTGGTACCGTGGTACCATTTATTAGTACTTTCAATAAGGAATTTATTTATATCTAGTAATAAAATGTGCGTTGAAAACAATCAAAATAACAGGTGAAAGGTAATAAGAAAATATAATTATTTTGTTTAATTAATTTTGACGTTTGAAATGTCACTCATGTGGTATCATTGGATTCAGAAAATTATGCAGATTTCAGAAATGTAATAATATACAGAAAATGTTTGAAATTTCAGAAATGTAGGTAGAGGAACAAAGAAGAAAAAGGGGATGTACCAAGTTCGTTATATAGATCCTAACGCCCCTTGGTAACATTCGGCCAGAAGGACTTTAGCCCGAGGGATAAATGTTCCCCGATGGGCGTTAAGGCCGATTCAGATTCATGTGTGCCCACCTTGCATTTTTGCCTGTCGTCGTTCACATCTATGCCTGTCGGCGTGCTTGTAAAATGCGTGGTGGGCATGCATGGAATAAGGACAAGTTCTTATTTTCCACTGTATTGCATACGTTTTTGCCGAAACATCCCTAAAAGCCTATGAATATTCGACAATCTTTTATTTGAATTTGACATTTGATTTATTTTGAATTTGATGATAATTTTGTAAAGTTTTTAATACATTCCCGCCTTTCTCTGTTGTGATTTTAATCTCGAGAAAATGAATGAGATGAAATTTTCGATTTACTTGAACTGACAATACTGAAAAAACCAATTAAAATATGACCTTGGGTAAGAACTGCAATGGAAATGCACATATGTGAAATGTCATGCCTTTTTCAGGCACAAGCGTCAGAAATGCATGTGCCTGTAAATCGCACGAATCGCATGAATCTGAATCGGCCTTTAGGATCTAGTAACGATCGTGGTGCACACAAGATTTTATTTTTCACCGAAAAATTATCTTATTATAATGTAAAATCGATTTCAAAATCGGTTAATTGCTCTTAGCACTCGCAACATCTTTGGCTTGGTCTCGAATTATTCTTCGGTACACTTCCGTGAGGACTGTAGTTGTACAGGTTTGGCAAATTTAGATATTTGCATAGGGTAAATAGGTAACTACAGCTGATCTCGATCTTTATTCGAGACAAATTCACTGACGATAACAAAAATTTGCTATTTGTAAGTTCGATTTCTAGACTTACAATGGTTGTTCGTCACATTATCTCAAGTTTCAGTTAATAATTGGTTGAATTGATAAAACGCCGAACAATAACAAATGATAATTTTTATACAATTTTTTTACAATATACAGAACCACTGCGCGTCGTATCCACCCTACACGTTCGGCGATGCCGTCCACTCAGCTTATTATCTCCAATTACAGTAACTTGCGACCCTGGGTCTTTATTACAACTTAACGCGGCACTCACCCTTTGTCCACTTTTTTTTATTCGGCGAGCGAGGGTTCTTATACTACTGAGAGTACCGAGTAATAAGTAAATTTTTCAAACATGTTTTTATACAGATAGTTTCAATAGATAACCAATTTTTTGTTATTTTATTAGATTGAAAAATATATCAAAATTTATATCATCCTTTCAAGAAGCCTGTAGTTTGACGGTGTCCTTTCTTGGTATTTACTAATTTAACTTGCGGTGATACAAATTTCTCAGGGTTTCTCGAGGGTTCTGGCCATGTCGGAATACATTAATCGTAATAACTTACTCCAGGCTAGAACAAACGTTTACAATAGAATATTCTGATGATATGAACCAAATATTATTGTGTATATAGCGCGTAGAATAACCACGAGATTTGGAAACTATGTCAAAATACATTTTCCTACGACTCTGTATGAAATAGTATATTACACAACAAGTGTGGAAAGTGACATATTTCACACGAGTAGTCGTTTAGCACGAGCCGCGGAAACGTAACGAGTGAAGGAAATGCACTTTCCAACGAGTTTTGTACACTATTTTTCCTACGACTCCGAATACTTTCATTTCGCGGGAGGTCTTGTCAAAAATGTAACTTGAGCTGTCTCTATAATTTCAGGTGGTTTTGATTAGATATCAAGTACCTACTGTTTATTTCCATATTCTAGATGATATTTGAATACTTCTCCGACAATTCCTTATTATGTGAATTACTGATTGATTGAATTAGTTTTGTTTGGAGAAACAATTTTATTGATATTTCTCACTATACGCCTGCTAGCGCCAGTAATCACGCAACCAGGAATACAGAACCACACAAGTACGTAGTGCGCAAGCGCGTACGAGTTGACACATTGAAATTAATAGATACCTGAAGAATTCTCGGTATAAATCAAAACGAGACAGAAATTTTAATAAATAATATGAATTTGATTTGCAAAACGCTTTTATATTGACAGTGAGTACGAACTAATAATATATCTTATAATTTCTATCAATTCAGGCGAGCGTGTGATATTTTTCATTTCAACACCTGCTTTTTTTCTTTCAAATAACAACACAATGGTGATATGGGCTACTTTCCAAATAACGAAACAGTGTACTATATGACGTTTTCATACAGGGTCGTAGCACTCGTTACGATTCCGCACTCGCAGCTACGCGGCTCGTGCTAAACGACTACTCGTGCGAAATGCGTCACTTTCCACACTAATTGTGTAATATACTATATTCGACTACCTGAAAGTTGACCAGGTCACAAACTCGAAGAATGTCCTAATTTTACTATACCTAAAAGTTCAGCTTACAATTTTATAACCACTTGGAAGAGAAGTATAATCGCCTACAGAATATGTTCTTGAAAGCTCTCATTCGATCGATTAATCACACTTACTAGTTTTTTATTCATTTCAAACCTGTGTAATGAAATGGCGCAAAAAAGAAGAAAAAGCCATTCGTACCCGTAGAGTATACAATCAAGCCAACAACCCAAAGTTTCATCGTTTCCCGGTAGATGGTACATATACAATGCTGGAGACTGCTGAGAGGTTTACAAGGGTCATCGCCCAATGATATATTATCATTAAAGCAATAGTTACAGTGAACAATTATACTGCAACGAAGATGCCAGTAAGGCTCTCAGGGTTGAGTGGGTCGAGTTAGGAAAAAACAGTAGCTCGTTTCACAAGGGACGGATTGGTATATTTCTTCGATATCTACAAGTTTATTTCACATTAATGAAAAGCGCCAAAAGTTGGGGGGAAACTAAGTTGTTTGGGTCAATAGGAAAACTACTCACCTACAAGCAGGTATATGTCCTGAAAATATTAGTCGGAATATTTCAAATACAACGCACCACAGGCTATGTGCGATATCTATAGAAACTGAAGGTAGACGATTGAGAATCGAGCAAGACAAGGCAAATACGATTGATACCAGACGAGCGAGACATCTGTAGTCGGACATTGAAATTATAGTAGGTAGGTTTTTTGTTACAATACCTATAGTGGTAACAAGATTGTCCTGCTACAAACTGTTTATTCATAATTTGATTTTGGAATCAATGAATGTTATTATCAATACCTGAACGATTTCATCTCCTTCCTCAATCTTAGAGCTGCTGTGTGCTGGAGACCCGTGTTTTATGTCTGCAATTTGATGTATCGCATGGTTATTCGGTAGGATGAAAAATCCCAGTTCATGTTCTTTCTTCTTCAGCGTCGCCAAATCTAGGCAGGCTGGTTGAAGGATCATCGGGTCCATGATTTCCTGTCGAAATGTCAGAACTTCAACTCTTGTTAGTTGGTAATAATGTTTTAGCACCCATCTTACTACAGTCGGTATTGAATTATCATTCCTATATTGAAACAAATGATGTTAGATTCAGCAAAGGTCAAACAGTGGTTTGATTCCAATTCACTCTCCTTCAATATAGAAAAGACTAAAGTTGAATCTATGACAACTTGCCATAATATGTTAGGGAGATTGAAGAAACGCTTTTTCAAAAAAAAAATAAGAAAGAAAAAACAAAGACAATGTCTCACACCTTCATCCTTGAAATGATTATTTATGTATACAGGGTGTCCCGAAATTACATAGAAAGATTTCAGCTGCAGACTCTTGAGACAAAAATAAAAATTCAAAAATCCTGAGTATATTTTGAAATGTTGTTCAGGGGCGTGGGAGTTACTTTCACCCCAAACTTTTTGTTAACGCATTTTTCGGCTATTTCATCAGAAAATACCCACTTCTAATAACACCTACCTCCGATGTTTTGATTTGATATTGGGGAGTGCAATAAAAATTAGGAGTTACGCAGCATAATTTTAAAATCGATTTATCTCGAAAACGGTAAATGCTATGGAAAATAAACAAGAGTACCATTTGTATGTAAAAATGTTGAGATTTTTATATTTTCTGATCAAACTGCCAAAAAATGCATAAACAGAAAATTCTGGGAAAAAAGTACCCCAGCACATACCGTTTCTCATACCCCTGAACAAAATCTCAATACATTCTAAGAAGGGTTTCGAGAATATTTACATAAAACCCTCATCTCTGGCTCACCTTCAAATCGCTATAACTCCTTAGAGGGGCATTTCTGGACCCATGTTTTTTTTATATTCCCACTTCATTCTCATAATTCTTAACATATTTTTGTCACAACTTTTCTGAAATGATTTTTACGAATTTTTTTAATCTGAGCTCACTGTATAAACCAAATACAGGGGGACTCAAAAAATGTTTTGTTATGTTCTGGGGTTGTTTCCTATGATTAATTCGATAATAATACATGAATTATATATATTTTTAAATTCAGATCTCCTTCGAATCATGAAAAAAATACAGATCATCTCTTTGAAAAAAAAAACTCAAAATTCTGAACCGCCCTGTATTTGTTTCAATTAAATATCAATCGATAGTGAATGGAAAGTTCAGATAGGAACATGTAAGCCGTTTTGAGCAATAATGGATAGTTTCGGCACAAAAAAAATCCTAAAGTTGAAAAATCTCGATTTTTCACACCCTATATCTCTGTAATTATTCACCATAGACCTCAAGTATGACGCATTGACGAAATCAGCTCTTCGGAGAGAATTCGAGAATGTAACCAAATACAGGGTGTTCCATTTGAAATAACAAAGTTGCTGCTACTTTTCGTTAGAAGCAGCATCGCCGCAATGCTGAAAATATTTTAGATCGATAGAACAAAACTGATTACCCAAGAATCCAAATTTTCAGAATAATCCTACGTCCTGTTCTCCAGAAACGTCTAACCTACCATCGACCGTCAGTGACCCTGTATACCGTGCTTTTCTTGAACGCCCCCCTCCTTAATTTTTTTAACGGCTCAACCCAAAATTGAAACTTGGGATAATGAAATTGATGCATGAATACTATATTTTGAAGTAAAATTGCCTATGACAGAGAAAAATGAATATTTCTAAATGTATCGATAATAATGTGTTTGTATTGAGGTAATTATTGATTGATCCGCCATTTTGTAGTAGGAAAAGATATTGACTAGAGTTGTGAAGTATTCGGCAGGAACTTCAAAAGGATGTGCCACAAGATACCCCTTTAGTTTTGATTTTTCATCTGTCAATTTTTATCAAGAATATAGTATTCATGCATCAATTTCATTATCACAAGTTTCAATTTTTTGAATTGATCCGTTAAAAATATAAAAGGCGGAGGGCATTGAAGAAAACCACAGTATACACCTATTTATCCATTATCATTTATTCTTGTTTGAATTTTTTTCTCTACGGCTTTTAAATTCTCACATTCTGTGAAATGTTTGAATGTACAAGAGGAACTTACCCTTTCGGTGGTTTGAATTAATTTTACATACTTGAATGATGTGGTCAGCAATTTTGAATAGCTTCTCGCATATTTTCCTCACTGTACACACTGGCTTCTCGGAGAAAATACCCCTGTGAGCACTGGTGGCCATTTCAAAACCTAACTGCAATAGGTTTGTCTTATTGTCATTGTAATCTTTGTCTCCAGCGAATGGTGATCTGAAAAATATACTCGACTTTGTGACGCACCAAAAAAATCAAAAGTTATCGGAAATATCTACTAATTCATTAATTTAAGATTATGCCAAGTTACAAAATATCAATGTGCCTCATTGATTTTTGAATGAATATCCACATATTCATTCAAAAATCATGTATACGAGGTCGGTTATATTAGGGCAAAGTTGCATATCTTCATGCTGAACAAGGTGGATATAGGATGGTGAAACAGCTCTTCAATTGTTTCTGCGAAAAACTTGTAGACCGTTTGAGAAGGTACTAATATTTCCACGACTTGAATGAAGATGGCGGTGAGATCGATTATCGAAGAAGATTTCTGTTGCTCATGTATTTCTGTGGTTCGCATCTGTCAGACATGAGTTGAAATGACATCAAAACACAATATTTTCAGTGAATCTGGAATAGTCATCGATATTTTGACTCTTCTCAGTCATTTTTCATCTAGAATAGATGAAACTGATAAAAAGGTGACAGATGCACAGATTCTGTTTTACCGACACAAGGTATGTCGCCATCTCTGATAACTTCAGGAATTATTACTACAGTATGAAATCAAGTAGGCAAAGGTCTACAGTTTATTCTAGTGCTTGTTAATAGGAAGCTGTTTCACCATCCTATATCCACCTTGATGCTGAACATTCGTCTGAAAGAAAACTTGCATGATTCTGTAAGTGATTCGAAAATCGAGAATCAATGATCTGTCAAAGAAAGAAGTTCCTGTTTAGTGTGAACATATTCCAACTGTATTTCCAACCTATTGTCCATTTTCGATAAGAATAAAGCGTTGAAGAGATAGGAAAGGTTTTTCCTCGATTCTCATCTAGAAGCCAGACAAGTTTACATAATGTAAAATATTGCGACATCGCAACAATGGAAGTGGTTAGTTGACCGACGGCCGTGTGAAAACAGTGAAATAAAATCCATAGTTGACGAGATTGAATGTTAAATTCTTATTTATATTATATTTACCGTGAGTTTTGTTAATCGAGGAGTATGATTTCAATAATCGCAGGACATAAATTTGATTCTCACTAACACCTGGCAGTTTTCATAGTCTGCCGCTACGGTTCACCAGCCACCAAATATATTATGACCATTTCGAAAAATTATGGTAATAACCTGTGATCGACAATTTAGTTCGCCATTATTTAACTTCTGGAAAGACTCATTGTGGTAAACATGTACGAAGTGTGAAGGGATACTTCTGCAAGCATTGAATGAAGCTGAGTAACAAGCTATTCTCGCAACAGTTCACGCTTTTGTCCATAGAAATGAAATACCAACATTGTGATTATTGTTAGTATATATAATACAAGAAATACATGAACTCAACTGAATATTTTATTTTGATGGATAATGCTCAATACCATTTATCAGAAGAAACCAACCAAGCATATCAAACTCAACCTAGAAGAAATAAGATCATGGAATGGGATATCAAATTATAATTTTGTATAGTGGTTTAATCATTTTTTGTGTGTAATATTGAGATTGCTATTGATTTACTATTTTGAGGAAAACATTTCCACCTCTACCGTTTTTATATTTTGTCATTTGAAGCATAATCAGTCAAGTAAAATGAATAATGAATTGAGTTTCTATTTAAAATTCCATACTCAATATTACATCAGATTGAATATCCTTGGAATACGTCAACGAATTATTGTTCACTTCTGTGCTTCTTGAAATTCCATAATAAAATTATTTTTGCAGATTTGTTAATTCACTTAGAAATCAATGATTTAAGGCATCTTATATCCTGCAGAATATACCCTTGCTACATAAATATTCAATTATTTATTCATCACTTAACATTTTCATAGTTCTGAAATATTTTAATTTGGCGGGTTTGTTAGTGTGTACCAGTCCACCAGTCCCACTACTGTATTCTTAACTGAAATGGACTATTATAAGATTGCCAGATAATTTACTGTAATGTGTCTAGAGACCTATAACAAGCTTTGATCAGACATCCAGATAGAGTCGTGGAATTTCTATAAGTAATTAATCTCACAGTTATTCATATCACTGAAGATTTCTCATAATGTACTCAGCTGATGACTCTTTTTTATGTAAAATTATTTCGATGATGAATTTTGGCAAATGTCAATATTTACATTCGCTTGTGCGTCAAAAGGAACCCCGAAAGACGTTGGACAATGCTGTTGGCGCTTAGCGAAAAATTTAAAAATCATGTATCAAAACACGTATCGCTATTACATTTCTGATGATGTTGATGGCAACGGGTGACATCATCCACAACATGCTACTCAAGTGTACGGTTTGCATAACAGAAGTTTCCACTTATATCTCTCGGTTGGAATTTGGTTTTAAACGTCAATAATTGTTTGTGCAAACGAAGAAATTCACATTGTGGAATAATTGTCAAAAAAAATTTCAATTATAACCTAGAATATGGAAGACAGTAAGTAATGTCGAGTCGAGACCACCTGAAATTATAGAGGCCGCTCAAGTTACAGCTCTGACTTGCCTTCCCGCGAAATCACAATATTTATAGTCGTAGGAAAATAAGTGTACAAAACTCCTTGGAAAATGCACTCGTTGAGTTTCCGCACTCGCCCTATGTGGCTCGTGCTGAACGAAAACTCGTTCGAAATATTTCACAGAATTTTACTTATGAGTGTTTTTTTCACAAATGTATTTTTCCAAATTGAAATTTTTTTATGGCAAAAAATTGGTTTCTATTTTTTTTATCTCAGATTTCTTTCAATACTACAAATGCTATGAAATTTCGTTTTGACCTGAATTTTTCGAATGAAATTTTCCAATATTTTTTCAAATTAGTGTGTTTTGAGACATGATATTTGATTTTTATTAACCCATGAAACACGAAAATACAACTGTATCGGGTGATTCAGTAAGGATAACGAGGTACTGTATCTCAGTAAATAACAGTCGTACAAGTTTGGGGAAAAATCCTTCAGGGGAAATGTTCCTATATAAGTTTAGAAATGAATACTCTCACGTTAATGCCAACATAATGGTCCATCTTTTTGAAAAATGAAGTTTGACTTGACGGAATTTTGCTAACAAGACATGGATCAAGAAAGAAAGGATTGGAGAATAGGATAAAAAACCATCCATGCCATTCTGGTTCTTACCGCCCTCGCTAGAGGGCGTATTTTGTGATGTTAATCGTTTTTTCCAATTTTTCTCCGGAATCTCAAGAGCATCGGTATAATTATCTCATCATATTCGGAAAGAAGATAACATTTGCAACATAATATGTTCAAATCGCATGACGATATCTTCATTCGTTGAAAAGTTATAGCTTGAAGAATATTTCATTAACAAATGTAACAAAGGAACAAAATAGGTTATTGAGTTTTCGATTTTTTTCAAAGTTTCGTAGTCAAGCATGCCGTAGAAAAATTAAAAAAATAATTCAAAACTTCGTTCCCATTATTATTTAATCATAAAATTTGTTTTTGCGTTATCAGATATTGTTTGTTTTGGTAAATCATTATTGTCCTGATTGAATTGAAATGGAAAAGAAGTTTCGTTTTTTTTCCCATTACATGCTCGCTTACGAAATTCGAAAAAAAACTGAAAACTCAATAATCTATTTTGTTTCTTCAATAAATTAGTTGATGAAATATTTTTTAAGCCATAACTTTTAAACGAATGAAGATATCGCCATGCGGTTTCAACATATTATGTTGCAAATTTGATCTTCTTTCCAAATCTGTAGAGATAATCATACCGTTCCATTTCAGATTTCGGAAAAAAATTGAAAAAACTGTTAACTTCATAAAACACGCCCCCTAGCGAGGGCGGTAAGAACCAGAATGGCATATATCTTTTTTTATCCTATTCACCAATCCTTTCTTGAACCATGTCTTGTTAGCAAAATTCCGTCAAGTCAAACTTGACTTATAGACATTTACATTCCAAGAAGTTTAGGATTCCCTCCCGCCTTTATTTTACGTCCTACAATGAAACTGTTCAAAAATATGGACCATTGTGTTGGCATTAACGTGAGAGTATTCATTTCTGAACTTATATAGAAAAATTGCCGAAAAAATTCAATTTATTATACGATCGAAACTATTACGCCCCCTAGCGGTGGACGTATCAATTTAAAAAATATTTCCAGCAATTTTTCTTGGTCGATTTCTCCTGAAGAATTTTTTCCCCAAACTTGTACGACTGTTAGTTACTGAGATACAGTACCTCGTTATCCTTACTGAATCACCCGGTACATACAAGGTCTTTTTGAGTTTCGTTTAATGCAGAAGTTATTGCAGCTCGGATTGCAGGTATCGGTTTGTCAAAATCTATCAGTAAAAGAATTTTCTGCCGGCCAATGCATACATTGATTGAAATTTAATATAAAAATAAACTTTAAAATGAACAAATTTTCATACAATTGAAGTTGTGACAGAAAAAGCGGCCTTCGTCATAAACTAGTTCACAGAAGAAGACTTCCAGTACTGTTTTGAACATGATAAAATATGCATGGAGCGGTGTAGGGATGGAGAAGGGTTGTATGATGAAGGGGATAGAAAGTGAAAATGTGCTCGAAATATTCATTTACCTGTCCAACCAATACACTAGAGGTTTTATTGTCGTTATGATATTGTGTACGTCTGACATGACCTGCGTTTGCAGAACTGATGAGTCATCGTCCACAGATGCCAACTCATTGAACAAAGAATTCGCTGCACACGATAATTTCAGGGCTAATGTTTGAAGATTCTCCTTGTCCAACTGGAAATGCTGCAAAATATAAAATATATGTCAACACACTACTCATCTGTGATAGGTGATAGAATTGAAAGATGTTAGGTTGCACAATACTAAGAAACAGAAGATATAATTGATAGCCGTATCATATTTCTCGCATGAATGACGTTACAGGGATAGTAAGGATTGAATTGAAATTATTTCAATGGTTTTGTATGGAATGGTCATAATAATAAATGACATTAAATCTCCCCATGCTTATTTCAGATTGAAATACAGTAGAGAATCGATAATCCGGATAAACCTACATGCTACATGATATATATGTATGGGGTTAGCCAATTTCAAGGATGGTTCACAACTAGAAAACGGAAGAAAATTTTCGTTTTGGCCAGTGAAATTTTGGCTAAATATGAGATCGATAAAGCTAACTCCATTTTTTGTAGTTACCTTATACAAACATCGAAATTCGCACACCCACTACACCCACAAATGTGCAAATGTGCAATTTTTGTTTTATATTTGTTTGTATATATTATGTTCGAATCTGTTGAAGTGACAAATTTTTATCTTTTTACTTATATAAGTTTTTTTTTTCTTCATGACTTGTCCCATAACTTGTAAAAGTTCTTTTAAATGGACCAATAAAAATCTATCTATCTATCTACAAATTGGTCCAAATTGGACACTTTCGATAGAAAATACCAATTTCTAAAGAAACTAGAAAAAAATAACCGACATGATCCAGAAAACCGCACATTGATATATTTAATGAAAGTGGTTTTTGATTATTGCACCACAAAATATCGGTTTCAAAAGTAATATTTATCTTGACTAGCCATAAAAACTGAAAATTATCTAAATACAGGGCTAATACTCAAAACATCATGAGTGTTATGTATCTGAGAAGCAAAAAGCATTTATGTTTCACATCCTGTAATCAGAATGCGGTACTATTTCATTGGGACAGTTATTGCATTATTTGGTACAGACTATTCACCTACCCCCTAAAGGGCTGATACATTATAAGGGGAATGTCATTCAATTTATTTGTTCTTCATGAAACACATTTTGAAATCAGAATGCAGTACTATTTCATTTTATTTGGGAAAGTTATTGAATTATTTGGTACAAACAACCCCGCTAACCACCCCCAGAAGGCCTGACAAAGTATAAGAGGAATGTCATTCAATTTATTTTTTCTTCATGAAACACATTCTGAAATCAGAATGCAGTACTATTTCATTCTATTTGGGAAAGTTATTGAATTATTTGGTAAAAACAACCCCGCTAACCACACCCAGAAGGCCTGACAAAGTATAAGAGGAATGTCATTGAATTTATTTTTTCTTCATGAAACACATCCTGAAATCAGAATGCGTTACTCTCATTTGGTGGAATTAATGAATTATTTGCCAGAAACTACTCACTTCTCTTCCTTTAAAGGTTAAGAGGGGTGTATAAAGTGGATGATGATATTATTGTGATTGAATTTGAATATTTTCAATAAAAACTGAAAATATATTGACCAAACATTTTTTATGAGCATACCTGTGGATTTGGCTAACTTTACCGGGATCACGAAAATCAAGGAGGCGATTTTATTTTAAAAAAATGCCAAAAGTTCCTATAATTTTGTTTCAAAAACTCAATACTTAATAGTAAACAGAATGTCTCTCTCACTGAATAAATTCGTAGAGGGCCATTCTGGAAAATTGTTTAGTTTTTCAATAGTACATCTTTAAAATTAGGAAAAAAATATTGACAAAATTGGAATTAAATTTTGACCAACAATGTGAAGAAACATCAATAGGAAGATTTGCAAATTTGATCCATACACTATGAATAAAGCAAGTAATAAAAAAATGAAGAAACCTTTATAAGCATACACTTAACCTCATTAAATATTTATGATGCTTAATGTAGCAGGTTATTTTCATGATAGGGCAGAAAGCTTATTGTTTTGGAACCACAACCTACAGAAACTAAACAACCAAAATCAATTGAATATTTTTCAATTCTATTACCTCACAATAGCAATACTCATCAAAGAATTTCATTTATTTTTATTCATCTCCAAAGAAAAACTTCTTATATCAGGATAGGTACCTTTATTTTGATCCCAATGAAGATGTATTTTCAATAAAGTGGTGTTCACTTTCGTTTTGTTTTGATTTTTTTCTGTGAAAAAATATATGCTGATATTACCAATAGGCTGGTATATTTTGATATGATTGATATTGGTTATCAGTTGATTCCTACATTCAACACATAATATGGTTTCAGAGATTTAAATGGTGAGAAGCAAATTTGTTACAACCTGTTTATAATTGAGATATTCTGCCACTTTATAGATAATTATAGATTATTATAAAATAGCAAAAAGTTCAGTCAGTTGAAAAAAAACAATTATCTGGAATTTTGATGAAAATATCTACAAATTCAATATATTTTTTTGGGGTATTCCAATAATTGAGTAAAACATCAGAGATAACCATAAGAGACACAATATGCTATGGGTTCTTTTTAGATGAAGGTTGACTCACAAAATTTCGTAAATGTTCAACAGCTTCAAGGATGATTTCCTGGTGACCCAACAGTTTCACTCCCAAGTGTTCTAAATCATCAGCTCTTAAACTCAATAATTGATGGCCTGTCACCCCATTATTCAGAAATGAGGAATTATATTGTAAAATCACATTATCAAGACCTGAAACAATAATAGTAAAATTTGAATAGTGCACAATAGAAATAAACTACTAATTGCCTGAAAACTTATGAATTGAGAAAAATACCTTTCAGCCAATCTGTAACTTGATCTACAGACCAATCTTTCACGTTCACATACGCCATTGTTTATATTATGAACTTATTATAATATCATATCACTTCATTCATCATGAGAATTGAGAATTATTTGATTTGGAAATTTCCTGTTGAATCTTGATTCTTGAATCAAAACAAATTTGACTTTGACATCTCAATGTCATCTATGTGAAATTGGCTGCCAGAGATAACTGTTTTCATTTCCGAATATACCCGATTATTCAGTAGCGGGCAACTCTACTCTTTTCGGTTCACATGGTGCGAGATGTTAATCAAAAATCTGACCTGGCAGCGCTTTCCATTTATAAAATAATCGCCCTAGTCTGGGATGACTACAAGAATTCCTTGACTGGTTACAATTGATAAAAAAACTAAATAATTCCAAGACTTCTGGTGGTAGGTACTGCGAGAAGATAGAAAATACTCAGGAGCAGGGACCAGGATCCGGAACCCCTAAAAATAAAAACGGTTTTTCCCGGTTAATTTCGGTTCTCTTTTAGCAAATTTCACACTTTCGTTCTGTGAAAAATTTCTTTTTCGTTTCAAAGATCACAGAGTAACGAGTAACCATTGTCTAACCACTGAACGTTCTTTGAGCTCTGTGTTTCTTTTTGTTTCAGTCTAACTACAGTAAATGCTGGAATATATGAAGGCAGAACCTCTAGAAAAAAGAAAGTGGCACTTTTATTAGTAATACCATTATAAAAGGTCTATAAAAAGCACTTGCCGATCCATCGATAACAGAATTAAATTGTTTACTGATTTTTGTCCAGGCTGCCTCCTTTTCTTTCCACGTCACAGCATCTGTCTTCTTTGATTCAATTGTATTTTTATATTTATTACAAATTTTTATCAGCAGTTGTTTCTCTGACTCCGAAAAATTTGGAGTTCTCTTTGTTGATCGACTCATTTTCACAAAACTTTTTCAAAATTTGTTCAAAATAGCAAAAAAATCAAGTTATTGAGGAGGTTATGGTTAAACACCGTCAAACAACTGGGGCCCAAATAGATCAGATACATGTGGGGAACGAAAATTAACGGACTATATAGAAACCTTATCAAACTAGTTCTGTGGTGACCTCGGTGATGACCTATCACAAAATAGAATGGACTGGAACCCTTCAGATCACCGCGGGATTTGTTCATGTTTATACGAATTTCGCAAAATTGATGCGAATCGGAAAATTTTAAATATTACATTGATATATTCCTACTCTACACACTATTGATTTTTGCATTCTGTGGTATTATATGATAATATATAAAAAAATCAAATCAAATATTTCAATTTTATTGGGATATTTCTTTTCAGCGGCCATTTTATTCGCATAAATTTTGCGAAATTCGTATGAACATGAACCAGAGCCTTTACCCACCACTGCTACAGAATAAAGGACCGGAACTACTGGTCAGATGGCTACTTTTACGAGGCAGTCTGGTTCTGGTATACCAAAAATATGGAGAAGATGGAGTGATATGGTAAGGTTTATACCAAAACCTGGGAAAACCGGCAAAGTCCCTCAGACTAATCAGTTTTATTTTATGTCCTTTATACTAAGACTTTGGAGAAACTGGTGGTATAAATGATTATGATTAAAGTAATCAAAGATCAAATGTCAAATACAGATAAGCTATATAATCATGATATAATCACGTCCTGACAATAAGAATTACTGTAGGCGGTCTATATGAAGTCATAAACAGATGAATCTCAAAGGCGCCGAAAATATAATAAGTTATATGCTGGTCAAATTCGTTTACCAACTAGAATGATAAAGTCAATAATAATTCACAAACAAATGTACCCAAAAAGGGGCCGATCAAGGGAAATTAAAGGCATATCACTGATATCAATAAGAAAAACAAAGCCATCAATTTGAGACTTGGTGGCAAAATAATGTGCACGTGTTCTCTATTGTCGAATTGCCGCTTTGAGAAAAATAAAGGGTTAGATTTTGATATAAAAATGATGACCAAAAGTCAATCGAGAGCAGTCACAAACATGAGTCCAGATAGTTAAGTTCACTAATCCGTGGTCACCACGGTTTGTTTTGAAGCTAACGGACTTTAAAGTACCTAGCGGATTCTTTGTCGACAGACATCAGAACATGCTTTGCGTGTCCATTTTGCAAGTAGTCGATAGACATTACAATGCAATATTATTTAGTCTTCAGGCTGAAAGTGAAGTTCAATAGTGTTTGTAAAAGTAACTTGTACAGTTGAAAGTTTTCTTAGTTCAAACCAGTTATAGTTTGCAAGTGTCGCGAATTTCAAGTATTGCATACGAAGTAAAGTGAACCAGATACAAGATGCGTAAGTTGCCCAAACCAATCTATAAATGCCCGTAGAAAAAGAATTCAGATCATTGACCTATATATAGAAGTAATTCAAAAGGCACATGGTAGGGAAATATACCGTTCATAACAGAGGGTGTCGTTTGTCGGATAAAAGCCAGGGTTGTATTCAAAAATATTAAAGTATTTCACGTAGGATTTTCTGATTACCTACAAAAGGTGACTGAAAATAGCTTTGTGTATTGAACTTGATGGGATAATTAGCTGTATGATTGTAAACCCGATTTTGTATTCTTTTATGTAAATTGATATGGTTCTTTCAGGAGGAAATATATAAATCTTGATAATATTCCTATATGTCGATCAGTAGTCCACCATGGTTATTTGTTGGATAAATATACTTCATATGTTTATATTAAGTTATTCAATGATGCCGATGTTATTCATCCGCCTGTAAGACCTTACCCTAAAATCTGTAGCTCACATATAGGACAAATTCGCTCGGCCTATTCAAAAATAATTCAACATCTTATCACCTAGTTAGGTGTGCAGCACAGTAGATATAGGCATATATGATGGATGGTAAACTGGTAGAATAAAGACCACTGCACCGCGACCAATATGCCTACAAGACGACTGGCTGTTCAACCTAAACAGCACTCCATCGATTGGTTGAGAGTAGGTGGAGAATAAGCTGGAAAATAAAGAGGTGCTACTATCGGCTTTCTCGAACGTAGAAGGGACTTTTGACAACACCTAGCTCTATAAACTCTATAATCGAAGCTCTCATCAGACATAAAGGAATCGAGGAACCTTGTATAGCATGGATAAACTCAATGCTGATGAAAAACTCGATTATTTATACCACTGCTTGTTGCTGAGAACAGTGGACATATAGAGTTCTTGGATATGCTGACGAAATATAGTAGTACTGGTATAAGGAAAATACAACACCAAAGTCAGAGAGGCTCTAGAATTTGTGATGAGAGGTGGACGGTACAGGAAAGGGCACAGTATCAGCCGCCATAACAGCATGCACCCGAAGACGCAAACTGATGAAAGGACTCGATCCTCTAAAACTTCGAGGAGAAACGATAAGTTGAAAGAAGAAGTTAAATATTTTGGTTCGAAACTGGCCTGGCAACAAAAAAATGAAAAATACCACCAAAAAGCAGTAATAACACTAATGGTGAAAAAAAATAGGGACTAGAACCACTCATGTTGTACTGGCTATACAACAAGGTAATAAATGCCCTCTATAACATATGCCTCTCTGGTATGGTGGCATATGAGACACTACAAAGACACTTAACAAGACTGAGAAAAGTACGAGGACTTGCCTGTCTAGGAATCACATCGGCTATGAAATCAAAGCATAGTACAGCCATGGATACACCTAGTGGTATATGAGAAAGCGAGGCTTGGTGCCTTCTGGCTATACAAATTACACTGGACGATATGTTAACATACGAACAGGTCACAAAGAAGGTAGAGGCAACAAGGAAGCAGATTATCATGCCACATAAGATGCAAATACACAATTTCCTGGCCCAGAACCCTTCTGTGGACTCTCCATCAAGGCCCCCAAAAAAAGTTCGACGCTGGGAAGCGGATGCCAGGACCTCGAGGTATCACCTCAAAAAGATAGGCAAAACAGAGAGTGATAGTTGCCGCTAGTGCGAGGACTTCGCTGAACCTGCAGAACTTTTGCTTTGCGAATGCCCAGCGCTCTTCTGCAAGAGGTTCACGTTCCTGGAATGGTCCTTCTCAAAGCCCTCTGATGTCAAGAACCTAGCTCCCAGGAAACTAATAAACTATGTACGGAGTCTCCAAATCCCGGGGCTCGAATAGATTGAGGGTTAGGCACAAAAGATCTGATGGGTCGAGGTGCTTGAGAGCCTGTACGATCTGAAAACAACAGTTGCATTGAGAGTTGCTATGCATCCTAGCTCAACCATACAAGTTGCTAGGATTTTTTTGTGAATATGAATTCGTAGTAAGTTAGTGTGAAAAGGTGTAATTAAAAGGTGGCGCAAAACTTGTGGTGATTTGGGATATTGCGAAGAAAAAATTCTTACTCGGAATAAATGAGCAAAAATGTTCTACTACAATGTCTTCAGTAATATAGGTTTCGCCTCACAAATGCTTTCGCTTGTCAAACAAAGTGTCACTTTTGATCCTAATAAAACAATGCCTTATTACGAGGTCTTCACATTCTCTGAAGGCAGTTCATAAACATACGTACCCATATTTCTTTGTGCGGCGGGATTGGGATGAGAGCCGTCGGTTAATGTTCACCCTTCTTGTTCCTATATATTGGGCGTACGGAATAGTACCTATCATATAATCTTCATAATAATGAATGAATTACAAAGCTATTCTACGAAAACTTAAAGAAAACTATATATATAACAAAAATAAAATTTATTCTATGCATCCATGTTTGACAAGATGGCTCCTATATCCAACATTCAAAAAATCAACAAAAACTCCTCAATAATAACATCCAACATCCCAGCCCAATCTCGAGGAGATCGAGAAATCTAATTGTCACCTGATTTCTCATTAGTACCTTTTAAGTACATCAGAGAGGGTTTGTAATCGAACAATATGAATCATTTGAAGTATCATAGAGTATGTCGTACCTTTTTAGTAATTTATAAACTTTTCATCGAAATAGCTCATACAGTCATCTTCTTTTTTCACGTCAACGTCGATTTCACTTTCTAATTTTATTTCATCATCCTGAATTTCAATTTTACACTCGACAAGATCGTTTTTCATTGATTCAAAATTAGAATTTGTAGAAGATCCACACGTACATGATTTGCTATCAATATTTGTTTTCATATGCTGAATCAAATTGTCTTTCTTCAAAGTATTTTCCAGACCAAATTCTGATTTGTAACTGTTAGACATCAAAGTATCTTCACTAATGTGCATCTTAAAATGTTCGTTTAGCTCTTCTCTTTGGCAGAATTTTGATTCGTAGTCATATTCTGACAGTTTTTCACCGGTATGAATCCCAAGTTGTTTCTTAAAACTCTTTTTGTCACCAATTATTGTACTGCATATATCACATTTGGAAAGATTTTCATCAGTGTGGACACAGAGATGTATTTTCATATCCCCTTTTTGATTGATTTTTTCACCACAAATTTCACACTCGAAGGGTTTTTTACCATTGTGAACTTTGAGGTGTCTCATCAAATACTTTTGGAAACCAAATTTTTTACCGCAAATGTCACACTCGAAGGGTTTTTTACCAGTGTGAACTTTGAGGTGTAACTTCAAATACTTTTGCAAACCAAATTTTTTACCGCAAATGTTACACTCGAAGGGTTTGTCACCAGTATGGACCCTGAGGTGTAACTTCAAACTATCTTTCCGGCTAAATTTTTTATTGCAAATTTCACACTCAAAGGGTTTTTCACCAGTATGCACTCTGAGGTGTGTCTGCAAAATGTTTTTCAGACTGAATTTTGCATTGCATATGTTACACTCGAAGGGTTTTTCACCAGTGTGCACACTGAGATGAATATTTAACGATTCTTTTCGACGAAATCTCAAATAGCAAATGTCACATTCAAAGTTTTTTTCTCCAGTATGCGTCTTGATGTGTTCCTTCAAAGTCTGTTTAGAGGCAAATTTAGAATTACAAATATAACACTGGAAGTGTTTCTCACCAGTGTGCACCCGGGAGTGTTTTTTCAAAAGCGATTTGAATGCAAATTTTGAATTGCAAATGTTACATTTGAAGCGTTTTTCACCAGTGTTCACACTGAGGTGTTTCTTCATATTCCCTTTTTGATTGCTTCTTGTATTGCAATTGTCACACTCAAGGGCTTTCTTGCTTTTATGAACTTTCTTCAAATTGTTTTTACTAAATTGGCAAATAATGTCACACTTTGAGAGTATTTTACCGTTGAGAAGTTTATATGAGGGGAATTGCACGTGACATGTTTGGCATTCAAATCGTATTTCATTATCGTCATTGATTAAAAGTTCGGAATCCATTTGTTTGTTTGTTGTTGTTTTCGTTGACATTGGCAAATTATCCATCCCTGGAAGAATTTACTCATGTTAGTGATAATACCCTGAATTATTATTTATAATGAGAAACGATGAGAGGCAATTTGTTAAATAAGCGTGAAATCTTTATTTTAACATTCATAAATGTATAGTGTATATAATCTACATATAATATGATTAATATTTTTCGAATTCATCAAAAATATATAATAGCTGAACTCCAACACTCTTATAAGTTGATTTTATAATAATTTTAAATACTGTTCGAGATGCTTACAGGTACAACTAAAATACGCATGAATATGATACTTATCATTAAACTGATATCTTGCAATTATCATGCATATAGTGCAACAGTTTATTTTTGAAAGTACAAATATATCAATGTGTGCTTCTTTAACATATCGCAGACATGTTTTGACATGTGGAGCCCTGCAAGCAGTTCCCATTGCTCTATATAAAGTTACGCTAACAAATGTTTGTTTATGATTCGTCGTCGTATGAACAGTTATCGAAAATCATGATAAAAACCAAGAATGATCAAAACTAGCTTCACTGACACTAGGATAAGAGAGTGTCATCAATGCCCCACTTGTTAATCCCAGAAAATTTATTTTACTACATCAAGCTTGGATAGATGAAAAATCTATTTAAACGTCAAGCAAACAATGAATCTATGGTGGTCCCCTGGCCCAATGCATAATTGGTAGGGTACCTCCCAAGTAGCATTTTGGCGACTGTAACTACATACTACACCAAAATTAACGTTATACTTGGTGTAGAAATCAGTCATTTATGAAACGACGCTCTTTGAACCACCGGACAACGTTTTATCAGTGTTGAGTATGACTTAAGTCAACCGACGACGTTGTTACAAGGTTAAACCCAGCCGACTTCATGTAGTAAAAATTTTGGGAATGGGGGTAACGTTCTGAAAAACGTTTGAGTGATAACTCTAGTTATGTCCAATGTTTTCCCGATTGTTTGTTTTTCGTGGAGTCATATCTTGCAGATAACTTTATATTCACTACAGAGGACATGCCCCATGACAATAAGGACATACTCTTGGCTAAATTGCTTCTAAGAAAGGATAAATATCTAGTAAGAGAAGAAAAACTTGATCCAACCTAACCTCAAAATTGTATTAATGAAATCATGCCTGAAGACAGGCAGTTTGGAGAACTTCAGAAGACTATGCTGACAATTGTATGACACAGAGAAGTCCGTTTAAAATGTGAAGCGAGGTGTGTTTGTTAGTTGGACTTCGTTCAGTTTTTGGTCGGATAACCAGCTTCAGTGGCGCTTTGGTTATATATAGTTGTCTGGATGACTAAGGTTGAAAGCAGTATAATTTTCAGTTATTTGATATCCTAAGTCGCGTTGACGCCTATTATTATACTACGCCATGTTTGATGCGTAATTATCTTCGGAAACATTGTCGGCCATTGACATTTGAGACATAAACAAACATATAAACGAAGGTTAACAGTACTCTAGAAACGATTAATATATTATTGAATTCTCTATAGTTCGCGTTTGGATAAATATTAACTTTGAATATTATATATATTTTTTGTTTTTTATCTTCGAGTTTTGAGAAATTCGCAACGGGTCGAAGGCGCGCGTGTTTTTTTGGCGTAAAACAATAGTGTATTTGACAGTGAACTGATATGCGTTGATAATTTCTATTTGCAAATCGTTATTTTCTGGCTATATAAATAGAGAAGGTGTCAATTTTGATCATCAGTAATGATTTGGTTGGAATATTTACTGATTTCTGAACACCGTGGAAAGTGAACTGTCATCGCTGCGAAAGAGGGCGCAAGTGTGTAGTTGTTTTTGGTAAATTCAGTAACGTCTAGGAAACGACAAATTGCTACCTACAGTTGAAAGTGAAACGTTTCAAAAACCCAAAAATGATTGACCAAATTGGTGCAAAACAGGGTTGTGACAACGTAGTATCAAGGTCTACTACGCAACTCATGTTTGGTTGCAACTCTTTCAAACACGTCGCCGCAACGTTAAATTGCTGCTTGGGCTACATGCTGGTAACGGTACATCGGCAAAATGTCTGCTCAATATATAGCATATTGTAATCGGGTACCTATAATCCCATTATAATGGGCCAATAACATCAAAATTTTTCGACCGACATCATCTAATTGGTGTCCCGTTATAGAGCTTAGTTATACACATATTTTGCTTATTACAATGTCAATGATGTTGTTAATTCAAATGAAAATTGTTGTTTTAAGCCAATCAATGCGTTAATTTTGACGAGTTGCTATGACGACTACCCAAATTATCCGGATATGTTTGCGGTCACATGACCTAACTTCAAAGTAATGAGTGATAATTTCCCTGGCTTGATAATACTTGACAGCTGTACCTATCGACCTACATAACACAGACCTACTTTCTTCCATATCCTCTATCACCATAATATTGTATGATTTCAAAAGAATATAAAATTGATTCAAGAATTGAAACCTTATTCTACTGAATATAAACGAACGAGGAGCTGTCGAAGCGCACATTAGCATGGGGGAAAAAAAACAATATGAATCACAATTAATTCGCGATAGAAAATAACACGTAGCACTATCTCATGGTAACAACTCGAACTTCTCGAAGTGGTATATTTTTTGTTTTGTTTTCATATGTTTGATGTTTGTGTCATTGTGACATAGGTGTCTTTTTTTTTTTTTTAACCACTATCCTAGTTGCCTTAGCAACCCTCAGAAGTTTACATAGTAAACTTGTACGAGTTAGGATAGCGGGGACCTTACCTTTTATAGTGGGATCCGATACCACTTCTGGGGCCATTGGAAAAATTCCGCCGTCGATGAGGATTGAACCCACGACGGGCAGCCGGCTGATTAAGAGATAGACACCTTAACCGCGCGGCTACCTTGCCAGCAAACAATAAATGAAATGAGAAAAACGATAAGATTTTACATGTATTTCACCAAAACATCTCTCGAAAAACTGCTGGAAGTACACCTTCCACATCAGAAGCGAAAATAAACAGAACAGAGGTCAAGTTTTTCTGTGGGTTATCCTCAAGAGAGTTCAGTGGTTATAACACTTCGAGTGGTTCACGAGTCACCGGTAGGTAGCGTATCGCTTAGCACCTATCGCGAATAGGGTAGTGGACAGCGCGTTTGCTTCTCACGCAGGCGAGTCCGGTTCGATTCTCAGTATGACCTTTTTTATTTTTTCAATTATCAATTGATTATTCCTTCCCCAAATATTCACCAATAATAGTGATGGGTGAGTGAGTAAAAAAATATAAAAAAAATATAAAAAAATTATAAATAATTCTTCGTATAAGATTTTCGTACCGAATCTCCCACGAGCTTGAATTATTCTCCGTAAATTTTTTCTCGGTTACGAAGAAAAACCTCGGAAAAATTATTCAAGTTCTAGGGAGATTATATGATAATCACCTCACCATTTCGTTTAGAAATGTGTTGATTTTACCTAGACCTAGACGTATTATTTATTTAGAGTGCAATTCGCTAGGAACTATCTATGATAGCTTGTGAAAATACAAGAATATTTTATTCAAATATTCAGATTTCACTAAATCTGGGTAGGTATAGGTATTACCACAGGAAACAGTCTATAGGAACCAAATATATCTTGAGAATAGAAAGAAAATTCAAATTGAAACAAATAGTTTGTTTGGGTCGAGCAGGTATAATTTAGCACCATTGTAAAAAGTTTTATTCCATTGAAATGAAAAATAGGTCAAATTGCCGTATGGAGTCGGTGCTAGAATTTCCCCATGGAATATCCTGCCTGTCATTAGATGCGACTAAAAGGGTAACCATAGGTGGAAGATGATGCTCAATTGCACCATTTTCTCATTGATAACATCTCTGATGAAGTGGTGACGTGTATCAATGTGCTTTGTTCTGTCATGGTACATGGAATTATTCGCCAAATTTATGGCACTTTGATAATCCACATTCATGATGACAGGATTCTGAGGTGATAACATTTCCTGAAAGAGTCTCTTAAATGAATATTGCCTCCTTACAGGCATCGCTGAGTGCAACATACTGAGCCTCAGTGGTAGACCTATTTGGAAGAATCCCCTGGCCACTAGTCGTAGTCTGGCTTTGAACTTAACATCACCCATATGGAGAGTCCAAGTCTACTAGAGTCCAAGTGTTGTTTTCCAGTAGAGATTCATACTCCTCATTCATTGTTGTAGACCCCACTTGTCCTTGTTTGAGTCACTCATGGCCTCTGAATATTTTGTGGGTTCAAAAAACCAGTTTCATAGTCCTGAAGCCAGGCTGCAGGACTCCTGTCTCTCATAAGCCAGTACCTCGGGTTCAGGGATGATCGCTTGGGATGTCCTCTGTTATGCTTGAATCCTCTGAGCTACTTGGCTCTGATTCCAAAGTTCCTGAAACATCACTCATGTCTCCTGAAGTGTCACTTATCACTTCAACGTCCGCAGTTCCTGAAACTTCATGTACAATTTTATCATTCACAACAGTATTAGGAGGTGGGACAGGTTCATAATCATCATATCCTTCGAAAAGTTACAAAACATTTCAATTTCTACAAAGATCACATCACGAGCACGCTCGAATCACCTTTGGTTTTTCTGGATCAAACAACCTGTAATCACCGGTTCCATCAAAATAGCCAACAACCATTATTTTTTTTAGCCTTAGAGTCGAATTATTTCTTTTCTCTGCAGGCACATGCATGAAGGCTGATGAGCATCCAAAAACTCTGAAACTCTTCAGGTGTCTTTCCAGGAACAGCTTTATGATGCACTCTGTTCTTGATGCAGGCTGCAGTATGCAACGCTTCCGCCCACATTATTTTGTCACAATTAACCTGCCTCATCATGCATCTGGCCATCTCCACAAAGCTGCGTTTCACTTTTTCCGCAACTTCATTTTGTAGATGATTGTATGGTACAGTTAAACGGTGTTCGATCCTAGCTTTCTTTAAAGTATCAGATAAAGCAGTTCTCCTATCAAGAACTACTATCTTCGAAGGTCTTCTCCAGCTTTTCCCATGCTTCCTTGACATAAGCTGCTTGCCTGATTGAAGGATAGCAAGCTGGCCTAACCATTAGGCCTATCTTGGTGAAGGCCTGCTTTGATTCGGCTTTCGCCTTCGCTGCCGACGTCGTCGTGTCGCCGTCCGGGTATCCAGCGAAACTGTCCCACCCAGATCCTTCAAATACAATTGCATTTCGAACTTTCAGAGTCTGCATAATTGTTCCGTCCTTCGAGCTTTTCGATAGGTGGCAACGAGGCAATTGCTGAGTCACTCAATTCGATAAAATATTTACGGAAGAAATTAACAACTAGCAAAAATTTATAGTTCACTTCACGCAGGAATGTTCAGATACTGCTCTCGGCCCGTAACCTGTTAGAAAAGCTTAACTATAGCCTCCATGTATACGGATCTTGGTTGAAGTTAAAATAGGCACAACTAAATGGTAGCTATGTTCTATGTTTATTTCAGATAGAACATATGACATAGGACAGTGGTTGTCACTGTAATGTAACTGTCATGTAATACATGGAATACCTTGCAGGTTACTTACTTCTACCAACTCATGAATAATACATGAATAACAACAAGATTTACCCACGCAATGTCACGTACGTTACACACGTTTTATCGACCTAGGCGAAATCAATACATTTGAGAGCAGGCCCAGGATAGGAAGTGAATTCACCAGTCGATATCTATCCATCTTTCCCAGAATTAACACCAGTGTGTTTTCCTCAAACTGTTACTGATGAAGGTAATGATGTCATGTAACAGTATATTTTTCTTCGCTTGTCTTCCTTCATAATTATACACTCAGTAGTAGTCGTAAATCTACATCTATCGATACTAGTTTAACGGATATTGAAATGAATCACCATCTCGCCATCTGTTATCGGCCTATATGATTCACTTCGTAATTTGTATCTATCGAGTAAAGAACTATGTGTAAAACATCGCGAAAAAATGAGTGAAATGAGAAGAAAATGACATAGAAGCCGAAGTCCTACAATTAAGACACAATAAGAGGAGAAAATACGATGAACTCTTGAAAGAAATACGACGTTTTGAGGAAAACATTTGCCCAAAGCTTTCCACTGGATGCTGCTCTCATACCTGGTTAGTAAAAAACGATATGGCTCTTATATAATTGAAACCAAAAACAAATCGTTGCTCTATCAACAAATTGAAAGTGAACATTGAAATCAGAAGAAAAAAATTCAAAAATATACCAGCAGGAGTGGATCGTAGTTCGACCTTCGTACAGATCAAACTGAATTTATATTATTGAATCCAAAAACAAATCGAAGTGAAGGTTCAAATAAGAAGAAAAAAGGCAAAATATACCAGAATGATTGGTTCGTAGTTCGACCTTCTTACAGATCGAACTGGATTTATATAAGTGAAACCCAAAAAAAAATCGTTGCCGTTTCAACAAATTTTGAAGCAAGGATTCAAATCAGAAAAAAAAGGCAAAATATACCAGGATGAGTGGTTCGTAGTTCGACCTTTCTACAAATTGAAGTGAATTTATATAATTGAAACCAAAAAACGAATCGTTGCTCTATCAATAAATTGAAAGTAACAAATCAGAAGAAAAAAGGCAAAATATACCAGGATGAGTGGTTCGTAGTTCGACCTTTCCACAGATCGAATTGTATTAATATAATTGAAATCGAAAATATATCGTTGCTCTATCAACAAATTGAAAGTAAGGATTCAAATCAGAAAAAAAAGGCAAAATATACCAGGATGATGAGTGGTTCGTAGTTCGACCTTTCTACAGATCGAACTGAATTTATATAATTGAAACCAAAAACAAATCGTTGCTCTATCAATAAATTGAAAGTGAAGGCTCAAATCAGAAGAAAAGGCAAAAAATATACAAGGATGAGTGTTTCGTAGTTCGACCTTTCTACATCGAACTGGATTTATATAATTGAAACCAAAAACAAATTGTTGTTCTATCAACAAATTTAATGTGAAGGTTCGAATCAGAAGAGAAAAGACAAAATATACCAGGATGAGTGGTTCGTAGTTTGACCTTTCTACAGATAGAACTGGATTTATATCATTGAATCCAAAAACAAATCGTTGCTCTATCAACGAATTGAAAGAGAAGGTTCAAATCAGAAGAAAAAAGGGAAAATATACAAGGATAAGTGGTTCGTAGTTCGACCTATTCTACAGATCGAACTGATAATTGAAACCATATATCAACAAATTGAAAGTGACGGTTCAAATCAGAACAGAGGAGGCAAAATATACAAGTATGAACAAATCATCCTTGTATATTTTGCTTCTTCGATCTATCAATAATCGCCGAAGAAATAAAGCAGGTATATTCAAAATCAGTTGCATATATTATATCAGAATGATCGATGAATTAATTTGTTTTTGTCAATAAATGGAGATAAAATTCATCTTATATACCTATACATAAGAACAGAGAAATATCGTTCCTGGTTTCTTATATAGTTCTGTATGCACGATTCTGATAGCAATTTCCATTGAAAAAAAAAAACAGTGCGCACTCAGTGTACACCTTCCTCAGACTGAAATATACTGAGTGCATAAAAACTCGGCAGTTCATGACCAATGAAAATTGCTATGGACAACATGACGTTAACAAATTATGATTGTATAGTAATACACTGCTAGAACACTTGAAAACGATCACCAATCGTATGATTCGTTATTCGAAAACAGTTGGGTTATATCAAAACGTTGAAATGGGACAAATATGTGGCCTCAACGTAAAATCATCGAGATTACAATAATCAAATACACACTTGGACTAGCTGAATCGAATCTTTGCGATGCCAGGAATTTTTGAAAGACTTCAGAAGGAACGGTTTAGGATCCTTCTATAATAAGTGAGGTCCCCGCTATCCTAACTCGTACAAGTTTTCAATAAAACTTCTGAGGGTGGGTTAGAGAACTGAGATAGCGGTTGAAAATACGAAATCATTCGTGATATAATAAAAAAAAATACTATCCACCACATCATAATGCTAGCATTATGATAGCTATCGCTCAAGCTCTCAACAGATAGCTGGCATCAGTGTTAGAAAAAAAAGGGGAATTTTATAATGAACTCCTTGGGAATATTCAGATGAATAGCAAGAGCAGTATATGATAATAATAATAATTGTTTTGTACCCATCATCCATTATGAGAATAATAATGATTTGGATTCATTATATTGAATAATTTAATACAATATGTACAACTATTATGTTACTCATTCATAGGTTATTGACTATAAAATAAGACCAATAAAAAATCTATATGAAGATGTTGTACAATTAAAAACCTTTTCAGATCATATATAATATTACTTTAAACATCTACTGAGTGTAATTATGAAGAAAGACAAGCGAAGAAAAATTATGAGATTGATTGACTGACCTGGTAAGGAAGATCAATCGAAATTTTTCGAGCTTTTCTTCCGAAATAATTACATCCCTTCCTCCCTATAAACCCAATATAATATGATCTGAATAATTACTACAAATAACGAAGTGAATCATATAGGCTGATAACAGGTGGCGAGATGGTGATTCATTTCAATATCCGTTAAACTAGTATCGATAGATGTAGATTTACGACTACTACTGAGTGTAATTATTTCGGAAGACAAGCTCGAAAAATTCCGATTGATCTTCCTTACCAGGTAAGTCAATCAATCTTGTAATTCGCAGTTGGTGACAAATCCTTGATGTCCGCATTTTCGAATAGAAGTTAGTAGTTAGGGCAGCGGAACAGAATACCCCCACTCCTTCCACTTTCGCTTTAGGCACTGGCTTTAGGCTTTCCACAGCTACATCTTTCCATTGACCAATGAGAAAGCTTTATATGTGGGTCATAGCCCTGCCCACATTTCTGGAGAAATCTAGAATCGTGAATGATCGACAATGTGGCTTTTTTCAGCAGAGATCAACTGATGGAGATTTACTTGCCTACGCAGACGCTATGGCAGACGTCTAACGAAAATCAGTAATCACAGGGTCTCTATTGAAATAATATTCAAATGGTCATCACATTCAGCAATAGGGCTAGTCCTCATAATGCAGGACTGAATGTTTGGGTGGGTAGATGGACTGTGGATTGCATATTACCCTAAGTCAAAGATTCCTAAGTATATGGTGGATTGCAACTCATATACCGATTCAGTGACCAGTGGCCTGCTCGCTTCACTCACACGACTCGATTTTTTGGTTATGGGGTTATTTGAAAAATGAATTTTAAGAAAATCATCAACTAATGTCGCTATAGACCAATCAGAAACGTCGTAAAAACGTGGTGAAAAGCGTTTCACGCGTGTTTCACGTTTTTTGCGACACCAGTTAGATTTGCGCCCGCCAACAAAAAATGGACAGGCTTTGACGCACATAAGGCTTTCTTATTGATCAATGGAATGATGCAGCTGTGGAAAGTCTGGAAGTGAAAGGAGTAAGGGTAGTCTGTTCCGGTGCCCTAACTACTATAACTTATATTCGAAAATGCATAGAGACAGTTTGTTTCGTTCAAGATATTTCCAACAAATACATAACTTCATTTAATTCACATTCGTCCACATCAACTCTCCTGTGAAGTAAACACCTCTTATTTTCAAACACCTTTTCTCAATATACCCTATTCCATTTAGAATGACAAATTCTGCGGAAATCGCAAAAAAATCCAATTTTTTCAACTTTCTTCAGACAAAAGCGACGCCATTTTTGATCGCATTTCATTTGACAGTTCGATTGTACCAACCTCCGAATAATAAAAAATGCGTATCGAAACAGAGTAAGAGGCTATTTCGATGCGCATTTGCGTTTCATAATGACTTCATTATAAAACCAAAAAAGAGGAAAATCAAATTATTCGAATTGTTTTAAAGTATTTGTTAGCAGGTACTTTCATATTTTTCAGAGAAAAAAGTAATATATATATTTATTTGTAAAATATTTCAGTAACATAAAAACTACCAGATGATTCAACACTTTTTGAGAATATGATATTGATAAGTTCAAACTTTCCTTTATATGTTACACGACTTTATGCTCTGTATATAGTGATATATATATGAAGATGAAAGTCTCGGAAAAGTCCAATAAGCTATTCTTTCATAGAACAATTATGGAAATCTCCCATACATCATGAACATCTCTTTTTTGAATATTGAGACTATGGAGTTGATGGATATGAATGTTTTGAAAAACAATTTTATATTTTTTCGTGTAGGTACCTCAGAAACCAAATAAAGTGTTTCTCAATTGCTATTATCTTGTTTGTCTCATCAGAAACTTGAACTAGTTAAGTTAGGATAGTGGGGACCTTACATCATCTGATCTGAAACCGCTTATGAGGCTTTGGAAACATTTCAGCTGTCCCTAGGATTCGAACATTGTTGATTAGTGGACTATGGCACCGAACAAGAAGACTGACACTTCTACCACTGAAGTGGAAGCCACCAGGCCCCAATATAGGTACAAAATGAATAATATCCATTTGAAAAATATTGTGTCAATTGTCATAGGTTTATACCATGATATAATTATGTTAATTGAATGTAAGTACCTATGGTATGTATGTATCAGCAAGGCAGATAATCTGATCAATTCCTTGTAAACTAAAAATTCAGTTCAAAAAGGTATAAGAAAAATTAATAAGTTCTCTCAACTTGTATCTATGTTTCCAAATCTCTAATCACAATCATCACAGAAATTTCAATAGTACTTACCTACTCAATTTAGTGGAGAAAATGGAAAGTGTCAAATTTTGATTTTACTAATTTTTTGTTGATAACAGATTTAACCTAATTTTTCCGTTTAATATCAAGTTGCCTGTTTTTTTTAGTAGATCAATACTTTGGATCCATCTTGGATCAATACCTCGAAATAAATTCATTTATCGAATCAAAAAATTATAAATGTACTCATACTATGAGCAATAATGAGCCTATTGATTTAGATTTTGTAGATATATAGGATTTGGGATTACGTTCCTTTGGTGGAATGTGGAATTATTGTGGATTGTGGATAGATGTTTGATGGTTTATGGATTGATGGCCGGCTTGTAATGAAAATTCGCTGCTTCGATTTCCGAACATACCCGATTGGCCAGTGGCGTACAACCCCAATCTTTTCGGTTGGATAGTTTGCACCTTAGATCATAATATGCTTACGCTAGATACGGTATCCAGGTTATTTGTTGGTTGGTTGAAACCAGAGATAAGTAACCCTAACAAGATGTGCACGTCTTTTATGGGAGGTTTGGAAATATAGTCACGTGATTGATTTTCGTTTCAACGTATTATCACAGATGGCGTTCAATGCATGAATCTTCATTTTCTTTCATGAGAAGCGTTTCGCAGCTAAACAAATTACGAACTTTCACGAACTTTTCACGTCAGAGATAATAACCTTAACCTTCACGTTTTCGTTTTACATGTTAATTTTTCGAAAATTTTTGTTTGAATATGGTGAGAAAATATGAATCACCATCAACTATTCATCCTGGACTAAACAAAATTACCACAGAAGGGAGGTGTAGATAATAACTTGAAGATTGGAAAAAAGTGTATCAACATGAGCTATGCATGGAAAATTCGCCGTGAAGCATAATTATTCAAATGCTACTAAAAAATTCCTGACATCAACTTCAGGTATTGAATTGTTGTGACATGAATATAATATATGCAATATAAGGTCTGGTCAAAACTGCCAAATAAATCTAATTTCCTACTGCTGATATGGAATGAATGTTCTCTTCAAGATCACTGATGCTTTCCTCAGCTTGATCAGTTTTAGTCTCTCTGCTTGATTGATTGTTCTTACAAACTTTATGAGCTTTCACACAAAATCTGTTCCATCTTCGTATCCGTCTGGTTGGTTCATAATTATATACATGGTGATCAAATGTTCAATCTCCAACATTATTCAAGAGTATTTGATAAAGATAGATGAAATTCTGATGAAATTTATTTGCTAATACCGCAAGTATAGGAAGTGTGGCTTCTTGACACTTGCATATTCGCATCGGATGAAGAAAAAGAAAGAAAATTTTGACCTTGAACTGTGAACATACTGAACATACCCCTTGGGACATGGCAGCCAGATATGGCAGCTGGAAAAGCTATGTTCACCCTTTTGGAATCAACGGCACTGTGCACATCTGGGGTTACTTATCTCTGGTTCAGACTGTTGAAAGTACTGTCTGGTAACTCCTGGCCAACGAGCACTGAGCAGCTGATTACGTCACAAGAATGCTGGCATATATGAGACTTTTGTCCATGCTACTGACAAGGATGAATGCAATGAATGCATCGTTCATAGCGTTATTAAGAAAGAGCGCGACATACTAAAATAGCGCGCTTTTCCAATTATTCATATTTTTTCGGTCGTAGGATTGTTTTTAGGTGAAAATCATCATGTCCAGTGCAAGCTTATTTGCATTAAATTATACAAGATCAATTCCCATAATCTGATGCATTCAGTTATCGGTTATTTTATCATTTTTGGGAAAATCATGTCTGTCCTACTTTGCTTTATCCGATTCCTTCTGCAAGTAACAACCCATATTATCTTTGTAACAACATTTCGAATAGTTCCAGTCATCTAGAATATGAAACAATATGAAAGCCCATTATTGTTGTTTGCATTATAACTCCATCCTACTTTTTTACTATTTACCTGTCACAGAGCCAGAGAGGATCAAAAATCAGAATGACTTGAACAATATCCATGCCATGATAGTATAAAAATACAAGATCAGCCCTCAAAGCAGTCAAAATCATATAAAATATTGCACAAGTAAACAAAAACACTATGGTAGAAAGCCATTTACAGCATTCTTGTGACGTAGCTGATGACGTATTTCCCTAGGATTTCCCCTTACCCTGCAGCAGTTACCAAACAACAGACAACCGTCTCTCTATAAACCGTGAGCTATTGATTGGTCGTTTTAATTTTTGACCATACATATGTGCATAGATCCGGCATCATGTAGTATTTGTTTGGTATCAAAGGGATCTGCAAGAAATTATAGGTAATATGCAATCCCAGTGACTTGCATAGTAAATCTTGAATATGTATAAATTGAATCCACACCAAATCCAGTTTTTGTTTTTAAGTGTTATAGTATTTTTTGGAATGTTCAATGTATTTTCATATATTTCCATTCATTTTGGAAATTTCAAATGTGGAAATAATATAAATATATAATATATACGTTTCTTACTTTTTTTCCGAGACCATACATATTTTATGATAAGTGATTTCAGTGATGTAACTTCAGCGGATATGATTTCAGGTCGTAGGTATCGATTCGATATTGATGTCTATTTCCATATTTTGGCGATAATTAAACTTCACGACAATTCCAGATGTGAATTACTAAATTTTCTTCGTTATTGCACGAACAATTCCATTGACATTCAATACTATGAGTACCTACCTAAACAAATGTCACGAATATGAAAGTAGGTAATCAGGTAACCAGTAATACGACAGCAAGCGCATATTGATAAGTTGGTGCATTACCCCAAATGTAAAAAGTGAAAACTTGTGATTCAAGCCGTACTTTTCAACAATTGAATCAAGCTCTTCACGAGGGGTTCTCATATAAAATCGTCGAAAGATATAAAAACATTTTTGTTTCAATCATGTTTTATACATCATATTCGCATCAAAATTATGAGAAAATGGCTCCATATAAGGAATTTTTGGAGTCATCTAGATATTAGATGTCATTCAGAATCGAATATAAATACTTTTTCATTGATACATGCAATAATCTGTAAATTTGGTTGAAAACACGACTAAACTTAGCGATAGATTAACCTACGCACTGTCACGTTGGACAACATTTATCGAAATAGGCGAAATCAGGACCAGGATATAGGAAGTGAATTCAACGGTCAATAAGAAACTATCCATTTCTCAGTGTGCTTTAAGAAGTTTTCATACGTGGTCGTAGGAAAAATTAACTATCTGTATGACACATAATTTTTAGGTATATTTAATCAATATAATCCATCAAAATACAATATTTGAAAAATATATATTTGATAAAATATATTTATATATTATCCTAAATATTTTCATCTGCTCAACTGGAAAAAAGCATTATTTCAGAATCTCGGCCCAATTATTAACTCATAAACTCTGTATCATAATAGGTGTCTTCGTTTTTTATGTTAACGACGTAATCACTTTCTTCTAATTTCATTTCATTATTTTGAATTTCAATTTTATACTTTTGTTCAATAAAATCATCGGCATCGAGTTCCTTTTTCATTGATTCCAAATAAATATTTTGATACTTCGTATCTCTCAGACCAAATTCTATATTGCAAATGTCATACTTAAATAGTTCTTCACCAATGTGCACCTTGAGGTGTTTGTTTAGCTCTTCATTTCGACTAAATTTTGATTTGCAAATATTACATTCCAATAGTTCCTCGGCACTGTGTACCTTGAGGTGCTCCTGCAAAATCCTTTCCAGACTAAATTTTTTATGGCAAATGGCACATTCAAACGATTTGTCATCAATGTGCACCGTAAGGTGTTTATTTAAACTCCTTTTTGCACTGAATTTTTCATTGCATATGTCACACTCAAAGGATTTTTCACCAGTATGCAGCCTAAGATGTGCCCTCATACTCCCTTTCTGAGTGAATTCTTTATTACAAACGTCACACTTGAATGGTTTGTCACCAGTGTGAACCCTTCGGTGTATCCTCAAATACGCTTTCTGACTGAACATCTTCTTGCAAATGTCACACTCGAAGAGTTTTTCACCTGTGTGCACTCTGTGGTGTACCTGCAAACGTACTTTCAAGCTGAATTTTTTATGGCAAATGTTACACTCGAATGGTTTAATGCCATTGTGCAACTTGATATGTCTCTTCAGATTACTTTTATCAGTGAATTTTGAACTGCATAAGTCACATTTATATGGTTTTTCACTAGTGTGCACTTTCGTTAAATGTTTTTGACTAAATTGGCAAATATCCTCGCAAATATCACGGTCTATGATTATGTTACCATCGGGTAGTGTATAGGTGGGAAATTTCATGTGACATTTTTGGCATTCTAATATTGTCTTACTATCGTCACTGATTTCATATTCGGAATTCATTTGTAAATTCACTGAATAGGTAGCGGCATTTTATTCGTCTTCGTCGACTTTGGCAAAGTATCCAACCCTGGAAAAAAGTAATATTGGTGATCTGGATCAATATTAAGAAGATGGAGGAAAAGAGTGTTGTATTTATTTTGCCCACAAGCAATATGTGACAAATTCGTGAGTTAATTCTTTATTTAAATTAAGTATGATTCGAGAGCAGTTTTTCGATACATCGCGAGATCTCTCAGTTGTTTATGGAGATATATACGAGTTGAGGTTTATTACCGAGTTTATAACACATTTCTGCAAAACGAACGATGCCCTTCTTGAAAAATAAGCATAGACTCATGAGATGGTCTTCTCGATCATCTGATATACCTATCACTTATATCAGATTTAGATTTCGTATTATGGTGTGTTTCTTGAAGGATATAAAATTTAGCAAAGTCAACTCATCGATCTATGAATGGACTTCGTGAAGTTACGATTTCTGCTTTTTTGTATTAGTAGTGCTATTCATTCATAATTACAAATTGTAGGAAGCAGACCATAACTTCGAATGTAACTTCAATGAGTGAGGAACTCGGTAAGGTAAGAACAATTTCCGAGTCGTATCCACATGACAATGCCGACGAATGAATCTAAGCAATTGCATTGGTTGTTTTGTATATCTTTTTAAAAAATTATTATATTTTGTGCTTATCTCTATGAAACACCGTGGTACTGACTGCAAAAATAATTACCGTTATTCATTCGTAGATTACCTTGTAGAGTGTAAAAAAATATTTTTGCTACAAACGGTCAACAAAGTAGCCTTCGAAGCTTTCACATCTCAACACAAAGTTGATGTTTTCAGAAGAATATCATCAAGTGACAGCATTGCCGCTCGTGCGCGGAAACATTTTCATTAAGTGACAGCATTGCCGCTCGTGCGCGAAAATAATGTCTGAAAACGAACTAATCATTGTGTTGCATGATGGAAAATAATAGTGACACTGAATTATTCAACACATCTACTGATGCACATAGCGGAACATAATAGTGACAGTGAATTATCTAACACATCTGATGCACATAGCAGAAAGGTCGAACATTGTAAAAAGTAATGCCAAATATATCAAAGTATAAAGTATCCTAAGCTTGTCGTATTTCTCGAAAAACACCAGTCCGTTGAATATAAAGCAAACATAAGTTTGATTATATCTTGTTGGTTCATAACGTATAATAATTGTGGGATACTTAGACACAAGTTTCCAATTAGCCTCAATAGCCAACGGTTTCAAAGCGCGACTTTTCAAGCCGCCAGCCCGGGTTCGATTCCTGGGCAGGGCAATTCTTTATTAATCTAGGACTCAATTTTCTTTCTTTTCTGTTAAATGTATGAAAAATCGGATTGAATATCAATATAAAAGTGAATAATTATCAATGAAATCAATGATTTAGATGAGGAATAATGAAGTATCGAGTTTTCTTGTCTAGGAACTGTGTCAGAGTAAAAAAAATATTGCCGCTGTTGAAATGCGCTCTAAATACACAAATAGCTATTTAATTATGTACCTATACCATACCTATTAGAATGGGATTGAGTTGGGCGTTGGGTCCATTGTTTCTGTATGAATAGTTACCTCAACATCAGCAGTTCACCGATCTCAAGAAAACACTGGCAACTATGAGAATTTCAATAGCAGGTACTTACCCAAATTCCAAATTTGGAAATGAAATGTCTATTATTACACCATGATTATTACAGAACTGGAGTCAACAAGCGGCATTTGTTTTATTAGTCAATTAATCAATACTTCACAATATGTATATTTATTGAATTAAAAATAACTGAATCAAATCTGGGGAAAACTTACGACATTATTGTCATATCCAATGTGAACATGGCTGCCAGCGGCTAACTGGCTGAGTGGCTGCCTGCGCCTAAATTTCCGAACATTCCCGAACGACCAGTGGCGTTTTTGAATGAAATAGATCGAAAAAAATAATGAAATATTAATGGTAAGAACTATAGCTTTTGAGTTATGAAATCGAAATATGAGAAAAACTATTCCTTGCACAAGTGACCACAGGTTGTACACCAAAAAAACTGGGTTTTCGAAAATGGAGCACAATGTGACCACAGGTTGTACCTACACTGAAAAACATAAATTTTTGAAAATATTTTTTTATACTTCAGCAAACGACTGCGTCAAAACGAAAAATGGTCAGATGTATTGTAAAAAAAGGTTCTAGACTGATGTTCAGGTTGAAATAGATTTCTGTAACTAAGCTATGAAATGCTCCGAAGTATTATACGAGCATTAAAATACAGTGGAACACTGGTGTGGGTGGGGTTGATAGGGTGGAATAAATGAAAAAATAATTGGCTAATATCATCCAGTGATAAACTTACGGAAGAGTCATCAATTGACAATTTGAATAACAAATATGGGTCTACCTATTAGGCAATTCCATTTTTCACACCCTAATTTATGTGTCTATATACTACCAGATAACACAAAAACCTTCTAAGGATCTTCTGAGGTAGACACAATAATGACAATAATGTCCTCAAAACATCGAGGAGATACCGAAGGACGTATCCCAATATCCTTTTAAGGAGCAATTTTGAGCGGAAATTGGTAGAGAACGAGCGGGAATAACATAGGCCTGAAGAGGGGTTATACCTCAATTCGATTCAATACGAGAACGGCGGAAACAAGATTACTCGAATTTAGTTGAAATATAATTTCATATTTTTCTTCACTTTCTGTTTTGAGAAGATCAGATCTATAGGCATCTCTGCATGGAAGTACTTTTTTAGAAAACAATTTTAGTTCAGTCTGCTCTTTATTTTAGATATATGGTGTAATGTGATGATTTTCATATTCAGAATTGATTTTTGTTACTCATATTATATTTGTCCTATAACTTGCTGTGAAATAAATAATTTTCAAGAATGAATTTCCTTTATCTTCCTTCAAACGAAATATTGATTTCAGAACCCTGATGCCCACTGTATAGGTATACAGGATACAGGGTCATTCATAATAACAAGCTTTCATTGGAAGAATCAATAGAAATGACATTATGATTATTATTGTCTTAGTATATAATAGCCATCATATAGACTTGAAATATTGTCTGCTCTGAATGGTCACCTCATCACTGTAAATTATTTCATTTTCCTTAATATATTTCTAATCTCTATAGTTGTTCATCAGAATGCCGGCTTATATAAAAACCATAACTTGTAGGTACTTCCAAGTACAAGAAGCAGTTTCATGTTAATATAGCTTCGAACTTCTTCATTTCATGGTTTGGACCAAAAACATAAATTAGAAAAGACATAGGTAACTCAATGTCACATTTTAGAATAAAAAAATGAAACTAAAATGCTTAGGTACTTCCTGAAATAGTTGAAATATTGATTGATTGTCGATTACCTCTATCTAGTCAAATATATGTACGATTATTCTCGCGAAAACAAAATGAAACTGTTGAAAACTTGAATCTATGTAGAATTATTCAACCGTATATACTTACGGTGTAAATATAATAATCACTTTCGGAATAACTCATCAAGAAAAACATATTCGAAATATTCAACATGCTGATATTTCAGTATATTTCAAAGTAGAACGCACTATTGAGCTATATATATTTGTTCAGATCCATTGGCATCTCATAATCTCTGAATTCTGAATGAATGACACTTCATGGAATCTTATTTTTGTCATCATCTAGGGAATATGACAGAGTGTCATATTCATATACTAACTCAGCTTTCATCCATTTTATATTTTCTCCACGGGCGTATTTGAAGAACATATTGGGATCCAAAGTGACCTGCGGTTTTTTCATCTGCAGTCCGAAGCCGGGATTTTTTGTGATCCTAGTCTAGGCAAAAAAAAATGACAGAGGCTGCCGACCGAAACCTGCAATTAGCAAGTCGGCGTCAGCCGAATTTACTATATTTATTTACGACTAATATATGATATAAGTATTATACTTGTGGTTTTTGAAGTATAATGCCATATATTAATCCCTTAGGGAATAATGGCGAGGGATTGATAGTCTTTATTTCTGACAGTGACATTATAAGCTTATATCGTCATAGTTACGATATCTATAATCAACTCCCTTGGGATATTAAGGTTCAAAAACTCCCTCTTACCTTTTACAGGTGAAAATGATACAAGAAATGCTTATAAACGTTTATATGTAATGAAAACTAAGACATATTTTCCTTATTCACGTCATTACAAATAATAAATGTACAATTTTCAAATGTTCCCTGAAAATTACTTCCGCCGCTGGAAACAATTTCTTCTTTTTTATGGGTGGTGCTGTTGCTGTTCACTACAGTCGAGGTGCCTGCCTCTTCTGATGGCAAAGTAGACAGCATACGCGCCGTTTTATTTCTCAATTCAATACTGTCCTCCAGATACCCCTCTGCCACCGTGGAACTTCTCCAACCTCCGTGTTTTTTTAAGTTTGTCATAGTTGCTCCTGCATTGGCTAGGGCAGTAGCAGAAGTGTGACGAAGGCAATGTCCCGTATAGGTTAGTGGGTTTGGCAATCCTAAATACATTGCGATTTTGCTGGGAATTTTGCCAAACATATTCTTTCCAATTGGCTGAGTTGTACATTTATTTTGTCGGAAGCTCAAAACAAAATCGTTTTGTACCTTCAGGACGCAAGGACATATAAAGTCTTAATAAAGGCAAAGCAGATAACTCTTTTTCATCCACAACTGTAAATTTCTTCGATACACCAGTTTTACTTTCCGGTACGTTCACTACCATAACAGTATCCCGGTCCTCTATATCTGCTATACTCATATTTAGAAGTTCCTGAGTTCTGCATCCTCCAAAATAACCCATAATTAGAACAACCTATAACAAATAAAACGAAATAAACAAACGAAAAAGAAAATTATGAGAAAAAAATTACCTTATGCAATAAATGAATTTCATTAGGGGCGTCCTTTAGAAATTTGATGACATCTTTAGGAGATAAGACAGCAGATTTTTTCGGCTTATACCCCTTACTTTTCCGTTTCAAAAAAGCCTCTAGTTCGTTGAACTTGGTGATATCTCTTTTCTCATATATGGTCACCATCGATTTGAGCATTGACCATTTAGTCCATAACGAATTTGGGCTAAACGTTTCTGACTGCAACGAATAAATACAATTATAACCAAATCTACCAGAAAATACTGAAAATACTTTACCAGTTCTTGAAAATATGCCAGAAAGACAGTTTCGTTGGCATCTTTTGACATAACATTTCTCTGTGTCAGCCACTTCAGATATAAGTTGTATTCTTTTTGATAAAGGGCTTCACTTTTCGATGGAGGTAATGATTGTCTTGCTTTTTCCGCTTTTTTTATAATATCCTCCATCATATCAGAAAAAGATCGTCGATTTTTGGTAAAAAATAAACACGTTTTTAACGGAAAAACATTGATTGATAAAGAAAGTTTGCTTATAAACATGTAACATAGCGACAACCTAGCAACAACCAACAATGCTACAATCAACGCTACCTAATTCAAATATACCAGAAAGGTTATGAATTTAAACATTTATTGCTTTCTAAATATGGACATATTGTTATGAAAATCGGTCAAAAATAAAATTATCTATGTACCACGGGAATTATAGAGCCTTAATAACCTCTGGCAATTAAGGCCCTCATAATTCCCTTAATACATAAATAACTATTATTCCCTCTTGTACTCCTATCACAAAATTTCTCGAATTAAATAATACCATGGAAACAATATAACCAAACTCAAAAGTGTCAGTGTCAAACGCGTAGTGTTTGTGTATTTGTATTAAAATGAATGAAAATGAAGAATCTTTCACTCGTACACCACCAGAAATTGTACAATTAGCTGCAGCAACAACATCTACCTTAATACCAGAAACATCGAAATCCATTTATAATAAAACGTACGTATCGTTCAACGAAATGCGTCTTCGAAACAAGGCAAACTCTTATTCCGAAAATGTTCTGCTGGCCTATTTCGCTGAATTGGGTGCAAAATACAAGCCATCTTCATTATGGTCATTCTATTCAATGATTAAATCTGTGTTGAAGATAAACCATGACGTTGATCTGTAAAAATATAAGAAACTACGAGCGTTTTTAAAAAGAATATTTGAAGGATTTCAAGCAAAGAAATCTTCCACTCTGACCCCGGAAGAAATTAGGAAATTTATTGACAGAGCTCCTGATGAAATTTTTCTTTTGCATAAGGTAAATGTTCATATTTAATCTGATCTATTCAAAAACTCATGTTCTTTTTTGATTCAGGTTATATTAGTTATTGGAATTATGAGCGCATGCCGCTCAAACGAGCTTTATGAAATGAAGATAGAAGACGTGAAGGATTTCCAAACAGAGTTATTGATAACAATACCCAAGACTAAAACTAAAATTGAACGAAAATTCACCATAAACAGTACGTTTTACAATATTGTAAAGAAGTACATCGATCTCCGTCCGACACATGTAGAAACCAATTCATTCTTTCTAAATTATCAAAAATCGAAATGTACAATACAACGTATAGGAAAAAACAAATTTGCAGACATTGGTAGACAAATTGCCAAATATTTAAACTTGCCAAATCCTCAAAGTTATACCGGTCATCGTTATCGCAGATCATCTGCCACTCTGTACATTGATGGAGGAGGCGATATAACTGGATTGAAGCGTCATGGGGGCTGGAAATCTACCCAAAAGTAGCTGAAGGATACATTGATCAGTCTATGAGAAACAAAACAACTACAGCAGATACTATTGCCAAACAGATAAATAGTAATGAAGCAACTTCTTTTTTTACAGCAACCGAAATTCCAAATATTCGTGTTGAAAACTCTTCCAAAGTTAATCATAATTCACGACCAATTCAGTTTATTAATTGTACTATCACTAATGTAAATGTTATTGACAAATAAAGTTGTTCATTAAAAATCTAAAATAAATAAATTTGTCGTAAATAAAGTAGAGTATACTACTCGCAATAATGGCTATTATTGACTCGTGGTATAATCTACTATTTTACGAAGATGCGATGCCAATACACTTTCCTCTCTCATCGGACTCCGCCTCCATCAGTTGAGATTTTTACCTCCCGCTTTACACCCCGAGTTTGCTTTGACCTTTTGGAATAGGTAAACCCCCTCTGGTGGCGCCGTATCTCCGAAACTGGTTGAGAGGGCCCAAAATTTCATTGGAATTTTTTGTTCAGGAGGCCTGTGACTATATGTACCATAAGTTCCGTAAAACCGCAAATCTCTACAGGGAGCCCGATAATTACATATTTACCCTATTATCTATACACAAATGACGTCCCATAATATCTTCACGTTAGTTTTATAGTTACTGTAATGACTATATATAGTCACTATTCGTGGCATTTCAACTCGACACCCTGTGATCCCTGAATAATTGATTCATGACTCTTGAGTCTTGATTGAGAGCGCAGTCGCATGTCCTGACATGTCACGAAGCTCAATTTCCCTATTTATACATTACCCATCGATAAGAATAATGGAGAGTAAAAGGTTCATAGATCGGCCCTATTCAGAGTTCGTGTGGAGACATCGCGATTAGTGAATAAGTGAATTGAATTGGAGTGCATGCCAATTATTGTTTGGAGTCGTGAAGGGCATAGAGGAGTATTGATTTCCGTGAAAGACTTCACCGACTCCCGTGTTAGCTAGTCGAAAACAATAAATGAGAGAGACAACTGTACCTACCTTAGAAACCTATGATACATATCGAAATTTTTGGTGAGTGCTCGTTAAGTTATGGAATACAGATATACCATCAAAGGCGTTATCAAATAAATCGCCCAAGAAGGGGAAGGAGGTCCGAATCTGAAACTACTATAAGTAAAATTACATAGCAAACTCTGGAGATTACTCTCTATTAATGGCGTATCATCTGATATAATTACTATCAATATCGCTGTTCCACAGGGATCTGTTATGGACCCAAATCTGTTCCTACTACACATCAACGACCTTTGAGATGTGACCTCCTGTCCTGTCCACAGCTTTGCGGATGACAGTACGCTCAAGGTGAATTCCCAATGCTGCGTTTTTGCTTCTCGCGTCATGCACTCTGATTGGTGAAGCAGAATTCAGATAATATTGAAGAGAAAAAGTTCAATATTTTCAACTTTATTGCGTTGCTGATTCGCTGCTGGCATTGGTTAAGTTATTCATTTAACTGAAATGGAGGAGCAATAGCATAAGGATAACTTGAGAGTAGGTAAAATTATTGCTGTTATCTTGAATATTCTTATGGAGGTTTTCTATTAATTGCAGTATATACTATTGTGAATTATGCAGTATATAACCCAGCTTGATCGTATTTACCCTGTCTTCTACGTTTTCGTAGGAAATAAAAATGTTCTTCGCATTTGTTGTATTATATACAGGGTTACTCACGGTCGATGGTACCTTAGACGTTTACGGAGAACGGGATGTAGGATTATTCTGAAAATTTGGTTAATTGGGTAATCAGTTACGTTCTATCGATCTAAAATACTTTCAGCGTTGCCGCTTCTATCAAAAAGTAGCAACAACCTTGTTATTTCAAATGGAAAACCCTGTATTTTATTTCATTTTTAGATTTTTACTGAAAAGCTGATTTCGTCGATTTATCGTACTTGGGGTATAGCGAGAAAGATTACAGAGATATAGGGTGTGAAAAATCGAGATTTTTCAAATTTAAGATTTTTTTGTGCCGAAACTATCCATTCTTGCTCAAAACGGCTTACATGTCCCTATCTCAACTTTCCATTTACTATCGATTGATATTTAATTGAAACAAATACGGGTGGTTCAAAATTTTGAGTTTTGCATCACCCTCTATTTGTTTCTATTAAATGTCAGTAGATAGTAAATGAAAAGTCAAGATAGGGACATGTAAGCCATTTTGAGCAGAAATGATTAGTTTCGACACAAAAAATTCTTAAAGTTGAAAAATCTCAATTTTTCACACCCTATATCTCTGTAATATTTCGCGCTATACCCCAAGTATGATGTATCGACGAAATCAGCTCTTCAGGAAGAAACTAGAAATGAAATAAAATATAGGGTGTTCTATTTGAAATAACAAAGTTGTTGCTACTTTTTGATAGAAGCGGCAACGCCGCAACACTGAAAGTATTTTAGATCGATAGAACAAAACTGATTGCCCAATAAACCAAATTTTTAGAATAATCCTACGTCCCGTTCTCCGTAAACGTCTAAGGTACCATCGACCGTGAGTAACCCTGTATATCGCCTCCATTTCATTTATTTATTCTTATTCACAAAACCACACTTAGTTCTTAATTCTTTCATTAGAAACTATCAAAATAAACAAAAAGCAGGACAGCAATTTTGAATTCCGATTCACCAATCATAATGCATGACGCGCGACGCAAGAAGCAAAAACGCTGCATTGGGAACTCACCTTCAGTGTGTCGTGTGGCAAGAATTCAAATCCACATGAATACAAGCATAGCTATTAATATACACCAATAACAACCATTGGCGGTAGGTTCGAAATGGTTGGTATCGATAAAGGCGGTATTGACGAAGGTTTATTGACATCAGTGAAAGCAGAGATTATTACTATTAGTGGATTTTTGAAGAAGGAAAATTTGATTGAATAAGAAAGGGAAATTCGAACGCGCTATCGCGCTATATTCATCTAATGATACTCACCTGACCTGAATGTGCTAACCTATCAGTAGATCATTATTTTCAGTAGATTTTTGAGGAAGGGAAAGTTGAACGAAAATATTCGAATTTGAACGCGCGCTATCGCGCTATATTAATTCAATGAGACTCACCTGACCTGAACGTACTAACCTATCACTAGATCACTATTTTTCGGGACCTTTGAGGAAGGAAAATTTGATTATAAAATGTGATCTCCAACTACTGGGTGCCTGGTCAGATATATATGAAACTTTTGACTAAAAAAAAGACTTTTATGGGAATCGAACCCTGGGCGCCAGCCTTTTAAAGCTGGAATGTTACTCTGTGTCCATCTTGCTTATTAATAATTATTAATTTGCTAGCTTTGTTTTCCATCGGACTGTTGTCTCAAATCCTTCGCAATATGTTCGTAATACGCAGGCGCAAATATAATAGTTCTGATTGGTTTAATAGCTATGCTTGTATTTATGTGGATATGAATTCTTGCTGTCGTGAGACCATCAACCGTGAGGTTTTTTTTTTGCTAAAGCTGCTTCACGTATTTCTTGTTCCGTACAGAGAGCTATACTCCTCCTCCTCTGCTCAGGATTTGCAAAACACGTTGTTATCTATATTAAATACTCCTGTAATTGGGCTTCGGCCTGCTGGATGTATATTCGATTAATAAATAAATAAAAACACATATTCGATCTGTCATGAAGTATTGTTCACATGTTTGGAATTCAGCACCCGAACATACGATGAGACTACTGGATTATTTTTGGAGGAAAGCTGTTCGTCTGATAGTTGGTGATCCTACACTGACGAACTCATTGACCTCTCTAAAATTTCGCAGAAGAGTTGGCGATCTCTAAACATTTTCTATAGATATATTCATGGCCGGTGCTCATCGGAAATCACGTCTATCATTCCACGACGGGGTATTTCGAGCAGGCAGACCAGACAAACGCATACCCTTTCATTGTCAAGCTCAAGACCTTCCGAACTACACTCTAACGAATTTCTATTTTTCATCAAACGGCGGAGCTGTGGAACTCACTTTCTAGAGAGGTTTTTCCTGTTGCCTATAACCTCCAGACTTTCAAGAAAAATTCCAAAACTATTTCCTTTCCCAATATCCTATACTAGCTTAGTAGCTTACACGTTGTTCCTCCACGAACATCAAACGTTTCCCACTCGAATGATAACAAAAAAACTCTCTGGTGGCGAAATTTAGAAGATTAGAAATCCAAAAAGATACAGTGATTGTATATAAAAAATGTATAGTGAAATGAAGATAATAATTCAAAAAACCACAAACATATTTATAAAGCCAAACAAGCAACAAGTTTTTCAAATATTTATAGTAACATAATAATTTTTTTAAAGTTTTGCCATACATTTTTATTTTGCTTCAAAGAATAATTGACTCTACGTACCTACTCAAAAACACCCTTATTTATTTATTCCAATTATATGTTGTGTAGAATGAATGGTTGTTCGAAGTGGTACTTCATTTTTATAAATTAACACAAAAATGAAGTACTAATCTAAACAACATGACCTAAAACCTAACTTAAAGCTAAAGGAGTGTACAATTTTTCAAGAAGAATAAGATCTATCACTGAATCAGTACAATGTCAGTATTTTGTGATAATTTCATTTTGATTTGATTTCCAAATGTAGTCACACTGTCTCGAAATATGTCACAGTAGGTTTGATTTTCGTTATAGTTTACTGCCATAGATAAATGTGGAGATTTCAGTTGATAATTTGTCCGAAATGTATTCACTGCAAATGTTTTGTTATTACCTGCCCGAGTTCTTGAATTTGGTATTTGTAACCTCACAGATGAAAGGGTAGTACAGTCTTGAGCCATATTGTTATATATTTTGTACAGATACATCAGGGTGAAGTACACTCTTCTATTGAATAAGGACATCAAATTATATTTACTTATATTTGAGGGATAATTTGATACATGAACACTATGTAGTATAAAATCTTCTTGCCTTATAAACTTTTTCTGAACTGTTTCAAGCATTTGTATATATTTCGTGTATAGAGGATCCCAAACAATACTGCAATAGTCTAATTTTGCCTGTACAAGACTATTATAGAGAACTTTTTCAGGGTTTTTTCTGACTTGAAATTTCTTGAATTCCGAAATATAAAGCCAAGATTCCTATATGATGTTCGGGTCATACTTGTTATATGGTCACAGAACGATAATTTTTTGTCGAAAGTTATGCCTAAGTCTTTTACAGTATGTTCTGAAATTAGATCAAAAGTGTTCATCTGATAATTGAATTTAGTGGTTTGTTTTTTTAATGGTTTACATTCCGTGAAATCTATATGAGTTACGAGCTAAAGTAATTATAGCGGGGATGGGAGGTTCCAACAATTTTCTCACGACTATTTCTTATAAAACCTCCGAAATCAGATTCGAGAAAGTCGAGCAGTCGATAAGTTAGCAGTTCAAAATTGCAGCAATGGATAAGTTGCTCGAATCGATTAAAAAGTTCTTCAGTTCGTATAATCTCAGTGCCACCCTTCGTAAAGTGTAGAAAAGAGAGTACCAGCATACAGTTCCGTTTTCGAACAGTCAATTGAAGTCATCTTATTGTGCCGGTATATTCAGTTCAATACTAGAAATATTCACAAAATTCCGAAAATCATCTAGAAATATACTATAATAATTGTGATTGTGCTCACCCACCAAACATGTATGAAATTATATTTGCCAACTCTGCCTGTCTAATTGATTCGAATGATGAATAGATATTTGTACTTTTTGATGATAATTGTCTTTATTGTATCGATGAAGATTAATACATTATTACATGAAATGTTTATCAATAATTACTATAACATCATAAAAGTACCAACACCTTAGTTACTTATAATACATTAGTTATACCATAATTTACGTCAATTACGAAAGCATAATACGTTAGATAGAAGCATAATACGTTTTATTATTTTCGCATCGCCGTTGTCAATGATACGATAAAGCATCGAATTCAACTCGATTATTCTCGTACATTGCGGTTGACTCAGCTGACGCCTCATCATAACCTAGCAATGTCCTCGACTTTCATAAATTGCAGCATAACCTCGTTACATTAATATAGCTTTCAGCTCTACACCCATCATTCTGTCTCCTACTTAAATATTCACGAACTCAGTAGAAGAAGCGAAATATTGTTACGATCCTGTATAGACTAACTTGAATGAAGCAGGGTAGCATAACAATTCTACGACACTAATGAATATGGATTAGTCGTTCATACATAGTTATACAAATGTTAATATCCCAGATTCTTAGACTTTTTCTTCGAATATTTGCTAGTCCCTTATTTCATGAAAGCACATCTCAGGTGGTTGCCTTTTGTTTTTTCATGATATCTAAGTTTATATGCTTTCATCATCGAATTTTGTGAAGTTGTCTAGAGGCTGTGGAACTCCTGGATTGATTCGGTGGATATATGATTGTTGGTCCCCCGTTTGCCTTCCGAGATGTTCTTTGTAAACATCCCAGTGGGTCAACTTTGGTGATGCTCTGTATCCCTCGAAGCGTATCTCTGATGTGTCCAGATCGAACTTTATGTGCTGATGATCTGAGTCATCAGGGACATGCCAGCATATACTCACCCCGTACATCTATGCTATCCCATTTCAAGTTGTTGGCGTTCGCATCGCAGCACAGAATGAAGTGCCTGGCACCTTTTTGAGGAGGCGTTGAAGGACGGCCTCTGGTGGAGGGTGCGTTGTAGAAATTGTAGAATCCCTTGGGGAGAAGGCCGAGGCAATAATCTCCTGCCTCTTGACAACCTCTATTGGTACTTCCATTATAGTGATTGCCATATCACCAGTGATGAACTCTGGAACAGGAAAATATTGATGAGTAAGGTGATTTTCCGTGAGAAGGACAATTGAGTAGGTGACTACACCGAGTCCTTGTAATAGTCCTCTGTTTATTAGGGCTCTGGAGTAGCCCCATCGTTATCTTCAATGAACCTCCTTCTTTATCTTTTGACAGCACGAGAGGAAAACCCATTGTAGCGGAACATCATGCAAGCTAGCAGAAGGAGAGGAAATAAATATTGTTACGATATTTCTACTTGTGTTCGTGAATTCATAACACTCACTAAACTTTCGTAATACAAATCAATAAAACACCGAAACTAAAACTGACTGTCCGCGACTCTGCGCGGTCCCTTATATAAGTACGAACATTATTCTAGCGAAATCACTCATTCTCCAGAAATACGAACTTCTTAGAATTGCTGGTACAAAAAAAATTAGCTCTAATTGATATGTTGGTGAACGATTTTTATCGCGAGGCCATAAATCACGGCCTAGACGCGATCTGCCGAGATAATGACTTCCAGTTTTCTTGGAAGCACTGCGTGTAATATCATCCCCCTCTCAGATTTCAAATAACTTCACCATTGTAAGGCTTCAACCTCTCCAGGTGGACGACTTTCATCTTGGCTCTGGGGCTGCGATGGGTTCTATAAAACACATAATTTATCCTTTTTATCACCTTTATCCTTTCCAAAATGGTGTTAATTTGGGAGAGACGCCTTTCCTTAGACGTGGATTATACAGCCATACTCGATCTCCTTCCTTGAATCCCTCTGAGTTTGTCTAAGATCGTAGCGAGCCTTCATTCTATCAGTGACCCACCTAGATTCATCTCTGAAGATGTCGCGGGTCGAGTAATGATTATTTTCAAATTCGTAACTCAGCTTGCCTCTTGGTTTTGTTCTTCTACGTCGTCACGATATTATTGGATCCAGTAGAACCGTTCTCTCAATTTGTGCAATGTCCCATTTGCACTCAGATGTTCACCAGGCCTTCTGTCATGGATTTCTTCTAGGACTTCGTTAATTCTGTTCCTGGGTACCACTAATTGAGAAATGGATGATCTGCCATCGGCTGACTCCTAAATTCGCCTCAGCATTCTCCATGATCAGGGAGTCCCATTGTGCCCACATAGACTCAAAAACTGGACCTCTATCTTCCGTTTTCTTTCCATCGTAGAAAGTCAGCAATATCCGGGTCTTTCTGTTGGTCTCGTCTCATAGTAGCTGTCAATTTATCTACGGTTTCTTCAGGACGTCTTGCCTGCTCATACGTCGGTTTCCTCGAATGGACCTATTCGATATGGCATCCACATTGTGATAAACCTCTTTTCGACTGATCCATCTCGTGTCTCAGAACTAGGCACATTTCCCTTTTCTACCAGGACCCTGTTAACGTGAACAACCCTAGGAGATTCATGCTGTTCAGGATTTTCTGATGGGCTGCGCCACGAAGTTCCAACAAAAGTGCATTCTTGACCATTCATTGAAACCTTGTTGGATGTCATGTGTCCTGTCTTATTACCACATCGATAACATGTTCTTTCATCTTGCTTTATCGTTGAATAATCCCTCACTGCCCCAGGTCAACTAGTCCAAGTCCACTCAGATGTGGCGCACTGCGATGGCACATATAGTCTACAAAACCTTTGTATTGTAATAACGATGGACTTGGTACTTATATGATGATGACATACTTTTTATATTGATCTATTAGTTATCAATCTATACTCTATTGATATTGAATTATTTCACCTCTATCACCTTTTGTAATAAGTCATCATCTCGTATAAGAATGTCTTGTCCGTTATTTTTTATAATAACCTACCCTATGCAAATAGGGTGATTATGGGAACGCTGCCACCAGGTCAGATTTTTGGTTAACAACTCGCACTGACCAAACAAGTTGTATGATAAGATGTTTCCTTAGCTCTATTATCAAAATGAATTCCTTAACGTTGACTATCCAAACTCCAAATAGGCTACTGGTTAAACTAGACCACCATATATCCTCGGGGACGGTGAGAACGGCTACGGCTTCACAAATGCGTAGTCTTCAGTATAGGGGAGGTGCAATTTAGTAGATATCAAATAAAATCTCGAATTAACTTTAACGTACAAAATGTATTGCGATCAAAATAAAAATCAAACAAAATAATAAAGAGAAACAAAATGAAAATTAATAAAAACAAGAAATTATGCAGAAACAAAATATAGTAATAGATCAAATACTCATTTCAATATAAAAACACCGCGAAATACGGACCCTTCGTATTTCCGATCATTTTGTCACAACTTTTGGAATTGCGTAACTATATGGACTCTGTACTTGATACGAAAAAACCGTCTGAACCCTTATGAATGAAAAACCCACGACAAAACTCTGAAACATCGTATTAAAATCCTGATTCTACCATTATAGCAAAGTACCCTTGATTACGCTTTAATAGTACCTTTTGAAATAACCGCTGTTTCTATTACCCCGTTATATAAAAAACTCTAAAACCCGTTCATTGAATTTACCCCAATCGAATACTACCCCAAAGCTACAGCACGGTATATGTCCTTAAATTTGACTTTCCCGGCGACCCGTTGTCCTTACCCCAGCAAACACTCCCGAAACCCGGGGGTTTCATCCCCGGAGGGGAACCCTCTTTCGAGGCGACCAGATCCGCTGGTGCCTTTTTCGGACTCCGCAACTGACTCTCCCGATTCTCACTCTTCAATCTTTTTGATCTTGATTTTTCATCCCCGTTCGCTAAGTGCCTTTTCAGTCCTAAGCTACGATATTTTGATCTGATTGGTTAGTAAGTTCTCCCATTTTACTGTTCAGCCAATAAAAATTGATTTCTTTACTCCCCAACATGTATTCGAAGGCGGGCCTTCGTCATATTTTTCTCTATGTTTGCATTTTCAAAACTCGCAAGTGCTTCTCAGGACTTTCTGCTGAACAAGTATTCTTTACATTGTAGTTAATAGCTTCTGTTACTAAAAACTCAGAGTCAACTATAATGAAGTCTCGAAGACAAATATTTTCGTCTGGAATTAATTGATTTATCCTTGAAATCGATGTCAGCTTTTTAAGTCAGTCGTACTGCATGTTATCGTTCTCGTATCAAATTTCTTGAGCCCATATAATACGTCGCGTTTTCAGTTGAATATTCGATACAAATATTTCCCTATAGCCGAAATAAACTTAACAGAATCAAATACAGGGTGATTCTGTTACAGTATATGTCCAGTTCTACCGCATCTGAAACATGTTCGGTTCTGCTGGTCATCAGCATTCTTCTTCATGACTCTTATCTTCTCCAGCAACATTTATAATAATTTAGTCAGTAACTGGATCAGTCTTCTCACATCTGCCTGGAATTCTTGCAGGGTCTCACCAGATTTCTGCACCCGTGTTTTCATTTGCGCCCGGTATAGCTGTTTTCGATGTTGATCGCCAAATCAAATGCAGTTACCAGGTCTCCATATTTGTTCTGTTGATCGACAGGTATTGTCTGCAACATCCCCAATGCCTGTCCTCTCAAGGCCACTATGAGTGCAGTAGCCTTCTCTTCGTCGTACCACCCATTGGCCGAGGCAGCAGCTTCAAACTGCCTGCGATACATGGACCAAGATGACTGTCCATCAAAAGTCGGTGGTTTCACTGAAATTCCTGATGTCGCAACCCTGTCTCGACGATCATGTATTTTAAGCGAGGCGATCTGGCTTTGTACTTCTTGTCTGAGTTTCAGGTCGATCTCATTCTTGATGTCTTTCACTTTATCTCGTACTTTCTCTACTTCCTTCCACAACTCACCGTCAATCTTCTTGATATCCTCCTTCAATTCTACAATTTGTACTTCAGTTTTCTGCAGAACTTGCTCGAATAATGTTTTCTGATATTCCAGTTCCTTCTTCTGTTCTTTCAGAATCTTCTGTAGTTTTTCCGCAATTTTCTCGAAGTCTTCTATTCTTTCGTCTTGACGACGCTGTTCTTCTTCTTGTCGTCGTTTCTCCTCTTCCACAACTTCTCTTCTTGTCGCCGTTTTTTCCTCTTCCAAACGTCGTTTCTCTTCCTTCGCTTCTCTTCTTGTCGTCGTTTTTCTAATTCTGCAAACTGGTTTTGCATGCATTTTATAACGTCCTCCATCGCGTCGTGTGCTGTTCTCCTTTTGGAAAATATTTGGTTAGGAAATACCAGAGCCACTGGTGATCCTGATATTTCCGAATCCAGCGGTGCCATATTTGGAAGCAATCACAAGATGGCTGAGTTTACCCATCATTTCACAGCCCAAACCTATGTGCATGCAATTATTAACAAGCCAACGGCAATGGTCAAAAGAAACCAACCTCGTAGAAGAAGTGATAGTTCTAATAAATTTATATTTATACAATACAATAAATTTTCAACATCAAAACATACACTAATCAATACTAGAACACAAAATGAAGATATTCATCATCAAAATGAGTTTCTAGATCAAAGAATTGTGATTTCTTTGAAATCATTCTTGTTTTTGATGGCTACAGGAAGATGGTTGAAAAATTTTATACTTGAATACCTCTTTCAGTAGATGAAAACACGTGGTTGGATATGTGATACTCACAGAAATTGAAATGATATAGGTGGGAGTTGCAAGCCTTCAATAGGTTTTGACAAACACTGCAGCAGAATATAGTAAAAATCTAGAATCAATAGACCAGTTCTCAACTGCATTTATAGGCAATTTTTCAAGCTCAGATAAAGTGTTTGTAGTCAATTGTATTTTCATTTTGTTTCACTGTGCAAGTGTAACAAAGTCATTATAATCCGGCGGCAGCCACGGTTTATCTTGCACTAACCCAAAATCTCGGTATAACTTAATGAGACCTGTGCAGATCGATTTATCATGTGATTTTACATGGGGAATGGAAATCTACAACACGCCACGTTGGTCTTGACAAATGTTATAGAGAAAAATCGAGACATAATTGAAATTTTCAAATTTTGAAAACCCCGGTTACTTTAGCAATAAAACCACCAATTTCTTTATTAGAGACCCTGTCACCACCATATTTTGTCAGAGTGCTCATGAAAGAGTATAATGAAAGATTTCATCAAGAAAAAAAAATTACCGAGCGTCGGAGGCGGTTTGGGGGCGGCAATATCTTCATTAGATACTCTACAACCTTCAAATTTTAATAGAGCGTTATCAAGGGGAAACAATTAGCGATGTCATCGAGAAATCCGAATTGGTGAGCCTTGGGGCGGTACGGCGGCGGTCATATTTTCATTGAAGACCCTGCCACCTGCCACCACCATATTGTATGAGAGTGTTCAACAAAAGACGAATGAATGAGAGTTTTCATCGAGCAAAATAAAATACTGATCGTATAGGGGGGCGGGCTAGCCGATAGGCTGGCCTCAGCAATTTTCTTATTAGAGACCCTGCCACCACCATATTTAGTAAGTGTGTTTATTATGACTGATAGTGAGTATATCCATCGTGGAAAAAAAATAACCGACCATCGGGGGCGGGCTGGCCTCAGCAATTTTCTTATTAGAGACCCTGCCACCACCATATTTGGTCAGTGTGTTTATAATGACTGATATTATGGACGATGCCATAGGAGCCAGACGAACACTATCGATCAGTGATGCCTGATCTTAGGATTTTTCCTCAGATCTATTCTGTTAATTTGTTATCGGTCGGGGACGACTAGTGAAAAACTTCTCAAAATCAACCAGAATCTGGGGAAAATTGGGAATTCAAACAACATATATTATTCACCATAAATTGCCCCCGACGGTCGGTAATTTTTTTTCCACGATGGAAATACTAACTATCGGTCATAAAAACACACTTACCAAATATGGTAGTGGCAGGGTCTCTAATAAGAAAATTGCTGAGGCCAGCCCGCCCCCGACGGTCGGTAATTTTTTTTCCACGATGGAAATACTCACTATCAGTCATAATAAACACACTGATGAAATATGGTGGTGGCAGGGTCTCTAATAAGAAAATTGCTGAGGCCAGCCCGCCCCCGACGGTCGGTAATTTTTTTTCCACGATGGAAATACTAACTATCAGTCATAATAAACACACTTACCAAATATGGTGGTGGCAGGGTCTCTAATAAGAAAATTGCTGAGGCCAGCCCGCCCCCGACGGTCGGTAATTTTTTTTCCACGATGGATATACTCACTATCAGTCATAATAAACACACTTACCAAATATGGTGGTGGCAGGGTCTCTAATAAGAAAATTGCTGAGGCCAGCCCGCCCCCGACGGTCGGTAATTTTTTTTCCACGATGGATATACTCACTATCAGTCATAATAAACACACTTACCAAATATGGTGGTGGCAGGGTCTCTAATAAGAAAATTGCTGAGGCCAGCCCGCCCCCGACGGTCGGTAATTTTTTTTTCTCGATGGAAATACCAACTATCAGTCATAATAAACACACTTACCAAATATGGTGGTGGCAGGGTCTCTAATAAGAAAATTGCTGAGGCCAGCCCGCCCCCGACGGTCGGTAATTTTTTTTCCACGATGGAAATACTCACTATCAGTCATAATAAACACACTTGTTCGAATAAGTAAAGAGCAAACTTATCAGCAATTCCCTCGCTTTTGGAAAAATTCTCCTGTCCAAACCGATCCAGACATAAGTTCCCCTCTTTTTGAGGATATATAACCCATGCTGATTTTTTCAATCTTGAAAAATTAACAGGTTGTATTGCATCCTGTTGAAACATAAAAAGCAGGCAAGCCACCGCAAGTAGATTTTTGCAAAGTCTCTGCTTTATCGTGGATTGAAACAAATATTTTTCTATTTTTGAAAGTTGTACCATGGCCCTTCTCCATGTATATGGTGATGTATCTAATTATTCCAATAATAATACAGGGGAAGAACGAATACATCCGTGTCATCTGACTTTATTATCATTTATTCAATTATTATATAGTGTCACGGAAGGAACCATATGTAAAAATATTCAATCATTTATATCTTTTCCAAATTATAACATGTTCAGAATCGTATCAATGCATTCAACTTTTATTATAATGTATAGTACGATTCGAGGAAACAGCAGATAATATTTCACTCATGTTGGCAGCTCAGTGAACCTAAATCGAAGACTCGCTTCTATACAACAAACTGCTGACTGTAAGCAGATTTATGAATATAGACTCCGGAATCAATAGAAAAAACACTCACTTTGAATTCTGATTTCATTCTGAACAGCAGTCTGGGAATTAGTTGCGATCAACCGAGCTACACTATGGTTCTTTCTGTGCACCATCATATCCACCCCTTGCAGGGCATTTTGTGAGTACCTTTTCATCATTCTCTGTAACCACATCCATATGGCTTCACCAAACTAAATCTTGTTAGGAAATAAACTCTAATAAACGTAACTCGTTTACTTACAAAAGTATTATTGAAGAACTATCAAGAGAAAATGAACTTAAAGAAGACCACATTAAGAAACTTAAAGATGAATTTGAAACATTTTATCGTGAATCCCTCAAAATGGAAGCAGATTTGAACGACATGATTCACAATGAAAAACAAATCACCGAGGAATTGCAAAAACAACTGAAACATTAAAAGTAACAAAAAACCGGGCACCACAAAAAGAGTTTAAGGATGCCTTCACACAGATGGAACAAAACATATGGGATTCCAGGAATATAAAAACGTGGGATTCCATAAACAATGACAACGCAAAGAACTGTAACAAATATAGCCCTCTACAGTGTGTAGAAAATGAAAGATCCGAGATACGAGAAGACACGATGAAACAAAAATTAGAACTTGTAACGTTCATAAATTCTAACTTTGAAAAAGAAATGGTTGGTCTCATTTCTCAGAATGAAAATCTGTTGAAAAAAATAGCAGACATGAAAAAGCAACTGGAATCATATTCTTCCGGAAATAGCAGATTACTAAACCATTGCAGCAGCACGCTGAAATCATTACCAGAAGTTAAGCCTGGCAGAAGAATTCTCATAGTTGCGGGCAACAGAGGAAAAAGGTTGGGTGAAATGATCAGGAGACAATCCAACAGTCAATTGGTACTCTCGATAATAAAAGGAAATGCAGATGATCGAGAGCTAGTGAACACAGCATTGCATAACTCTGCCGGTTTCACAAAAAACGACACTGTCATACTATGGCCGAACCAAAAGAAAAGGGACATTGCCATTATGGAAAACTTATATATCATCTCATAGTCATACTAATCCAATTATTCTGACACAACCTTGTATAAAGGATATAACGAATATTTGAACAACATCATATACATAAATTTAATCAAGAAATTGCACTACCTAGGGCACAGGTCAAATAGAGTAATTGAATGCAATAACATTGTATCAAACAGATATCGCCTGTACAATTATAATGATGAAATAACAAATAGAGGGAAGTGGTTTCTCGCTGAGTACCTACTGAAATTCATCGATGGTTGCAATATCAGCAGTAAAAATGTTAACCCTATTGAATCCAACATCCCAGGAATTTAGCAGCAGGGTATCCACGCTTGATATTCCAACATACAGCCGACACCACAAATAAGAATTTTTTATACCCAAATTACCCACGCAAACAAGTAAGGTAATCAATCATAATCACCAAACAACCCCGAATACTCCCAAGAAATCCCTTGGAAAATTCCAAATATTCCATTTAAATATCAATAGTCTGTAGTACAAAGCAACCTACTTGGAAGCACTGTTCTCTAGCAACACTTATCCACACATATGTTGCATCAGTGAACATAATTTTTATGACAGAGAACTGATAGGCGAATTCAAATTCCTAGATAACTACAAACTTGTCAGTCATTTCTCAAGAAGTATTAGTGATCGAGGGGGCGTAGTAATTTATGCTCATAATTCGATCACAGTTGGGGAAGTCAAATTGAAGTTGCCATCGACAGAAAAAGATTTCGAGTACTGCCTTGGCTCTCTAAATGCTAATAACCAGAATTATGTTTTTATTTGCATATACAGGTCTCCCTCTGGCAACTTCCAATTTTTTTTAGATAATTTGGAATTGTTGTATAATGAACTTAAAAAAATTCAAATTTTATGTATTATGTGGGGACTTTAACATTGATTTTATGGAAAGCAATATTAACCTAACACGGCTCCTAGACTTATTAGGGTCATTTGATATTGTTCCACATATTAACCTACCTACATATAATAGAAAATGTTTGGATAATATTATTAGTGACCTGAATGATGATTTAGACTTTAGAGGGTGAGATCATTTATGTTGCATTCTCGGATCACTGCGGTCAATTACTCACAGTAGAAATGCCAGAACTCATCAAAAGAAAGAATGTATCAATGAAGTATAAATCTATAAATGAAAACAACAAAACATCATTCCAACAAAATATGTCTAAGGAAACGTGGACCGATTTACCAAGTGACGATAATCCCAATACGTTCTATCATTCCTTATTTTCTATCTTCTACTATCACTTTGATTTATCATTTCCCGAACAACAACATTCAATAAAAACAGATTCAAAAAAGCTGTGGATTACCACTGAAGTTAAAAAAATGTCGAGAGACCTAAGGGATCTATATCTCATCACAATTCATAATGGTGACAATCAGGACCTACAAACACTGTATAAGGAAAGAAAACCTGACTATAAAAAACTATCAACCAGTGTAAAAAAACTTTCAATAATGGGTTGATCCTGAATTCTAACAATAAAACAAAGACAATTTGGAAATTGATAAGGCAGGAAATTGGCTCTAAGAGTTCCTCTGTGCCACTCGATATGATTAACAGTGAAAAACGAATGATTTGCGACCCACAGGAAATTTTTTTGAGACAATTCACTACACAGTCAGAAACTTTCAACTCGAATACGTATAAAGCCGCAAATCTCAATACTTCGGTCTCTTTCTCTTTTTTCCTGAGACCAACGGACAGGAAAGAAGTTGAAAGTGTAACAAGTGTTTGTTATAAAAACTGTTGCACATGAAATATCAGAGCAACTTGCAAAATTGGCCAATATATGTTTTACAACAGGGATCTTCCCAGATGAGCTAAAAAATGCTAAGATTACACCAGTCTACAAAAATGGTCTAAAAATTGACTTCTCAAACTATAGGCCTATATCACTGTTACCAGTATTTTCAAAGGTCTTAGAAAGACTGATGTATGCAAGACTACTCGATTTTTTTAAAGAACACAATATACTCAACTCGTGTCAATATGGTTTTTTACCAGGGGAGTCAACAGAAAAGGCCATTTACCATTCACTTAAATACTTAGTTGATCATATCGATATTGACGGGTATATACTTCGATCTCTCCAAAGCTTTCGATTCTCTAGACCATTATATACCTTTAAAAAAAACTTGAATGCTTTGGCATCAGAGGTATACCTCTGCAGTTGTTTAAATCCTTCTTGACAGGAAGAATCCAACAAGTCAGCCTAAGATTTGAAACTAACGGTAGAATTCAGGTATTGAACTCCTCCAGTAGAAATATTAACACCGGTGTCCCTCAAGGATCTATCCTCGGACCCTTACTGTTCATAATATATGTTAATGACCTACCAAACTGCCTATCAACCCCAGCTATTTTTCAATATGCGGATGACACCTCTCATGTTTAGTGATGGACACAAATTTTGATAACCTCTCTAAAAAGGCACACATGAAATGTTGACCTGGTGTAACAATAACAATCTATGCCTAAATAAAAAAAACCCGTGTCAGTGCAGTTCAGTAATCGCTATAAATTAGACAAAAATATTTTAATAAAACTTGGTAATAAATCAGTTCCCGTGCACTCTGGTACTAAGTTCCTTGGTGTAGAAGTTGATTGCAACCAAAGACATTTAAACACTATTGCAACCTATCTTTTGGAAATCATATATCCCATACTGTGAAGAACCTGAATAGAATGTGTTATGCCATACGTATACTTAACGATTCTGTGGACATCGCTGTGTTGAAAACCTACTACTTTGCCCATGCTCAGTCAATTCTAACTTATGGATTGATTTTTTGGGGAGGATCCCAATTTGCTGATCGAGTTTTCTTGGCACAGAAGCGTGTTATGAGGTGTATACACAAAGCACACTTTTTAAAACCATGCAGACCACTTTTCAAAACACTTGGTGTACTACCACTTCCCTCTCTTTACATATATAGGCTGCTAATTTTTGTTAAGAGTAACCCAAGTCTTTTTATGAGGAATGTAGATGGATATACATCCAGTGAAAGGGTACTACGTTCTTCTTATAACTTGAGAATTCCACAACACAGTACAGCCTTATTTGAAAAGGGTGCAGAATATAGAGGAATAAAAATTCTCAATTCCTTACCTGGTAACCTGAAAAGTATAAAAAGTATACATTCATTTAAATATAAAGTTAAGGAGTTTTTACTAGAGCATTGCTTCTATTCTGTGGAAGAGTATCTAAGTTTCACCTGATTTTTTTTTAATGTCTATGTTAAATGATTGTGCTATATCGTTGTTTGTCCCTTCTCATGATGTGATGTACCCCTCAACTAATTTTATTCAATTTTTTTTCATGTATAGAAAATGTGACCATGTCAATGTCCAACTGGATCCTCTGACGACAATAAATTATTATTATTATTATTATTATTTCTCGGCCTTCCAAGCGAGTTCACCCCCAGTTCACCACCCCCTAGGTAAGGGGTCGTGACAATAGCAATAAAAAGCAGCAAACGTATTAGAATAAGATGTAAGAAATACATACTTCGAAACAATAATTATACACACTTTTATTCTCTCATCCTTCTAATACAACGTCTAAACGATAACTGACTCTCTGCCTAACTTCTTCACGTAACATCCCTTGATTCATCGTATCACTGAGTCACCCGATTGAGCCACTAAGTGATACTGTCAGTAGAAGGTTTATGTTCGTGCAGACGATCCTCCTCTGAGGAGGAGGAGTGAGGAGGAGGAGTGAGGAGGAGGAGTGAGGAGGTGGCGGAGGTGGCGGTGGCGGCGGAGGTGGCGGAGGTGGCGGTGGCGGAGGTGGCGGAGGTGCAGGAGCCGAGGGGCTGAGGAGGATCTAGGATCTGAGGAGTGAACGACCGGAGGTATAGCCTTCGAGCCGAATAATGCATAGACCTAAAATTGCCATTTCCACGTTCTCGCGTAGGTAGAATATAATTTATCACATCTATTAAATTCTCAAGTTATGAGGTAGTGTGACGTAACAATGAACGATTAACTACGACATATAATGCCTAGAAGAAGACAGTCGAAAAATTATCATCCTGATGAAATCTTTGTTCTGAACCATTCCTATCATAATAATGAAAAGTCAGGGGGTTCGGCCGCAGATGTCCCAGGTAATAAAATCCTCACCGTGCGCTTTATCGTTGACCCTCACAGCAGGTAACCTCACAAATTCCATAATATATGAATTAAACTATTTGATGTGCCAAACCGAATTCGTACGTCTACCTTTAAATAGTAAGGACTTTGTCAGTTGTTGGGAGAAAATAAATACAGGATGGACCAGAGAAAACATTGGTACAATTTGGCGTCCAGAAGTGCAGAGTGATTTCAGCGTTTGATTTATCGAAAAATTATATACGGAATATATAAAAAATTGGTATACAGAATGTATCGAAAGAATTATATACTGGGTGTATTGAAAAATGATGTAAATACGCATAAATAGAATCGATAAGGGAAAAATGGGTCAAGCAGACGGCTATCTTTGCGCATAGTGGTAAATCAGCGTGTATTAGAACAGGATGGGCCGAAAACATGGCATCGATCAAAATAATCAAGATGACCGCCTAGAGAAAACAAATATGGCGTTTGATGGAAATATAAATTGGGTAAGTCACCTATAGAGAAAATCGAACATGCCATTGAAAATATGAAATAAGATGGTCTTCTAGAAAGAAAAAATCAATATGGCGTCGAATTTTTGGATTAGAATGGCTCTCTACTGAAAAAACAAAGGATATGTATATAATGAATGAAGCAATTCGCTCCCTCAGAGGTTATATATGGGGTTATTCTACGTGTGAGCTATCGTAAAAATAATATACAGGATGGATCGAAAGAATGTCTATACAGGGGAGATTAGAGAAAAACATAGAATTGCTAGTGCAGATAGATTTTATTGTAGTATAAGGTGATATCCTCGTATGCGAAGAAAAAAAATATACAGGATGGATCGAAATGATACTTGTATGGACTGGACGTTGGTCACCAACAACTTCGAATCGAATATTTGGGATTTTATGACTCAGTTTTACTCCAATGAAATTTCATATCAAGCTCCTAATTCTCTCCGGTGGTAATAAAATTCTATTTCGCCCTATACTCATGAAAAGAACCATCTTATGCGGGATAAATAATCAAACGGAATTGATACAAATATCGGAACGTAGGAACCTGATGTGAATACGCGAATTCAAGACTATACTTCATATACAGCCTATCAAATGAAATATTATGCGCGACTTCAAGACAGTTGAATTCATAGAGACGAAAAAGAAGAAGAATCATGTCTTACTTATTAATATTGCTATTTGGATGTATGTCATATAAAAATCACTGATATCTCTGGTGCTAGCACTTACAAAATGTCAAACCTGCGATTAGGTATACTCATATAAAACACACGTCTATTGAATCATATGATTTAACAACTGTATATTAGTCATTAGGAATTCATCGAATAATCGTATTCAGATAGTTCAACACAGAAGTTCACACAGATCGATGAACCTTCGCCACTGCGAGCAGGAAGGAAAGTCAATATATATGATTATTAACATAGAATCCAAAAATGCATTGATATACAGGGTGTTCCATTATAATGCGCGAGTTCAAGACAGTTGAATCCATAGAGACAAAAGAAGAAAAGTAGATTTTTAACCACATTGAAGAATCATGTCTCACTTATTAATATTGCTATTTGGATGTATTTCATATAAAAATCACTAATATCTCTACTGATACCACTTACAAAATGTGAAACCTGCGATGAGGTATACTCATATAAAACACCTGTCTATTGAATCATATGATTTAACAACTGTATATTAGTCATTAGGAATTCATCGAATAATCGTATTCAGATAGTTCAACACAGAAGTTCACACAGATCGATGAACCTTCGCCACTGCGAGCAGGGAGGAAAGTCGATATATTTGTCGTCATATTCAAACGATTATATTTTATAATGGAGAGCTCTTCATCGAATGATTTGGAAATTCACCGTGGAGATCATCAATTCCATTACCATCAATAATCTAATTCAAGCTACATATGATTATTATATGGATAATAATACGATAAATGCCTGCATCGAATTTCATTCCACTCATTACAATTATATAATGATACGATACACAATTTTTCATTCGATCCATAAAATCTTGCACACATATGATATCATTTATATATTATTTTTTTGTTCGTTTTCTCTCTTCTCTCTCATCGAACTTTCCCATCAAAAACGTTATGCTATTTTGATTGATTTTCGCTGCATAGAGTGTTCAATGAAATATTCGTAAGGTGGAGTTAGATTTGCATAAGTTATTTTCTCTATATCCCATTAAATATGATGGAATATATCAACAAAACGAATTGGGGTTGAATTATCAGAAATTACCAAAATGAGATGTTTTTCAATCAGCAAATACATTCATTCTATAGATATTTTCAGATATTTGAGGAATCTAGCGATCAATGTCCGATTGACATCATCCACTCTTTTGTATCCCGAAACAATGAATAATAGATGCATTTTTTCATGTCTAGGTTCTTTTATGGTAGCCTCAGTTTAGATGAATTCTGCCGGCAAATGATGGAAGAAGAGGAATTGCAGGGATTTTTATACGAAATTTATAGATTTCTACCCGCTAGCATCATCGAAAAGTACAAACTTAATCGGGATTCGGATGAAGAAGAAGTAGATGAGGATGCAGACTCGCAAGAAAGAGACGAAGGTTTTGAATCTAATTAAATCATAATTATCATTATTGTATATATTTTGTAAATATATTTATTTTAATTAATGTTATGTTGCCAAATATCATTGTAATAACTTGTATATATTGTTGAAATAATCTCTTGTGTCGAGCATCAGTGTTGCATATTTTGTACAAATACAATTGAATCGTAATTAGTAATCTCATGAATTTGATAATTTATTCCAAGTCCGATTGACATCATCCACTCTTTTGTATCCCGAAACAATGAATAATAGATGCATTTTCTCATGTCTAGGTTCTTCTTTCGAATTTCTCCAAGATACGATGATTTTCAATCATCCTTGGTTTTTACTGACAATCAATCAAATAATTAGGAAACACATATCGTATATGGCATAGTACAAAACAAAAATTGATATATATTATTTGTCCTTCACACATGTTGTTGCTTCATTACTGGTGTACATCGGAAACTTAATCCGGTAGTGATTATAATTGATACATTCAGCTATATAATAATCTAAGAGATATATAGAATATAACACCATCTGCATTGAAAAGTGAAATAACTTATAGATTTTTTAAATGCCCATAGGTTTTCGAGCTCCATAATACCTCAGTTTCTGGTATACTTATATTTCTACTTTGTATAATCAACTATCAGAATAATCTTAGCACTAGCGCCATCTACACTGAATGGTGGAAATAATTATCGGTATTGGTTTATCTTCGAAAATAATATACACTATATGACATCTATCGGTAGAAATTGTTGGATGAGGGTAATGGAAACATGAAGAAAAGAGAAGAAAGCTGCTCTTCACGGGACGTCAAACTTCCAAATCTGTTCATGTGATTAAAATAAACTAGAAATTTTATGCGGCATCTCGCGGTTGGGGGTCAGGTATTTTCTAACCACAAGACGATTTCATTTGAAAATCATCAACTGGTGGATGCGATTGAACCTGTAATATAGTAGCAGACAAACTAATGAACAGAGATTTTGCGTGTGCTACAACGTTGCTTGTATCACAACTTTTGTGATTTGTGGTCCTTTATTGATTCGAAAGAGATTCTAATACCTATCCGACAACAATAATATACTTGACATCTCCCGTTAAAATAAATATAACAACATAATTACAAAGTACTTTGATAGATAATGCCGATATACCTCAATAAAGTTACGATACATTTCATTTCTTTGGTATTTTCAATACTCGTAGGTGACGATGTTATTGCTCTCATCCTATCGATTAATTCATTTACATCAGTCCAATTTTCCCACTCGTACACCAAGTTTTCTGGAATTTTATCCGCATTATTCGTACTAATTCGTTTTGATGGAAATCCTCTTCCGGTATCAATCTGCCCTGGCCCCTTTCTGTTACGGTTTGGTGGAAATAATAACGAAATAACGAATCTATACTTCCAAGATGAATTGGCGTTTGTAGAATTCCTCTGGTCATATTTCTTTTTATGCGCACTACGCATAATTAATATTTTCTCGTATTCTCTCAAGTCTTCTTCGGTGTATTCCGCAGGTTCCTTCTTGGGCAGAAGTTGCTTCAAACCTTCTGTCAGATGAATTTTCTCATCATGGATTATTAATTTATCCTCTTCAATATTCACTGGTGTATTGCCAATATTCAATGAGACATCCTATGGGGATATGATGCAATTCATGCTCAGTGAATTCCGTCAGACCATTTCTATGAGTTTTGAGGAATTTTACGAAAGCAGTTGTTTCTGACTTCATTGTAGATGATTCAGAGTTTATTTAACTTTGCAGACTGAATGAAATTCAACAAACACATTATATTCATAGTTTTTTATTCAAATCTGATATTATTTGGGATTTACTATAATACAACAGTGCATTACTCGACAAACAATTGGAAGCTTCACAAAATCCAAATATTATTTCTTCTATACTCAAAACAGTTTGGTTAGTTTTAATCCAATGAGCTGCAGAATTCAAAAGATTATGATAGAAAGCACAAAAGTTCAAATCGTTGATCATGGTTATTCTATGTGATACCAGACACATCTCGGCACTCAAAATATCTGCAACATCCCCCTCCATCAAGTCAAATTTAACGTGATATTTGACAATATATGCCTTTTCTTCGAGATATTTTCTCTACCAGGTGAATATCCGGATTAGCAATTTTTGGAGTTCTTCTCATGCGAAATTTGGTAGTTGACGTCTGACATCTGAACACTAGCGTCGTACGTGAGGAGGCGTTAGACTCGGAGGTTAGGTGAGGCCTCGAGACGCTAGATTCAGAGGTTAGGTTAGGTTAGGTTAGGCCTCGAGACTCTAGATTCAGAGGTTAGGTTAGGTTAGGTCTCGAGACGTTAGATTCAGAGGTTAGGTTAGGTTAGGTTAGGCCTCGAGACTCTAGATTCAGAGGTTAGGTTAGGTTAGGTCTCGAGACGTTAGATTCAGAGGTTAGGTTAGGTCGGAGACCTAACCTAACCTAACAAACTAACGTCTCGAGACCTAACCTAACCTAACCTCTGAATCTAGAGTCTCGAGGCCTAACCTAACCTAACCTCTGAATCTAGCGTCTTGAGGCCTCACCTAACCTAACCTCTGAATCTAGAGTCTCGAGGCCTAACCTAACCTAACCTAACCTCTGAATCTAGCGTCTCGAGGCCTCACCTAACCTCCGAGTCTAACGCCTCCTCACGTACGACGCTAGTGTTCAGATGTCAGACGTCAACTACCAAATTTCGCATGAGAAGAACTCCAAAAATTGCTAATCCGGATATTCACCTGGTAGAGAAAATATCTCGAAGAAAAGGCATATATTGTCAAATATCACGTTAAATTTGACTTGATGGAGGGGGATGTTGCAGATATTTTGAGTGCCGAGATGTGTCTGGTATCACATAGAATAACCATGATCAACGATTTGAACTTTTGTGCTTTCTATCATAATCTTTTGAATTCTGCAGCTCATTGGATTAAAACTAACCAAACTGTTTTGAGTATAGAAGAAATAATATTTGGATTTTGTGAAGCTTCCAATTGTTTGTCGAGTAATGCACTGTTGTATTATAGTAAATCCCAAATAATATCAGATTTGAATAAAAAACTATGAATATAATGTGTTTGTTGAATTTCATTCAGTCTGCAAAGTTAAATAAACTCTGAATCATCTACAATGAAGTCAGAAACAACTGCTTTCGTAAAATTCCTCAAAACTCATAGAAATGGTCTGACGGAATTCACTGAGCATGAATTGCATCATATCCCCATAGGATGTCTCATTGAATATTGGCAATACACCAGTGAATATTGAAGAGGATAAATTAATAATCCATGATGAGAAAATTCATCTGACAGAAGGTTTGAAGCAACTTCTGCCCAAGAAGGAACCTGCGGAATACACCGAAGAAGACTTGAGAGAATACGAGAAAATATTAATTATGCGTAGTGCGCATAAAAAGAAATATGACCAGAGGAATTCTACAAACGCCAATTCATCTTGGAAGTATAGATTCGTTATTTCGTTATTATTTCCACCAAACCGTAACAGAAAGGGGCCAGGGCAGATTGATACCGGAAGAGGATTTCCATCAAAACGAATTAGTACGAATAATGCGGATAAAATTCCAGAAAACTTGGTGTACGAGTGGGAAAATTGGACTGATGTAAATGAATTAATCGATAGGATGAGAGCAATAACATCGTCACCTACGAGTATTGAAAATACCAAAGAAATGAAATGTATCGTAACTTTATTGAGGTATATCGGCATTATCTATCAAAGTACTTTGTAATTATGTTGTTATATTTATTTTAACGGGAGATGTTAAGTATATTATTGTTGTCGGATAGGTATTAGAATCTCTTTCGAATCAATAAAGGACCACAAATCACAAAAGTTGTGATACAAGCAACGTTGTAGCACACGCAAAATCTCTGTTCATTAGTTTGTCTGCTACTATATTACAGGTTCAATCGCATCCACCAGTTGATGATTTTCAAATGAAATCGTCTTGTGGTTAGAAAATACCTGACCCCCAACCGCGAGATGCCGCATAAAATTTCTAGTTTATTTTAATCACATGAACAGATTTGGAAGTTTGACGTCCCGTGAAGAGCAGCTTTCTTCTCTTTTCTTCATGTTTCCATTACCCTCATCCAACAATTTCTACCGATAGATGTCATATAGTGTATATTATTTTCGAAGATAAACCAATACCGATAATTATTTCCACCATTCAGTGTAGATGGCGCTAGTGCTAAGATTATTCTGATAGTTGATTATACAAAGTAGAAATATAAGTATACCAGAAACTGAGGTATTATGGAGCTCGAAAACCTATGGGCATTTAAAAAATCTATAAGTTATTTCACTTTTCAATGCAGATGGTGTTATATTCTATATATCTCTTAGATTATTATATAGCTGAATGTATCAATTATAATCACTACCGGATTAAGTTTCCGATGTACACCAGTAATGAAGCAACAACATGTGTGAAGGACAAATAATATATATCAATTTTTGTTTTGTACTATGCCATATACGATATGTGTTTCCTAATTATTTGATTGATTGTCAGTAAAAACCAAGGATGATTGAAAATCATCGTATCTTGGAGAAATTCGAAAGAAGAACCTAGACATGAGAAAATGCATCTATTATTCATTGTTTCGGGATACAAAAGAGTGGATGATGTCAATCGGACTTGGAATAAATTATCAAATTCATGAGATTACTAATTACGATTCAATTGTATTTGTACAAAATATGCAACACTGATGCTCGACACAAGAGATTATTTCAACAATATATACAAGTTATTACAATGATATTTGGCAACATAACATTAATTAAAATAAATATATTTACAAAATATATACAATAATGATAATTATGATTTAATTAGATTCAAAACCTTCGTCTCTTTCTTGCGAGTCTGCATCCTCATCTACTTCTTCTTCATCCGAATCCCGATTAAGTTTGTACTTTTCGATGATGCTAGCGGGTAGAAATCTATAAATTTCGTATAAAAATCCCTGCAATTCCTCTTCTTCCATCATTTGCCGGCAGAATTCATCTAAACTGAGGCTACCATAAAAGAACCTAGACATGAAAAAATGCATCTATTATTCATTGTTTCGGGATACAAAAGAGTGGATGATGTCAATCGGACATTGATCGCTAGATTCCTCAAATATCTGAAAATATCTATAGAATGAATGTATTTGCTGATTGAAAAACATCTCATTTTGGTAATTTCTGATAATTCAACCCCAATTCGTTTTGTTGATATATTCCATCATATTTAATGGGATATAGAGAAAATAACTTATGCAAATCTAACTCCACCTTACGAATATTTCATTGAACACTCTATGCAGCGAAAATCAATCAAAATAGCATAACGTTTTTGATGGGAAAGTTCGATGAGAGAGAAGAGAGAAAACGAACAAAAAAATAATATATAAATGATATCATATGTGTGCAAGATTTTATGGATCGAATGAAAAATTGTGTATCGTATCATTATATAATTGTAATGAGTGGAATGAAATTCGATGCAGGCATTTATCGTATTATTATCCATATAATAATCATATGTAGCTTGAATTAGATTATTGATGGTAATGGAATTGATGATCTCCACGGTGAATTTCCAAATCATTCGATGAAGAGCTCTCCATTATAAAATATAATCGTTTGAATATGACGACAAATATATCGACTTTCCTCCCTGCTCGCAGTGGCGAAGGTTCATCGATCTGTGTGAACTTCTGTGTTGAACTATCTGAATACGATTATTCGATGAATTCCTAATGACTAATATACAGTTGTTAAATCATATGATTCAATAGACAGGTGTTTTATATGAGTATACCTCATCGCAGGTTTCACATTTTGTAAGTGGTATCAGTAGAGATATTAGTGATTTTTATATGAAATACATCCAAATAGCAATATTAATAAGTGAGACATGATTCTTCAATGTGGTTAAAAATCTACTTTTCTTCTTTTGTCTCTATGGATTCAACTGTCTTGAACTCGCGCATTATAATGGAACACCCTGTATATCAATGCATTTTTGGATTCTATGTTAATAATCATATATATTGACTTTCCTTCCTGCTCGCAGTGGCGAAGGTTCATCGATCTGTGTGAACTTCTGTGTTGAACTATCTGAATACGATTATTCGATGAATTCCTAATGACTAATATACAGTTGTTAAATCATATGATTCAATAGACGTGTGTTTTATATGAGTATACCTAATCGCAGGTTTGACATTTTGTAAGTGCTAGCACCAGAGATATCAGTGATTTTTATATGACATACATCCAAATAGCAATATTAATAAGTAAGACATGATTCTTCTTCTTTTTCGTCTCTATGAATTCAACTGTCTTGAAGTCGCGCATAATATTTCATTTGATAGGCTGTATATGAAGTATAGTCTTGAATTCGCGTATTCACATCAGGTTCCTACGTTCCGATATTTGTATCAATTCCGTTTGATTATTTATCCCGCATAAGATGGTTCTTTTCATGAGTATAGGGCGAAATAGAATTTTATTACCACCGGAGAGAATTAGGAGCTTGATATGAAATTTCATTGGAGTAAAACTGAGTCATAAAATCCCAAATATTCGATTCGAAGTTGTTGGTGACCAACGTCCAGTCCATACAAGTATCATTTCGATCCATCCTGTATATTTTTTTTCTTCGCATACGAGGATATCACCTTATACTACAATAAAATCTATCTGCACTAGCAATTCTATGTTTTTCTCTAATCTCCCCTGTATAGACATTCTTTCGATCCATCCTGTATATTATTTTTACGATAGCTCACACGTAGAATAACCCCATATATAACCTCTGAGGGAGCGAATTGCTTCATTCATTATATACATATCCTTTGTTTTTTCAGTAGAGAGCCATTCTAATCCAAAAATTCGACGCCATATTGATTTTTTCTTTCTAGAAGACCATCTTATTTCATATTTTCAATGGCATGTTCGATTTTCTCTATAGGTGACTTACCCAATTTATATTTCCATCAAACGCCATATTTGTTTTCTCTAGGCGGTCATCTTGATTATTTTGATCGATGCCATGTTTTCGGCCCATCCTGTTCTAATACACGCTGATTTACCACTATGCGCAAAGATAGCCGTCTGCTTGACCCATTTTTCCCTTATCGATTCTATTTATGCGTATTTACATCATTTTTCAATACACCCAGTATATAATTCTTTCGATACATTCTGTATACCAATTTTTTATATATTCCGTATATAATTTTTCGATAAATCAAACGCTGAAATCACTCTGCACTTCTGGACGCCAAATTGTACCAATGTTTTCTCTGGTCCATCCTGTATTTATTTTCTCCCAACAACTGACAAAGTCCTTACTATTTAAAGGTAGACGTACGAATTCGGTTTGGCACATCAAATAGTTTAATTCATATATTATGGAATTTGTGAGGTTACCTGCTGTGAGGGTCAACGATAAAGCGCACGGTGAGGATTTTATTACCTGGGACATCTGCGGCCGAACCCCCTGACTTTTCATTATTATGATAGGAATGGTTCAGAACAAAGATTTCATCAGGATGATAATTTTTCGACTGTCTTCTTCTAGGCATTATATGTCGTAGTTAATCGTTCATTGTTACGTCACACTACCTCATAACTTGAGAATTTAATAGATGTGATAAATTATATTCTACCTACGCGAGAACGTGGAAATGGCAATTTTAGGTCTATGCATTATTCGGCTCGAAGGCTATACCTCCGGTCGTTCACTCCTCAGATCCTAGATCCTCCTCAGCCCCTCGGCTCCTGCACCTCCGCCACCTCCGCCACCGCCACCTCCGCCACCTCCGCCGCCACCGCCACCTCCGCCACCTCCTCACTCCTCCTCCTCACTCCTCCTCCTCACTCCTCCTCCTCAGAGGAGGATCGTCTGCACGAACATAAACCTTCTACTACTGTCAGCGTATACGGGGTGGATGCATATCCTACAAAGACCAGGTAGGTACCTATCTATTCCATAAATGGTTATTATACTATATTTCTCAAATTCAAATAAAATGTCCCTTGTAAAGTTGGTCACCAAATATTTCATCGAATATCACTTACGACTATCTACCAACAAGAAGATAATTATCGTTGGAGGATACATAAATATGTGTAAAGGTATAACAAAATCTATATATCAATACTGTATATATTTTTTCTATTTTGGTTGTATAATGAAGTCATTGTGCAACGCAAATGCGTTTATTATTCAGAGATTGTACAATCGAACTGTCAAATGAAAATCAGAAAAGTTATGCCCAGTTTACTTCTGAGTGATTTGGATCTGGTGATATTAGCAGTGAAAAACTCAATGTTTCTATTGGTAAATTTCAATTCAGTGTAATTTGATTTAAATTGACCAATAAAAACAATAAAAACATTGAATTTTTCACCACTGGGTATTGCAATAATCAAAATCGCTGAACTGTAAACTGGGCTTTACGCTTGTGCGTCAGATTTTAATTATTTCAATGTCATCATTGTTACCAATCGAAGATGGGAAAATCAGCATGGAATATAATATGTATTAAAAAAGGGGGGAGCTTATGTCTGGATCGTTTTGGACAGGAGGATTTTTCCAAAAGCGAGGGAATTGCTAAAAAGTTTGTTCTTCACTTATATACAAACTAGGAAACTTACAGGATTTAAACCATGCCAAGCTAATTCTATCGAAAAATTCGGAAAAACGTGCTAAAGAGATTCTTCATGTCGAAATGGAAAACGTGCTTGAATGATTTATTTTATTTTTTAAAATATCAAAATATCAAAATCATTGTAGGTGCTATTACCAAAAATTAATGTGAATAAACAGTCACGTAGGTTTTTATCATCACCAAGATCCGAGAGTATTTGGTTGACAGAAAGAAGAGTAGGTACCAGAATATCTTGCTCCAAAAATTAATGTATTTGCCCCAAATTCTAGATGATGTTAGAAAAATTATGGACTTACACTGCAATTATGCGAGATGCAAAAAGATGGAAAAAGGCGTATTCTGCAACAATGATTGCAAGTGCAGAACATTTTGTTATAATATTGGAGAAGAACATGTGGAAACTAATGAAACTGATATCTTTTTCGAAATGTAAATCAATGAAATTGTGTAATACGTTTTGTTTACAATGATTACATTATTTGATGAAATGAAAAATAATAAATACTTGAAGAACCATTAAAATATTCGAATATAAATTCTCATTTTAGTAAATATGTTATATGAATTCAATTCAAAGCTACTGAAGATCAGCTACTGAAGCTACTGAAGACCATGCACGGATTTAGTAGGTATTTCAATGGTACGTCGGTGATGTTAGCTACCGGCCGGCCAAGCAGTATTCTTCCACCGCGGTCAAATCATTTCACATATCAGGCACACTCGACTCTCGCCGACTTCGATCGCGGTGTTTGGTAGAGTATATGGGTGTACCGGGTACCCAATGAAGAATATCTGATAAACAGATTACATATATATTTTGATTTTATAGTATTCCACTCATTACTTATAATGCTCATATTACATATTATGAAAATATATACAAATGTTCCATGTATCAAAATATAGATTCTCATAAATGTCGAACAAATTTTTGTATTTTTTTTCTGGTTTCCATAGTGAGCGGCTATGGCAAATGATTAGCAGGTGACATGAAGGGATGCAAGGACTACTCAGTGGGATTTCTTCGTCCCATCATATCTGCTCTGAATGGCCAGCTCCAAGGATCGAAATATGAATTCCAATACCACTCAGAACAAATTTTCGTATTTTTTTTTCTGGTTTCCATAGTGAGCGGCTATGGCAAATGATTAGCTGATGACATGGAGGGATGTAAGGACTACTCATTTGAATTTTTTTGTTTCATTATATTGGCTCTAAATGGCCAGCTCCAAGGATCGAAATATGGATTTCAATATCATTTGAACAAATTTTCGTATTTTTTTTCTGGTATCCAGAGTGAGCGGCCAAGGCAAATGATTAGCTGATGACATGAAGGAATGTGAGGACTACTCAGTGGAATTTTTTTGTTTCATTATATTGGCTCTAAATGGCCAGCTCCAAGGATCGAAATATGGATTTCAATATCATTTGAACAAATTTTCGTATTTTTTTTCTGGTATCCAGAGTGAGCGGCCAAGGCAAATGATTAGCTGATGACATGAAGGAATGTGAGGACTACTCAGTGGAATTTTTTTGTTCCATTATATTGGCTCTAAATGGCCAGCTCCAAGGATCGAAATCTGGAGATTGTATACCTCGGGGAACACCTCCCTAGGCAATGAGTTCCATTCGTATATCTTTTCATAATATGTGATATGAGCATTATAAGTGATAAGTGAAATACTATAAAATCAAAGTACATACCTATGGAATCTGTTCATTAGATATTCTTCATTGTGTACCCGGTACACCGCGATCGAAGCCGGCGAGAGTCAAGTGTGCCTGATATGTAGAATAATTTAACCGTGGTGGAAAAATACCGCTTGGAGCTGGCCGGCCGGGAGCTAATATCACCGACGTACTAATTAAAATGGGTACCAATCTTAGCATTGCATTGAGGGGTAGCGGCGGGACAACGAAGAAAGGTGAGTATCGTTGCGTTCAATTGCTTGTAGCTGATTTACTATCCTACCTAGATCTATATATATGCGAGACGAAATATTCCTGAAAGAATTCCGCAGTTTTTTGTGTAAAAAATATTCCTATTGTATTAACGATGTATGAGTTTCAGCGAGATGAATAAAAGACATTTTATTGAAATTTCGGAAAGTGAACTTAATTATGTGATTTTTTCAATGAATTTGTGGAGATTATGGAATATTGAATAAGCCATTATAAAGTACATACATAGACCTATCTAACTGCGGAAGAATCATCCAGATATCTCTATTAGATCAGTAGTTACAGCAATTCTATTTCAAAATTTTAAATTTCCAATTATTTCTCGATTTTTCTCTATAACGTGTTGTATATTTCCATTCCCCATGTAAAATCACATGATGAATCGATCTGCACAGGTCTCATTAAGTTATACCGAAATTTTGGGTTAGTGCAAGATAAACCGTGGCTGCCGCCGGACTACATTGATTAAAATTATAAATGTGACATCCTCTACTTATAGAACTGCCTTATATGCAGTTCTGGTTTAGTGTTTTAATAAGTGCGCATGAGCGCGATCTTTTGCACGAAACCCAACGACGTTACTAATAAAAGGAGTCAGTTTTTTTATGGGAAATATGAGTGATCCTAAACAAATCAACCTGGGGGACACCGCGGAAACCAAAAGACACTTCTAAAAGTCTTTCAATGTATATAGTTTCCTGTAGTTTCTCCCTTTCAGGAAATATTTGAACCAATTTAAAGCCACATCATCATGTATTCCATAATGTTGAAGTTATGTTTTTAGTATAGCAAAAACTAGCTAGGTATATACAATCAATGTACAACCGATCTGGACTACATTTCTATGATTTAATTCCATAACTAACTGTCATAGTTTTCGAGATTTCTACCAAGACTAAGCCTATAGGCACAAAGTTTTAGCACTTTAGCACAGTAGTTAGGTACCTCCACCCCACGAAGTTGGGATTCCTAAGACACAACGTTTGAATTTTATTGGTATCCAGAATGATCATTCAGATCAGTATAGTTATTCGGCTTGTGCAACATTTAAATTCGCAACATAGTAGGTACATATACTTGAAGATTATTGCGAACTCGAAGTAGACAAGCAGCATGCCGACGAATAATAGCAATATTTATGTGGTGGAAGGGAAAGGAAGGGAGTCTTCGTTCCGATTTATAGCGACGTGCCACGGAATGGCGCTTTATCGAGTTTATTTTTATTTTCATTGCCGCTTCTGCTTTCGTCGTGTTCGCAGCAGCTTGACCTGACAGAAGCACAGATGAGAGAACCCAGAAGGTAGAAGTTTGCGCATTATTATTATTATTGTGGGGTTGTCTGCCCGTGTAGTGTGACGTGTGTGCTCAGTTCTGTTTTAAAATTGTAGGTTGTGCATAGTATACTGCCGACTGCTGTGCCGTTTCCATCATTGATTATGATAATTTGAATAATGTGCCGATGATCGACCTTGGGATAATTGTAGACGACCGTTGTTATAACATTTAAAGGTAACTTGATGGAATGAACGTGTTTCATGTTGCTCTCTTGCAGAATTCGCAAAGATATATGACACCAAAAACTGCATAGGAGAACCTATATAGATATAGGATGTTTTTCGCTTGTTATCGTGTTGTTTTGCGATGTTCACGTAAGTAATTAGCCACCACACCTAAACCCTCTAGTTGGATATTTTTTCTAAAATTCGCAAGGGTTGGCAAGGGTATGGCGATTATATTTTTTTCGCATCGCATTACTTATCTATATATGATTTAGGACACTCCTGAGGAGACACTCCATTCCTTCAATGCCATGACATAATTAATTGAAATTGAATTGCCTATACCCATATACCACGGTGGATTTATGCAGAGGTTTTAAGTCGTTAGTTTTAAGTCTTAAGTCATAAGGAAAGACCATTTATGCAAGAAGTTTTAAGGACTGTCAATAGTGTCAATCCTGTTATTTTGTGTGATTCAATCCAAACTTCTAGACTAAATCCTATTTTTATTTATGTCTATTTATTTACATGCATTCAACTCCTGCTGTTTGTTATGATACCCTTTTGCAGAATCAGACGCATGCGCAAATCGATCGAGTTTTAAGTCGTAAGTCGTAAGAGATAAATGTTGGCCAACTTTTCGTAGGACTCAAAACTTATGACAGCTGTATAAATGGTAACATTGAAAACCAATGGATGAACTTCTTATAACTTATTACTTAAAACTTGAGACTTAAAACTTACGACTTAAAACCTCTGCATAAATCCACCGTCACACCAATAAATTAGGATGCTTTTTGAAAGAATATACCTATAGGACAGGGCGTTTTATGTAGAAGCCTGGGTTAAAAATATGATAATTTTTCCGAAATTTTTGACTACACCTATGTATTCTGCCCTCGTGAACTCGAATCCGAAGTCAAAACGAGGCGGTCTCGGAATTTTGGGGCCATTTTGTTTCGGAAATAGCTTTTTAAAACACAAAATTCATATTTTTTTAAACAAAACACCGCACACCTCGCCGTACACACATTCACTTGTTTTCATCAATTTTTATCGCCGATAATCAAGCTCGGCGAGAGCCGTAAATCAGTAGATATGTTGCAAGATCAAAGTATAGTGTTTTGTTTATGTCTCGGTTTATGTTTAAAAGAAGGATTCATTTTGGCATATTTTTAGTTTATTTTCTTAACGAAAGTTCTTGAAAACAAGTAGGTACTGTAAGCCTGCGTGGTATGTTTCTCTGGCATTTTTGTTAAAAGACGGACGCATTTTGTGTGTTTTGAATAGCAAAAATTTGAGTCAAATGGTGTATTTCCGAATAGGTCACTTTTTTTACATGATCATCCCCAATACGCCATGAAAAATGTAAGAATCCTATTTTTCTCAATTTCACACGTTTGTGAATGATCTATAGATGTGATGAACCACCGGCTTCGGGAGAACGGTGGAATCTCGGGTGGAACCACTAAAAATGGTACAGACGAAAATTACCTCTAGATTTACTAATGAAATGAAAAAATCCCGAAAAAACAACCGTTTTCAGAAACAATCTGATTTATTGCTGAATATCTCTACTAATCATTTCTGGACACCATATTTAATTCATATATTTTTTCAGTCGTTATATCATCTGGAAGAAAATTTTGTGCAGGTACTTTCAATTTTCAGTTTTCGAAACATTGAAAAAAAAACGAAAATTTGTAATTATTGTTTTTTTTTTCAAGTTTCTAATTAGGACGTTCTTGATGCATTTTTTTACAAAAAATCTAAATCTGTCTTCGTATTCACCATTGCGTTTTTTGATGTCAGAGATACAGCACTCAACTTTGGTTTTTCTCGAGGTTTTTCCGTTTTCTTATATTCTTATGAGCGCCATATTGAATATTTCCTGTTTTTGAACAGTCTGTATTTTTCTGAATACAATGATGGATTCACACGATAGGTATGCTTGAATCTTGAAAGCTGATCAGAATCGTTTTTGCTAATTTTTGCAGTTTTGATGTTTGTTAAAATTAATTCTGATAGTTCAATTGAATCTGGAAGCCTACCTAGTCAAAAACTGAGGTCTTGAATTAGGAACGACATGATAAACAAAAATTATTTTTTTTTTGTTCGAGTAAGGTAAACGCCAGTAATTGACAAATTTTTCATCAAACGAATTTTCAAGCTTCTTTCATCAAATCGTTTTTCCTTCCATTAGGTTATTGCATCTGAGAACTACGGCAACCTATTGAAAAGCCGTTATTAGCTCTATAGTTCAAGATTAAAATCGTCGTTCATCGATCATGTAAAAACATTAGTTTTCTTTGTTACTTCTATGTTTTCAAGTATAGGGCATCGCTTTTTGAACTGATATTTTCATTGAATTAAATACAATTTCTCTCGCAATTTCTGTATGATAATTTCGAATAAAAAGAGGCCTTATTATAGTATTGTAAATCACCCTTAAATTGAAGAAAGGAATGTTCTTTCCTAGAACTGAATACACACGTAACACTTTGCTCACTAAGTCCTTAGTCCTAAGTTTCACAGCAGTTTACTATAACGTATGTTATATTTAACATGTGACATATTATCGTTATTGGCAATAATTTTGAGACACTGAGAATTTCCGTTGTGGGTATCAGACAATGCAACACTGAACCGTGAAAGGCACTTGTAAGAATCAATTTTTATTAATAAATAACAACCCAAAAAGTGATTTTTGGTGTTAGGGGGATAGGACATAAATATAGTGACAAAAACCACAAGTTCCAGCATTCATCTTTTTAAGTGTGTCTCAGTTATGATAGAGCCAATTTTTCATGAAAATTTGCCGATGGCAGGACCGCCATCATCAAAAGTACAAAGGCAACTATAGGAAACAATCGAGGAAACAATCGATTCCATGTGAAGAAATTCCAGAAAAGAAAACTGGAGAAAACTATAATTTCAAAAAAAGTTATTGAAAGAAGTTTTTTCGCGCAAAACTAATATGTCGATAAAAGCGAGCATACAATCTAAAATGAAGAAATTATCTAGAGGAATAATGATTATCTAAAAGGTAGTGAGTTCGAGACAAGATAATGGTGATCATCATCAGAAGGACATAGTTAATGCGACACGAGATGCGACAGGTTCAGATATATGAAGTTTGTGGCGAAATTGGGAAAATAGTGGAATTTGGTAAATAAGCAGTCTATGTAGTACCTATATATTGCAATTGGGCACACTGAAACTGAAAAAATTCACATTACTTATCTTCTTGGGGCAACTGTGGTCATCTGACACCATGACTCCAACTATCTATGTGATGGTGGCCATCCAAGTGTTTTAATTGATTATTGTGTGAAACAGGATGGTTTTTTTCCGTTTTTTTCCTCAAATGTTCAATGAATTAACAACAACATAAATTTCATATATATATTTCCCTATATATTTGTGTGAAAATTCGTTATAAAATAACCCTTGAATGGTCAAAAATGCTTATGAATGGGGCCAGAATTTCCCCATTCTCCCCTAGATACCTACCACAGCCTGAGAAACATATAGGTACTATTTCCTATTTGTCATCCTTCCCTTCCCCTAAGCCCTTGGCGGGAAAGGAACAGCTGTGCTCTACGTTAACTAGACACAAAGAAGGCCGAGACAAGAGACAAGGCTGAGACGTTGGAAGTATACAAACAGTGTGGCACATGTCAATCCAGGTGAAGCGAACCTCCTTCAACGGCCAGGTGGTTCTAACGGCTGCTGGCACGTGCTCCATTAACATAACCAAACAGGCCCGGACTAACGTTATTCTTCACTTGGCAAATATTTTGATTGGTCATAATTCAAATGATATTCATGCTGTGGTATATGATGACATGGAATTGTACGATATAATGAGTAAGTTCAATGTCAAACCATTTATATCGAATGACATGCATGCATAGATGAAAGTCCGGCACGTGATGAAAAGCTTACAATATTTTGTACCATTACCGAAAATTGATGAATTTCCTAGTGAATTTCTATATTTTGTATACTGGAGGAATTGTATAAGCAAAAATTGAAGACCTCAATGACTCATTCGAAACTGTAAAAAGGTCACAATTGAATATCCGAATATGATAGTGATAGCATAGTTTGCAGAATTGAAATTCAGTAAACTTTGATGATAGGCTAAGAACATACAACAAAAAAACACAGATCGAGCATATTGAATGGTAATGTTTTGTAGAAGCCTATGCACCCAGCAAACAATGAATCTCTGGCCGCTCTCTGGCCCAACGCATTATTGGTCGGGTACATGCTGGAAATGGCAAAGCTACATCGGCAAAATGTCGGCCCGATATATGGCATATTGTAATCGGGTATCTATAATCCAACCAGCAATGGGCCAATACCATCAAAAGGGTATCTTTCGACCGACATCATCTGGATGATAGCCCGTTTCAAGTGTTATTGAACAGTTGAGAAACATTTTGCTTCAAATGTTGTTTTTTTCTCAATCCCGGCGCTCATATGAAAAGTCAGCAAATTCAAAGTAGCGATATGCAAGAAAAATCACATTTCATATCAATTTGAGGCATCAAAAATATGTCAAATCCTGTTAGAATCCGTCACTCCCAGAAGTGGTTCGGATTCCAGTATATGCACTAAGTATCGCTTTCCTCCATCCTGGATAGATCTTAATACTCAAGCAGGGGTTCCCATCTTCGAAGTCGCGATATTCGAAATATCCCGCCTTCACCAATTCTAGCATCGAAAGAAATTTCAAATGTCAACTTACAGGATGAAAAATTTGCCAAATTGACATCTAAAAATGTATAATAATAGAAAATTATTGTTGTTCAAATTCCACTGATGTATAATAAATATATAATTAGAAGACAATAGCTACATTACTATGCGGAATGTGATACAATAACGAGGGTAAAGCAACGTTGGGCGAGGTTAGAACTTGGATGGGTGACTGCTGAAGGCTGTTGAATTCTTTTTTATTTCACATAATATCGTCGTATTAAAGGCATTGGTCCTGAAGTGGGCCAATGTAGTATTCATTATGGCGCACAGGCATTGGTCCTACCGGCGGCCAGAGTGTCCTATTGATGTTGGTCCGACGCAGTGGCAACTTCTGGTAGGCAGGTATTAGCCCAGTACTGGGCCTACTGAAATTGTTTGCTGGGCAGAAACAAGTCGCGATTTTCATTTCAAGGACATTTTCGTATGATTTCCTCAACTACCTGTTACGACTAGAGAATATTCAGCTGAATATTTGCTTCCATCACGATTCGGTGAGAACTGTCCGAACATTATTCATTGTTCTGATCGCATAAAGTATTACCTAAGAACATGAATTAACAATATTAATAATCAGTAACGACTTCTGGCCAGGATGTCACATTCATTACAATATACCGGGTGTTAATACAATGATAATGGTGATAATAATAATCGTGCTGTTCCATAGACTATTTTGGTCGTTACATTGATGATAGGCTAAGAACATACAACAACAAAAAAAACAGATCGAGCATCTTGAATGTTAATGTTTTGTAGAAGCATATGCAGAAACAAGTCGCGATTTTCATTTCAAGGAGGACATTTTCGTATAAATTCCTCAACTACCATAGGTATTTCTCCGCTCCTCTGCTATCCTGATTAATACAAATTGAATGAAAAAAGTAAGTGTGACACATCATAATTTTATGGGAAATCAAAACAATTCATCAACTTTTATAACATTCCACCACAAAAAACATACAAAACTCAAAATTTTGAACCACCCGTATTTGTTTCAATTAAATGTCAATCGATAGTAAATGGAAAGTTGCTCAAAACGGCTTACATGTAAGCCGTTTTGAGCAAGAATGGATAGTTTCGACACAGAAAATTCCTAAAGTTGAAAAATCTCGATTTTTCACACCCTATATCTCTGTAATCTTTCTCGCTATACCCCAAGTATGATAGATCGACGAAATCAGCTCTTCAGGAAGAATCTAAAAATGAAATAAAATACAGGGTGTTCCATTTGAAATAAACAAAGTTTTTGATAGAAGCGGCAACGCCGCAACGCTGAAAGTATTTTAGATCGATAGAACGAAACTGATTACCCAATAAACCAAATTTTCAGAATAATCCTACGTCCCGTTCTCCGTTAACGTCTAAGGTACCATCGACCGTGAGTGACCCTGTATAAAAGTAGATATGGCATCAAAAAAGATTTGTCTCTGGATTTGTTTTGTAACCTAGGAAGACAACAAATTTTTCTAATTTGCTAACATTGTGAACTTCTTGGACTAATGGACTTGGACTCAAATTCCTCTTCCTGTCTTTTGAGAGCATAGTCAGGTCAACCAACTTAGTATCTCAAAATAATCAAGATAGGTATAGGTATATAGCGAGGTATATAGGTAATTATACAGGGTGTCCCCTCTCAATTGGAAAAAACTTCTGGGGCATATTGAGGAACCATAGACAAGCAGTTTGAGATAAGAGACTGATGTCCGGAAGTGCATGGTTTTCAAAATACAGGGTGTCAAAGTTTTTTTCAAAAAACTTCTTTTTATTAATATTTCAAAGAAACGTTAACCGATTTTCTTGAAATTTGCTAGTAATGTAAGCTTTAATAAGATGCTCAGTTAGCACTAATTAAATGTTAATTATGACTCCAGTGGCGCCCCGGGGGACAGTGTCACGAATAAAAATGACAAAAAATGTACGCTGCTGACTTTTTTAAAAAATTTTATATATTTTTTAGAAAGCTCAGTTAAAAATACAACTCTCTCCGTTTTCGAGAAAAATTTTTTATTAAAAACTTTATTGAAAGGTTCATTATTATTAGAAAGAAAAACAAGGAGGCTTTTTTACAAATAATTTATTATTAATTAGTGGAGCAAATGCTCAAAGTGTCCACCATACATTTCGATGCATTTTCTGCACCTGTCGAGCCAGGATTCGCGCACCCGAGCAAACACGCCTGGATTGTTCGCGATAAATTCCGCTGCCACCACAACTCTAGCAACTAGGTCCTCCATGGTCGGCACAGGAGTTGCATAGATCAACCGTTCCATTTCGCCCCAAAGAAAAAAGTCCAGGGGGGCCAAGTCCGGCGACCTTGCTGGCCAAGGGACGGGACCACCTCTACCAATCCACCTGTTGTTGTAGGTTTGGTCGAGGTAACCTCTCACGGTGCGCGCAAAATGCGCTGGACAACCATCGTGTTGGAACCAGGCCTCTCTACGCAACTGGAGGGGTACATCTTCTAGCAGCTCGGGCAGAATATCTCGCAAAAAAACTAGATAGTTATTCCCGTTGAGGTGATCAGGTAGAACGTACGGCCCAATCAAATGGTCGCCAAGAATACCTGCCCAAACATTAACACCAAACTTCTGCTGATATCCTCTGATGTGCGTAGCATAGGGATGTTGTTCGCTCCACTCGTGGTTATTACGAGGATTGAATGTCCCCTCGCGCGAAAATCCTTTTTCATCGCTCGTGACGATTATACTTAAAAAATCAGCGTTTTCATCCGCTTGACGGAGCAACCACTCGCAGAACTCGAGCCGCCGAGGAGCGTCGTCAGGCAGTAGATGCTGCACCTTTTGCAGTTTAAATGGATAGAGATCGTGGATTTTCAATACTCGATGGACAGTATTTTTGCTGCAATCAAGTTGCGACGCAATCAGACGAGTGCTAGTGTTGGGCTCATTCTGAATGCGTGCCATGACTTCATCCTCAACGGCATCTCTGATCGGAAACTGCCTTGCAAATTCTCGAATAGGCTGCAAAGATAACAAAGCCTCTTAGATTGGCTGTAAAACAGAAACGCGCAAGAAAAAAACACAGAAAGTTGCCATTTCTGCAATACTTACCACGAATGAGCCGGTCTCCCGTAGATTTTGATGAATTTTGATAAAAATCTTATGGTTTGGCAATTCACGATTTGGGAACCGCTGCCCGTACAACCGTTGTGCTAACAAAGAATTACCCCGCGCTTCCCCATACAAGAGATGCATACCTGCAAGCTCGGCTAATTCAAACCGATTCATTTTTGCAATTAGTGTAACGTTTGAAGATAATTAAGTACTTAGACACTGACACTTTTACTAAAGTTTGACATGTTTATGTGTTACCATGACAACATTGTTTTGTTTTAGATTTTCAGATAATGAACCTTTCAATAAAGTTTTTAATAAAATTTTTTTCTCGAAAACGGAGAGAGATACGAAAAAATATCAGGTGACAAAAAAGTTGTATTTTTAACTGAGCTTTCTAAAAAATTTATAAATTTTTTTAAAAAAGTCGGCAGCGTACATTTTTTGTCATTTTTATTCGTGACACTGTCCCCCGGGGCGCCACTGGAAGTCATAATTAACATTTAATTTGTGCTAACTGAGCGTCTTATTAAAGCTTACATCACTAGCAAATTTCAAGAAAATCGGTTAACGTGTCTTTGAAATATTAATAAAAAAAAGTTTTTTGAAAAAAACTTTGACACCCTGTATTTTGAAAACCATGCACTTCCGGACATCAGTCTCTCACCTCAAACTGCTTGTCTATGGTTCCTCAATATGCCCCAGAAGTTTTTTCCAATTGAGAGGGGACACCCTGTATATAGGATTGTTCCTTCAGAAAATGAGAACAGTCACTTCGACAGGAGTTCGTTGTTTCGGTTTTGTCAGTGTCGTATTATCAGTGGTAATATCATAGTTTACAGAATATAACATATTCTGTAAACTTTGGTAATATCAAGTACCTACTTCAAAATATTCGGGTTATGCATAGATATAATTTCATCAGTTTAACTGTTGAAAATGAACCGACCGCGATGCGGGATGTTTATTCTGTTAAATTGACACGATTTGTGATTGTGCAGGAAGTTTGAGATGTATAACCTTACCTTGAATATTTCGAATTACCTACCTATAAATTGTATTCGATGCGATTATTTTTTGATGAGTACAGTCGTTTGAACACACTCCTCTATCGTTTCAAATGATGAAGCACCGAATCGACTCATTTTCTGACAATGATAGAATAAACGTCAAAATTTTCCGGCGTGCTTTGATAACGTAACAATGGGTGGCGGAAATATTATGGATTGATTTCAATGATTGAACATCCAATTGTAATTTGAAAAAGGATTCATGATTGTAAACGAATCGAATGAAGGAAAACGTCGTATGCGAAGTCTCTGAAAGATTCTTCAGTTCCATTTAACTCTACCACAAAGAAAACGATGATGAATAAAAAAATACGTATTCGAATTTCTGAATGCACATCTTTGAATCGAAACACAAACAGATGTTTCCGGTCATTAAGTCCATCGAAACGTGGACTTCTATGTGGTTTCCAATTTAACGGTCTCTTTTATTTGTTTCAGATGGTCTGAATAACCTAACAAACATCTATCACTGCCGATACTCTTGCCTGAAAAAATGACGACAATGGTGGAACTGGAAAGTTGGCTCATCTACCAATGTATTGCTACAGAATGTAGTGCTTGTCTGTGTGAGTATATTCTCCAATGAATCCTTTTCTCAACAAGTTACAGATAGGAGTGTATACAAGGTGGATATAGGATGGTGAAACAGCTTCCTATTAACAAGCTCTAGAATAAACTGTTGACTTTTGCCTACTTGATTTCATACCGTAGTAATATTTCCTGAAATTAACAGCGATGGCGGTAAAACAGAAACTGTGCTTCTGTCATCTTTTTATCAGTTTCATCTATTAATTCTAGATGAAAAATAACTGAGAAGAGTCAAAATATCAATATTCATTCCAGATTTGTAGAAAATATATTGTTTAATGCCGTTTCAAGTCACGTCTGTCAGATGCGAACCACAGAAATACGTAAGCAACAGAAATCTTCTTCGATAATCGATCTTACCGCCATCTTCATTCAAGTCGTGGAAATATTACTACCTTCTCAAACGGTCTACAAGTATTTCGCAGAAACAATTGAACAGCTGTTTCACCATCCTATATCCACCTTGAGTGTATATATTAAATCTTTGCATATAGTAAGCGAATGGTAGTGTTTATTGAATATCTATTTCTGAATCTTATGAAAGTGTCGTGTGTCTAAAAATTCCATTCTCAAAATTGGAATATCGGTAGGGAAGACAATGGGAATGGTAGCCATTAGATTAACAGGGGCCACCACATATTTTGAGTTGCTTCGTAATTTGAGCCACAAGTATATATCGGTATATGGTCATCAACAAATACATATTTATTTATATAAATTTCCGTTTGTATTGCATCATACATTGTAACACAGAATCCTGAGTAGCATTTGTAACACTGTGTTTTTATAAACGTCAACGCAAAAAGTAATTTTTGGGGCTGAGTAGCCAGTCGAACCGTGGTAATAGTGGCTGGCCTGCATCGCCCAGGGGCAGGAGAATATTTAACAAGTGTCAAGGTTACAAAAATAACGTTTTGAAGTGGTAAAATTGTGCACAGATTATAAATATCGTGTCAAAGGTTACACAGACCCCGATCTTCAATTTTTTTAGGCGGGGCAAAAACTGAAAAACGCTGCCCCCACCCACTTGTATTCGTTTTTACCTTTTTCATCTTCATAATTTCAGCTATCAGAAATACACTAATTGATTGACATTTGGAAATTAGCAGGATTTGAACTCGATCAGGGGCGGCAGATATAGGAGTCATATTTATTTTGCATTAATTGTGGAACACCTCGACCAAAATATGATATTTTGTGACTAATCGGGTTTCAAGTCTATAGTTGATATTGATATATATGTAGATTGTAGACAAACGTAAGAAAAAAATATAGAACCTATTTTTCTCAAAACTTTTAATGCCAATGAATTCATCAATCACTGTATTATTATTGATGTCTTGTATACATTCATTAGTTCTCTATAACAATGTAACATTGCCACATTGTTGTCATTTTTTTTTTAAATTAAAAGACAGGCATCAATTGACAAGTTTAGCTAGTTTTGAGAGAGAAAAAATATGTCTGCCCTGTCTGCCCTAGTGTTGTCTCTGTCGTCAAGATTGCAACTTTGAATAATGAAAATGTTATGGGAGGTAAAAAAAAGACTTATATAACCTTTATATAATTGATTTGTTTTTCTTGTAGTACCTTTTCGTTATTCCGATTATTCAGAATATTTTTTTTAAAGAATTGTTTGCTTATAATAATTGTTGAATGATTCAAATAAATGTGTTTTTAGATTTCTTCTCTTTTTTTACGTCCCAATCATAACATTTTAAAGTTGCAATCTTAATGACAAAGATAGCAATAGGACAGACATATTTTTACTCTCTCAAAGCTGGCTGAACTTGTCAATTGGAGAGTAAGTACTTATCAATAAAGAAAAAAAATACATTCAAGATATCATCTATACATTAATTTCGAACACAGCACGAATAACAGGTAGAGATCGAGTAGAAAACAACTACTTTCCTGGCTAATGTCACGCAGCATATCAAATTATACATACTAGTAGTCTATGGAACAATTTACACAGTTAATACAGAATGCAGAACGAAAAAAAAAGCAACACTTACAAGTGCTAAAACCGTCCGTTTCTATTTTAATTTTCTTATACATTTCTGTTTTGGTGCATTGCACCCACACCCATTGCAATCATGGTTGCATCCGACCCTGAACTCGATCAAATACCATCATCATTTTTTTAGAAAATAGTTGAACAGGTTAGAGTCTTTGTAATTCGTGTTCACACATCTCATCTAAATATTTTTTCGTTCCGGAATTCGTTTATTTTGCAAAATAGGGTCATCACCACTTTTTTCAGCAACTTTTCCAGCCTCTTTTATCCAATAGTCCATTGGATTTTGTCTCATTTATTTCAAAGTTTTGAGCGACGGAACGGGCAAGGATAATATCTTCTTTCTTAATTTCTATATTTCATCGATTGATTTCGCGGAGAATATTCGCAAATTATAGCAGTAAAGAGATGGCCACAGTAAAACCACAGTGAAATTTCTTTACTTGTACTAATAATTATTTTGTGGTCAAAATTAAGTTAATTATGAGTTGTCTATTCGTCTGTAAAGTGTGAATTTGGCCGCCCTCTGAACTTGCCGCCCGGGGCACAGGCCCCGGCTTGCGCCCCCTAGATCCTGGGCTGAGGTTACAGTTAGCAAAACACTTGTTGAGAAGACCAAAAGTAAAATGTTTGTGTATGATATTCATTTGATCGTAACTTCAATGGAAACACGATTAGGTAATAAGCTACTATTTCGGTGAAATGAAAATGCATTTTTTTTAAATTTATTCTCATGTATAAAGTCAATGGTGTATATATTTTGAGCCTCCACTGTGAAATAATCTAGGTTAGCAAGATTTTTCAGATACTAGAATCCGTGCAATGTATTTTTCGTAAGGATGTGTAAATAGGGAATTTCGATATATAATTTGAAATACCAGTATAGTAGTGCAGTATCGAGTTAGTATACTCTCAAATATTCTCAAAAGAATAGAATAGGTATGTACGTGTGGATATATTGAAATTGGCCGCTTATACCTTCCAAAAATTCCAAATCTAAAACTGAGGTGAATCACCGCAATTTATATGAAAAAATAGAAATAATAAATCTGAAATACAAATATCACAGTATAGAGTACATACCTACTAGGTATATGTATGTAATTATAAAGAACGGATTTCAAACCCCAATAAACCTAGCAGAACCCTTTTCGAATTTCAAAATCGTAATAGTGTAGTAATTTATTACTAATTTATTACCACATTCCCGAATTTATTACCCTTCATTAAGGCAAAAAAACCAACGGTTCTGCTAGCTTTATATAAACCTAGCAGAACCACACCTTCAAAAATATTTTTTTTCAAAGTTGAAAGAGGGCATAATTTGTTACTCTTTTATTACTAATTTATTACCATATTCCCGAATTTTTCACTTTCCATTTCAAGGAATAAATCATCAATTCCAATATTTCGATCTAAACCTAGCAGAACCAAAACTCCAAGTATCCGTGTATAGAAATTGCATACAGTCCATAGTTTATTACTAATTTATTACTAATTCATTATCACCTTGGCGAATTTGTTACCCTTCTTTAAGACGAAGATAACCTGAAAATGTTGCAAAATACAGGGGTGGGTGCTATTTGAAATAACAGAGTTGTTGCTACTTTTCGATAGAAGCGGCAACGCCACAGCGCTGAAAATGTTTTAGATCGATAAAAAAAACTGATTACCCAAGGACCCAAGAAACCCCGAATTTAAAGAATGATTCTATCTCCCGTTCTCCGTAAACGTCTTAATATACCATCGACCGTGACCCACCCTGTATAAAGCTAGCAGTTTTTTTGTCTTGATGAAGGGTAATAAATTCTTCGATGTAGTAAGTTAGTAATAACCTATGAACTGAATGAAATTTCCATTCACGGATACTTGGGGTTTAGGTTCTGCTATAGGTTGATATGGAAATATAAGATTTGATGACTTTTTTCTTGAAACGAAAAATAAAAAATCGAGAATGTGGTAATAAATTAGTAATAAAAGAGTAACAAATTATGACCTATGTCAATTATGAAAAAAATATTTTTGAAGGTGTGGTTCTGCTAGGGTTATATAACAGAGCCGTTGGTTTTTTTGTCTTAATGAAGAGTAATAAATTCGCCAATGTGGTAATAAATTAGTAATAAATTATGGACTGAATGAAATTTCTATACACGGATACTTGGAGTTTTGGTTCTGCTAGGTTTAGATCGAAATATTGGAATTGATGATTTATTCCTTGAAATGGAAAGTGAGAAATTCGGGAATATGGTAATAAATTAGTAATAAAAGAGTAAAAAATTATGCCCTATGTCAACTTTGAAAAAAAAATTTTTTTGAAGGTGTGGTTCTGCTAGGTTTATATAAAGGTAGGAGAACCGTTGGTTTTTTCGCCTTAATGAAGGGTAATAAATTCGGGAATGTGGTAATAAATTAGTAACAAATTAGTAATAAATTACTACACTATTACGATTTTGAAATTCGAAAATGGTTCTGCTAGGCTTATTGGGGTGGATTTCAATTGTCAGTCAGTCAGTGACACATTGTGAAATAATAGGTTTGTTCTAGCAGCGATTTCGACTAGTTTTCAATTGTCCGGAGCATGCGCATACTGATTTAATAGACGCATAAATCAGTATGCGCATGCTCCGGACGATTGCAAACTATTCGAAATCGTTGCTAGAACAAACCTAATAAATTATAATATGAAAATCACGATTTGACTTATCTTATTACACTAACGGATATGAGCGGTTTCGTAGATAGTGAACCATTTCCGTAACAAATTTCTTTCTCGGCACTGACGCTGTTTGTTATTATCGATTATTATGTTCGGATGTGAAGTCGTAGTAACATTGCACGATTTCAAATAAATGTTTATAGTATGTAATGCCGTCTTCACCGGCCGTATTCGCCGTATACTTTTAAGCTGGGCTTAGGATTTGAGCTCGCTTAACAATAAGAAATTGTATGCTTTTTAAACGACCTTGAGTCAAGCTTAGCTTGAAAGTATACGGCGAATACGGCCATTCATCACTCATTTTATTCACATATTTTGTTATTTTTTTTTCTTTTTTGTAGGAAAAGATTATTTTCGATGCTTATTTAATTTCGTTTCATGAAGTTTCTGATGTTGAATTCAAGTAAGTTTTTTATTATTTTCTTTAGACGGAGGTATGAACTATATAATATGAAAACCCATATCCTTTATGTCAGTGTCAACTGTATATGTCACTTTCGATATTTTTTGTCACTTTTAGAACGCAAAATATGCGATGGTTTAGGTTTTCAAATATTTCAAGACCTCCTATAAACTATGTGAAAGGGTCCCTCTGAATTACATGATTTATTTCGGTTGATTTTGGCATGCTTCCAGTTTTTTCTTGTTAAGACAATAAATAATAATCAAGTATAGATTGTAACTGGTAATGATCATTTTCAATGCGAATGACTTTTCAAATTTGGTTCGTTGTTGAAAATCTTGTCAGAAATTGAAGAGGAAGCAAATCAGAGAGAGTCATTCACATATTGCTTTATTTGCATGTATTTTTAATATAATTAATCAACAAGAGTTAGGTAATTATTAAATTCACAATATCAGGTAACATCGTTTAGAATTTTATGAACGGTATTCCTGAGATATTTTACTTTTCCCCCTCATATTTCCTTCCATATAAGTGTATAATTGATAGGAATCATTAATGTTACCTATAAGGTAAGATAGTAAAAATCTTATACGCGTTGTCCAACAAAAGATTTATTTATATCGAGTGTCATATGAAACTTTCAACAAAGTTACGACGAGTGCAAAAACAGGTTATTGTCTGGGGTTGGACAAATCTTGGGGAGAAGTACGGTTTGCCTCTCGATAAACCACTCCGGAATTTGCTACTATACATCTAGCCAGCCATCAAATATTCTGGCTAAATGCGGTGGTAGGAATAACTTTTTTCACCAGAAGTTATTGATCCCATCAGAACTTGGAGCTGAGAAGAACCCGTTAGGGCTTTTCGCACTTCCTCGGTTTCGATGTGAAATTAGAATGTTTAAACTGGTAGGCTGTTGTACCTATAGCAAAAATTAGACTCTCATCTGTCAATTTGAATGTGATTTGTATTAAAAATTGCGAACTTAGTGGTTGTTTAGTAATATAAAGTGCGGTCAAATAGACGCGACGCAAATGAATTGGGACAGAAACAGCTAGAATTCATGCGTCAACCGATTACCACCGAGCAATTTTGTAGAGCCCTAGCAGGTTCCAAGAAATTTGCTGCTCCAGGTACTGATGGAATCAACTTTTGGTGGAAAAAGTTACCCACTACCCATCACCATTTAGACAAAAACCGTGCTTCTCCCCAAGAAAAGAGATTTGTCCAATACAGACCAATCACCTGTCTGAACGCATGCTACAAGCTGTTTACACGCATCTTGTAACCATGCGCATGCTCCTAGTAGAAGACCCGGTTCACCAACGGACATATAAGAGAGGTGTCGCTTTTTACGATAATATTAGGTAGGTAACGCTAGGCTTACCATAATTGACCCTTCCCAGAATAGAAAGTTATCATGGCAGATTTTGACATTTGACAGATTTAGGGAAAAATCTGCTGGGGAAAAACTTGACACTTGACAGTTGAGAAAATAAGTGTTCCATGTCAAAATCGAATTGAAATGGAGACGCATCCAAATTCCAGAGTATCGATATATATATTTCTTAGAATTAAAAGGCACAAAGAAAGAGGATGTATATATTTTTTTATCACTATCCTGGTTGCCTTAGCAACCCTCAGAAGTTTACAGAGTAAACTTGTACGAGTTAGGATAGCGGGGACCTTACCTTTTATAGAGGGATCCGATACCACTTCTGGGGCCATTGGAAAAATTCCGCCGTCGATGAGGATTGAACCCACGACGGGCAGCCGGTTGATTAAGAGATAGACACCTTAACCGCGCGGCTACCTGGCCCCTTAAAATATAATTCTAGAATTTGGATTTGTTCACATTTTGATTCAATTTTGATATGAAACACTTAATTTGTCAACTGTCAATTGTCAAATTTTTTCATAGATTTTTCCCTAAATCTATCAGATGTCAAAATCCGCCATGATAACTTTCTATTCTGGGAAGGGTCAATTGAGCAATCACAGACCGGGACAAATTTCGTAATATTATTAGTTCAGGAATGAAAAACGAATAATACAAAAATAATTTTTCTTGATCAATATCAACATCAACAAACTTATTTTCGAAATAGCCATTCCGAAAAATAGTCATGGCATAGGAATAAATATGATAATCAGATCCAAAACTGCGCGGTCTCGTTTGATTCCTTATTGAAATAATAATTGTAAACAGTTGATAAGGTCAAAGTTGGGTTCGCAATATAGAATATACAGGGTTATCCAAATTCGACGCTACTCATTGAGAATTGGTATCTAGAAAACCATAAGAGATACGAAGAAGTTCAAATTAGGGCAAATTTGCGAAATTTCATCATCATTATTATTGTGGAATAATCAAAACATAATGGATTTTTATGGATTATTATTTTCATTTTGTCTTGCTTAATTATTGGAGATATACTAAACTTGGAAGCACTTCTTCATAGCCACTTTTTTCGATCTATGAAATGGCACCCCTGGTTTTTAAATTCGATATATATTTTTTCAAATACAGAAATGCATATTTTTCCATATTCTCCACTATGAATTGACCCACACAGGTACGACTTCGAAATGCAGTTTGAAGTGGTCATAAGCTCACCAAATTTGCACAGAGAACGGACCTCAACTAGGAAAAGATGCATCAGTGTTGGTATACTGATGGATCTAATATGGAGTGGTAGTTACAGGGCCAAATTTCAGGCTCTCAAAATCCCTTGGTAACACCCCAACCATATTTTAAGCAGAAGTACAAGCTATAGAGATATGTGCCCAGGGGTGCATCGAAAGGGACACTCGAAGAGCAGAAATCTATATTCTATCAGATAGCCAAGCAGCACTAGAAGCTCTGAAGTCTTACACTTAGCTGACTTCGGACTGTAAACAATCCCTGGGACAACTGGGAGCAGACTGCCTTGCCAAACAACACAATTTCCCGACCCAGAACCTTTCTAAGGACTCACCAAGGCCCAATTGAAAGAGGAGGTTCGACGTTGGCAAGCGCATGGAATTAAATCTCACTGGAATGAAGAGTAAGCCCTTCGCCAAGGTAACCTAAACAGTTTCTCAGGTTGGACAAAAAAGACTTGAAACCGGTAACGGGATTCCTTAGTGAACACTGCCCTGCAAAAAGATGGTTAAAACAGAGATTGGTAGTTGCCGCATAGTTACAGCGAGAACTTCGCTGAAAGTGTACAAAATTTGCTTTGCGAATGCCCAGCGCTCTTCTGCAAGAGGATCAAGTTCCTGAAAGGGGCTTCCAGAGCCCTCCGATGTCAGAAAACCATCTCCAAGGAAACTGATACACTGTGTGCGAAGTCTCGGAATCCCGGGCCTCGAATAAATTGAGGGTTATGCACAAAAGATCTAATAGGTCGAGTTGCTTGGAAGGCTACACAGCCTTAACGACCCCCCCCCCCCCCCCCCACAATCTACAATCCCACACGGTTTTCGAGATCCCAATGATGAGCGGTCGAACTGCGACGTACGGTAATTCTACCCAGTGACTTTTTTCTTGACGCTTGTGACCTCCATATTTGAAGAAAAATTCTAACACTCATATCCTCTCCTAATATTCCCTGCTGGCTCCCACGGTTCCCACATTATACTCTCGTGTAAACAAGAGATAAACGATATAAAATCATTTGAGGAATTCGCCCTGTATATTCTACACAACAGAACGCAATGTTAATGAGCCCGACCTAATCTCTCGTAAACAATTATTGTTCCAGTATCAGTAAGTGTTTCCTCGATATCTATGTGGACGATGAATCATTAGCGTCCGCTAGCGGTTTGTTGACGCACCACGTTTTGTTCGTTGCAGTTATGACCGAGAGCGCTTTCAAAGCCAGAGACATCGGCCTGCGGGCCCAGAAGAAGATCCTTTCCCGCATGGCGGGAAAGAACATAGCCAAGGCCTTTATAGACGACGCTACCTCTTCATTGCTGGACAATTTGTACCGACTCGCCAAACAATACGTGAGTGAATCTTCTCGAGCGATATTTTTGACAAGGACAGGCTGATCAAACTCAAGTCGGCAATATTGCTAACTTCTCTATTATGGAAGATACGAGGTCAGTTGAATCAGAGAATTAGTAGTATTTTTTTCCGCTGATAACCGCCGTAGTGCTAATAGAAAAACAGTTTATTTTCGATTCATTCGAGAAAATATATTTATATTGATATCTATCATGAATATGTTCAATGGACACCACGTATATTTCTATTTCAATAGATTTCCAACTCCTGCCGGAACATAAATGGTTATTATACAGTTCATCCTTAAATCTCAAATTAAGGAGTTATGAGCATTTTAGGTTTTTAAATTTCGACAAGTCTGATGAAATTGAAGAATTGAAAAGACAACTGCGATATGTGGAATATTTATAATAACCATTTATGTTCCGGAAGGAGTTGATGGATATCTATTGAAATCAAAATATACGGCGTGTCACATAGATAGATGGATAGATAGAATTTTATTGTGAAAAATAAACATTTTTTATCACAAGGATTCGGCTTATTCATGGAAGGTATGTAGGTAGGTACATTGAGAAAATAGATGAACCTAGTGAATAAGAATAATACAAATTCCTACGTAGCGTCAAATAAATGTTTAATGTGATATGTTGTTGGTATTGAGTAGACATCCTCGACCATCAATATCGCCGATTTCAGGCAGAATCGCGTTTTGCCTAAAGCCTGAGTGGATAGGACATTCAAACATTATGTGTTGCAAAGACTCGGCTACTTGTGAGTTACAAATTAAACACATATGTAGCGTCGATCAGGTAAAAGGGGCCATGAATGAGAACAACAAGGACTTTTTGCTAGAAGTTCTGATTTGAGCAATAATGCGTGTTATATAAATTTGTGAGGGTGAACTTCAGTAGGTTAGGAGACCGTTAAGCCTTTATATATGGACGGGTAGGAAGAAATTGCAAGTCTCTCTGAGTTTGAATTTAACTAGAATATTGTCCGAGTTATAATGGAGAAAACGCCTCCACAAGTTTTCAGAATCAGCAAATATAAAGCATTCCTACACCTGCAAAAGCCAATTGAATCTGGTGTCATTTCGCTCCAAGTCAAGTAGACGTGCATAGCAAATTTTGGAAAGTCTGGTATTGTCCATAGCTTTCATTTTATTAAGCCAGGTTAACGAAGATTTGAATATTATATAATAATTTGATGCAGTTAGTTTCTATGCGCACAATATAGTGAGGGGTGTTTATTTGGCAAACAAAGTGAACGTTTGAAAAAGTGAACTTGAATACTCTCTATAATATCCGCATAACGAAGGCCCCAGATAGAAATACCAAAAGATAACGAGGACAACACGATAAAATGGTAGCGTGAACATTGAAAACACATATATGTTTTATTAACAAATCGAAAACGCGATTTTCAATCGTGTTAGCACTACAGTTATCAGCGGAATAAATACTACTAGTTCTCTAATCTAACCGACCTCGTATCTTCAATAATAAAAAAATTAGCATTAGTGCCGGCTTGAGTTTGATCACCAAGTATAGATCGGTTTTCAATTCATAGCAATATTTGCATCTTTCAGTAGAGATAGAGAAGAGTTACTTATACAGGGTAATGCAAATTTCATAGTACACTATTGTCAAATCGGAAACGGAGAGAGATACGAACTAGGTTATATTACGAGAAAGGTGCGTAATTCTATGGTACTCTCGAATATCGAAAGAAATCGAGGATATCTTACGTAGTTCCTAAAATATTTCAAATATTGCTACTAGGATTTATAAATTTAGTAAAGTCACCAAAGTTCGCATTCTGAATTCAACGGTGATAGGAAAAAAACTCCAGGCACACTAGATTCGAAGATATCGAAGTCAACTTTGATATTTCTAATGGTAACCATATTGGATTTTCACTCCGTCGGATAGATCATAAAATTGCCAATTCATAGATGTATCACACTTGCGTGTTTGATGATAGAAAAGTTTAAATAATGGTTAAAAATAGAAAATATCGAGTTTATTCGAGATCTGTCATTACCCTGTATAGGGTGTCTCTGAAAGGTCTGTACAAATTCTTGGCACATACTCCTGAGGTCAAAATAAGTTGATTCAGAATAACTTACCTTGGTCCGTTTCCGCGATACAGGGTGGTAAACTTGAAAAACTAAAATCGAATTTTTTAAAATGTATGAACTTTATTCAACGTATATCACTTCGAAAATTGGTAACCGGGGGATTTTTCGAAATGCAAAACCCGAATACAGATACCTCTTCACTGTGGTCATTATAGGGCGCTTCACAATGCACCTCTTATGGTTTAGAATGGCCGTAACTTTTTTTCTCAGTGTAGTTTTTGTTTTTTTTTTGTGGAGAAATGATTTTAAGTACATTTTTAGGCGAAAAAGATTCTCTTGTGAAAACCCGCTAGAGTAGCCGTATTCGAGATATTTAGGTTATAAGTGTTTGATGTCGCACCGGAAGAAAGTAAGCGCCTGGTGCTAAATTTTGGATCTTCAGAGATTTTTTTCAAAATTTGTTCCTCAGCCCCAGGAGTCTTCATTGTACGTTTCCGTCCATAATTATTGGCAGTTAAAGGAGTGAAACTATCGGTTTCGCGAAGACGTATCTCAATAGCAGAAAATGTTTGATGGTTTGGTATTCGCCGATTTGGATGTCTCGCTATCGATCTCGAAAATGGCTTACTTTAGCAGGTTTCTACAAGAGTACCTTTTTTGATTTAAGATGTTCAGAAAATTATTTCCTCAACGAAAGATATAAAAAACTACACTGACATAGAGTTACGGTTATTCTAATCCATAAGAAGCAGTGCAATGTGAATCGCTCTTTGATGGCCATAGTGAAAAGGTATATGTATTCGGGTTTTGCATCCCAAAAAACTTCTAGCTACCAATTTTCGAAGTGTCATGTTGAATAATTTTTATAGTTTTTGAAAAATTCGATTTTTATATTTCAACTTGAATAAATGCTAGAATTTTTTTCACACCTTTTAGAGACACCCTATATATTAGGATTTTCTTTGGGATGCTGAAGTATGTTGTTACGAAACGATTTTGGAATTTTTTGTCCAAAGAAAATATAACAATATAACCAATTAAAAAAAATCTGTGGCAAAAAACTCTTGTTTTGATGCCAAACCACACAAAAAAAACATGTTGTTACGGAATTTATCAACAGGGAATATATTCATTAGACCCAATTTCCAGGAACTTTCATGACTATAAGCTCTGAAACAAGTTATTATCACATTTCCATATTTGAAATATTTCAAGCATCAAATGCATTTTCAGGTGTTACAGTTATCTCACAAATAGATAATATAGAAAGCACCGTTGCCAGGTTTTGTAAATCATACGGGTTGTGATTTTTTAATGATCTACTTACTGAAGTGATCTATGTTTGATTAATTTACGTTTGATTTGAATCTCAGTTAGAGTGATGTTCTGATTAAGGTTCTGCGATAGCACATGTTTATTGAATTTAGAATTCAAAATTTATTTTGCTGTTTTAAACTTATACCATTGGACAGCTGCCAAAAACAGAACATGAATAGCGATCAACAACAAGGTTAGTTTGCAGTGGCAGTTAATGGTTGATTTTATGACTACCTTTTATAAAAATATCCCATTTGTTGCAAGTCTAGTGTATAGCACATATTAATATACAAACACATTAACTATAATGTTATACATCAGTTTATATGTTAGTAAACAGAACAAATCAATAATACTACTAGATAAAACAAAACTCATGGAACACATTAAAAACTTGTAAATTACAGAAAATGAAAAGCACATTATATCATCAATTGAAAGAAAAGCTTTTGAAATTACAGTGAATAAGTGGAAATATTCAACAAAAATATAATGGGAGCTCGATGAAAATTTAAAAATACAATACCTCAAGAATTTGAAACAATCAACATGAAATTTTGATTCGCGTGATGACACAAAATAGTATATTATGATACGAGACGCTATTTTGTCGCACGCGTTGTTTGGAGTATACGATGAGCGAAGCGAGGAGTGTTCCAAGCGAACAAGTGCGACAACGTGTCTTATATAAAACGTGTGTCATAAATTTTTTTTTTCTATTTTTTAATTTGAAGAAACAAATCGATTTCATATTGATGAATAACAGAAACATCTTCTATTGGTAACAATGATGACATTGAAATAATTAAAATCTGACGCACAAGCGTAAAGCCCAGTTTACAGTTGACCGATTTTGATTTTTGCGATTCCAGCGGTGAAAAATTCCATGTTGTTATTGTTTTTATTGGTCAAATTCAAATCAAATTACACTCTGGATTAAAATTTACCAATAAAAACATTGAGTTTTTCACTGCTAGTATCACCAAATCCAAAATCGCTCAGAATTACCAACCTCCGAATAATAAAAAATGCGTATCGAAATAGATGCGCTCTTTCGACACGCATTTGGGTTTCGCAATAACTTCATCATGCAACAAAAATAGAAAAAATATATTTTTTCTTTGTAAAATGTATTTAGAATCAAAATTTTAAACAAGAACATAACAGAAACTTCCAACATGCGAAACGCAAAGTGACGAAAATAGTTGTCTTGTAATGTATAAGGATATTGAGAAAATTCAAACTCATTGTTTGGGTAGGTATTTATACTTGCTTATTATTAATAAATGCATGTCTGTACCAGCCACAGTTTATTGTAGTGTTTGATCGCTTTATTTCTTGAACAATTGCACTGATAATGGATCGACACAGATTTATTCGGAAAATATTTGAAAATATTTCGAGAATGAATTCAATAAATCGTTTTATGAGCTTATTTTCGTATTTCAAGAAATTCCAAATGGTTTGAATACATACCTTTTAAGTATTTATGATATTTCAAACAGTTGTATTCAAACATACTGATATTATTAATTCACGATTTACCTAATGGGATATAAAATAGGAATTTACTGCCGAATGCCGCCAAATGTTTTTGTCACAGTGACCTCAAGTGATCATATCTGTCTGTTTTAGTATGATAACTTTCAACCAACCCTCTGATTGCTTACACTGTAAAGCATCCAAGTAGAAAGCCGAATTAAAAGTTATAAAATATAGGATTTGATCCCTACATTTTCTATCTGTGACGTGACACTTTACATTGCAATCAAAACATCTCATTGGACGCTTGGAATATTTTAAATATGGAAATGTGAGAATAACTTAAGCATTTCAATATGGACTTTATGTGGAATTTCTATTCTGGTACTGAATTCATGTTTCAGTCTAATCAATATAGGTACTTACTTTCTACTGAAAATGAAAATACAATTCCGCTTACATTGCCAGTAGTGGAATACAGAGTAATTTTATTAGAACGTACAAAAAAATCGTCGTCAGCTGAATGTTTTTTGGTGTAAAGATCGTCAATTTATTTCTTAAAGTAGGCTAACTGAAGATTCTCTGAGCATGCAATATGTTTATGAAAGTCGTTATGAATGCATCAACATCTGATATGATACTTTAATACTTGAATATTTATAAAATAGACTGTCGTACGTAGATATTCTCTCTTAAATAAAATAATTATTATTTTTTTATAAAATATCATCTATTTTTTCAACAACTTTCACATGTTGGATTTCACCGAGGATGTTCATCTGATGCTTATTCAGCTTTCATTCAACTATACTGGAATTGAAAATTTTTCGGTGAAATTTATGAACTCACAGTTGTACTGAAAATTTATTTTGCTCTGTAAAATGGTCCGGTAAACTTTGACTAAACTAAGCAAGAAAGGAAGAGAATCAAGCAGGAAACTCCCACACAAGTATAACCTCATTCGAGATAGTGTTTCCGGTTGAAGGTCATTCATTATTTCCGAATTACCGAAAGATTGGAGAGTATAGTAGGATATCAGACTGAAATTTAAACTATATCTCATAGTAAACGTAGGTACATTATATGTTTTATACATGTGGATTATTTTTCTTCTGGAAATGAATATATCTAATCCACAAGAAAAATCATCATCGATTTTAAAAAGAGTAGTACGTATGGCACCAAAACGCTTATTCAAATCAGGCAAAATGATTACCTACGTTATTAATTACGCTGAAATGGAGAGTGCATTCCAATTAATACTCAAACTTTTGATCCAAATAATAGCACATACTGGCTTTTCGCTTATTGGCTTATGGCATATCATTGATGTGAGTGCGTATGCCTAAAAGTCAAATATGATCCGACTTTTTGCCTGATGAAAGAAGATGCGATTCTAAGGGTTTTCACTATTCTAGTAGAATCACCGTCATTAACATGAATTATTGTGTAGAAATGTCACAAACAGAGAAACATACAGTAAAAGAATCAAGCCAGTTTTATAGGCGCCTATTATATTCAAATTTCAAAGCTTCATTTATTGAGTCAACCACCCTTCCAAAGAAAAATTCCAATACCTATTTATTTTCCTAATACTCTTCTGCTGGCTTGCACGATGTTCCTCCACGAACATTATAGGTTCTCATTCTTAGTGTACTTTAGTCTGAATAGCTAATAATAGTTCAATGGCAAACGATGATAGATCATCGATATAGAGTGTAGACGATAAATAGAAACCTACGCTCTGTATTATACTGGAGACTTTCAGCGATGACGACAGTATGAATCTATTCATCATGTCGAGTATTTATTTAATCCCGTATTCCTGCCATAGTATGTATTTTAATTTGAATAAATATATATCATACTGTCGATAAGGACCAAAGCTCTACTAGACATATTTCATCTGCATTCAAACATATGTTGATGATGTTTGTTAGTTAATTGGGAACGCTAATGATGCTCCGATCCTAAACAAACTATGCTGATTCGAACAAAGATGATTATGAAGGAACAGTATATACAGGGTGACTCACGGTCGATGGTAGATTAGACGTTTCTGGAGAACAGGACCTAGGAGTATTATGAAAATTTGGTTGCCTGGGCAATCAGTTTTGTTCTATCGATCTAAAATACTTTCAGCGTTGCGGCATTGCCGCTTCTATCAAAAAGTTGCAACAATTTTGCTATTTCAAATAGAACACCCTGTATTTTATTTCATTTTTAGATTCTTCCTGAAGAGCTGATTTCGTCGATCTATCATACGTGGGGTATAGCGCGAAATATTACAGAGATATAGGGTGTGAAAAATCGAGATTTTTCAACTTTAGGAATTTTTTGTGTCTAAACTAATCATTTCTGCTCAAAACGGCTTACATGTCCCTACCTTAACTTTTCATTTACCATCTACTGACATTTAATAGAAACAAATAGAGGGTGATGCAAAATTCAAATTTTTGAACCACCCGTATTTGTTTCAATTAAATGTCAGTAGATTGTAAATGAAAAGTTAAGACAGTTAAAAATGAAATAAAATACAGCAACAACTTTGTTATTTCAAATGGAACACCCTGTATTTTATTTCATTTTTAGATTCTTCATGAAGAGCTGATTTCGTCGATTTATCATACTTGGGGTATAGCGAGAAAGATTACAGAGATATAGGGTGTGAAAAATCGAGGTTTTACAAATTTAGGAATTTTTTGTGCCGAAACTATCCATTCTTGCTCAAAACGGCTTACATGTCCTTATCTCAACTTTCCATTTACTATAGATTGATATTTAATTGAAACAAATACGGGTGGTTCAGAATTTTGAGTTTTGCATCACCCTCTATTTGTTTCTATTAAATGTCAGTAGATAGTAAATGAAAAGTTAAGATAGGGACATGTAAGCCGTTTTGAGCAGAAATGAATAGTTTCGGCACAAAAAATTCCTCAACATGAAAAATCTCGATTTTTCACACCCTATATCTCTGTAATCTTTCTCGCTATACCCCAAGTATGATAGATCGACGAAATCAGCTCTTCAGGAAGAATCTAAAAATGAAATGAAATACAGGTTGCTCAATTTGAAATAACAAAGTTGTTGCTACTTTTCGATAGAAGCGGCAACACTGTATTAATGAAAATATTTTAGACGGATAGAGCAAGTTTGATTATCCACGCCCACAAATTTTCGAAATGATCTGTCTTTCTGTTCTCCAGATACTTCTTATGTTCCATCCACTGTGAAACACCCGGTATATTGCATTATAAGTGGATACAAAGGTCTTGAAAAAACGCGCGAATTTTCGAGAACGACAGCAATCGTTTTAAAGACCATAGTTATCCACGAATATTTAACGCCTTTTTCTTATCGGTTAGCACATTTTCAATATTTTATCGGGCGTTACAAGGTACTCATTTCAGACCAATAATAATAAAAAATTGTCATCAATACTTCACCATGGTGACTTCTTCAAATTACACACGTTTCTAAATGTTCGATCAAAACACACTAGGGCGTGCTTTAAATAGGTAAAATGGGGCACCGATAAAGAGAATATGTAAGTTTGTTCATATACAGGGCTATTCAAATTCGAGTCTATGCATGGGGATTTCGATAACGGTAAGAGATAGAGGGTTGGTTAAATGGGGGCAAAGTAGCGTATTTCAGAGGTTAATTATATGGATGAAAAAAATCTGACCTAGCTTCTTCAGTTCTGGATTTATACAGGAAAAATCGAAAATTTCGAAATTCTTCGTTTGCCTATATCTTTTTATTTTACGAAGATTTTTTTTAAATTTTGCCACTTTGCCATAGCAACTTTTTGTAGCCTTTCCAAATATCTGAATAAAAATTATATACAGGGTATCGTATAAATTGGGCCACCCTCAACTATTAATTTTCAAATACGGACCTGTATTTTTTATTGCATTCTTTTGAATGGCAAGAGTCATGTTTCATATTGACGTAGTATTTTCATCTGAATTACAGAGTGTTTTGATCATGGGTTGCGTGAACTGAAATGTGGATGAATTCTTGAAGAAGACAATCTTCGTCGAATAATGTTGATTTTCTTCCAAATCCTATGCATTCTATACCTTATTCTATGATATATTTTTTTAATTACAGCTGGAATTGAAAAAAAAATGAAATTTTACTGATAATAGTTCAATATTTCCAAAACACTCTATAATTCAGATGAAAATACTACGTCAATATGAAACATGACTCTTGCCATTCAAAAAAATTCGATAAAAAATACAGGTCCGTATTTGAAAATTAAAAGTTGAGGGTGGCCCAATTTATACGATACCCTGTATATAATGTTTATTCAGATATTTGGACAGGCTACAAAAAGTTGCTGTGGAAAAGTGGCAAAATTTAAAAAAAATCTTTGTAAAATTAAATGATATAGGCAAAAGAAGAATTTCGAAATTTTCGATTTTTCCTGTATAACTCCAGAACTAAAGAAGCTAGGTCAGATTTTTTCCATCCATATAATTCACCTCTGAAATACGCTACTTTGCCCCCATTCAACCAAACCTCTATCTCTTACCGTTATCGAAATCCCCATGCATAGACTCGAATTTGAATAGCCCTGTATATACATCAACTCAGCGATTTAGGTTTACCTACTTCATTTCAATTAGCCCTTTGACATCTACCGGTTTCATGACGAAAGCACTATAATACTAATTTTTGTTCGACGCGCGACTGGTTTCACAGGCCTACCAGAGTCAGTCATGTTATGTTTATACTTAATTTGACCCGATTGTACAACGCCGGCGCCGATAGATCGAGACAAAATTCAGTTTTGTTCAAATTCTGGTGGCGTACTCGTGTACATCATCTTACTTAATTGTTTCTATTGAGTTTTTTTGAATTGTGCTACAATGAAGGGTGTGAATAGAATGTGCTCGGTTATAGTAAGGTTCAGTAATGATCAACTTGTTATTTGTGAGCAGAATTCAATATCATTGATAGCGATTCCTCATGTAAAATGAGCTGGTTTCACCATTATACCAGTAGGCACCATAGTCGTATTGTTCCTGGTAGAAAGAAAATGTACAAATTTTGAATAGAAAATCAAAAAAGTGGTTGTATCGAATATTTTGGTACCTGTCCTTGTAAACCCCTACATACTTTTCGAAGAGAGGTCACATTCATGTCTTTGAATATGAATGATTTCAAAATTGCTCTGAACGTGAGAATTATTAGAGCTGATGAAAACCCGCTAAAGAGAGGACGACAATCTTCTTCGAATTCTCAGAATCCTTTCAAGGTCACAGTATCACAAGAGTTCCGGTTTGACTGTTGTGCCCCCATGCCTATCCACGCAAATTCTAAAAGAATTGCCAAATGCAGCACTTCAGCGTTATCTAATAGAACTAGGCCGAATAGGTGAATTTCCGATTTGCAATGAAATGAAATAATTGTAATTCTATCACAGGTGTGACGTAGGGTCAAGTCTTACTGACAAGAAGGATTGCTTCCGACAATATCATAAAAGATAGCTCACAATGATGATAGTTCCAATTATTTGTCATATACTTGCTATTGCCTACTGGTTTCACTGTGAAATCTCACTTTGATGAATAAATTATATCAGTGGGATATTTTTGATATTATCTTCCTCCTCAGTTGTCGATTGATGATAATTAGCGTTAAAATTGGAAAATTTGAGAACAAATTAAATTCCGGTGACAAAGGGTTAGACTGCAAATTTCAATCAGCAGGTATTTGCCCTATTATAATGCTCCTTTTGAATGCTTCGATCGATGGAATAAGAATCACCCTGGTTTTGGGTCAGTAAACTCTACTGCAGTCACCTTTGCAATGCACAGCTTTGAGGTTATTTCATGTAGACTTTGAAACGCTTACTTTGAACAAGTAGGCTTTGGACGTTGGACAACGCAGCGTTGAAAATGGTAGCTGTCAAATGTCAAAAAAGCTGTTAACAGTAAGTAGTAATTGAAATTCATATTTTCAAAAAAACCAACAACAATTATTATATTAAATACTATAAGAAACAGAGAATCACATCCCATTTTTCATAAATCTTCATTACAAATGTGTCTGAGAAAAATGAACAAAAACCAAGAATTGAGGAGCTCCTTCACTGCTTAAATCGAAGCAAATGTGTACTGCTAGCTTTTTTAATTTTGAACATTTGCTTTCTGTTTAAACGCCGCGTCGTCCAAAGCCTATGTAAATAGGTACTTGTTAAAAGTGTGCGTTTCAAAGATTATATGAAAAAACCTAAAAGCTGTGCATTTCAAAGGTGACTATCCAGCAAAACATCAAGTGTGCTACATGTCTTGAATGGTAATTTCAAGTTCTATCGAAATATGCAGGAATATACATCAGGCGGTTGTCTCATTTGAAAAAATGATTTTTTTTTCCTTGATGACTATTGATTTATGATTTGAAAAAATAAATTACTTTGACCATTGAATTCTCGAAAATGCACATATTCCACCTTATACCTCATCCTGAAATATTATGGCGATTACAGTCATACAGTGAACACCTGTTCGGAAGCGCTCCACTTATTTTGTGATTTCACTAGTTATTCATATCCTAAATATGTCGGATTTTTTTAGTGTCATTGTGCCGAAGATAATCTACGTGAGGCAGTATCTTATGCTGTCTTTGCCGTGACAGTCGTACCTATCTATGTTCCATTTCGGTCTGATTAATGATTTCAGATAAAAGCGAACATATGCATATGATCAATGTCGTAATTGTTCTGACACATTCTTTTGGAATGGCTTTTGTATCTAAGCCCGTCCGGTCATATTTCTCTTTTTATGTTCTCTACACGACTGTCATAAAACAACGAAATTCTGCGCAGTTGTCATGTTCATGAAATTGTTGGTTTAATCAAGGATGGTAAACTGGTCTTATTATAGTATTTTCAATAATGAAAATAAGACCTGGTGGCGCTACTCTTCAACTGTTTCAGCAGAAAAATCCTTGATTTCAATTGAATTTCAGCTCATTATGTGGGGTTCTCATGTACAACAATAGATGGCGATACTGTCGAAAGATATTTGAAGAATTTTCCTTTAATCATGTTTGATACATATTTTCATCAAACTCGTTGAAAAATGGCTACATGAAACTTTTTGAAACGATTAGACGTCATTTATAATCAAATATTCGGCTTCACTTAGCGAAATCCACCCACGCAATGTCACGTTAGACACGTTTTTATAAAATTAGGCGAAATCAAGAGATTTGGGACCAATCACAGGAATTCACCAGTCTGTATCCATCTCTGTATTTTCGTAACATTCACTATCATTCACTTCTCGTGATCTGAATGAATATCATAGATCTTATAACGCTAGATCCGGTATCCAGGTTGGGTATTTGTTTTGTAGGTCCGGGGGGGTTGAAAGTACTAAGCCATTGATTGGTCGTTTTTATTTTTGTCCATACATATGTGTTGTACCACGTGATCATAGTACCTACTTTCTTGCAGACCCCTCATCTATACCAAAAAATACTTCAGCATGCCGGATCTAGCGTTATAAGATCTATGATGGATATATTTCTTTATTTAGTAGGTAAATAATGACATATGAATGATATAATTGTCTTGAACACACGTTTATGTTTTTATCAGAATATTTTGTGGATAGAGCCATCGAACGATTGTCAAGAATCTATGACCATCGAAATATTGTTGTCGGTCAATACGTCATTAATATCTGCCGTTCTCAGAGGGTATCAATTTTTATTTCATCGAGAACATGGGTGTTAACTTTTTAAAACGAAAAGTGCTATCGAGGACTGCTTGGTTTTGCCGTTATATAACACAGTCATTTTTTGCATTTGTCAACAGTTAGTTATGTCAATATAACTGTGAAACGTCCTTTACATCATATCTCGATTAAAATAATATCACTAGCCTTAGCAATAACCGCCTATTAACGATTTCATCGAACATTTGCAGTCCAACAACAAGAAAGAGGCCGAAAAGCTGATCAAGAACATCATCAAGGTGGTCATCAAATTGGGCGTCCTGCACCGCAACAACCTGCTCTCTGAAGAGGAGCTGAAGCTGGCGGAGAAGTTCAAGGCCAAGTTTCGGCTGGCCGGCATGGCCATCATCTCCTTCCACGAGGTCTGTTAGAATTATACTCAATATATGTTTTCTTTCAAGTTCTTATTTGAATAGACATAATTCAGTTATATTACATTTAAATTGGGGCAAAGTTGCCCATTTTTATGGTGAACAATAATTATGTGAAAGAAAATTTCATGTATCATTTATCGTTTTATTTTCAAGCGAAAACGAAGAGAAATAGAAGTTTTCAAGTAGGACGTTCTTGAGGCACTTTTATACAAAGGCGTTCTTGATTTCAGAGAAACAACTCCCAACTTTATTTTTTCTTATGGGCGCCATATCGTTTATTTAAATTTTTGAAAAGCACGTTATCTTTTGAATACAATGATGTATCACATGATATTTTTGAATCTTACATGTATGAATAATTGAGAAAAAATCGTTTTTGCGAAGAGTGCTTTGGAAAGAACAGCAACAGAAACTAAATTCACATCGGAACAGGCACGCCTAACAACCTACAGATACAGACCGGTTTCTCTTTCAAAATTTTTGTCCAATTCATGGCTTTTCCATTTTTCAAAATTATTTAATACATAACAAATTTATAAAAGATGCTTGAATACTTAACCATTCACTTCTACACACAATAAACATTTTATCCCAGAGTTAGCTGTTAACCTTGGGTTATATTAACCTAACCCTGCATTGATAAACCGGCCCTAAATGTCATTTCTAATTCAAAATTCAATTGAAAGGTAAGATTTCAGTTTGTTAAATTAAATTGTTAGCGTTGTTTCCAAAGCACCCTTCGCAAAAACGATGTTTTCCCAATTTTGGCCAGCATGTCAGATTCGATCATATATCGTTTGATACGTCATATTAATCAGAAAAGAACAGACTTTTCGAAAATGCAAAAATTCGATATGGCGCCCACAAGAAAAACAAAAGTTCAGTGTTGCATCTCTGACATCAAGAACACCTTGGAAAATACGTTGACAGATTTAGATTCCTTATAAAAAAATGCATCGAGAAGGTCTTAACTGAAAACGTACAGTTCTCTTCGTTTTCGCTTGAAAAAAATAAAAACTGAATTTCGCATTTTTAGTTAGGTTTTTTCATGAATACGACAAGTTTAGGATACCTACTTACTTTGATATCTTTAGCATTCAAGCATTTCATGGTACCATGTCATTAATCTATATCATATCATAATTCATACTTTTCCTCGATTTCTGTGGTAGGAGGTTCAAATTTACAATGTTCGCACTTTCTGCTACATCAGGAGATGTGTTAAATAACAATGATGGATGCGAGCACAAATATGCTGTTACCCAAGGTGGATATAGGATGGTGAAACAGCTCTTCAATTGTTTCTGCGAAAAACTGCGAAAATTGCGTTGAGATCGAATTTCAGGGAAGATTTCTGTTACTTATATATTTCTGTGGTTCGCATCTGACAGGCGTGAATCGAAACTACATTGAAACACTATCTTTTCAGTAAATCTGGAATAATTATCAATATTTTTACACATCTGAATTTTTTCTCCTAGAACAGATGACACTGACAGAAGCTCAGTTTCTGTTTTACCGACACATGGTATGACCATCTCTGGTCATTTCAGGAAATATTACTACGGTATGGAATCAAGTAGGCAAAAGTCTACAGTTTATTCTAGTTCTTGTTAATAGGAAGCTGTTTCACCTTCCCATATCCACTTTGCTGTCAACTAATGACATTCCCCGGAAAACTTTTTGTTGAGATGTTAAAGCGTCAAAAACTACTTTGTTAACCGTTTGTAGGAAAAATAGATACAAAGCGAGGAATGCTCCAAGGGAACAAGTGCGACAACATGTCCTATAAAATGTGTGTCATCTACAATTTTTTCTATTTCGCATTAATTTGAATATCGATAAATAACAGAAACATCTTCGATTGGTAACAATGATGACGTTGAAATATTCGAAATCTGACGCACAAGCGTAAAGCCCAGTTTACTGTTGAGCAATTTTGATTTTTGCGATACCAGCGATGAAAATTGCAATGTTTTGATTGTTGGTATTGGCCAATTTAAATTAAATCACAATCTAAATTGAAATTTACCAATTGAAACATCAAGTTCTCACTGCTAGTATTACTAAATCCGAAATCGCTAAGAAGTAAGCTAGGTCAAACTCGTCTGATTTTCATTTAGTCAGTACGATTGTACCAACCTCCAAATAATAAAAAATGCGTATCGAAACAGAGACTATTTCTATACGCATTTGCATTTCATAATGACTTCATTATATAACCAAATTAGAAAAATATATTTTGTGTTTTTCATAACAACGAAGATATAACATACATTGTGTTGTGCAATAATGCATATTTTGTGGTAATCTCCAACAAGGTCGACTTCAGTTACGACCGCAACTACATCGTTAAGGCGCTGAGAGATAGCCAGAAGTGCCTTGAGAGCATCGTCTCCAAACACCTCACCGACAAGACCCTGTCGCGAATTGACAGCGTGTTCTCCTTTTTCGCCAGCGAGCAATTCTTGGACGCCGTCTTCAAGAGGGACTCGGACTACAGGGAGGCACTCGGAAGGGTGGTCGCTGACCTGAATAAGGCAATTGAGAACGGGGACCTCTAGTCTGTGGTAAGAAAAAATTGTGAAATGTTGTCGGAGGTAATGCCACTAAAGCTCAGATTTGGCCGGATATTTTTTGTGGTTGTTTTCGAATACTTACTTTTAATGGCAATTTAACGAGAGTTCTCGATCGTGATTTTTTCACAACAGATCGAGTTAAATTACCTGTACAGGGTAATGCAAATTTCATGGTGCACTTTTGTCACATCGGAAACTGATATTATATACGAACTAGGTTAAAGTACAAAAAAGATGCGTAATTTTATGACCATTATCTTTGGTAGGTAGTTCCTTAAATATCCTGAAAAACGTCGATTCTAATAGTAATCTATAACCTTGTAAGGATATTGTGTTAGCACACAGGGCAAGAGTATGAAGTGACAGGTTGTAGGTTGACGCAGACACATTGTCACGTCAATTTCAATAAAATATCCACTTGACATAGACCTTTTGTCTTGTCAACTTCAATTCAATTTTTAACCTCAATTCACATTCTTGAATCCACGTGGTATTGAATCCTGAATTCTGTTCAATTTTAACTCCTCAGACAAGTTGACTTTAATCAACTAATGTTTTAATAATTAATTTTAATATGTTTTATATTTATACTTCACATCAATCTATATGTGTCATCATATTACCACCTATGTAACCATCCTCATCTAAGATGTAAGCTATCACTATCCATTATGTTACACTGTAATCATAATTTATAATTGTAGTTCATTGATCATGGAATTATATTAAATTCCGAAAGCTTGGATAAATTTAACAGAGTACACGTTTACTTTATTGCTGCAATACCCCACTATTTTTGAGTTTGACTCCTTACAAGCCAGCAACGACTTCTTTCTGAACTATATATATATATATATACATACATATCACGCACTCCTTTCTTCGACATCAGGTGATATCGAAATAACAGATGAATTATCCATTAAATGATAACCAACGATAAGTGTAAAGTACCTAGACTTGTTGTCTTACATGAGTGGGAGTATTCAATCTATGTAAGTGGTAATTCTGACAGCAGCCTCCATGACTCTGATGATAAATTTTCCACAATAAAATCGGAATTACACATAAGCTCGTGAATTCAATGTGCAGATAGACTTACATAGACTTCTGTCTAGTGTATCGTTCTACTATGACATAAATACATTGAATAATCTACATTGATGCTCTAGGTTTAATTTCATATGTTCTGTTTTCCTGTTATTTCTACTTTTACTCCATCAAACATACAAGTGTGATATATCGATATCATAATTTTATGATCTAATATCCTATGGTGTGAAAATCCAATATGGCTGCCATTGAAAAAATAAAAGTCAGATTCGATATCTCCGAATCTAGTGTGCCTACATTTTTCTTCATATTACCGTTGAATTTAGCAAGCGAACTTTAGGTAAGTATACCAAATTTTATAGCAGCAATAGTTGAAAAGTTATCGATATCCTTGAAAATCGACAATTTTTCGTTTTTTAGGATAAGATATTCGAGATGTTCTTGAAATCGCGCACCTTTTTCTCAATTTGAACTATCCATTTCCGATTCGACAAAAATGTACCATGAAAGCCCAAATATACTGCTGAATCTGAGCTCCATTGTATTTGCTGAGACAATTCCATGAATAGAAAACTTGATACAATTGAACTTTATTCAACAATAAATAGAAGAATGAATATTTTCAAATCTCGACATATTTACTGGAATATCATTTGCTGTTGAATTCTGTTTTTGACATTTACAATTGTCAAACAGATGCTAGTCACAACGCTTGATAAACTACTAGTGAATTTTAGCGATGCTACGGTAACGTCATTTATCCGAATTTTTTATCCACTGAGGGCCGGTTTATCAATGGAGGGTTATCCCGCGGGGTTAACTTTATCCTAGAGCTAATTCCCCGTTTGATTTTGACAGCATTTAACCCCACCTCGAAGTGAATAAACATTTTATCCCAGAGTTAGCTGTTAACCTTGGGTTAGGTTAGGTTAGGTTAGGTTAGGTTAGGTTAGGTTAGGTTAGGTTAGGTTAGGTTAGGTTAGGTTAGGTTAGGTTAGGTTAGGTTAGGTTAGGTTAGGTTAGGTTAGGTTAGGTTAGGTTAGGTTAGGTTAGGTTAGGTTAGGTTAGGTTAGGTTGGGTTATTAACCTAACCCTGCATTGATTAACCGGCCCTGAGTAATCTCTATCGATAATCATATCGAAATTAATGATCTTGATAACAATTTAGGTGACCAGTTTTATTCTGACCCATTCAAAATGATGACATATTGCATTATAAAAAGGAAAACATGTGTTTCTCTATAACTATTGGATTCTACATCAATCTCATATGGGTTTTATATAAGGTGATTCTTTCACATCGTGATTATAATCACATTCTATCACGGCCGTCGAATGATGATAGCAAACCGAGAATATCCATTATCCACGGAATCAGACCAATGACCAATGACGTTGCTACAAGACAACAAATTTTTCCGAAGTGGGCTCTGCTCCCCTCTGACTCGGTTATCGCGAATGTCATTTTCATTCTGATGAACTGTCACACGATTCGCGACAAAAGATAAAATGAGTAATGTGGATTATGTTGAAAATATGAAAATTATGAAGAGTGATAGTGAACACGATAAAATATGTACAGCGCCAACTATTGAAGAACTTTCGATGGTGGTTACGAAACAGAAGTAGTGGACACTGTGGGATTGAATTCCACACCAGGGTTTACATATTTTTCTATTCCTCGTACCGCGCCATAGTGAATCAGAGAGTTATTCGTTAAGTCATTTAAAAAAAGTTTCTATGAACATGATATGTTGCTTTTTCTTTCAGAGATACAGTGCGTTGAAGTTTAAAAGAAGTCGGTATTTATTAAATATATCCTCATACCGATTTGCTTGAAATTTTGTACATTTATTTGGAATAATAATAATAGTTTTATTACCCACCAAGTAATACAATGAAGTATGTTATATAAAATATAAATGATATGTAACACGAGAAAATCAATTACCGGCACATAAAATCGGAGTATGAGAATGATAAAGTAAACAGTGAGTAAAGGGCACACTGATTCAGATAACAGCTGATACTGTTTCTGTTCTTCCATCACAGCCAGAAGAGGTACAAAGAAAAATTAATTGGATAGCGTAATGACTTATTTTTGATTTCCAAGGAGAGACAGAGAATATAAGGAGACATAAGATAAAGAAAGAGAGAAAGGGCAAGCATTATTCAACGCAAAAGTTCATTGGGCATCAAGTAAAATTTTTTTATATTAGAAACGGAAAGCCGTTCGCGACGATTCTAAAAATGTACTATCTTGTTTGAACATGTTATTGATACAGATTGCGACATTGTAGGAGAAATATCGTCTATATATTTCCTTATTGTGTCTAGGGACAGTAAGTAGTGTTCTACGGCGAATATTCAGGTTATGGGCATCTGTCCTAAATTTCAATTTCTTATGAAGACAGGGTGGTGTTTTCGATGTGAAAATGTGGTGGTACATACACGCCATATGATGTCGCATATTATACATATTGAGCCAATGCAGTTGTTCAAGGTTCTCCGAGATAGATATACGTATACCATAAATAAGACGATCACACGAATTTTGCACTTTCTGTATTCAACGAACATAGGCGCTTATTTAGCCTTATCTACATTGAAATTATTAGGTCCAATGACGTCTCAGTGGCAGCACAGCTAACAATATTGAGCAAAAGAGTACGCCAATGATTTTTTTGTAGTTTTTTATTTTCTCAGATTAGGCTTTCTTCATATCAAGCTTCGTTTCCGAAAAATAAAATAAAATTCACTTCAACTCATTCTGAAAACTAACCATGGAGAACATAAAATGAAAACCAGAAATGAAAAATAAACAATATCGACCTTAAAGTAAATGAGCAAAATGTCCATCTTCTGAAAAACTCCTGGAGTTTGAAACTTCAACGCTCTATATCTCGAAAACGAAGCAACTCTGTACAAACTAGAATGTTCATATGAACTTTTATTCCAAAATCCCTAACGAATCACCCTCTGAAGTTTCGTACTGTAAGTTGGGAAACAGCCTGATGAACAACTAGACGTGTTTCTGCCATAGATGTAGAGAAAGTAAAGTCTTCTATTCGTGTTCCATGGCTATTATTCTGATCATGCTTCGCTCGTTGAAAAATATACTATTATCATCATCAAGTGTGATGTATTTTTCAATGAATTTTCTTTACTGACGATTATGCTTTTAATACATTTAAACAGATTTAAATTGACATATCTGATATAAACTGATATTCTGATGATGTTAGTAGTATTGAGAATTATGACAGTCTAATAACCTCCAAATTACTACATAAAATATGAAGAAGTCAATAAAGGAATTGATGTCATTCATGGGCTTCATTATCTCCATTGTTCTTTTTCAAAACATATTATCAGTGATACAATGATTTGACCAGTATTTCTGCATGTCTAGTTTATAATGGTTTCGGTATTTCGAATGTAATTCATCATTCAACTATATCTCACCAGTATATCCAAATCATGATTCAAAAATAAAGATTTTCAACTAACTTCCTGCAAAAGATAATGAACAAATCACAATATGTAAGATAAATCAGGCCTCATAGTATTGTTTTGCCGACTAAAATTAGAAACGCCGGATGCGTATTCTCAAACAGTATTTTTAGTAATGTTCTGTTATGCCGAGTTGAACAGAAACGCCGGCATGCTTATTTTCAGTAGAATAACAGCATTTTTCTTAGTAATCGTACGTAGTGTTCTGTTGGCATAATAAACTTACAGTGAAAATACAAGATCTGAGTGCCTCTATTTTTGTATCAGGGGATGGAGAGGAGAGCGGTCGGTTGTTGTTATGAATAAATAGGTACCTGATATAGATCGATCATTGAATTATGGTTAAACAAAATTTGCCTTTCTAACTATTTGAACTTCCAATATGCGAAATTCTTCTAAAAACATAATGAAACCCAGTAAATGTCTAGATTATTCATAGTTAAGTAGGAAGTAGAAATATGTATACCTATATAGTGACCGGCAAAAAGTATACTTTGTAGATATTCGCAAGCTATTTCGATCTTATTCGGAGAAAATTTGAAATCTGTGAATTTGCCACATGCTCAGCTGCTTCATAACAGATCACCGAAATATATTCAGGACATTATAATTTTGATTATGTCAATTCAATTTCATGGATGATTCTCTGACGAATTATCCCGGCATGTCTCAAGTTCATGAAAAAATTAGTATTTTCAATATTCTTATTACCTACATATAAATTTTGGAATATAGTTCTAAATAATTTATACAGGGTGCCCGAAATTACATAGAAAGATATCAGCTGCAGATTCTAGAAACAAGTATTGTAAAAACGTTCACATAAACATATGAGTCCAGAATTGCCCTCCTAAGGAGATATAACCATATAACCAAGATGAAGATTTTTTTAAATATTTTCGAAGCTCATTAAGATAAAATAACCGAATTTTGTCCATATACCTATTTTTTTATGCAGATATGGAATATGGATATGAAAAAAATTTTGTTATTTCATCTCAAAGGGTTTTGAAAATATTTGAAAAAACCCTTATTCATCTCGACTCACATTCATAAGTTATAACTCCTTAGGGGTTACATTAAATTCTTCTACTATTTTTGTTCCTAGAATCTGCAGCTGAGATCTTTCTTTGTGAATTCGTGGTACCCTGTATGAAAGTGGTAATTCGGGAAATCGCGATAATTAGTATTATTGACAATGGTCAGAATAACATTAGGTAGAGAAGGCTTGTCTTTTGTGAGATATAGTTATGTTAAATAGATACAGAGTGGATGAGATATCCCGAGATATCATCTCAATTGTATCCCAAGTGTATCAAAATATGACTGGTCATCTGCTAAAAAAATCCATTGACGCCAAAAAAATTCATTAATTTTTCAGTTTTTTTTCAGTATGAAGAACATCCCACAAGGAACTAGCTCAATTGCTCGAGCAGAATCACTCAACTTGCCTATCTTCTGTTGTTATTTGATATTTGTCGTTGGGTATTAATTTTTTACTGTTAGCGATATTTTGTGATAGATATGTTTCAATGTTGTTTTGTTTTAGTAGAAATATGGAATGTATGGAAGTGTACATGGCCCCCTACATGTAGAGACTGCAGTAATAAAAAATATCAATAAAAAAAAACTATTTTCGGGAATATAGAGAGGAAGGAACCAAGAATGTATTAGTTGATGATTCAACTGTTCATATTCTAAAACAAGGTGTGATCAAATTTGAATTTTTTTGTGTCACCTCAAAACTTGTTTTTGAATGCTCTTTTTCAGTGAATACTTGATCATTGATTGTGATTATGAGGTAGATCAAAAATAAATAAAAATATTTAAGAAAAAGAGAAATAGAGCTAACATTCCCGAAAGATTGAGGAATCTGGGTAACACTTCCTCTCGAGAAATAGTGGAATTATTCATGTGAGAACAAAAGTGGCCTTCTAGCCAATATGTCGATATGTAGGGGGAATACATTTTCCAGTGATCATTCGGTATTTTACTCATGACATATGATCTGATCAGATCACCTACTTTTCTCAACTCTGGCGTATGAGTCGTGGGAACATTATCAAGAATGATGAAAATTATGCATGGAATATCAAATTTTCTATGCTGAAATTTCATTAAAAAGGAACCCATCAGTTACTAGTCATATTTCATCTATGAATCAATTGAAGAAATCATATTTTGTTGTTAACGTAGTAGGTACCAGAGGTAGTACCATTGTTGATCTAAATAGAAACCAAGGTGATAACCTAAAGTGGACCGAGCCTATACTTCTATACTTTATAGATAATCCAAATATATGCTAAGATTATGTCACTACTGTACGAAAGTCATGTGATGCTGACATGCTCATTTGTTTCAGTTTTTCTCTGACAGTGACTAAATTTATAGATCGAATTTTCTTCTTTATTGTTTCAAACTGGCGATTTGGCTGTAAATATCGAGAGATCGACTGAAGTGAGGTAGGCTCCTGCAGAAAGAATGCACACCGATCCTGGTTACATGTTTCCATAACACTAACAAATTTCAATTTCTGCTCATAATCATCGGATCTAGAAGTATATCTGAAATATTTTTATTAATCGAACTCCCTTTATAGTGAGGTTTTTCCTGATACATATAACATCCAAACTTTCAAGAAAGGAACAAAACACCATAATTCAAGCACTTGATGCAGATTTGCAATACCTACCTCTAAATTTAACCTTTAACGAATCTGTGTAGTTCTCGAAATGAATTTTTTTTTAATAATTTGCGATGAGCAATGACTGTTTCAGACTAATGTGTTCTAGTTATGGAAATCATCCATTCTCAATGTGTTCTAGTAACTGAAAAAATTTACAATTTATTGTCTAATTTTCGTTAATCAGGATTATTGACATATCGTGTTTCTTTTTGCATAGAAACTTTTGTACTTCATGCTGAAAATATCATTGTTCTTGAATACTGACTGATGTCTGAAATTATCCTTTTGACTTTATTGGCATTTTTAAAATCGTGTTTTATTGTACACCATTCACTAAATGTTATTATGGAGAGCAATATTTACTTTGAAAATGCTCAATGTTTTCGTGAATGTTGATGTTAGGAAAAACAACGGTGTTGTGGTAAATATCGGTGATTGTTTGTAGCGATTTCGAAAATTCAACAGCTGATATCTCGAAAACGAATAGAGATATTCGACAAATTAATCTCAAATGAGGTGTTGTTCTTTTCCAAACCATGGTATTTTCATTCAAGTTTCTCATTTCTCATACGAGGTATGTTTATGACATATATATTATATTCAAAATTAAAATGACCGACAGTATGAAACTGTAATCAGAGTTTTCTGAAGAAATGCTGATTCTCTCAAATATTCCTCAACTGGTTGTTTGTCAAGAAATATTCGAGTTAGTGGTACTCAATTCAGCTTTTTCATTGGTTGATAAGTTCTCGAAAACATGAATGGTACATGATAAAAACTGCATCACAAATAGTTTTTCAATACTCTTCGCTAATTGGATTTTTACTATTTAAGTCATTTTATTCTACTCCTTTATCCTTACTCCTTTATCCTAGAAAAAATAAAAAGTTCATTTGAAATATGCAATAATATTACTTTATGGGTTTTCTATAATAAACACAGTACTTTCTCACATTCCTTGTATTCCAAATAAGAATATTGAGTGGAAAGGGCATGATTTCCTAGAAAATAACATTACATCCAAGTATTTGTTCTTGAAATATCAGCTGTTAGATCGTGACACCCATTACATAAAAAAGATATGACATATCTTCAATAACTATTATATTTATTCTTGCATAAATAGAAAGAAAGCATATTTTTGCACGAAGGTAAATTTTACATTACCAAAAAATATTGATATAGATTTACTCTCACAAGCATTCAAATATATCAGGTGTTTTTAAAACTGTCAACATCTCAGTTGTTGATAATATGTATGGTCATAAACCACCAAGGGTAACTAATATTGTTGTTATGAAGCCTAGTGCGATCATGCTTACTATTTTTATTATACACCTATCCACCAAATGCATGATCGAGGTAATTTTGTTGAGTTTTCTATGTAAGAAATTTAGTAGGGGACGAAAAATCTCGGACACCTTGTATATGAATGAGTTTTTCATCAAACAAAAGAGAATAATTTGATGAATTTTTGCAGTTATACAAAGTAATAATGACATGATGATGATGTATATCTTGTTTTATCTCAAGCTACGATTAACTTTGATACAAAATGTTTCTTTGATTTTTCATTGAAAAAAAAATATTTCACAAAAAATCATGATTTCAATTCTTGCAATCAGCATTCAATGATCATATCATATTCTCTAGCTGAAGAATAATTTTATTTTCTAAAGCTTGAGTCAGCTTTCAGAATTCAAACCAGCATAAGAGTTGCAGTCTTCATATCCAAATTTAAAGAAGTGTTCTTAACCGTCAACTTAGTTGCAAATAAGCAACCCTCGAATGTCTAGGACTTGTTTAAGTTAGGAAGACGGGGACCTTAGCTTTTTAAGTGTCATCCGAAGCACTACTCAGCTGGTCACCGTGGAGAGTCCAAAGGATTGATATCTAGGTGCCAAGAATGTTCGGTTGGTCATCTATCTCCTCTCGGTCAACGAGGCTATAGAAATTTACCTACTTCCAATAACCGGGCTGGGATTCAAACCCAGAATCTCTGGACAACCAGCCATCCATGCTGAGAACAATTCAAATACTGAAAAGTACTCTTGAATACAATTAAATAATACTGGTCTCTGGAATGGCTTACTATTTATGGTGGCTAACAGAATTTTCGAACCATTCACTTATATCAAAATAGGTCCACAAATCTTAGAATTAATAGTTGAACTATTCTATGAAATAATATTTAAAGAAAATTTGACATATTATCGATTTCCACATATCAACATGAGATGGTAGTTAGGTAGTGAAAAAAATATTTTGGAATTTCAATTATAAGAAGTGTATGAAACGTAGAACCAGTTAAATATCTAGCTAACCTCTTCCTTACATCTTCAAAAACAATGAATACCTAATCGTACTTTCATTTATACAAGGTGTCTCGGTTTAAATAAGCAGGACTCCGCCAATTCATATACTTTGTTGAATAATTCATGAATGTGTACGTGAATCTCTAAATTCGAATGGATTTTTTTTTCATGTACTTACCCAAACATTAGTTTATTTGATTCGGTTATTTCATCAAATCGTGAAACGTCAAAACCGAAATGAAGCAGAATGCACCTTTAGCACTTTGAATCTGATATTAGTATATTGATATTAGTATATTTTGATTGTTTATGATGTAAATTCATATGATAAATTCATAAATTCATTTCGAGCAAGAAATATCAATGTAATTGGCGAAATCTTGCTGGATAAGATATGCTGTAGATTATTTTCCCTTTCTTGTTTGTAGGTATTGAATAAGCTCTCTATTTTGCTTTTGACTTATCGACTATAATAAAATACTAGCAATAGAAAGTTAACACGGCATTTTTTAAGATGGCCTATTATCACTTAATAATCAGCACAATACACAACTGATGATTTTTTTCTTGCAGAGTAATATCTTATATACTTTCATTATCTAATATTTTAATGATAATTGTAAAACCTAGTCCCGAAAAAATCTTATTGAATAAGGATGTATAGTTTCTGTCAAATATTGCGCAGAGGAAATTTATTATGGCAGACATCTTCAAAATTTTGTGATTGGAGTATGTTTTAATGAAATCATTAGAGTTCCAGTTTTTTAAATTATCTGAAGGATTATTGTTTTTATATTGAACGTTCATTCTTTAGTGCAACGACTACTATTCACATCTGGATATTGTTAAATGTGAATTCTCACTAAAAATGCTTAATCCACAGCAAGTAAAATTCGTTTGCATAAGAAAAAACTGTGATCAACATTTATTTGCACATCCGTTTTAATCAAGTTCCTATTATTTTCATCGGCACAACAAACGTTTCGATGTTCTGAAAAAGTGTATTTAATTTTTCATAAAATTCTTAAATGTAGAATCCTGTAATGTAATTGTTGCTGAATTCCAGTATCCTCAAACGGTCTTCAAGACACAAAAAACAAATTTCATTATTCATATTACATATCATGTTACAATTTCTTTTACTGTATGTCTGCTGACATATAGAAACACACAATTATCCAAATGCTAAACACCTTTTTTCCTAAATCCCACAGCCACTTGCAACAAATAAACCTCTGCGGAAGATTTGACAGACCCTAATTGTTAAACGCCATTATTTTAATTATATAGTATTGAACTAATATATTTTTTGTTTGCATAGCATATCTTCTGTAAATCATAAATACTTGGCTAGCGAAACGTATGGAAACGTCTCAATATCTCACAATAATTTCTTATTATATACATGTTTTATAAAAGTTTAGGTGATCAGTCACTTTGGAATCCACATACAATTGCAAAAAGAAAGCTTTTGGGGTGCGCTCGTTTGGACCTTCCTTTGAAATAAGCTCAGAAGTTGTTGTAAATTGGAAAATGGTTAAGCAAACTGAGTACTAAGTTTTCTGTTAAATGTGGACAATTTCCCTTGAATTGAGCAATTTCAGAAATCTATATATTTCAGATGGAATTTTTGTAATGTAAACTATTCGCCACCAAAGATATATGGTTGTTGAGAATCAAATGTGTATCAAACTTAAAAAACAATGCCAAATACAAATAAAATTTCAAAGTTTCTGATAACTTACTTTATTCATAGGAGAATGACGGATGCTGGAACCTTTGGCACTATGATTACCTGAATACAATGAGCACGATTTTACCATACACCGAAATCTTATTTTTGTCACCTCCATACGTGTATCGCTAACTGATTCAGAATCTTCAGGGGAAGATTGAATCTTTTGAAGATGCTAACATAGTTAGCGAAACACATGTCCAGTTATGATGTGTGATAAAACTGTGCTCATAGTGATTAATAGGAAACGAAAATTTACATCACCGTCCATTTTTCTCAACACTACCACAATTCATTTCTGATCGTTTATCATTATTGCCATGACATATTAATTATTATTTATATTTTCATATTTTCTCAGTACGTTAAAATAAAAAATATAACCTATCTTTATTTTATTTAATTTCATAGGTCGTTGCTTTGGATTATAAAGTTTTGTTTAAATTTAAAATCTGGTTCAAAATTGATATATGCAGTCCTCGTTGGATTACAAGCACATTTTTCCTATAATTTTTTTTATATATTGTCAATTTTGACCCATTTTTTGGCATAACTAACTTTTTTTGAAATTCCAGCTAAATCTGAGGTCACGTGATATAAGTCGTAACGGATTTTCCAGTTGTCAGACGCAGAAGCGAACCGCCATTAGACTTTTTCAGAAATATCTAACAATTTTTCCCCATGTGTAGCCAACTTTATGGCGGACACTGATGTGAAATTCAACTTCTTTTGTATATATGAAATACACTTCGGTACAGCACAGGATGACTGAAACGTAAACGGTAATTTAACAACAGTTATATGAGCATATCCCACAAAAAAATGTATTTCATAATTCGAGCTTGATCTAGTACACTACTTCAAACCATTACATTTACTTTTACAAAGTTTTATAAAGCCTTATATTCGCTTAGAAAGGTGTTCTCGCTAAAATTTATCCATCACACATTTCCAATGGATCCAAGAATGGATCGATTTCTGAAGACGGAAAAATTACTACTAACGAATTCCGCATTCACCAACTACCATTCAAGAATAGAAGTACTGGTTGAGAACTGTTAAAAACTTCATAGCATCATTCGAAGATATGAATGATGCAAGTAAGCTGTGATTTCTCATAAATCACGTCTCTCACAATAGAACAGTGAGTTAAATTTTAGAAAATGTCTTACATTAAATATTTTGTCATTTGGAAAATATCATTTGTAATTCAGGAATTGTCAATTGAATTTCAGAATATTCACATTTATTTCAGAAAACAAAAGTTAATTCTGAACACCCTGTTTTGGTGCTTATTTTTTTTTCACTGAGAAACTATTTAGTTGCTAACGAGATTGAGAGGAGTTAACTGGTCACATCATTGCTCCTATGTTGTTCCAAGGAAAACTTATTGGTAGCACACTAATGTTTATGATGGCTATATCCATCTTACATATTCCCAAGAATTAAGTTTGAACGATATACATAATAACTTTTTTCGAATTTACCCATATATTTCATGCAAAATGTCCAACACCCAAGTCTACACTGTTTTCGAAATATTTCAAATTTTGGATAAAATATTGTCTATGCACGCCGATTCCTTTTATTTCTGCACATAATCATTTATTCTTAATTATGCAAATGACGTTTTCTGAAATACATACGATATTTTCTGATATACAAATGACGAATTCTCAGATAACAGATTTAGAATTTCAGAACAAATGTATGTCTTTATAATTTTCATAATTACAACAATTATCCATTGAACAAAAAATAATTCTATATTGTATTCCGTGTTTATACGTTCATGGGATATTCATTACATGAAATAATGATTGAATAATTGTCACGAAGATCTCACTCCTAAACAATCTTGTTTCTCAAACTCCTCACTAGTTTACTTCCTGAATAACTGTAAAAGAATGGTGATTTGGTAGCGAAGAAATTAAGAAACGAATTCTCGATATTATCATATTTATTAAATAACATTATTATATACACTTTTTTAGTAACCATTGCCCAACAGATGAACATTATAAAGGGTGTCCGTCCCACTAAGGTCGGCGAGGTACGATATATTATGGGAACCATAAACCCTAGGGCTTCGAGAAAAAAAATTGAGGACTAAAGCGGCCGAGAGAAATTGATGGAAAATAAGTTCCTAAAATGACCGCTAGAGGGCACAATTACTATGACATAACTGAAAATTCGATTTTTCTCGGAAAATCACCCTATCAAGGTAGGTACTGTTTCGATGACGAACATGGAAAGTTCAGCAAAATTTGCGTCAGTTCGTTCTCATACTTTTTTTCATATCTCGAAAGTTAATGGTGGGGGAAACTGTTGAAAATGAAATAAGCTACATTTTGGTGAAAACCGCGATTCGATATTTTCATTCGTTTTTGAGTTATTATCAAATAATTACAAATCAACTATTCCTCTATTTTCATCGTGATGTCTATGGAAATCGTTCTTCAATCCTGCTAGTTGCATTGAAAATAATGGAATGGATTTTGAACATATGAAGGGACATTTTTTTGTTTCAACTTGTCGATATAGATGTGTTTCCGTAATGCCATTGCTGAATGAAAATGGCTTCAGAATGTAGTGGGTATTTGATATTATTTTATTTGTTATTATTGTCACTTCACGTTATCGCAGTTTAGTTCATTTTCAGTAAGTGGCATTTGCATCAATACGGAATATTAGAACAACGCACAAATGCACCAAAAGGCTGAACATTTGAATAATAACCGTTTTAATCACTAGCACAGGCGAATAGGTTTAAATTACTTCACATTTTGCATGCAACGCAGACTTAACTGAAGATAAAGGTAATCTTAGAATTGTTTTTCAACAATAAACTTGATTTGTTCTGGTGAAATTAGTAATTTGCGAATAACTCAAAAGCGGATGAAGATATCGAATCGCGGTTTGAACCAAAATGTAGCTTCCTTCAAATTAATGATATGAATTTGTAGCATTCCATTTGAATTTTTTGAGAAAATTTGAAAAAACAATCTTGGGTGAACAACGCCCTCTAGTAGACGCGGTGTGAACTGAATGAAGTGTTCGAATGATTGTGTAATTCTCTTTCGAAAGAGCCCAAGTTGATCGAATTCGGAGCAAGGGTGTAGGAGATTTCAAAAATTATTTTTTCAACAGCTTCCCCCACCATCATCTTTCGAGATATGAAAAACAGTATGACAACGAACTGACGCAAATTTTGCTGAACTCTCCTTTTCCGTCATCGGAACTGTTCCTTGATATGGTAATTTTCCGAGAAAAATCGAATTTTCAGTTATGTCATAGTAATTGTGCCCTCTAGCGGTAATTTTAGGAACTTGAAAATATTTTCCATCAATTTCTCTCGGCCCATTTAGTCCTCAATTTTTTTTTCTCGAAGCCCTAAGATTTATGGTTCCCATAATATTGTACCTTGCCGACCTTAGTGGGACACTGATCAAAAAAATGATAAATATTCATTGTATAACTTGAGAGATTAAGAATCACTCATACATCTACACCTTTTCCAGTTGTATTTCAGAAAGCGTCATGTTAATTTCAGAATAGTCACTTGTATTTCAGAAAGTATCAATTGTATTTCAGAATAGTGAGTTGAATTTTAGAAAGCGTCAAATGTATTTCAGAATAGCGAGTTCGATTTCAGAAAGCATCAATTGTATTTCAGAGTTGTGAGTTTAATTTCAGAAAGCGTAAATTGTATTTCAGAAAAGTCAACTTTATTTCAGAATTCGTCATTTGAATTTCAGAATATATCATTTGTGTACAATGACGAATTCTGAAATTCAATTGACTATTCTGAACTACATTTGACGCTTTCTTAAATTAAACTCGCTATTCTGAAATACATTTGATGCTTTCTGAAATTCCACTCACTATTCTGAAATACAATTGATACTTTCTGAAATACAAGTGACTATTCTGAAATTCAATTGAAGCTTTCTGAAATAAACTTGATGGTTTCTGAAATACAACTGGAAAAGGTGTAGAGGGCGCTAAAATCGAAAGGTACACAAGAAACAGTGTTAAAGTGCCTATGAACTTGGAAATGGAAAGGACTATTATGACAGTTGAAGTTATTATAGGCAGATGCTTTCCTTCAAATAAAAATCGAATTGTTTTTAAATTTTGTCCACGAGGTTGGTATTATGCCTATGCACCACCCTTGATCCAGAAACCGTTCTCTTGTCTTGTGGCGTAGAAGAAGAGCTTGCCTTGGAGAATTTTCAAATACCATACCATACAAAGTCATGGCAAAGTTTGGTGGACAGTTCGGAAAACAAAAGTTACAAATAAATAAAAAATACCAGAATGTATCAGAAATTAAAATCATTCAGTTGAATTCCAATTCAATATTTTATGTTGCAGTCTGAGATGATTAATATCTCCACCTTTGGCAATATTGTCGTCTGTCATTTTCCAAATGATGTCATTCATTCCACTTCAAACTTGTTTACTGATTAATGAATATGTTACAAAGATACATTCAGGACATTGTAGAGAAGTAAAAAATCAATTGCCCAGGATGAAGGAAATCCTTTCACTAAGTTCATTGATTACTTGCCCATGGTCAAAATTATGTTGTGTTTACTCTAAGGGCCGGTTGTTCAATGGAAGTTTAATTAGCTGATTAAGTAAACCGGGTTTATAATTTAACTATCGATTAAAGCATTATGCATTTTTCAAAGAAAAACTAACTATGGATTACTTAATTCATGGTTTTGCTATGCTGGCAACACATTTATTTATATTCGAGCACAAAACATGACCTGTCAATCTGACATCTTCAAATATTCGTTAGGTATTTATTTTCATTGGTTTCATTATTTCCATTATCTGCAAAAAATGGAGCCCCCTCTTAAGAAAAAGAGGACTGATAATTTCAATGAAGGTGAGGAACAGATTCTTATTTCCTTGGTGAAAAAATATAAACATATTGTTGAATCAAAGAAAACTGATGTCTCCAATTCAGATAAATTAATAAGCAATTAGTACAATACCATATGTTCGGGTTTCAAATCAGCCCAGACTTTGAGAACGACATTTAACAACTAAAAAAATAAATGAAACAGAAATTCGCTACTGAGAAGAGACTTGTGAGGCGTACTGGCAGAAATAAAGGTGAATAGTACAGAATCAGAATTACGTAGCATGATGGGGCAGGATTGAAATCCAGATTTGATGATGACAGAAATGAAATTCCAATAATTCAGGGTGCTGAAAAAGCAACATTATTTCATGGTAGAGATATTGGGTATCAAATTGTCATCCAATATATTGATGAAGGTAAGTGAAAAATATACCACAACTTTTTTATTTCAAGAGTATATTATAGTCAGCATAGATTTCATTGAAATGTAATTCAATTTGATTTTTAGAAATAAATGATGGCAATCAAAAAGAGTATTCTGAACATTGTGGATATTCTAGATTTTTTTAGTCTTAAAAAATTCTTTTCCAACTGCCCTTAATGATTGTTCAGAAACCAATAGACCTAACAAGCCTAAGCCTTCAACTACAACATTTATTGGTGAGTCTATGAGAGCAATATTTCAAAAAATCTAACTCAGAAACTATCCATGAAAATTGTCATTTGAATCAAATCTGAATAGTGAACATTTTCTAGCTATGTTGTAATTTTCAGATAAAGTAATCCAAGAACCAATAATTAATTATTGGAGTAGCTATAATCCAGCAAAACTACAAAATAATAAGTCTGCAGAGTTGACAGTTCCAAAATCAAAGAAAAGATATCCACCTGGGCTCTTTCTGATCTGATCTTGTTAAGGCACAAAAACAGGCATTTGAAGAGGAACATAAGTTGAAACTGCAGCATATGGTAGAAAAACATGAACAGTTTTTGGAATTACAGAGAGAAGAATGGGAACTGAAGAGAAAACACATGATTGAAATTCATAAACATAAATTAGTGTATTCAAATCATCACTCAGATGAATGATTGAACATATAACCTCATTTGTTATGTTATATTTTTTTTCTTTTGACCATTAAATAAATATCTGAAGTTAATTGCTATTTATTTCATAAATATTCATATTAACGATATTTTGTACCTGATTATTTTAGGTACATTCAATTAATCATGGAAAAAGTCTCTTATTTTGCAAGTTAAAACTAGGAAAGTTGAATAAAGGGTATCAAACAATTCAATAACACTCGAATATAATTAATTATTATTGATATTTTTTAGAACTTTATATTCTTGAAAAATGATTTTGAATCAACGATAAACGTGTGGAGTTATTGAGGATGTGGTTTGGTCCATCATGTGGCAATTGAGCAATAGCATTGTCATTATTGTCCAGGTCATATTGAATCATTTGTAGAATATTTTCATCAATATCTGGAAGAGGTGCATGCAAACTATTTGCTATATTGTGAAGCACTGCTGTGGCAATAACTATTGCTTTAATTTTGTCCAATTTCACTCTCAACTCATATGCTATGATAGGAACACGACGTTTCCATACTCCAAAACACCTTTCAATGGGGTTTCGAGTTCGAATTTGGGATTCATTGAATAAATGTTCTGTTTGGCCATCAGCTTGTGCCAAAGGAGTTATTGGGTAACTACTGTCTCCAACTAACAAATAATTTCCATAATCTCCGTTATCAAAAGAAATAGACAATGCTGAATGGTTGAAAATTGTGGAATCATGACTAGAACCTGGCCAACGACAAACCTCGTTGTGCAAATTGGGAGAAGCATCACATACAGCTTGGACATTCAAAGAGAACTAGCTTTAACGGTTCCGATAAATTTCAGCATCATCTCCTCCTGGTGACTGTATTTTAATGTGAGTGCAGTCAATAGCACCAATTGAGGAAATCTACTTATTCGGTAAAACTCAGTAGCCTTCCCTCTTCTCTCTACTTCATTTTCGGGCATCCGAATATGAATCCTATAGAGCATTGCTAGTGCCTCAGACACACTATGGATGATCCTGCAAGCTGTAGATTTATCAACACCTATAAAATCACCAACAACTATCATCATGCTTCCAGTGGCATAAAACCTTAGAGTAAGTAGAACCATTTCTTCTGTTGTCAGAGAATGGTTACTAAAAAAAAGCACATTGAAATCTGTGGCTAAATAAAAGTAAAATGAATATAACCGATTTGTCAGGTTTCTAATATCATTGGAGATCATATCTACAATATTACGGATGATTTCTTTCAGTAACCGAAACCTATTTAAAAATTCTTTATCTGTCCATTCGTCCAAATGGTTTCGACGTTGTCTAAATACTGGTCTCTTTCTTATTGGAGCAATAATCTCAATCATTTCCAATAAATCTTCATCATCTGTAATATCTTCCATCATTATGTGGTGACTTTAGGAACAATCTGAAAATGTTCTTTCAAAATCAACACGAAAACGTCTAATTCATATGTTAGAATCAGCCAATCATCTTCTTAAATCCCCGAATTCCTGAGATTAACTGGAAGCACTGTTAAACTGGGTTCTTCTCTTAAACGTGTATTGAAAAACTGAAACAGAATTGGCAAATCTGGTTCAGTCCATATCACTGGAATACCTTCGAATGAACAACCGGCCCTAAATGTATTCTGAATGCTTCTGGAAGTTCTTAAGCCGAGCCCTGTTGCAAGTTCAACTCATGTCCATTAATATATCAAAAAATCTACCACAAATTGTTTCAATTCATACAATGAATTTTATGGGATAGAATTAGAATTAAACTAGGAAAAGCTCGCCAAAATACGTTTGTATTTTTGAGTCTGTGACCTGGTTCTGTGCAATGATCCACTGTTCCATCGCTGTCTTGTAGTTTCACTTGTTTATCATCCGGCTTTAAGAACCAATGTTCATGATTTGAACTGTATACATCTTCGATCTGTGATATCACATCATCTACTAAAAGCTCACTATTCAAATTACTAGACGAAGCTACTAAAAGCCGAACAGTATTTATTCTACTAAAATTATTTCCAATGTCCTCGTAATGAACAATACTACATAATCATGTACCCTCTGATACCATGTTGTCTGAATCAGTAAAAAATCTGGAGGCCTGAACATGATGGATAAAGAAATTTCATCCAGAAACGCCTTCTGTTTCATCATAATGACATTTATTACACTAGTGTTTTTTTTAATCTTTTGATAATATATCTACAGGTGAAAATGATATACCATCCGGTATTGAAACCTGATTATTTCTTCCCTTGTGACAACATTCCATTTCATTATACCCCATCGAAATATACTAATAATGGATTTTCATTCGTCATGTTTACAGATATAATAGATCATGTTCATAATAACTTGGGAATTCTTATGACGTGGTACCTGCGTAGAAGTAGAATATTGATTTGGTATTATCAAGTGCATTTTGTCTGAGCATTGTCGATCTAAATGAACACCTAGTAGACGGTATAATATTGTCTGTTCACTGGAAAAAGTGACGTCACTTTCTAAACTATTTTGAACTTGAAATGTCATACTGGGCATAACCTAACGTTTTCATTTATATTTTGAATAACCCGCTCCTTCCAGCACAACGAAGCTTCTGTTTCAAGCACAGAATTATTCCATATAATTGATTCATTGATAAGAAAGTCAGGAAATAGAAAAAAGCATCGTTAGTGATGTGGCTGTGAAAAATGTGTTATGTCACAATGTGTTCAAAATTGAGAAACTAAAAATGCGAGGCAAGTGAAAGTATTGGAATTATGATTGTACGATAGTTAATACAATTTTAATAACTTACGTTGAGTTGTATATTTGTTCTACGCATATTTCATACCCACTGAAGAAAGCATACAAAACTAAGTCCTTCTTTAAACTAACACACCACACACACTTATATTTACTTGTATTCAACAATTTTCAGCAGAATGAACTAGTATATTTGAAAAAATTCAATACATTTTACCAAACCCTTCGAGAACCGAGCATGACGGGTGCTGAACTTTGTGACAGTGTCAAGTTGACAGATCAAAGTCGTGTGTTTTCGAAGAACGATACATGTTTTTTCACTAAAAAGTGTTGAAAATAAGTAAATGTAAGCCGTGTGTGGTGTTTTATTTGAAAGAAAGATGAATTTCGTGTTATTAGTAGAAGAAATTCAAGATGTCAAATGGTGTATTTACGAAACTAGCGTTATGACTTGGGATTCTTGTTCTGGAGGCCAAAATACGTGAGTACCTCCAAAAATTTTCCTTGAAATGCCTTATTATTGTTCCTAAAAACTGGTATTGAACCTATTTGAGTAAAAATATGTATGAGAAAAACCTGAAAGAAATGAGCTTCGAACGGCTTCTATAAAGTAGCTACCTCAACTTAGCAGACGTTTGGAACTTGAGTGAACAGACAATATTGTAGTTCCAGCCTACTAGGTTTCCATTTAGAACGACATTGGTCTGAGGAACTGTTACTGAGCGAACGAATTTGACATCACGTGATCACATATGACGGAAAGTACTTAACGAACCGGTTGGTACATATAATTTGAGGTTTACCTGATGGATCATCAACAGGGCAATTATAGACACATTACATAAAACATGTAAATAAAATTCCCAACAGTACTCTCATACTTCGTTAATTCTTTAATGATTCGACAAAATGTGGAAATAAAATTGAACATAACGCTGTGCTTCTCACTATGGAGCGAACTGATTGTATATTTATGCTCGATCTGATAACAAATGGACAAGAATCATATTGAACAGAATAATCAGATCTGATTTATCGAATGCTTTCCAAGCTAACAGAGGAAAACAATTGTAATAATCGAACGCACCATAGATAGTATCTTAAACCTTGAGTCATACAAAAAAATAAAAAACACATTATTAATGCGTTAATACTTATGAATACCATGCGTTAATAATACCTATATCCCACTCTTGTCATGTAAGTGACCATTGTGATTTTGTAACTTTGGATGTATTCTACGGTCATTTGCTGCAGCGTTTGAGTGTATGGAAAAAAGCTTTTCAATCTCATATTTTGAGCCCTCATTATAACTCCATACTCTTACAATTCTAGGTGAATGGAAATGGAATAAAATAATATTTGTCTGAATCAAGGTGAAGCATAGGGTTCTACTTTAGCACATGATTATTCATATAAAATTGTACCTTTCAGAGCTTATTATTTTTATTTCTTTTTCAAAATAGTCCTCAAATGAAAGGAAGTACTTTTCTAATCTTCAAGAGTAAATTCGTATCACAAGAACATTCAATACAAATGAGAAAAAAATATACACTGAAATTCATCTACTAGTCAGTTTGTTTTATTAATTTAAAACCATAGGTACTATCTTTTAGGATTCAACGTATATAATATTTGTTCTTACTTTTTTAAGTCCGAGTACCCCGGACGTTTATAAATTCAAAAGAAAATCACATATCTGTTTCGCCAACTACGTCGGCATAGGGAAAATCACTGTTTCACCCTGATGGACGTGTTAATTTCGTCTTCATCTGTAGTGTCCGAAGTCGCGGGGACTTCTGCACTTTTCACGTAGACAGGAGCACCTTTGCCTCTGACGTAGTCTTCGGTCACGTGGACCTCGGCGATATTCGATCCGGGGACCTCGAACATAGGCTCCAGAAGAAGGGACTCCTGAAATCAAGGTTGAAGTTTATATACACCCATGAGAAAATGAACTACGAGTTCAAATATCCTGAAAAAAAAAATCAAATTTATTTAAGCATTCAGATGAAATAATTCAAGAAATTCTGAAAAGTATATGACGAACAGTTATCAATTTTTATCTAGATAATCTTACGAAGCCATACTCACTTTCAGATAAGCACTGATGATTTCTTGACAGACTGTTCAGTCGCTCGTATGTATAACGGAAGAACAGCGCTTTGCTACGATTTTTGATAAACATAATTGCATGGAATACAAATCTTGTTTTTTTGTTGTAAATTTGAACCTCCTACCAAAGGATTCGTGGAAAAGTATGGATAATGATATGATAGATTCATGATATGATTCCATGAAGTTCTTGAATGCTAAATATATCAAAGTAAGTATCCAAAACTTGTCCCATTTCAAAAAAAACATCATTACATTGTATATAAAGTAAAAGTAAGTTTGACTATCTTTTTGATTCGTAACGTATTATAACTGTGGTTTAGGCATAAGTTTTCAAGTAGCCTCAATAGCCGACGGGTTCAAAAGCGTCTTCCCAAGCTTCCAACCTGGGTTCGATCCCGGGGCAGGGCGATTCATTTTTAATCTACGAATCATTTTCCATTCTTCTCTATTAGATGTATGAATTATTGGATTAAATTTCAATATAATAGTGAATAATAAATGAAATTGATGATTTCGATGAAGAATATTATGGAATATAAGTTAATTAAAAGAAGTATCGAGATTTGTTATCTAGGAAAAAATAGTGTGTGTATTTCGTGCGCAAAGTGTCTTCTCGCTCTCGAAAGAGTATCCTGAGTATCTGTCTTTTTCGATCGGTAATCTATTACTTTGCGCTCTGAATACACAAATAGTGATGAATGAAAACATCTCACCATTATCGCTCTCAAGCCTCGAGCTCCCGTTTTCCTCTCCATGGCCGAATGTGCGATCGCCTTCAGGGCTTCGGGGGTGAAAATCAGGTTGCACTGGTCCATCGACAGCAGCCGCTGGTATTGCGAGATCAGCGCGTTTTTCGGCTCCGTGAGTATTCGCACCAGCATGTTCTGATTCAACGAATGGAATGGTACTAGGACTGGGAACCTGCCGACGAATTCCTGCAACGAAAAACATCGAATTTCAGTATTGCAAAGCGCTCGGACGCACATGTAAATAACCTTCATGAATTAGTACAACACGAATTACATATACTAAGTCAATTATAAACAATAGAATCAACATTATACACAGTGCAAAGAAATATATTGTATGAAGACAAACATTCACTTAGAGATACTTCAAGACTAAAGGCGGGTGCATGCAACATTTATTATAATTACATTTTTATTATGGAATAGCGTATTAACCTTCTAACTGACAAATGTTATATTCATATCATCTTCGACTACAGCATAATGAAGTGGACTCTTGTTGGGTTTTTATTATCATCAGTAGTATTGAAATTTTTGGTAGTGGATCGAAAGAAAAGAATACGTTTCCATCAATATGGTGTCAGGCAATATACTTATTGAATGAGTCTTGAGTGTAAGGCATTTTCTGGAAAATAACATCAAATATAGCCGATATGAGAAAATGGTGAAATATCTTAGATATTTTATTTAAAAAAATGTACAATAAATAATCATAAATCACAGGTTTCACTTGTAAGTGCAGAACACAAAACAAACCTGTCAGTGATTATTGGTAACTTGTGGCAATTCGTGAAATCAGCTGTTACCTGCTATTTTCCCTTACTACTTTTACCTGATAAACTGTTGAAAGTTTAATTCATAAAATTCTAAGAGTCTCTGAATTTTTATTGATTGTATTTTGCGGCTGGATTCGTGATTTGATTTTACCTGTAGATTCATTGATTAGTTAACTGGAATAAAGCCAATTAAAACCAACACTTCCATTAGTGTTCATGAAGCGGTTAACGGATAGAGGAGGGGTGTATAATAGAGGCGATGAATTGAACATTTTAAATTAAAAGTATATCAGCACCAGTCTCGTGAATGTTCACTTACAGGTATCATGCCGAAGTCGATGAGATCTCTAGCTTGAACTTGCCTCAGGGCGGAATCTTTCTCTGCATTCTCTTCTGCGGCACTCTGTGAAGATTGATGCATCGTTGCTTCTTGTGCCACAGCTCGCCTACCTTTACTAGTAGAAACGGGAGCTCCGAAACCAAGATACTGAGGAATTAAAAAAATACAAGATAACAATGAGCACAATTGAGATCCGTTTTCAACTCGAAAATGAGTCGAGAAGTTAGATTTATTTCGGGAGAAGTAATTACGACACATAATTGAAAGAGCGTTTTATTGGATTCCTTTCATGTGACTGCTCGTTGTATAAATGTAGATTGAAGCGCCATTTGACGAAAATAAAATTGTAACACATTCCTATTCAACATACTATCGAGAACAGATTTTATTAGCAATTTTATATACTTGGTTAAATTGATTCGATATTTACTATAATGGCAACGTTGTTATACTACGCCCATGTTTTGATGAAATTAAATTGGTTCTTCATATTGTTACGATATTTCTACTTGGGTTCCTGAATTTGAAACTGAACAATTCATTTCACTAAACACACCAAATACAACCCAATAAACGTCCGTGCCGATCCGTTCTTTTTATATAGGCACAAGTTATTCATTCTCATGAAATCTTGACTATTCAATAGAGTTTTCAATAAATACCGTTCATTCTCGAGAAACTGCGACGGGTATGAGTCATCTGCTAATTGTTTTGTCGGCGAGCGAGGCCATAAATCACGACCATCAGTCATGCCGCCGAGATAATGACTTGCGGTCTCGTGGAAGCACAGTTCGTAACAATATTTATGAATGTGTATTACAGTTGTATTTTTTTAATGAGAATCATAGTTGGCATGGCAAACGGTTTTTTTTTTGTTTCTAACCATGTATCATATACTCACGGTCGATGGTAGGTTAGACGTTTCTAGAGAACAGGATGAAGGATTATTCTGAAAATTTGATTTCTTGTGTAATCAGTTTTGTTCTATAGATCTAAAATATTTATTTTTAGCGTTGCGGCGATGCCGCTTCTATCGAAAAGTAGCAACAACTTTGTTATTTCAAATGGAACACCCTGTATTTCGTTGCATTATCGAATTCTCCCTAAAGTGCTGATTTCATCAATGCGTCATTTTTTGGGGTAAAGGGTGAATGATTACAGAGGTATAGGGTGTGAAAAATCGAGATTTTTCATCTTTAGGATTTTATTGTGCCGAAACTATCCATTATTGCTCAAAACGGCTTACATGTTCCTATCTCAACTTTCCATTTACTATCGATTCATATTATTTAATTGAAACAAATACAGGGTGGTTTGAAATTTTTAGTTTTGCACCACCCTGTATGGGTTTCTATTTAATGTCAGTAAATATTAAATGAAAATATAAGATAGAAACATGTAAGTTGTTTTGAGCAAAAATGAATAGTTTCGTCAAAAAATCCTAAAGTTGAAAATATCTCGATTTTTCACACCCTATATCTGTTTTTTCGCCATACCCCAAGTATGATGGGTCGACGAAATCAGCTCTTCAGGAAGAATCTAACAATTAAATAAAATTCCATTTGAAATAACATAGTTGTTGCTACTTTTCGATAAAAGCGGCAACGCCGAAAATATTTCAGATTGATAGAACGAAACAAAACAATTGATAGAACCAAAGGAACCAAATTTTCAGAATAATCCTACGTCCTGTTCTCCAGAAACGTCTAACCATAAACCGTGAGTGACCCTGTATATAAATAATATTTTACTAGATACAGTATAACAATTGTTATAACTTTTGATAAACTATAACATAGCATGTTTCTCGTAATTTGTATACGACATCCTCAAGACTCACGTTTCATTCAATCTCTACAAATGTTCAGAATGTTGATACTCTTTATTCTCTAAACCGAGTGTAGCAAGATTATGGTACACCCCCTTTTTTACTCTAGTTTTAGAGATAAATAATTGGAATCTCAAACGTCATATGAAAGCGATAAACGTCAAATTTTGACATATTAATGATTATTTATCCATTTCCGGTTTCACCGGAAGTTGTACTAACTTTTGATTTTCAAATGGAACCCCCCTGTAAATAACAAAATAATTACATTTTTGAATCTTGCATAATTTTCTGAATCCAATGAGTAACAATGATAATTTAACAATATACTAATCAACTTCAACAGATATTCGAATAGTTCGGCGGCATCCAATGTCACCTGATTTTTTGTGTGGGGTCACTTGAGAAATATCATTTTCCTAAGTGTACGGTGTGGTGTAACTTCGATCAAATACATTACAAATTTCAATATGGCATTTGTGAGTACTTATGACTGATACCACGATAACAAACATTTTGATAAACTTAATTTGGTGATAAATCATTAAACTTGACAGGATTTCAATATTTCTAGTATCATACCGGTAAATTAGAGTAAATCGAAATAGTATATTATGATACAAGTTTTATAAGACGCTATTTTGTCGCACGCGTTGTGAAGTGAACAAGTGCAACAACGTGTCTTATAAAACGTGTGTCATATGCAATTTTTTCTATTTTGAATTGATTTGAAGAAAAAAGTGGATTCAATATCGATAAATAACAGAAACATCTTCTATTGGTAACAATGATGACATTAAAAGAATTAATATCTGACGCACAAGCGTAAAGCCCAGTTCACAGTTGAGCGATTTTGATTAATACCAGCGGTGAAAAATTCAATGTTATTATTGTTTTTATTGATCGATTCAAATCAAATTACACTCTGAATTGAAATTTACCAATTAAAACATTGAGTTTTTCACTGCTAACATCACCAAATCCAAATCGCTCAGAAGTGAACTGGGCCTAACTCTTCTGACTTTCATTTGACAGTTCGATTGTACCAATCTCCGAAGAATAAAAAATGCGTATCGAGATAGAGGCTATTTCGATACGCATTTGCGTTTCATAATGACTTCATTATACAACCAAAAAGAAAATAGTAATCATTGCACACTTACATGGAATATAAAAATAAAATTAATCAATGTTTGAAATGCATGACGTCGGCATAGATAGGTAAGGGATAGATCCAGTACTGTAACTCAACAAATTCTTTCAGCAACAAGCAATTTTGAAACAACATGAATAATGAAATGAACACCGTGGTCCGAATTGCGCTAATTATTTTGAGCGCGCTCTGAATTGTCAATGCTGGTCCGAATCAGTTTGTACAGTTGGCACAGCTTTGATTCGGACCACCTTCGAACGCGCTTAATATGAATTTGAATTCAACTGACAACTTGAAGCTGACATTATTATAGAAGAACAAGCGTTGGTGCGAACAATAACTTCAATTGATGATGATGAGGATAGCGATACTGAAATGTTCTTTGTCGACTCTTCATCTAGTAGCGAGGATGAAGAAGTTGATGCAGTTCTTTACTAATAATGTACTTTTGGTATTATCGCACAAAGAAGATCGTTGGTTTTGAGCAAGGTTAGTATTCTACTAACCTTGGGTTATGAGACCTCGAATTGAGAGAGTTGTTCCTTTATACTCTACAGAGGAATTCAAATCGTGCTTCAGGTAGGTATGAAAATTTCTTTCACTCTTTTCACCCGATAAATGCCACAAATGTGACAGCGCTCAGACTGCTTTACGTCGAAACTGTGAGCACTCTGAGCGTGAGAAGTGATGTCATCCATGACGTCATAGTAAAACACAGTGCCATAATTGCGATGTTCTAAGCGCCATTCAGAGCACTTTAAGCGCAATTCGAACCACGGTGGAAATCGACTTAACTTGATTGAATTTTGAAATAAGCTTGCTTACGTTCTCATTGTTTCTCCGTTGTATGAGCCTTTCCAAACCGTTGTAGGCACCGCTAGCGACGAACAGGATGTTTGTCGTGTCCACCTGAATGGTCTCGCCTCGAAGTTTCCGAGGGGAATTTCGTTCGGGAACGTTCACCACTGTGCCTTCCAGCATCTTCAGCATACCCTGTTGGACCCCTTCACCTGTAAAAAACGGAAACAAAAGATTAAAAATTGACTGGAACGTCGGGAGCAGAATCATTCGTCAGTTCGCCAAGTACCATTTTTCAGTGAACTGACGAACGAATATTCTGAAGAATCGAAAGTCGTTATTTATGGATTGACTTTCACGCGTCGAACTCGACTCGCTCAAGCCTTATGTGGTCATAGTAGGACCTACTGTCGTACAAATATAACGACACACGAAGCCAGAATTTTTTTAATTTCCCGCAAATTTTTGCCCCGAATATAGGTTATTTTTAATGTACAGCGTTTGTACTATCAGACCAATGCTGTACAGTGTACAGGCTGTCCCATTTTTGATGTCCTTACGGGATATCTCGCTTATTTTCAAAGATAGAAATTTTTTAGTAGATTTGGCATCTGCGATCTCATTATTGAAAATTGTTATACTAGGTCAGTTATTCTCACAAGAACTTAACATAAAAAATAATCAAAATTGAAAGAAAAAGAGGCTTATCCAATTAAAAACACAGTTCGAATTTGAATTATATCTGCTCGTAGTCCACAAACAGTGAATGTTTCTTTCTTCCTAAGACGTTACACATTTCACATCGAGACAGGCACGCTTGACAACCTGCAGACCAGTTTCGGGCTTATCGGCCCTCATCAGTGCAGGGTAATCAACAGAGTAGAGACTGTGTCAATGCAATCTGCGTCATCCATATTTCACCACACCATACCGTACCAAGAGGCACTTGGAATTAGCGACACCATGTTCATTTTCCCAATGAAATTATTTCGCTTTCAAATTGTTTCATTCTATTTCGAGTATCAAAATTCAAATCTTCTTGATTCGATGCACGTTTGAAGCCGAGGAGCTAATATTGTAGCATTTCCTGAATAACTATTGAAGCAAAGAACATGTAAATGAAAAAAAATCTTCCAAATGGAAAAATTACTGCCACGTTATTACAATGAATTTATCCAAGGAAGAAATTATTAAATGGAGACCATTATTTATGAGAGGAAAAATTCTCACTGTGTATTTTCAAACTGATTGTCTAATTTACAAAAAACAATATGGTTGGAACTCAGGTACATACAAATCACATAACCCAGCGAGTAACGGCGGCGTTGTGTTTCTGGGTATTTGTGTTTTTTATTTTTTTTTCATTTCTTTCTTCTCAGTGCTATACATACCAGATATTTTAACAACTTTTGTCAATAATGAAGTATTTTTCTTGGAATACTTCTCTCTTTTTCTCTCTAATGGGCGACTGGACTAGTATTGAATATTCGACATTCAAGTACTTCACTGAATAGTCATGAACCAATACAGGGTGAATCATCAAGAATGGGCAATATCTGAACTGAAGATACTACACACCAAAATATGGCGATTGAGATTAATATGTCTTATACAAATGTTGCAGGTTTACGAGATACAGGGTATTCAAAGTTGGAATTTTAATTTGAAAATTCTTAATAAGTTTGTGATTTTTAGCAGCATAGTCTTGAAAATTGACAACCTCATGTTTTTTGGCATGAAAATCACGAATTTCATGCTGAATTTAGCACTATTTATACAGAGCGTTAGTTACACCCTGTTACTTAGGTAAATTACAACTTTTTTTTTGCCTAATGAGTTATGATTGAAATGACTGGAAAATCTAAAAAGCAGTTCAATGTTGAATAAAAAACGAACTCTTGTTTATTTCATGTGACTCTATCAGTTTTTGATTTATTTGCATTTTAAACATTTAGTGTAAAGACTCCTAAGCCACCATTATTACATTGATTTTTTTTTCAAGTAGGCTTGTGTCAGAATTTATCAGTTTTTCGTGTAAAGAAATATTTGAAAATTTTACTGTCACTAAGAAGAGTGTATTATTTGTAAGAAAATAAGAAAATGCCACGATATAATGAAATTTCCAACTGGGGATGCATGATATGGTTTGTGTTTTTGCTCAGTCAGATTATAGTGGACTTGGTGCAGCCAGAAGGTATTTAGAATCATACCCAAATCAAAGACACCCAATCACAAACTGTTCAGACCAAAGACATTCAAATACAGGAGACAAACGTTCCATTGATAAATCGCTCTGTAAGCCGATCAGTCAGTGTTTGGATGTTTGCAACGAGTGCAAACGAGAGACAAATACACGACGGCGGCTCTTTGGCAACAATGTATGTTTGAAGCTTCTCATCATCGTCAGTGGCGTGTCAGTCATGTAAATGTCACATTTGTATTTTTTTCTTCAATATACTTATTTTTTATTTCCGCGTAAATGCATCCACGACTTTGTGCCCTTCCATTATGTACCTACTACTGAAACTAAACAATAAAAAGTTCTAGGATTTCATCACATGAATTCGCCAGTGACTTCTTCACACCAGACATGTTGACTACAATTTTGGTAAGCATGGGTAAAAAATATACTAATATAGTTTGTTTGAAGAATCTTTGTGGTTACATATAATTCATTTAAGCATTAGAATATCTACAGAGATCACTGCTGAATATTGTGGCACTTGTGCTAACCATTTTGATACTGGAAATGGGAAAACATATACCTTAAAAAGAGCTATGTGCCTACAACTTTCGAGGTAAGTCTTTCTTAATTATACTGTATTGGGTAGTGACCTGATTTCTCTAGTTTTTCTCTTCTATTTTTTTCATTATTGTATGATAAAGATGATATTATGTTGAGTATTATTTGTGCTTTTTGAAACCCCTGCTATGAGGAATTTTGGACTGGTGATAAACTGATGATGTTGATTATACCCTTGAAAATAACATATTATGTATAGCCCTTGATTATGTTTACATAGATATATTATTTGACAACATTTTACCTAAATATCTTGCTACTACATTAATTATGATGAAAAACAAATTTTCTTCTTGCAATTTCCTCACACTGCTGTTTCAAATATTTACTCCACACCTTTGCCTGTGAATTTAACCTTGAGGTAGTTATTTAATTCATAGTAAGAGCTGATCTCAGATGTGCAGATACTATAAATATTCTCATCAGTTTCTAGGGTATTCAAAATATTTTATATTCCTTACATAGGTAAATATTTCTCATTTTGAATATGATTTTGTAGGAACCAGCTGATGATTTGATGATGATGCAAACTATATATGTCCAGACTAGTCCAGAGGAAGAATGTTCAAAACCATACATGCTCTTTCATGAAGTGTTCTAATTTCATAATCAATTGAGCAACTGATTTCACTTATGTATCAGGTATGTGTAATTTTTCCAGCTTTCCATTCATCCATTTAGAATAGCATGGAATTTCAACCTGTCATCCCAGTTCTCCCTCTTAATCCAGATTGAAATAAGTGTCAACAAAATAAATACGGAAAAAGATTGATATTTAATACCTACATGAATATTTATTCATTTATTTTAAAATAACAAATACAATATGGTAGTCCGGTGTTTTTTCCAAAGCAATTATAAGTTTGAAAACTTGTCCATGATTGCATAGTGAAAAATTATCAAGCTTCAATATACCTACACATAAATCATACTATAATTATGCACAATACATGAAAATTTAAACATAGAGGTATAAGTATATAAATAAATATCAACACAAACTAAATTATATAATAATGCATATTTCTTATATCTTGTATAGTATACATGTACAAAAACAATTATAAAACGATATGTTATGAATATAATTTCATTCAACTATTTTTGTACTCAACATTTAAACAAATTTATCAATATTTAAAATATCCTTTTTTTCAGACAAAACCAGGTTTACAACAGTGTTGTAAATTTGCTATTTGAGTCTACCATCAATGAGAGGAATGCAAACAAGTTTTTTGAAGAATCAATCTAGATGAATCTTCAGTGGTGAAGTTTTTTGTGATGTACTTGAAAAAATTAAACAAATTGGTCTTATTTGAATTAGGTACTTTCCAGTGAATAAAGGTTGAAAATAATTTTTCTTGATGTTTATTTCTATATTTGTAGATTCCATTGACTACTTCTAAAGTTGAAATCATCCTTTGAACCCCATCTAGTTCTTCATGAATATTCACAGGTATCAAGTCCCAATATAATATTGAAAATAGATACATTTTCACTCTGAAACAAATAAAAACATTCGAGGCTACTGAGCAGTATCTAAAAAATGTTATAGAAAATAAAAATGAAAAGTTTGAAAGCCAAAAACCTGTAGCGGAAAATAGCAGATAAATGGAAAATAATAAGGAAAGTCCTAGGGAAGGACACTAATATCAAAATAAAGATTTCTGAAATTTCCCCGGAAATTTCATTACAATAAGCTGAGTTATTCATATATACAAATAAAAAATATGAATTAGGTTAATTGTTTGCATCAGAATCTAAATGCCTTTTATGTTGTATGTATGCATTCACATTGCTCAAGTACTTACCAAAAAATGTTTCACAAAAGTGCTTAGCATAAGCAAATGTGAAATTTAAAGATTTCCTGGACACAACTGTGGTAGTAAGTAGTAGAGCATAGTGTATGTTACTTGGCTACATCAAAAATTAGGTGCTGATCACACTGAAAAACAACATGATATTGATTATATACGAAAATAAAAGAAAGAAAACTAGCGAAACCATACCTAGTGGTTTTGTGAAACATTCAAACAACTTACCATAATAAATGATCATTGAACTGTTCCATACACATCATCAGGTATATAGGTACCTTTATGATTAATTTTCATCATTTCATCATTGCTCATCTGAAATAAAAATATATCTATACATACTACTGATACTGAAGGTATGTAACTCAACTACAAATTGAGGTAGTGAATATGGTATCCAAATTATCAGTTCTATATAGGAAGGAATTATATAGATGAAACTCAAGTCCATTTCAGTTTTTTATAGTAACTACTAAATATATCCATATAATAGGTAAGTAGCTAGATTACCCAACGTTCTGTTAAAGAGTGGTGAGACTAAAACCTGTAGAATTCACGAACATTATTATTGGATTCAGAGTATTTAGAACGGTGTTTGCTGCATTGAAACTATGCTGCTAAAGTGCTGAATGCAAGAATACTGCATTGTGAATTCTCAACTGTTGAATATCTTGCTATATATTGGAAAATATCACTCACCTTTAAGCATGTAGGTACTTGAGATTGTACTTCCTCAATACTGAAGAGAACATTTTCAGAGGGATGAGATGTTATGTGTCAGTGCTTTCAGTTTACATTGTGCGATTGAGATCATCTCATGTGATTCGTGATGTTTCGACTGGAGGTTTAGGAATACCTAATTAGCAGTCATAATATGTGTGCTCAATATTTTTGAAATATATTGTTACGTTACCGTCAGAGCAGGATATTTCAAATCTAGCACCTACTTATGGACCGGACGCCTCTGTCTAATAAACATAATCTCTATTTTGGCTCTACCAGTACTCACTGGTGAAAAGTCCAATTTAAGTTCAAATGATCCACCATTTTACACACAATACACAAATGCACCATATTCGCACACAAATATTGTTTCTGAAACTCACAACAAAGTAAAACGGCCAAAATAACTCAAATCGGTATCAACGAAATAAGTCGGCAATTCGGCAACCTCACGCGTCAATCTTGTAAAAATAGTCGAATGTTCTAGTGCGGCGTTGCCGAAAGTGCTGATTTGTATGGCGAAATGTTATAAAAGTCGAATAAATTTCATCAGAATGTACCTCGGAATGTACATCATTAAATCAAAAACACTATGATTCGATGATAACTCCGATTCATAGAAAGGAAATGAAACAATAATGCTTCAGTAAAGTATAGATATTGATTTGTGTGAATTAATCAATCCACTGCAAGATTACATAACATATTAAAAAATCGTATAATCTGGCAAACATGTAAGTGGAGGAATAGTCAGAAAAGAAGGATCGAACGATGACTGATCGCGTAAAAACGTATATAATGAAGTCTCCAGTGTTGTCTTTGGTTCAGATGTATTTATACCCACCTAGGCGAAACAGGGTGTTTTCGTCCTAAAAGTTAAATGGTGCTCCAAAAAATAACAACGTCTATGATGAAGAAGAGAAATATCAAGAGTAAACTTAGGAAACCTTGGATAACAAGAGGTATAAAAGTGTCGGCAAAAAATCTCCGATCTCTACATGCAATCAGAAAGTTTGCCATCACTAATGAAGCCTTTATTTCATTCTATAATGAATACCGTAAAATTTATAGAAGAATTTTAAGGGTTGCAAAACAACTCCACTATAGAAATAAAATTGAAACATCAGGAAACAAGCTTAAAGAGAGCTGGTCTATAATTAATGAATTGAGAGGTAAAAATAATATATCTCCTGCGATGACCATTTTGGAAAGTGATGATATCAATAAATTCAGTGGCGGAAAATCTTTCGAATGAAATTAATTCTAAAACTGACCCCATACGCTATTTGAATGGTTTATCTGTTTCAGAATCTTTCTTTTTCTCACCTACAGACATTGTAGAAATAAAAGAAACACTGGGATAAAGAATAAAAATGCATCAGGCTGGGATGATTTATCAATTAAAATATTCCTACAACTACCCGACTCTGCTCTTGCAGTATTGGTAGAAGCTATAAATATTTCATTTGAAACAGGTATATTCCCACAGTGTCTGAAAAAAGCAATAGTCATACCATTATTCAAAGGTGGTGACACAAAAAACCCTGCACACTTCAGACCTATTTCTATGTTTTCTACATTATCAAAAATAATAGAGAAATTAGTGAAGAAACGAATAATGTTATTTTTGAATAAGCATAGTTCTACAAATCCTGTCAAATTTGGATTTCAGAGCGGAAAGAGTACAAATGATGCAATGTATAATCTCTTAGAACATGTATATCTGAATCTCAATGATAGGGAAGCAGCCGCGGCAGTTTTTTGCGATCTAACGAAGGCGTTTGACTGCGTCAACCACAAAATTCTGATTAAAAAATTAGAAATATATAGGTTTAGGGACATAGCTTTAAAATGGTTTGAGTCATATTCATCAGGAAGAACTCATCCATGATAGCGTATCTTGTGAATTGGAAGTTAAATGGGGAGTGCCTCAAGGGTCTGTGCTTGGCCCGGTTCTGTTTCTGCTTTATATTAATGACCTAGCCACAATTGATATTGAGGGAAAGTTCACACAGCTTGCAGATGACACGATAATACTGTGGCACAATCGGAATAGCTCTGAAATGCAGCATATTATTGAATGTAACATAAAGAAAGTCAAAGAATGGTGTGATTCCAATATGCTTTTCTTCAATATTTCAAAAACCAATATCCTGATGTTTAATTGTAACCTGCTCCAAGAACTATACATTGGTGATCAAGTTATTAGTAAGAAGACGGTGACAAGATTTCTCGGGTCACAGATTGATGAGACTTAAGTTTGAAGTCCATATTGACAAGTTGAGGAAGAAGTTAGCCTCTGGTTGCTTTGCAGTTAAAACAACTTCATGGGAACTGGGTAGGGAAATGGCTAAAACCGTATATTTTGCTCTCATTGATTCTCATCTGAGATATGGTATTTGTTTTTGGGGGTCATGCAGTCAATCTTTGTTTGACATGCTTTTTGTGTTGCAAAAAAGAGCAGTGAGGTACATATGTCAGGCTAAATTCCTAGATTCTTGCAAACTTTTATTTATTAGAAATAAAATCTTATTTGTATTTTTATTCTAGAATCAGTGTGTCTTATTCATAGAAAATGTCATAATGAAAATTCTAGAAGGACTCGTTACTATAATACAAGACAAACTATGGATTTAATTATGCCGATTCCATCTTCAACACAGGTCAAAATCTCATTCTTATACAATGAAAAAAAACTATTCAATCATTTACCTGACGAGATCAAGATTTCAATTTCCAAAAAATTCAAATGTGCTGTGAAAAAAATTTATTACAGAAAGCATACTATTCAGTAGAGGAATTTTATTCAGACAACCTTAAACACACATGTACTAGAACTCTTATTTTACCTAAATACATAGAAAAATATATGCAAAAATATGTGTTCCTAGTTTTATGTTTATGTTAGTTTTATAATTGATGTACCTATTTATTTTATTACCAGAATGTTTGAAATTTCATGTGTTATCTGTTTTATAATAATTGTTTGAGTTTGTTACCAGAATGTTTTACAGATTCAGGTGATTTATGTTTTATTTTTCTTATTTACGATGACTTTGTCAATGAGAATATCATTTCTTCTGACAATGAAGTATATTTTGATTCGATTTGATTAGTTCGAAAATCGGAAAATCCAGATCTCAGTACTCGTCGGTTAAGTGCGGCAACAGGTATAAGCCAATCGTCTATCTGGAGAATTTTAGAGAAAGAGAATCTCTGTCCATATCACTATACTCCTGTCCAAAATTTGCTGCCTCAAGATTTACCAGTTCGCCTACAGTTTGCTCAATTTATGCTAGATAAACAATTCGAAAACCAGTATTTTCTTAATTACCTCCATTTTACCAATGAGGCGACGTTTACTAGACGTGGTGTTTTTTATTGGAAAAACAATCATTCTCCAAAAATTCACATGCTCTAAAGGAATTAAATTTCCAGCATGAACTCACGGTAAATATTTGGTGTGGCGTCTTATCTGTTTTTATATTTGTCCTTTTGAACTTTCTCCTACTCTAGAACCGTCCCCTCTATTTAATCTTCCTTGAACAACAGTTAAACACACTACTAGAAGATGTCATAAGGCGGAACATGTGGTTATGCAAGACGGAGCGCCGCCACATTTTTCTCTGCCAGTACGGCAATACCTGAATGAACATTCGCCAGTCGCCCATCAAAGAATAATAAACCTACCTCCCACATCTCGTAGTTGGTGGATACCAGGCACGGCACCGATTTTATCGACTTCATCGAGGAAAACTATCCCGACCTGCGCCTTCTCTACGTTGTATCCGGCATCTTGGAGCAATTTTCCCACGACACTTTCGATATCTTCACCGACGTAACCTGCTTGCGTCAAGGTGGTGCAATCGCAAATCGCGAAAGGCACGTCGAGGCATTGAGCTATGGTCTGCGCTAGCAGGGTTTTACCTGTGGAGAAAAAAGTTTCGACTGATAACTCATTTCATATAATACTAGGTGTCTTATGTCTTCGAGATTAAAAAATATTTACTGAATATATAGAAATAAGAAAAATTTACTAAACAGATTTTATCTTCTGAAATGAGCGCTAGGGGGCGCAACTTCTAGGATTGTTTCGTCATTACCCATCCTGTCCTATTTCATGTGAAGGGGCTCCACTTATATTTTGAATTCCCTTTTACCTTCCATATCTATTGTTCAATTCTTTTTTTAAATAATATGCTCTTTTTCTCGTAGATCAAATATATCTTGACAGAACAGTTGAAGAATCAACACAAAAGTTATGGATACCAAGAATATTTTTTTAAATGGAACATTATATATATATTTATATATATTTATTGGATAGAGTATATTTTCTCATTTTAAATATGTACTGGGTGGCTCGCTCCTACAACTTTTTTGTTTGCGGAGATAATTGAATGAATGTTCATTGTATCAAACTATATTTTTTGACAAGTAACTCAACTTCATTTAAATTTCGGATTCGCCGAAAGTGACATGAACTTTCAATTTTTGAATGGGGCACCTGATATATTTTCAGTCTTTTTTCTTCATTTAAACTTTAGAATACAATCGTATATCATTTTTTGCTGTTTGTATTAGTTTCTTTTAATTAAGTTTTTGAGTTTTAACGTGATATTTTGAATGTTTTAGCCGAATGTTTTCTCACAACCTGATAAATGCGGTATCAAATTAATCGTAATAAAATGTTCTTTTAACTAATCCGACGAGCCACCATGTTGCCTTTAGAAAATAGTGATTTAAATTAAAAAATCACACTTCACATAACTGGAAAATTTGTATCGATGACAGTAAAGTTGTAATTTTCCAAACATTCAAGGACAGTTTCAAATGATGAATGGTTGTTTTCTGATGTCATATGGACACGAAAAAAACTGAAAATATACCGGGTGTCCCATTTAAAAATCGAAAGTTTATGTCACTTCAGGTGATCTAGAATTTGCATGAAGTTGATTTAAAAAAATGCAGTTTTATGCATTAAACGTATCCTACGAATTTCATTCTATTATCTCCGTGATATATATGTATACCGGGTGTACGATATACATATATCATGTATAGTATAACTATACACAAGACAGAAGTCTATCTGAACATTAATAAATTCGCCAGCTGATTGTGGAAAATTCATTATCAGAGACAAGAATGCTGCTGTCAGAATTACCACTTATTGTTTGATATAATGAAATGGAAAATTCAACTGTTATTTTATTCTCACTTGTCGAAGAAAGTATTATATACGGTGTATACATCCAAATTCGACACGTGCCAGCAGAATAAGGGAAGCGGCTGTCACAATGTCCAATTCATATTGCTTGATGTTATTACATCAAAAAATTAGAACCATCAATCTTACTTAACTTGAATGGGGATATTCAAAAAATACAGTTAATTCCATAACAATCAATGACGCTGCAGAATTGCAAGAACAAATTGTACAATCAATTCAATATAGGAGGGAATCCAACATAAAACAGCAATAACATTCATTTTGTAGTTGAGTTGCACTTATCACCTTGGAAAATGAGTTTTACATAACTTTTTCACGCTCAGTGAAAATATCTGGAATTGTAAGCCTAACAGATCTCACATTTATGTGATAGATCGATTAATTGGCATTTTATGATCTATCTCAAGTGTTTTGAAAATCCAATATAGCTACCATTTGGAAAATTTATAATGGCTTCGATATCTTCGAATTTAGTGCTTCTAGAATATTTTTTATACCGTTAAATTCAGAATACCAAATTTCGAAACCTTAGCAGCAATAGTTGAAAATTATCGATTATCATAAGAATTGACGATTTTCAGATTTTTTTCAGGATATATCAGAAAATATGAAAGATATCATATTCTCGATTTCTTTCGATATAAGATTGTCATGAAATTGCGCATTCGAAAAATTTAGCATTGATAAGTTGTTTTCTGAGCATTTGCATAATAGCAAACTTACATGAAATGAATTCAGTTTTTCTAAACAGATATTTTTGCAGAGCCATCTGTTGATTCGAGAGTCGCGAAAATTATATTCTTGATGAGAAGACATATCAGTTAGGTTATAAAAATAACTCAATTTACCTGAACCGGTAGGTCCCAATAACAAAATATTGCTTTTTTCTAATTTCAGTTCATGTGAGGTCCTCTCCAATATATCTGAACCAGTTGACGGTGTTGTCCTAGGACCTAGGGAGGATTCGAATGCTCCAAAATTCATACCCAAAGTGGCATTACCCAAACCAGTGATGTGGGGAGAATCTGAAACATCGTTGATGTCAATTTTATATACATAATTCGAACATGTTGCGAGGTCATGAAATTTTACTTTTATAAATATAGGCAAACAAATATCGTAATATCTTTCCAGAATATAATCAATAGGTAACATTTTAGCATATCTAGAATTCAACATTGACAAACATTTAGGAACATGAAAAATTTGATCGAGTTTGGCACCAAAATTTTTTGAATAAACTGTCTCTCAGTTTCCATCAGATGAAAATTCCGGAGATAGGTACCGGGTGTCCACCTAGTGTGGAAAAGCTCCATAGCGTTAGAAAATGGAGAAAATGTTGGAACCCTGTCACAATATCAAGAAACATATGAATCAAAATAGTGTAATTAAAGATTGAAATCTTTATCCGTGTAATAATGATTCAGAATAAATGTGAAATTACCTCGGTGGGTGACATTTTGTGGACCTTGTTCCATCACAGCCATATCTTGTCTGATATTGAAAGGTTGATTGGGACTATTGTTGTATATCCTTTTGTAATGATTATACACTGCAACTGACAACACCTATAAAAAAGAATTGTCAATATATTAATATGTGAGCTGAGCCAGAGCCTTAAATAATTCAAAGTTTTTTGAAACCGTAGGGTTCTTGTAGGAGGATTAAACGAATATTTAAAACGAAATTTGATAATCGGAGTTATCCAAATTACGATTGAAGCTAGTAATATCAACGAATAGGAAACAAAACGAAAACAATACTGTTCATGGAATACAATGGAATACAAAAACTCTATGTTTAAGGTCAATGATCTACAATTGTTTGCATGTTTCAATAAAATATTGGAGGTCCTGGGAGGTCAGGAAAAACATAAATGTGTGTTTCACACCTCTTCAAAGCATTCAGAATATTGATAACTAAATTGGATGTTGCCTGAATTTCAGATTGTCCTTTCAAGAATCCTAACTGAGAGCTTACTCAGAGATCATGTTGTGATTGAAGAAACTCCGTGATTCTACCAGTCAAAACAATTCCAGTTATTTTCTCTAATATCTAATCAATTCAATGATTTTATTACTTAATCCATACATATCTTGAGCTGAACTATATGATACATCATATCAGACTAGTCTAGATAATTCTCTAATCATTATTGAAATAGGAAATCCTAATATTCAATGCATAATACCTTTCAAATAATTTGCATTTATATTATACAATCGATGTATCAACTGTAACGGAACGGTAACGGTCTCCATGCAAAATATTTAGGATAAGGAATATAATCATTCCATTATCACTATATATTTCAGTAATTCAGTTTTGATCATATCCAATGAAGGTAAATATTTTATTGTAGTGTGGTTTTTCCTCCAAGTGTTCAAAAAAATTGTTAATAACTATTTCCTCCAAACGTTCAAGAAAAGTTTCAATACCTATTTACTCTCCCACTATCCTTATACTGGCTAGGTTTTCCTCTCGTGCATTCGAACACAAAATGGTAATCATATTTTATACTTATTATCAGAGACTTAATAATAAACAGTTCGAATCCCAATTTCTGCAGAATCCTGTGATTTAGATGTAGGATAAAATTTAAATATTCACTTATCAACTTTGAATTATTCAACTTCTACCAGAGCATTAACCTGACAAATTTTTTCACAGAATCTCAGAATCCACTCATGATAATATTGGTGAACATTTCAAAAGAGTACATTTGTTAACTACTAAGGATCTGAGGAATATAAAAATGAGCTATGGTCTTCAATTTAAAGATGGAAAGCCAGATTTTAATGATTCATTATCTGTAGCTCTTGGGTTGAAGGAATTTGAAAATCTCAAAAAAATACGATTTTGTTGTATTAAAGAGCAAGGAAAGTACCATATTATTTCAAGTAAAAATGACTTTTCCTGATTATAACCAAAGACATTTCAAAGACAAATAATAAAACAGTTCCCATCTACAATTAACATTGATAGTCTGAATGACTTTTATTTCGAAATGACAACCATTATGATCCTAGATAAATCTCCCAAGGCCCTCCAGTGCCTAGCTGAAATGGTCACAAATAGAAAATATATCACAGTGCACACTGTATTTTTTCAGCAATCAGGGACACTATATAGGTAAATACAATCTTACATTAAGTTGATTGGTAGTTGTGGTTGCCTTATTTCATTAGTTATTTATTGAACATTTTTCATGTCAGATATGTTTTTAATACTTGGTAGGGGGTGATAGGTCCGCCTTATTCACAACATTTATTTTGCTCCTGGCATGATGACAGAGCTTGGCAGAGCAAGGACAAGCGTTTAGAAATTTACAAAATACTGAAAATATTGCAACAAGAAACTCTTGAATCGAACTTTGTTTCAGCATCGAAAAAATCTTTGGGTAATATGTGCAACAATGAAGTCACATGACATTTTAGAGAGTATTTCTCTAATACATACAGCCATAATTTCAAAAAAAGGGCTTATTGTTTCAGAAAAGACACAAATATGCATTTGGAGTCTATGCATAGTGTAATCAAGTATTTCTACTTAAAAGAAAGACAATAAAACACATTGACAAGGGTTTAAACTTGATATTGAAATATGTAAGAGACAAGAGTAAAGAACAAATTATTAGAATGAGAAAGGGTGAACATATCAAACAAATAAGATTGATAGTTCAGAATCACAAGGAGGCGATTAAAAATAGCAAAGAGTATATAGTATTGAAAATTGGTGAAAACTGGAAAGTTTTCAAAAATCCCGATAGTAGAATCGAAATGCTGTGAACAATTATGTTTGTTCTGTGAGGCGTGTAATCATATGTATATTTTCATCAGAGTGCAAATTTTAAACAAAAAGAAAAATTATGTGCATACATATCCATATGATGATAAAAATATCTACAGAAACAGAAAAACATTTAAATTTGACTGATAAAGACATCTCAATATCTGAATTCTTATCAGTATCAAGAATCAAACATAGGAAGCAGAATAGACCAAACAAAAGAATTGATAATGAAATAAGAAAGTTTAGATTATCATTAGCTTGATTATGACACTAAAATACATGGGTAGGTAGGCATTTATCCACAATAAATAAAGGTGTAGTGTTAGTGTTAGTCAAATTCATGTCAGGCGATTATTGTAATCATACTCCTCGATTAACAAAACTCACGGTAAATATAATAGAAATAAGACTTTAACATTTAATCACGTCACTTTTGGATTTTATTTCACTGTTTTTACACGGCCGTCGGTCAACTAACCACTTCCATTGTTGCGATGTCGCGATATTTTACATTGTGTAAACTTGTCTGGTTTCTAGACCAATGAGAAGCGAGGAAAAACCTTCCCTATCTCTTCAACGCTGTATTCTTAACTAAAATGGACTATAGTCTAGTCTGTTATATGATCAAAGCCCCAACCCAACCCACCTTCTTGGCGTATTCCTGGCCGACGACGTGCCTGTTGAGATAATCATAGATCTTCTTGGGCGGCGGCGGCGGCTTCCTGCCCTGGCCCGCCTTCGCGTCAACGCCGTCGCGACGCTTGCCGTCGGCCTCGCTCAGCACTACGAAGAAGTGGTGGCACTTCTCGCACTTGACGAACCGCGTCGAACTGACGAACGTTTCGACGTGGGTGCACGGGTCGCCGCACTTCGGGCACGACAGCGCGCCCTTCTTGCCCTTGCCGCTGTTGCCGTTGTGGCCGCCCGGGTCGCGCGGGGGCGGCGTAGGGGCAGAGGGCGGCTCGCCGCTGCCGGTGGTGGCGGTCTTCAGCAGGACGACGCCGGTGCAGACGCCGCGGTGCTCGCACGGCTGCCGTCTGGTGTACACCGTCGAGAGGATGCCTGGAAGCGACACACACCGTCACATATGGGAATAGTATATTATTCAACGAGCGTGTAATGATGGCTGTTACTCACGAGAAAGAAGTTTGCGATGTGAGCCGCAGGAGGCGAACGTTGTAGTCGTAATCATTCGAATGAGTAATAGCCATTACACGAAAGTAGAATGCTATACTTTTTCTATGACTGAGTATTCACCTTTCAAGTCAAACAGACGAGATAACTTTTTCTATGACTGAGTATTCACCTTTCAAATCAAACAGACGGGATATTGCAAAGTGTTTAAAAGTGTTTTTTACCGCCAACTTGGTTGCAAAGCAACCCTCGAAGTCTCATTGAGATTTGTATGAGTAAGGAAGACGGGGACCTTAGCTTTTCAAGTGTCATCCGAAGCACTACTCGGCTGGTTATCTTTGAGAGTCCGAAGGATTGAAATCTAGGTACTAAGAATGTTCTACTCCCGCTAAACGATACCATAGAAATAAATAAAAATTTCCAATAGCCGCCGCGGGATTTGTACCCGGGCCCTCTAGACTATAAGCCGGCGATTCAACGCACTCGACCACCAGCCCAGTTTGGAGAATATTTTATTAAAAAAACAAATTTTATCCACGAAGAAATTATTCGTTCTATAATAAATATCGAAAAAGCCGTTGATTAAAAAAAAAGAAAGAAGTACTCATTTTAGATTCGAACCTCCAACCATTCTCGTACTGTATTGCGTATGCAAGCACATATTCAACTGAGCCACGAACAGTTTCCTATTAATAAGAATTCTAACATCACTCAAACATTTGTACGTTTCATTCAAGTAGACAAATCTTGGAATTATACTTCTCAGTATGAAATACTGTGACCACAAGGAGGGAGCTTTATATTCAACTGCTAATTCGTCAAAATAGGCTAGCTGTATATTCTCCGAAAACAAATCCATATTTTTTAGATCTTTCGGGCAAAATAATGATTTTACTTGAACTGGCACCTTGTAGAACTTTTGGTGGAGTTCAGTTGAAATCGTTTTCGCATTCTGAATCCATTTTAACAAAAAGTTAGTTCTGAATCACCCCAGGTAGATAAGTATATTGTCAAATAATGACATTTCATGGCGACTCTGTTTCAAACATTGCACTGCATACCCCATAATAATTTCAATTTTGTACAACTGGTGTCTCAATTGTTCTGTAGGTAATGAATCTACTTTGCCGTTGAGTGGCCGTAGCCCGTTGTGTTAAGGCTCTTACACACGGGGCGTAATGCATCCAGTTACCCAACAAGTCAACAGTCATAGAAAAAACATTTTTTTTACAACCGGTTAAGAAAGTAGCCTTTGACGCTATCCAATCTCAACACACTTAGAATATACCGGGTGTATATTTGAAAACTTTCAAAGCGAATATCTCGCGAAATAAAAAAGTTAGAAAAACGCCGTTTGGCACAAATGCTAAAGAGTTAGGGGGAACTAGAACCACCATATTTCAGTGAAGGGATGAGTCACCCTGTCGGCGCGACACACCCCAACTTTGAAATGTCAAATGGCACTACCTCTTTTGTGATACCTCAAATGAACGGTCTCAGTCAGTAGTATTCACCTGTACAAGACTTTTTTTCCACCCACTACAGGGTGCACGAAAAACAAAGTCGAATTAAATAAAATGAATTGTGTTAAAAGGATATTTTATTTGATCAGATGTTCAAAATGCATTCCATTCTGTTGTAAGCAATACTAGCTCCCCCTAACAAACTTTGCACTGGCTGTGAATAACCAAGGTCTCAATCAGAACAATAACTTTATTTCTGTCGAAACTCTATTTTCATCTACCCAATTACTGAAGAAGAAATGTTTCAGGCGGGCCTCAAACTCAAAAACAAAATGAGCAGTGGAATAGACAATATACCCTATAAAATTTTGAAGAGATGTGTCGAATACATATCCCCTGTTCTATGCCACTTGTTCAATGCTTTCCTACAATCTGGGATTTTTCCTGATAAGATGAAATTGGCAATAGTGATACCCCTGTATAAAAAAGGTGAACAAAATGACTTGACTAATTATAGACCTATCAGCCTGCTATCAGCCTTCTCTAAATTATTCGAAGTAATTATCTCAATGAGGATGATAAACTTTTTCTCGGCATATAATGTATTGAATGATTTTCAACATGGTTTTCTCAAAGGTAGAAACACAGAAACTGCATTGTTTGATTTTGTAGATCAAGTTCATAAGCTAATGGAAATAGACTCTTGTGCTTGCAGTGTTTTATTAGATCTTAGTAAAGCTTTTGACTGTGTTGATCACTTTATTTTACTCCATAAACTCAACAATTACGGAATCAGGGGGAAAGCTCATTAACTCTTGAAATCATATTTGAGCAACCGAAAACAAAAAGTCTGCATCAAACAAAAAACTGAGGTATTTCTATCAGAGTTCACGGATATTAAAAGAGGGGTACCACAAGGGAGTGTGCTTGGTCCCTTACTTTTCTTAGTATATATAAATGATCTTCCTGAAGTTTTCAATGATTCAAATACTGCTGTTGTTAGCTATGCAGACGATTCAAATCTGATTCCACCAGTTGGTGATCATATACACTTAGAAAACACTATCTCAAAAACAATTTCGATGGTATCTGATTATTGCAATGTGAATAACCTCCTTCTGAATACTGCAAAAACAAATTGCATCGTTTTCAAAACTAGCCGCAAAAACATTAACATTCCAGAGTATTTACATGTGAGAAACGATGAAAAATTGTATTTCTCCACACATACAAAAGTATTAGGCATATATATTGATGACAAACTGAACTATGAATTTCATATTGATTTTCTTGCAAAAAAACTAGCCTCGAAATGTTTTGCTTTAAGAGTTTTGAAAAAATACTTGAATTCAGAGGCACTCAAAACTGCATACTATGGGACAGTTTATCCTTTTATGAAGTATGGGATATTAATTTGGGGTGGGAGTTCACTATTGGAACGTATATTCATCATGCAGAAGCGAATTATGAAAACCATGTTGAATATGAACTATACAGAATCTTGTCGTGGTATTTTTAAAGGTCATCAAATGCTTACTGTATATGCCATTTATATATATGTTTGTGTAATTTTTGCATATGACAATAAATCTAAATTTGAAACTGACACATACCAACATGAATACTTCACAAGAAATAAATCGGATTTCGTTTTCCCAAAGCATAGATTGAAAAGCACAGAGAAAGGACCACACTATGCTGCCATTAAATTTTACAACCATATACCCTCGATAATCAGAGAAGACTGTTCTAGGAATAGATTCAAAAAAGTTGTTTTTGATCTATTATGTGACATTGAACCATATTCTTTAGAGGAATTTTTAGTAAAATAACTGAGTGATTGTCATCAATGTACTTTATCATTTTAAGTTTTATTTTTTGTTATATACATGATTTTATCTATACACTTATTAATGTTTTGATTGTTATATTATATCAGATTTAGCTTTTTCAGTTTATCTTAGATTTAAGACGTAATTTGTTATGACCTGAGTTTTTCAACTGTTACAAATTGAAAGCTTCAATAAATTATCTATCTATCTATCTATCTAACTCTTTAACATTTGTGCCAAACGCGTTTTTCTAACTTTTTTATTTCGCGAGATATTCGCATTGAACCCGGTATATGCATCCATTGCCTACAAAATGGGCTTTCAAATGGACTAGCGACATAACTACACTGATATTCTTTCTACACTACACCTAACCACATTGGAAAGCAGGCAGACTGAAGTTGGCCTAATATTTCTATTCAAATTACCGTCAGGCCAATACAATTAGTCAGAACTTATCTCTTTGGTTGGTGAGAGTCAAGCGAAGAGTAACAATGGATGATACATACAAGCAAAGAGTAACAAGGGATGAAAAAACTGTTTTCGTGGAGAACTAATATTCTACCAATTATGGTATATGTTATAAATAGTCCAATGATAAAAATGTTGAGAGAAGCTATTGCATCAGAACTTTTTTTACTAATTATTCCTTGAGGGTCTTCAAAAAGTCTGCAATCAAATATGTATTTTCATCTATAGATTTAAGCCTTGCATGTTTGTTAGTTTTTAGTACTTAGTATTATTTTTGATTGTTTCATTTAGCATTTAGTTTCAAGTTGTTTTTGTATATATATTTAAACATTCTACGAATTTTGTAACTTTTTTAGTTTGAGGCTGGGAAAGGCGAGACACTTTGTCCAAATTCGGGACAGGGGGGGTTTGGAGGAAACAGCAGTGGGCGGTTACCAAATCGTCATAAATCAACGGCTATCCTTGTTCAACGAACGATCTTCTCATCTAGTACGGGTGATATCGCGATTGGCGTTTTTATTTGCATTGCTCGATAATCTAATATGCGAGTAATATTGGGTCTGTCTGCTGTCTCTCAGGTTTCGAGAAAACGAAACTGTCGTAGATCCAAATCAGACTTGCTGCGGATCTTCAACTAGATGATTGTGTATACTAAATCACTTTTTACGACATTTTCTCTAGGCCAAGGACTTTTTTATTCTGAAAAACCCAAAAAGTACGATTTCCTGAAGAACACGTTTTTTATCGTTCCCACCGTTATATTTCTGAAAATAATTGAGCGATCTGACTGTTTTTTTTAAATTGAAGTATACATGATAGCGCTTCTTGCCATATACAATATTGGTGAACAATTCAAGTTCATCAGTTTCTAGAACTGTAGCAAATTTCAACTTGGTATTTTCGGAATAACAATTTTCAGTAATCGAGAAAAAAAATTATTCATCAAAATTTTTGTATACATGCTGCGAACAAAATGGAGCCAATAGATGAAATAAGTTTCCAGAATAAAAATTGCTCATGTTGCAGATATCAACATGATCTTATTTAATGAGACAATACTACATTATCGCGCGCTTGGCGCTCGGCTCTCTCCTTACAGTCAGCCAACTGGTGTTTTTGTTCATAATGTGTAGTCGAGCTTTCTTCAGTATATCGAATGAGTGAAAAATGACATTATTGGTATGAATAAAGTATCTACCTGATTAATCAGTTGGTATTAAATAACTCCATTCATTTTTTTTTGTTGACATTTTGTATACTAAACGTTTGTGTGGTATACTTATATGATTTATCAAAGGTTCATGGTATAATATAATGAATATTGCATTGTTATTAAAAAATCAGACAAATGTTAATTGAAAAGAAAAAACACACGTAGGTTTCGTGGCTTCGATATAAAATTTTAAATCACTCACTGAATATCGAATTTTTTCGTAAAACTGGCAGAAGCCATTCGGTCAACATTCAGAGGACAACTAAAACATTTGTGTTATGCCTCCGTGGAACCAACGAATCTCTCCGAAATATTCGAGGAAAAGAGAAAAGATGGCGTCTATCCCTATTTGGAACTATGTCTAGTTAGGCAGTATCCCCTACCCTCATTTTTTCAAAAAGTTCAAAAGGGGTACTCGTAAAAAATGAACTTCTGAATTTCGTGATTTTATTTTCAATTATGCGTTAAAAGATCTTACTTATGTAGATAGATTCTGAAAATATTTTCTATACTTCTTTAGGTTGGATTTCAAAAATGACGTTGTGTAGATTTCGGGAATTCAATATTACTTCATTTCTGGTATTACCAAAAGTTGCACGAAACGGAAATTATTATGGTTGAAACGAGCAATTTGGAAAATCCATTTCAACGAGTTTTCGAAAACTAGTCCTACACAATAATACACGTTGAATGTATTACTGACACCCCTTCAATTGTTTATATTTTCAAACCATTTGTCGTCATTTAGGTGCTACAAAGGATATTCAACAATTTATTTTTTCGGCAACCGTCCGGAAAGTACGTACTTTCCAGACGATTTTTTTTTGAGAATTGGCATTTTTCCGGCCTAGTCCGGGAAGTACGTACTTCCCGGACTAGGCCGGGAAGAATCACATCGTTGTTGTCATTGTAAATATGAAAATCTTGGTAGTATGGTTTTGATACATGCAGTTGATCATTACCATAGCAGCAAAATAACGACTGACAGCTATCTGACATAAAATTAGCTAACATTTCAATTTTTGAAAGAAATGTGTTTCTTTGATTTGTTATTCTACACGGTTGCCGAAAAAATTGTGTACGCAACACGCCCGAAAACAGTTTTTTTGGACTCGCAGACTTCCAGGACTCGCTACGCTCGTCCTAGAATTTTGTCCACTCATCCAAGAAAACAGTATTTTCCGGACTTGTTACGTAAATTACTATTTCATAAGCCTTTCGCATGTTCAAAAAAAACTTAGGATTCAAAACCACCCTGTATTTGTCTCAATTAAATATTAATCTATAGTGGATGAAAAGTTGAGATAGGGACATGTAAGTCATTTCAACCAATTATAAAAAGTTTCGACAAAAAAATTACCAAAGTTAGCCTATATCTCTGTTATCGTTCGATAAATACCCCAGAAGGACAGATCAATGAAATCAGGTTTCCAAGAAAAATCTAAAAATCCAACAAAATACAGGGTGTTCCATATGAAAAATCAAAGTATCTACTTCTTTGTAGTAGAAGCGGCAACGCCGCATCGTCTAAAATATTTTAGAAGTGTAAATCATATTGATTTATGTATATTGTCAAATTTTCAGGTGGATCCGTTGTCTCGTTATCCAGAAACATCTAATTAACGCTTATCGTGAAAAACCCTGTATTCTCGGATATTATGAATATTATTTCTTTACGAAAATTAATGTAAAATTACTATATTTTTCTATCGCATTCACTCTTGTACTCTTTATTTTATTGATTTTTGAGGACTGCTTTCACTACATATTTTGAATTTTGGATATTCATCCCCCGTTGGTCCTTATATAATAATATGTACCATTTTCAGAATCCTATACATTCCACATGAAGATACAATATCATTTTCTTCTCCATTTGGATTTTCAGATCTCATTACACCTTTGAATTTCAAAATTTCAATCTTGTCCTATGCAAATTCGCAAATCTATCATTACTGCACCGAGTCGTGTGCAGTTGTCCTTGAATCATAACACTAATTATGGTTCCAATCTATGACATTGTGTTGACTGACTCGTTTTTTCATCTTCATATCCTGGAGTATCACCAGAGGCCAATTCACGCTCTGGACTTCTTGTGAAAACACCAGTCCATATTTCGATCTGATTTTTTTTTTTCTGTAGAAAGATGAGGATTGGTCCGATACTATTTGAAAACTGATTTTTTTATTATTCGCCAAATTCGATATGTTCAGGAATACTGGTATACCTTTTTTATTTGATATTTTTGAAAATAAAATAGTATTTCCCTTAGCTGGATCCCTTATCTAATTAATGAAGTCAATGAATCATGGAAATATTGATTACTTTTCGAATGACAAGTTTATAGATAAAGAGTGCTCTATTCGTTATTGCTCACTTCTTTAGCACCCTGTAGTTCAAAAGTTAGACCTTTAGGATATTATGTTCACATATATATTTTTTAAATAGACCTAAGAATTCCTATATTAAAATGCCATTAGGTAGCACCCTGTATATATAGTGTCAATACTCGATTGCAATAGTTATTATTCATACTGTTCCCTCCTTACTTTTACGTATTGAGATCTGTTCAACATTCAAATCATCGCAATGATAAATCCTAAATCGTTCACCGGTAAAGAGAAGCGAAATTTTTCGATATGTTTCTATTCACTCATATTGTATATATATACCTTCTGGGTGTATATATAAATATTCTTATTCGAATATTATACCTATTCCTCATTATGTATGAGAATTTCTTCATAGTGAATAATTCAGAATACTTTTATTTTTCACGCAATGTATAATTATTATACAGGGTGCGGCACCGAAAACGAAACAGATCGAATATCTTATAGACACATGTGTTGTGAAAAAAATGCAAAAACACGTCGATTTGTAAACCAAGGGGGACATCTTTCTACCATAACCTCAACTGTCATACTTCTCTTTTCTCCCCTTGGTCACTATCACCCATACAATTTAAATAGGGAAAGTACTAAGTGTGACACATCACTGAAAAGGTAATTTGAAAAGGAATTCAGCCATGTGAGTGTTCGCTTCGTAACTTTTCATTTTGGCGCCCTCTTGCGGAAAAAAAAATTTTATTCAAAGGTACGAATGTCGTCAAATAACTCCAGAAATGCTCCAAAACCTCAGACGTTTCGAGACTAACTTATACTCATGTATGGCAGTTAATGGAGAACACTTTGAGCAGTTATTGTGAATTATTGTAGTTTGGAATGATTGGAGTAAAATTTATGCAAGCCTTTCCAATTTTTAAGTTCATACACTGTTCATACACTGTCATTTGAGGTTATGGTAAAAAGATGTCCCCCTTGGTTTACAAATCGACGTGTTTTTGCATTTTTTTCACAACACATGTGTCTATAAGATATTCGATCTGTTTCGTTTTCGGCACCCTGTATACATACAGTGTGTACCAGCCAAATGGAATAAATTCGTTAATAAATAAACGGTGGCGTTTTAGGAAAAACGCTCGGACACGTCGATTTGTATCTTTAGTTGCGCTTTTTTTTCAAAAAAAGTTTTATACAGGGTGTGTCATGCCACAGTGGCCAATATCAACTTTCTTATTTTAAATGCAACACCCTGTATTTTATTTCATTTTTAGATTCTTCCTGAAGAGCTGATTTCGTCGATCTATCATACTTGGGGTATAGCGCGTAAGATTACAGAGATCGAGATTTTTCAAATTTAGGAATTTTTTGTGCCGAAACTATCCATTCTTGCTCAAAACGGCTTACATGTCCCTATCTCAACTTTCCATTTACTATCTACTGACATTTAATAGAAACAAATAGAGGGTGATGCAAAACTCAAAATTTTGAACCACCCGTATTTGTTTCAATTAAATATCGATCGATAGTAAATGGAAAGTTGAGATAGGGACATGTAAGCCGTTTTGAGCAAGAATAGATAATTTCGGCACAAAAAATTCCTAAATTTGAAAAATCTCGATTTTTCACACCCTATATCTCTGTAATCTTACGCGCTATACCCCAAGTATGATAGATCGACGAAATCAGCTCTTCAGGAAGAATCTGAAAATGAAATAAAATACAGGGTGTTGCATTTAAAATAAGAAAGTTGATATTGGCCACTGTGGCATGACACACCCTGTATAAAAACTGTTTTTTGGAAAAAAAGCGCAACTAAAGATACAAATCGACGTGTCCGAGCGTTTTTCCTAAAACGCCACCGTTTATTTATTAACGAATTTATTCCATTTGGCTGGTACACACTGTATAGTATAAAACATATTTACTAGCAAACAAACTGATGCATATACATTTCTATTTCCTATTCTAATTTCATAATATCACCCGTACTATCGATTGTATCGTGTTTATAATCTACTTCGTTGAGTTTCACCAGGGGGCGCAAATATCATCGGATAATTCGTGCGTATTTCTGACGTTGTAGAGCCTCGGCTCTTGACTTCCTGTGAAGACACTAGTCCATATTTTGATCTGATTTTATGTGTGTGGAAAGATGAAGGTTTGATCCAGGGAGGATGCTATCTGAAAATTGATTATTTGATGTAGAAATATATTTTTTTTATTCGCCAAATTGGCTATGTTTAGATATATTTTTATATATTTTCTTTTCGAAATTTCGAAAAAAGAGATAGTATCCTCCCTAGCTTGATCCTTTATCTGCATGATGAAATCAAAAAATCATGAAAATATTGATTGGTTTTCAAATGAGAAGTCAAGAGCGGGAGTGCTGCATTCGGTATTCTGCGCGTCTCATTGCCCACTCTTAAGTATTTTTATTTTCGTGTATTTTACAAAGTTGTAACTTATGATGTTCCCGTTACTACCAAATAAATAAATGAATAAATTTACCTTTTTCGAGGAATGTCATTAAGTGACAGCATTCACAGGCTGTACGTTTTTCGAGCTCTACCATGGGGATCTCTTCGCAAAAATGATTGTTTGACAATTTTGACCAGCTGTAAGATTCGATCATATAGTTTTATACGTCATGCTAAAATCCAATATGACTCCCATAAGAAAAATCAAATTTGAGTTTTGTATCTCTGACATCAAGAACGCCTTAAAAAATATGATAACAGATTTAGTTTCCTTGTAAAAGAGTTCCTAGGAATGTCCTACGTGAAAACGTCTAGTTCTCTTCGTTTTCGTTTAAAAAAATAATAACGAAAATTACAGAATTCCGTTTATTTCCAATAATTCAAATTTTTTTTCAGACGGTTGTTCAGCATAAAAATGCGCAAGTTTGTCCCAATTCTGACCTCATATCTCTTATAATAACTGAGATATCCATGGTAGAGCTCGAAAAACGGGCAAACTGTATTATTGAAAATTGAAAACAAGTTGTATATGTTTCGTCATATTCGAGCCGACATTTTGTTTATTTTTCCTCTGACAAAAAGTTCATGATGCATTATGACCGGAATTATGAACACCTGCCAAATTTAAATTTAATCGGACTATAAGTGGGTCAAAATTAATTTGCAAGATTCACCCGGACAGACAAGGAAACGAGTTAGGCAATAAAAACATGGTAATAAAATATGTTCATTCATGTCCCTTTTCATCAGTTCACCCTGTAGTACTTTTCACGCATCAATAAACAGACATAAGATGCCATGGTCACACTGGCTAGCAATTTTTCTGCACAAAGGTTCGACGCTCTACTTATTTCGTTGGCTTTTTCAATGAATTTGCCTCGGTATTTACTTAACAAAACTTGAATACTTTCCTATCTGATTAATCACAATAATAATTATGAGCAACCATATTCTTACAAGAAGGCAATAAAATAATGGGTGATGGTGAAAACATAATTCGAATTTCAAGTTCGTCAGTATTGAACTACAGAGATATTTCGAAATTGTTGTCCGAGGTCAGTATCTCCTCGACTACAACCTTGACCAAGTATAAGATTTGTGGAACAAAAATAGTCATTCAGATAATCGTTCGTGTTGAGTTCAGTTCGCTTTTCAAGGAATACTATTTATCCAAGTTTTCTCATTTGAAATACAAGATAACACATATTTTCAAACTTAAAAAATGGTCTACTTTCCTTCCAACTTTTGAGGAAAATCCTTATATACGTCTATCTTAATTAATGATGCATATGACACAATATATATTTTTTAGTGGAAACATGGGTCACATGATACCTGATTTGAAAGATATTGCGATTTTCTACCTGAAGATATAAACATGACATTGTTTATATCATAAAATTCATTTAAATTTCGTTTAAATTACGTTGGTGACCTGCATCAAAAAATCAATGAAATATCCAGGAATTGAACTCCTTTCTGACGTTTTCTTGAATTTCTGGGGTTATCTTTGTAATGTCCGTTCTGACGTTCTACCCACTCAAACCGAGGCTTTAACCCATGAGAGAAAATGTTCAGGCAGGAATTTCAACAAGATTATGGGACATTATTTTTTTTAAATCAGGTTGCCGATATTTACAGTTTCAATAACTTGTTACCAGAACTAGACCAATTGTTTCTCAATAGGGATGATTTATTGTTGATAAATAAAACTACATATTTGGATTCGATTCTAATAAAGTTTCAGAGAAGAAGATTATTTGGATGGTTACCAATGTCTTCTGATTTGACTCTTTTGAAATTATTTTTATCAACCAGAAAATTTCCACAAATAATTTCAGAAATAAAAAAAAACTTTAGCACAGGTCGTCAATATAGTTAGTTTTATGAAATGTAATTTGACAGAGTTTAATAAAATGAACAATGTTGATTGACCCTGTTCAAATAAATATTTTAATGTTTATATCGTCAGACAGATAATGAGAATACCTTTCAAATGTGGTGTCACGTGACCTCTGTTTCCATTTGAATAAACATCAATTGCGTCATATCGCCCAAACCGATAATGTAACCTCTCTCAATATAAAGTGACCATCAAAAGTTATGTTTGGTGTATTTTACGATTATTCTTGCATTTGTATAATTTCATCTAAATAAACGAAAAAAAATTTCAATATGTCCTTTTACGAACTGACATGAAAATAATGGGATATCGTACTCCAGCTTTCAGGAGCCAAATGAATACATGTTTCATCTGTGAACTGTCATTTCATAATTCACAAAGGGAGAGTTCATTACAATCGTATGTAATTTTTGCAATTTGCATGTGAAAACTAGAATATTTTCCTGAAATGCATCCTTTGATCGACTACAAAATATTGAAATTCACATTATTTCACTAATAAATAAGCTATAGGATCAAAAAAGTAAGATGCAACTCCCATTCTTGTTAAAGAATCAGTTTTTCCTTTTAGTAAGCATAATACTAATACTGGTGCAATTATTGAAAATTATTTTAAATAAATTGAAATTCCTGGAGATGCAATAAAAAAATCGGACTGACATCGTAAATATGACAATTTGGATGGGATATCTGGTGATCTCATTTGAACCATATTTTGATTCAAGTTAAAGAAATCACCTTTTGAGTGATTCCAAATGAATTTCAATCAACTTCCCTGAACAGGATAAATAAGTGCACTTTCGACTGCACCTAATATGTATATATAAAATTATACAAATAGCTGAAATAGCCAGGCAAAACTTGTAATCAAGTACTTGATGACTTTTTTTGTTAGCAGAAAAAAACCCAATGGTGGCTGAATTTATGATATAGAAATGGTGGCTCCAAGATTATGGAATTAAATTGTGGGTAGCAGATTCAAAAGCTTACCTCCATATTAGATTACATAATTTGTATCTGCTGCAAACTTTTGGATCTGTTACTCACAGAATAACCTAGATCAAACAATGATAAACATTATTTTCTCCTTTTCAGTGCATTTGATCAAATGCTTGTTTTAGGAAATATTTTTTACTTTATTCTTTTTCTCACATTGTAAGTAGTAAGGTCTATGCAAGGGCCTAGGTCACCATACTACAGGTTTTTATTTTCTTGTTGGCATTTTTCTCAACAATAAGTACTTATTCATTGTTTTCAATTTTTGAAAATATTTTAATTTTTTTTATAACAAACCTCAAAGCTGAAACACAGTGAATCACATTTTAATTGCAGTTTCTGAATTTGGGATTAAGGATTTTTGATGCTATTAACTTATATGAAACAAACATAATTGCAAAAATACTTGTTTATATTATGTTTGTTCCCCAGCATTTCTCCATGCATTTACTCCTGAAATAATATATCCTTGAATATATCCTTGCATAGGTATCTCGGTAGGTATATCTGACAGTTTTGCCTGCAATGGGTACAATTATATCAACAAAAATTTTTTTTTGTGATTTTAGAATAGGAAGTTTGGGAAGTTTAGAAAGTTACGTCACATTTTTTGGCAATATTAGAAATGCTGATAACTTCTCAAATTCTGTAAATATACCTGAATATGTGTAAGTTGAAACTCAAGAGGAGAGGAAACAATATTAAGAGACAAGGAAAACAAAATGTTGTTATGCATGAATTATAAACTTTATGAATCATGCATCAAATAAATAGATAGGTATTGGTTGGTAAGTATTGATATGATTCTGAGATTGATTCTGTTTGGAGACTAGATTCATATAAGACAGATATTTCAAATTATAGTACCTACTCAAGTGGCAACCTTTGTTTACTATAGCCACAATGTATTTCATAAATGTAATCTTCATAATTTATACAAGTAAATGTAGTAAGTAGGTACTTTGAACTCAAACTCACCATGTTGTAGTTTGGTATTTCTTGCTATGGAAGTATATTTTCCCACAGTAGCAAGACTGCACCTAACACTGCTCATTTTAAAACTTTTCTGAAACCTTTGCTTCTATATGCCTCTTGTATTTGTCCAATTCACATTCATTAGTTGTAGTTTTGTTGAAAATCCTTCAAAAGTCAAGGTTTGAATGTCATGACGCAATTTGAAAAGTAAATTCAATTCATCTATGATTATTTTATAAGAAGGAATATAATTAGATTTCAGATATTATTTTGGAATTGTTAATATTGTCAATGAATGAAAAGTGGATAGTTTTCACTGAAATTTCGATCAACTGTTGATGATAAGCAATGATTTGATTTTGATCAAGGTTTACGTCGAAAGTTTATTTTTGAGCTGTCAACATCAACAATAACATTGCTACGTTGCCAATGCAGCAAACTTTCCTTATAGATACAATTTTAAAACTGGCATGGTTGGTCAATCGTAGTTCATGTTGAAACGAATTCGCTTTTGTCGGAAGAAAGTTAAAAAAATTTAACTTTATTGCCGATTTCCGCAGAATTTGTCCAAATGGAATAGGGTTATATTAAAAAAATGTGTTTAAAAATAACAGGTGTTTACTTCACAGGAGTATGAAGTTTGTTGGAAATATCTCGAACGAAACGAACTGTCTCTATCCTTTGTTTCCACTCACGACATTGAGGGATGGAGAAACTCTTCTTTTAGCGATTGCCCGCTTCAACATGAATTAGGTTTTTCGACAATCCAATCAAATTTGCGGAATCGGATAAAAATAATCGCAATCGTTTTAACATGAACTAGGCTTTATTCCTCCATGTCCCTCATGTCGAAGAATATATGGTGCGAGGTTTTTTTTGATAAAACTTATACCGTTTTCGAAAAAAAATCCAAATAACCTCAAAATTTGACCTTTTGATCCCGAATATAACTTTTGAAGCACACATGGGATCGATGGGGAGTTTTGTAACTTTATTCGTAGTTAAACCCCCCAACTCCACCATTTTTTGGTTTTCCGAGAATTTTTGTTACTTTAAATGTCTATATTGACCGGAGTACTAGGTTAATTTGTACTGGGTACTACTACTCGTGCGCGATGCGTACTCGGCGCGCAGCGATCCATCTCCTGTCGGTTTTTTCCGCGAAATTTTGGCGGGAACAGAAGAGATACGTCGGTTTTCGTGCGCTTATCGTTTACTCTTGTTTATAGTTGTATTTATGGAGTATGGTCAGGAAGAAAAATATTATTAAAACCTATTTGTAGACTATATCTCATCAAAGTTCATTTGTGGGGGAACCTTTGTATAGTTTTTGTTGGTAGCTAAAATTTTTGGTGATTTCAGAATATTTGGGAAACACATTTCCTCAATGAATAAAGTTCATAAATGTATTCACATATAGCTCAACGGCACGAAATCGAATTTGCTGCAATTATGACCCTAAATTCCGTCCAAAAAAATATTTTTTCTTGCAAACTCTTCTTATAACTTATCTTCAACCGCGAATTTAGTTGTTGGACATAGAAAACAAAACATTATTATTCCATTCCAATTAAAATATAGAATGTAACAGTGAATTTTATATACATATACTTAGTTTTAGATATTTAACAAATTGTCAACAGTCAGCAGAATCAGCTGAAGAAGATTCGAATAATATATTTATTGCAAGAATATATATTATATTTTTGGTCGTAGAAGCCGCTGATGGTCTGGTGAAGTTTTTGGCAGAGGCCATTCGTTTTTTATTATTATTCTTTTATTTATTATCCGTATAATATAATCAACCTGCTGATTGATAAGTAACCTCTGTTAAGGGCAATGAAAATGAAACCTGGCATCACTGGGCCTGTGTCTACCAATTGACGGTTGACGTTTAATTAACGTTTAGGAGGAGAACTGAGAAGAGAGAAGAAGAACTAGAAGAAGAGGTTAGAGTTGAGTTAGGTTATTGAATGTGCGGGGTTTCTTAGGTTTCTTCAAAAATTCTAATTACGTGAAATGGCATTCAATATTTTGAGAAAACTCGTGAGTATTTACTCCTGAAGGGATCTGTGAATAACATCGTTTTTGAATTGTTCGTTATTCTATTCAATAACAAATTTCCCTTATTTTGTTAATCCTTGTGACTAGGACAGTAATTAGAAATTGACTAAAGTTTTGGAAATATTCGGCATGAAATCATTAAAACGGCTTTTATCGAAAGTTTTGGATTCCTTCATTGATAGTCCTAAGCATGCTAATCCAGAAATTATAAAAGTCGTAAGTGGTTATGTAACTCTGATCTTGGGACTTTTTTCATTTGACAGCATCACATGTAATCTTTCCATTTCAGACTTCTTCGAATAATTTGGGAAGCAGACTCTATAGCACTGAATTGAAGAAGTGTACACTTATTCCTGGAGATGGAATTGGTCCTGAAATATCTGCTGCTGTGCAAAAAATCTTCAGTGCTGCAAATGTCCCTATTGAGTGGGAGGCTGTTGATGTGACCCCAGTCAGGGTAAATAAATAAATAATATTATGATTTCTGTATCAATCATTACTTTTCTATTATTAAATAATTCTCCATGAGGTTCAGGATACATTTTATACACAGGTATTATGAAAATTAAAATTTGGGTTCAAAAAATATTATATTTAATGATATTTTTACTGGATTGAATATCTTCACTGTTTAGTTTGTCACCAGGAAATGTCTATGGCCAGCTAGTATTACTTTTGAAGCAAAAGTCATCTTTTAAAACCAGATAGATGAAAACTGATGGCTGTGTCTGGGGGTCAATTTTTATGACAAACTCAATGGTGAAAACCACATATCAATATCTATCATCGTTTCTGATTCACAGCATGTTTTTTGAAAGTGTGCATTTTCGAAAAATTGCTGAAAAAGTGCCGTAACTTTTATCCTGTTGAGAACTCTTTGTTTCTATGAAAACATATTCAAAGCACTTTATTACTTAGAAATCAATAGTTCAAGTAATTTATTTTATCATATATCAATAATTATTAATGAAAAAACATTTTAATGAGACTACCTGGATATTCCTGCATACTTTGATAGAATCTAAAATTACCATTCCAAAAATTTAGCACACTTGATGTTTCACTAGTTGCCTTTGAAATGCACAGCTTTTAGGTTCTTTCATGTATGTACTTAGACTAGCAGCAAATGTTTACTGGTAACTGTCAAATATCTAAGAAAGCTGTTAACAGCAGTAATTAAAACTCATATTTTCAATAAAACTAACAACAATGTATACTATGTTAATCACCTTTACTGCTTTAATCGAAGCAAATATTTACTGGTAGCTGTCAAATTTTGTTCAAGCAGTAAAGGCGCTCCTCAATTGGTCGTTTTTGTTCATTTTTCTCAAACACATTTGTGATGAAGAATGAGAATTATAAAATATGGAATATGATAATCTGTTTCTAAGTAGTGAATATAGTATATGTATGTATATATTGTTAGTTCTATAGAAACTATGAGTTTTACTTAATGCTGTCAGCAGCTTTCTTGACATTTGACAGCTATCTGTGAACATTAGGTGCGTTATATTGGTTTTCTTTTGGTGGCGGTGGTAGGAATAAAACAACATCACAAGACGTCAACCCTTCCACAATATTCTTCCTGTCATTCCATCTGAGCAAACGGAATGAAAAGTTGCAACTAGTTTCAGAATAATGATCAAAAAAACGACCAGAATCGACATTCCAGTAGGGGAATCTTGCAAATAAAATGCAACCTTTTATCGCCGCGTCGTCCAAAGCCTACTTGTTGAAAGTGTGCTCTTCAAAGTCTACATGAAAAATTTAAAAACTGTGCATTTCAAAGGTGACTCTAGTAAAACATCAAGTGTGCTACATTTTTGGAATGGTAATTTTAAGTTCTATAGAAGTATGCAGGAAATAATACTGGTTGTCTCATTTGAAAAAATGTTTATTTTTTTAATAACTACTGAAATATGATTTGAAAAAATAATTTACTTGAACCATTGAATTCTATATAAAAAGTGCTTTGGAAATGTTTTCATAAAAACAAAGAACAGGAAATAAGTTACAGCAACTTTTCGAAAATGCCTAATATGCTGTCTTTACCACTGAGCTTATCATAAAAATTTCATTACTAATTTATTACCATGTCCCCGAATTTTTTACCCTTCATTTTGACAATTCCATTATTTTGATCTCAACATAGCTGAACCAAAATCAAAGTATCCCTGTATAGAAATTTCATTCATTCCATACTTCATCACTAATTTATATCTAATTTATTACCACATTGGCGAATTTATTACCCTTTATTCGAACGAAAAAAAAAGTTATTAAATCCGCCAATATTACCTCATTACCAAATTGGTAATAAATTAGTAATAAATTACTGCACAACTGTGATTTTGAAATTTGCAAATGAGTCTGCTAGATTTATTGGCATCATTGGACCTCATTTATAAAAAAAAATTTCTGTTACAATTATTTAATGCTTATTAACATATTCATCACCATATTTGTGAGCACAGATTTTGTAGTATCCATTTTACAATTATGGCAGTAGCACAAGTGGATTTGATTTTGATAATTGTAAAATAGAGACTGATTTCTACTATAAAACTGGAAAATTATGCAGAACATTGACTTTTTAAAAATTTCTTTTCAATATCAATGTCAAACTCATACTATTCACCAGAAATGAAAATCTCACAAACTCCTGAATGATAGTTAAGAGATTTATAAATAAAAATGCATTTCATCACTAAGCAATGGTGGCATTACAATGAGTTACTTCAGTCCAAGTTAAAAACTCTAAATTTATCAAATTATGTCACCATCGGGGAGCTACATCCAAAAAAAGAAAAAAAAGGCAGTTGGCACTTTCAAATCCCGAGAAAATAATCAAATACAAATTACTGATTTTCAACTTTCAGAATCTATCCATCAACGAACTTTGCGATTCTGCACAATCAATCAGTAGATCGAATACAACAATATACTGAAAATTCAGACAATAAAAATTATCTCCTGAACGACATATTGATTATTATCACACACAGTCGCAGTCAAACTATAATAATCAAATATTCTTCGCGGATTCATTCTGAACTACTTGCTGGTTCCTTTCAACCTAATTTCAACACATTTGATAGAAACGACGGTTTCAACACAATAGAATAAAATATAGTAGAATTCATTAATCTAACAATATTAAGAAATAGCATAAGAGGAACAAATTGAAATTGAAAAGTGTAGCTGAAACTAGAACATTTACCATAAAATAAATACAATAACGTAAATATACAGAAAATATTAAAGAAATAAGAACAGGGACATCAAAAATCAAGATCAAACAGAGTACCATGTTGCAGTTTAGACTCAGATTTAGAGACATTAATTCAACCAGTATTTTCAAAACATTCAATGAGATATGTCAATTTTTAGTTTTCTCTTTGAAATTATTCCCATTATTCTTGGTGATTTCTAACAGATTTCTATACACTGGTTCTGATTTGTATCTTGATTCATGAACATGAACTTCACTATTCTGTAAATGATCGTTTTCATTTCTATGGACTGATGTGATTAAATCCAATGTATAGGGTGTTTTTCAATTGAGTGTAAATATTTGAAGGGGCGATTTTTGGGCACATTTCAAAAAGAAAACTTCGCACGAACGTATGACCTAAACGTCTTAACTTTTGAGATATAGGGTGGGGAAGTTTCCAAAAATAAATAGTTTTATCAATATATATGATACCACTTCAGATATTTTAATGGACTTTGGCATGCATGCATTTCTTAATGTATCACAATATTTTTTTATATCTTCCAGTGGCGTTCGTACCAAATTTCACCACCCTATTTGGATGGTACGCTACTGATTTATCTCAAAATTTAAGTTATTTCTGAAATACCCAATCATTGCCGAGCAAATATTATATTATAATTAATAGCATCTCTCGAATTTATTCAATCCGAGTCACCAGACAAAATATCGTTAATACGACAATATCACAATATAGGTTAGGTATTGGTTCGTATGAAGTTTTCTGTTCAAAATGGGCCCGAAAATTGCCCGCTCAAATATCAACATTAAATTATTTACTTCATATTTATAAAAAATTATATAAATCTGACCCTCCAACTAAATTTTTCGGAACACATTTATTTACTATTTAATAAAATTGGCGAAAAAGTTGGGTATTTCTATAGAGTTTGTAAAAACCTTTCCTTATGGGGAAAGATTTTGTACAATACAATTATATTCTCACATTCCCACTATTGTATGTCAATATCTATTTCTTTCTGCAAATACTCCAGAATAGAGCAAAGATAGTTATTCTCAGATGCTTGAAAGTGTATAATAACTTGCCGTTGATAGTTGAAACTTCACCAAATGTTGTAGAAGTCAAAACTAGATTAAGGCGAATGTACTTGAATATTTAATAACATTGTGTATGTTCTTGAAATTAATTAATTGTTGATGATATGTTATGTAACATAATAACTATTGAGCTGAATAAACATCTATTAATGATTAAAATAAGACCTGGTGGCACTATCCAATTGTTTCGGAAGAAAGATCCTTGATTTGAAACAATTGACTTTCAGCTCATAACGTGTGGTTCCCATATACAACGATAAAGGAGCTACCGTCGAAAGATATTTGAAATATTTGGTTTAATCATTTTAGATAAATATTCGCATCTTAGTCATTGGAAAATGGCTACATAATATTGTTAGAAACAATAAGAATTAATTTGGAATCAACGATTCATACTTCTGTGTTGACACCTGCAGTAACCTGTAAATTTGGTTGAAAACGCTGCTAAACTTGGCGAGATTTACCTACCTAATGTCACGTTTTATCGAAGTAAGCGAAATCAAGAGATTTGGGACCAGGCCCAGAATAAGGAAGTGCATTCACCAGTCCATATATCTCTCATCTATTTACTCCGGTGAAATTAGCCCTAAATGTAGGGGTACCCTTGCATAAATTCCCAAGAAGCTGGAAATTTACATGAACGTTAGGAATACTATTATAATGAGATTGTCAAAAGTCCTCCTCAATCCCATAAGTGCAAACAAATTTATTCAAGGTCAAAGTTCGCGAAAATATTTTTCTGAATTTTTTGAGAAACGCCTACTTATATTATGAAAATAATAAAAATTATATTATTATTATGTACAAAAACTGACTGTATACTTTTTACCCTAATATTCATTGTTTCAGAGAAAAAGCGATTCGAAAATTTACTAAAGTTGTATTCCCCATAATATGCATGACTGCGCTGCCTATATACACCATTGGACGCATAATATCACTGAAACTATTAGTCTCAGTGACTTATACATGAATATTGAATTATAATTTCAAAAATATAACGATTTGCCTCAAAACGTATCTTACAAATTTTCTCGGCCTTTGGTATGTGCGCATCTGATAATGAAACTATGTTGTACGAGGCAGCAACAGTTTTTCATCGCCCACCTCATATCTTTATCGAATATGTTGCAGACAATTCAGACATAAATATAAATACACTAGTCGGTCATATACGCTTCACATAATAATGAGTATTATTTGAATTGTCCAAACAGTTCAATTCTTCAGCAAAAAATTTCGCCGCAAAAGCTCGTGTTCCAATACAGGTTTATCAAAATAATGGCATAGTGTATTGTATCAATGATTCAACGTAGGTCCCCGTTCTTCCATATTCTCTCAGTTTTTCATTAAACTGATGAAGTAATGACCCAGTGGTTTAATCGTCATATTCAAAATAATTATAAGATACAGTTTCGTTTATTACCTTTTCAATAGTGATGATAAGATTTACATCCAAGAATGATGAAAATAAGACCTGGTGGCGCTACTGTTCAACTGTTTCAGCAGAAAAATCCTTGATTTGAAACAATTGAATTTCAGTTCGTTACGTGGGGTTCTCTTATATAACAATAGAGGCGCTACCGTCGAGAGATATTTGAAAAAAAAACTGTTTCAATTATGTTCGATAACTATTCGCATCAAACTCATTGAAAAATGGCTACATGAAACTGTTGAAAACGATTAGACGTCATTCAGAATCGGATATTTATACTTTTGTGTTGACATCTGTAGTAACCTGTTAATTTGAATGAAATCGCTGCTTCACTTCAGCGAGATTCACCCACGCAATGGGTTATTTTTTCTATTTTGGTTGTATAATGAAGTCATTGTGCAACGCAAATGCGTGTCGAAATAGCCTCTATTTCGATACGCATTTTTTATTATTCGGAGATTGGTACAATCGAACTGTCAAATGAAAGTCAGAAGAGTTAGGCCCAGTTTACTTCTGAGCGATTTGGATTTGGTGATATTAGCAGTGAAAAACTCAATGTTTCGAGTGGTGAATTTCAATTCAGAGTGTAATTTGATTCAAATTGATCAACAAAAACAATAACAACATTGAATTTTTCACCGCTGGGTATTGCATTAATCAAAATCGCTCAACTGTAAACTGGGCTTTACGCTTGTGCGCCAGATTTCAATTATTTCAATGTCATCATTGTTACCAATCGAAGAAGTTTCTGTTATTTATCGATATTAAATCCATTTTTGTCTTAAAATCAATTCAAAATAGATAAGATGTTTCTGTATTGAATCCATTTTTTTCTTCAAATTAATTCAAAATAGAAAAAATTACATATGACACACGTTTTATAAGACACGTTGTCGCACTTGTTCACTTGGAGGACTCCTCGCTTATCTCGTCGTACTCCCAACGCGTGCGACAAAATAGCGTCTTATAAAACTTGTATCATAATATACTATTTTCTATTTTGGTTGTATAATAAAGTCATTGTGCAACGCGAATGCGTGTCGAAATAGCCTCTATTTCGATACTCTTTTTTTATTATTCGGAGATTGGTACAATCGAACTGTCAAATGAAAGTCAGAAGAGTAAGGCCCAGCTTACTTCTGAGCGATTTGGTGATATTAGCAGTGAAAAACTCAATGTTTCGAGTGGTGAATTTCAATTCAGAGTGTAATTTGATTCAAATTGATCAACAAAAACAATAACAACATTGAATTTTTCACCGCTGGGTATTGCATTAATCAAAATCGCTCAACTGTAAACTGGGCTTTACGCTTGTGCGCCAGATTTCAATTATTTCAATGTCATCATTGTTACCAATCAAAGAAGTTTCTGTTATTTATCGATATTAAATCCATTTTTGTCTTAAAATCAATTCAAAATAGAAAAAATTGCATATGACACACGTTTTATAAGACCCTATATTGTCGCATGCGTTGTTTGGAGTACGACGAGCGAAGCGAGAAGTGCATGGTCTTATAAAACTTGTATCATAATATACTATTGTCTGCTTTTCTGTGTCGTGTAATCTACACCACACTCGAAATCAGCTGATTTTCAGTGCAGTTATCCTAATGATATTCAGACGAATGAGAAACTTGAAAAGTGACGTAAATGTTTGATGTTATTTATGATTGTTGATTGATAAATTATATCATAGTTTGTGATAACTAAATGGTGAATTCATCATCTGAAGACTATTAATCAATCATCAACAAATCTTCATACCGGATATGAATCCACATTCCACCCATTCAATACCCACCAATTTTTAAAAGAAGAATCAATTCATCAACCTCTTCCAAAGTGGCTATTTCATCGCAAATTCTGAATTCAATTATTCCAAGATTATACCCATTTAGAATCGATTTGATGTTCTCATGAATTTGTTTAGCTTGTTTACAGGTAACCTAACCACACAATTTTTAAATTCATTTCGAGTGTATTTCACACTTGGTTCGGACTAGGTGGAGATAAACTACACTGGTGTAGAATACACCTCGCGAAACGAATGCTCGAAAGTGGTGCAAAATACATGAGGTGTATCACGTTACACACGTTTTATCGAAGTAGGTGAAATCAAGAGATTGAAAAGTTGTAATACATACATCGTGACTGTAACGTTTTGCTTTCTCCAATGCTCAAAGTAAAGTCGTGTTATAGTATTGTAATTGCCAGCGGCGAAATCTTTTGCCTAAGAAACTTATTTCATTCGTAGTGACTCCTCTAGTAAAAGGTTCTCATAGTGACAATTTGAAGAAGCGTATTATTACCATTTATTTACATTTATGTCAGCATTGTCTGCAGCATATTGAATAAACGTGCCGCTTTCTGTTGGTAAGATATTATAGACCAGTGCTGAAGCCTTTGAAAATGGTGAAAAGTAAAAAAAAATATATATAGTAGGATGAATCCCATTGGAAACGAAAGATAATATAACAAAAATTGAAGGAAAAATAATTTACGGGCGATCTGAGGTCTGGAAGTGGGAGGGGGGTTCAAGGGTAAAAAAGGTTTATCTCGATTTTCGGCAAAAAGTCCTATCAAATAACCATCAAGTTTTTAGTTATTTTTTACAAAACAAAAAATATTTTTTACACGAAATTTGGTGAAAACTTACCTTTTCATGTCCCAAACACACTGTAATTTTTTTGATTTGGAATATTTATTTTTTCACCATATTTTGACTCAATGTCGAAAAACCACCCTAATTTTTGAACGAAAATTCTCACGTCAAGATCTGCTTTTTTAAAAAAGTCGGTGGGCTTTTTGTTCGTTGAAATCTCTACTTTCTGATGGTGTAAGAAAAAATACACATGACTATGGAAAATTTTCTCATAAAATGCAAAAAACGAAAAAAACAAATACGAATTTTTATTTATCATTTTGTACAATTTTGAGCTCTTCATTGATTTTTACACATTAATTATTAAAACTGCAATACAACATCTGGATTTGCCAGAAAAGGATAGAAAAGTATCGTAAATTCATTAGTGGACGATAAAAATTTGTCAAATTTGGCCAACATTTTTTATAAAAATGATGCAAAAAAAGGATATATCGAGAAAAATGGATTACAATTAATCAAATCTATTTATAAATGTACACATGATAATATAACACTGAATCATTTAAGATTTCGAAAATATCAATTCGCAAAAATCAAATCATCTTTTATATTGGCAAATCTCCCACCCACCAGCGCAACAGTACAACATTGTTACAGAGCATATTATCAGCTTCAAACGTGGCTGGGTAACGAACTGAGGGCAACAGATTGGGGCTGGAAGCAACATCAACGTGGCATTATGCCCAAATTCACAGAAAAGGAATTAATTCCGTAAATATTGCTCAAAACTATTTGCTGCTGCTGTGAAACTGGATGTAACATTTTGAAATCTGGAACTTACGAATAACTTGATGATTCAGATGAAATTGTGGATGAAGAACTAAGGCAGAATGGAAATAATATTGGAGACGAAGCAGACGGTGGTGGTCTTGAAGATTTTGAAGATTTAGATTTACTAGAATCGGGAAGGTTTGTCGAATCTAACGATGAAGAAATGTCATCAAATAGACAAAAACTATAGCTGATGTTTTATGGATTTTCATTTTTTTTTGTTTATCAATGTAACATGAAATCTTACGTATTTTGAATAATTGAAGTGTAAAAATCAATGAAAAGCTAAAAATTGTACAAAATGATCAAATAAAATTCGGATTCGAGTTTTTTCGTTTTTTTATTGCATTTTGTCAAAAAATTTTCCATAGTCATGTATATTTTTTCTTACACTATCAGAAAGTAGAGATTTCAACGAACAAAAAATCCACCGATTTTACCAAAAAAGTAGATACTTTGACGTGAGAATTTTCAATTGAAAATAAGGGTGGTTTTTCGATATTAAGTCAAAATATGGTGAATAAATACATATTTAAAACCAAAAAAATTATGTTGTGTAAAAGGTAAGTTTTCACTGAATTTCGTGAAAATTTTCTTTTTGTGAAGGATTGAAATAAAAAACTCCCACTTCCCAACCTCAGATCGCCCGTAAATTATTTTTCCTTTGATTTTTGTTATACTCTCTTCCTTTTCCAATGGGTTTCACCCTACTATAATTTTGTTTGGTTCGAAAAATTATAGACTCTGGTCTATGAGGTGGGCACTTTTCAAAATTATCATTAAATATTTATGTATCAGTCACGTAGACAAATAGTTTCACATTTTGCGTCCAATGGTGTATACAGGGTGCCCGTTTTTCGAGCTTAACCATGGGGGTCTCAGTTATTATAAGATATACAAGGTCGGTTAAATTGGGGCAAAGATGCGCATTTTATGCTGAACAATTATGTGAAAGAAAATTTCATGTTTCATTTTTCGTTTTTGAAATATTGGAATAAAACCGAAATTTATAAATTTCGTTTTTATTTTTTCAAGCGAAAACCTTAAGAACTGGACGTTTCTTATTAGCACGTTCTTGAGGCACTTTCTCACAAGGAATCTTAATCTGTCATCGTTTGTTTCAAGGCGTTCTTGATGTCAGAGATACAACAGTCGACTTTGGTTTTTCTTATGGGCGCAATATTGAATTTTTGCATTTTTGAAAAGTCTGTCACTTACTGAATACAATGATGTGACACACGATATTTTTGAATCCTACATGCTAAACAAAATTGAAAATAATCGTTTTTAGGAAGAGTGCTTTGAAAATAACGCCAGCAGTTTTGTTTAACAAAAACTAAATTTTGATAGTTCAATTGAGGATACGAAATATTCATATTTCTGTCAAACTTACCTTCTTAAAATCCTAGGTTCACAGTTAGGAACGAACTTGACAGGGAAGCTAGAAGTTTTTTCCCCGCAAAACGAAACAGAAGTATAAAATACATAAAAGGTATAAAAGATGCTTGAATACCTAATCTACCATTCTCTTTCAGACACAATTTCACTATTTCCTCTTTCCAGCTCAGAAATATAATCGATGGGTACAATTTCAAGAAATCTTTCTTCATTCCTTATAAACAATAATCCAGTATTCTTTCTTCTAAGATCTGATTCTTGAAATTGTAGGTACCCATCGATTGAGCTATTCAGAACTTGGGGTGAAGAGTAAAATTATGTTCAGAAGTGAAAGGTGGAATATTCGAGCATCCTTTATGACTGTTTTGTTTTGCGAAGAAAAAACATATCGAGTGATACGTCATAGTAATCAGAAAAAAAACAGACTTTTCAATAATGTGAAATTCCAATATGGAGATCATAAGAAAAACCGAAGTTGAGTGTTGAATCTCTGATATCAAAAACACCATCAAAAATACGATGACAGATTTAGATTCCTTGTAAAAAGTTGAAAACGTCTAGTTCGTTTCTTTTTCGATTGAAAAAATAAAAACGAAAACTGCAAATTTCCGTTTTTTCCCAATATTTCAAAAACGAAAAATGATACATCAAATTTTCTTTCACATAATTGTTCTGCATAAAAATGCGCAACTTTGCCCCAATTTGACCGACCTCGTATCTCTTATAATAACTGAAATCCCCATGGTTAAGCTCGAAAAATGGGCACCCTGTATAGGCAGCGCAGTCATGCATATTATAGGGAATACATACAACTTAAGAGGGCATATTCCTTGCTGCCTCCGCCAAAAAATAGGTACCGCTCCCAAGTTCCCCTCGAGTTATGGGACATTCTGGAGACTTGATATTTTTTTTCTGTATAGAAGAAATGTCAATTGGTGCATCTTATGAAGTAGATTTTCATTTTGCTGCTTAACATTAATTATAAACATCTGTGAATCAGTGCGTTTCTGGCTGACTTTGTGATTTTTTTTTAGGGTTATGACAAAAAAAATCAAAAAAGTAATTCATAAGATGCCTAGATTACATAAAGATCTATTAGGAAAAAATCCTGAAGTGAAATCTTGTTTGGTTTTCCTATGGGAACTTGGGAGCGGAGGCAAATTTTCCAACGATTTTGACGTGGGCGCGGCACTTACTGAAAATAAGCCACTCCCCTTAGGTGCATCAAATATCATTCATAGTAAGTGGTCTTGTGTCCAAATCAGTAGGATTTCATCTTCTATACAATAGTCAATGAGCAACCAAAATATCACAAGAGAATAAATTGAAAATAGTAGTAATTCGACAGATTTTATTTTTCATTTTATGTATAGTATTCTGTAAACTTTGGTATTATACCTAGATAGATTATTTTTTCTGTTATAATAATCACCATAAACACTTTTCCACGGAAGTAAATACGTTGTCATTCAATAAACGTATAGAGATAGAATATTCTACCTAGATTATTCCGGTTTTTCGATTGGCTGAAACCTCGGCTGAAACATACCTTGACTTCCCTAACAACATAGGGATATCCTATAGCTACTTTCGTTGTATGTCCCAAATAAGTGTACCGTCGGTACCATAAAATGATTGAAGTATTTTCAAGGAATGTTCCGACAGGTACGTTCATGGGTTGTCCCTTTCATCTCCCTGTATATTCTGATATCCATAGCATTTCAATTCTGATATTAAAGTATTATACCCGTATTTCGTTCGCCGATTTTGGTGAACAAGGAAACGATGTTTTCAAATCGGAAATATCACAAACCGTTTTCGAAATATACAGGGAAAACCGAAATTGTCCGGTTTCTTTTATTTGTGCTGGCGCCTTTATTTTAAGAAATATGAAAATGTTTTCAGGGAACATTCTTCTCTGTTTTGCATTTGTTATGATTTGCTGTACTTCAATTTTTGATACGACGTTTGGTTCTTCGAGGGTCACCTTCAACTTCATTTTATCAAATAGGGGTCAGTATTTTTTTCATGAATTTGACTAGCTCATAACTTTCCGATATCTGAATGAATATAGAGTCTTATATATAGTACATTATTTCTCTTTCATTTTTCGTCAATATATATTTTACTGACAGACAACCATTCGTCGATTTTGGTTGTGGCAGTATTTTGGTAGTACAACTAGTGCATAAACACTACACCAGTGCCTGTTCAATGAAATTCGCCGTGAGAATTGACTTATATCAATGAAAAACGTAGGAATCAGAATTTTGAACCACCCTACATTTGTTTCAATAAGAAATCAATCGATAGTAATGATGGGGACCAATAATGAATAGTTTCGACACAAAAAGTTCCTAAAGTTGAAAAATGTCGATTTTTCAATTTTCAATACAAACATATCATTCCTGCTAGATCCCAAGTAAGGATTCAATAATGTAAAAATACAATACAGTCCTATTTTTAAATAAGAAAGTTGTTATATTAAATTTGTGATTTTACAAAAAAATTTAAATTCTAATTAATTCAGGCTCCTCTTGAAACCTCAGAAACATTATATAGGTACTGTCCGCCATAAAGTTGGCTACACCTAGTGACAAGAATTGATCGTGTTTTTATAATTAACCTCCCGCAAAATGTCTATTCCACAAATAAGTTTTGATCCAACCAATGTGATTTAGGTTATTGAAATGTATAATGTATCTGAGTAAGGGTAGAGGAATAAAAATTGTATTTTTGATATTTTTTTCAATCTTGATACGGGTCCTCGTTAGATTCCAAGAAATTTTTCGATATCTTGTCGATTTGACCTATTTTTCGGCACCACGGACAACCCTTATTTCGAGCTTTTTTTAAATTCCCGCCAGCGCCATTAGAGTTTTCCAGAAATATCAATAACAATTTTTTTCCATTTGTAGCCAACTTTATGGCGAACTGTGTTATTTTCTGTTTCTTAAAATATCGCATATTTCGAAATTCGCAAAATCTCAAGTTATATTTTTCAGAAAATATGTATGTATCTATGTATATATAATTGCCAGTTTGAACTGTCAATTATACATAATTGCCATCTCTTGCCAATTAATTAATATCCAACTGCTAGGTACTATCATTTTACAAAAAAAAATATTTTGTGATTTTGCAGAGGATTCTGCTGATTTCGAAAAATACGATTTCTGAATAAACTGAAAATCAGTATATATAATTGGGGCTAAATAGTTTTCGAGAAAAGCAAATTTTATTTAAATATCACAAATGAAGCATTTTTTGTTTGTTGCGTATTTTTTAATGTCACTGTGTATATTATAAACTTCGTCATGTCTTCTAAATACGATAAAAAATTTATCTTTATCTTCTGATGTAAGTAATGTTGGTTAGATTCAATCGACGATCGCAAACTATAAACTTCTCGATAATATACCAAATATTACTATGTAAAGTTCCATTTCACTAAGCGGCAAACGAAATTCAGTAACGTCCAGTCTTCTACCGACATTCGCGTGACTGCCGTCTCTTCTCTACGTGCCGCTTTACTGTTACGATGGATGGTAAAAAAGCCCATAATTCGACCTACGCTCCGCCTCGATCGGGATGATTGGCATGTGGCATGAAATAGTTCACATTCGAAATGTTTTGAGCTTGATATCCACTCTTAAGTATATTTTAGAATCGCTTTTTCTCCGAAATAATGAATCTTGGGGAAAAAAGTATCGAAACTAACCGTTTCTCAAAAAAATTCAAAACCCCATTTTTGCGATGGGGACTTTTCACAATTTCATTATAATAGTAATTCGCGATAGAAAATAACACGTAGCACTATCTCATGGTAACAACTCGAACTTCTCGAAGTGGTATCGTTTTTATTTTGTTTTCATATTTTTGACAATAACTGAAACGAGAAAAACGATAAGAATTCACATGTATTTCATCAAAACATCTCTCGAAAAACTGCTGAAAGTACACCTTTCACATTAGAAGCGAACATAACCAGAACAGAGGTTAAGTTTTTCTGTGGGTTATCCTCCAGAGAGTTCGGTGGTTATACCACTTCGAGTGGTTCACGAGTCACCGCTAGGTAGCGTATCGCTTAGCACCTATCGCGAATCCCTAACGATCATGTACTTAGCTTCTTGGGAATTCAGGTAAGGGTGAATGTCTATTTTGAACAGAGTAATTCTATTCTATAAAACACCCTGTATAAAGGCCATACACAGTTAAAATACTCAATTTGATTAAAACAGGTCGACAGGAGTCTACAGATGGGATGTTTGAAATACACCTACACCTTGGAATACTTTTCTGTGACGAAAAAGTATTACAGAAAAAATATGGCATGTCTTTTCTTCGTTTCAGGGACCCGACGGGAAGTTCGGGATCCCACAGGCGGCGATAGATTCCGTCAATCGCAACAAGGTCGGCCTGAAAGGGCCGCTCATGACGCCCATTGGCAAGGGCCACAGGTCCTTGAACCTCGCCCTGCGGAAGGAGTTCAACCTGTACGCGAACGTACGACCATGCAGGAGCTTGGAAGGGTAATTTCATTGGGTATCTTTTGGACTACTTGAAAGGAATACCTATACTGTCGTGGAATATCGTGCAAGCTAGCAGAGAGAATACGAATTAAAATTTTCATATGTCTTTTTGATCATGGTTACATAATACAAGAAACCAAAGCATATTGAAGCATCAAAAATAACCATTTTTCCTCCTACCCCTATTGAAAGTACATACTTTCCTCCCTCAAATCAGGGAGGAAACTCGTACTTTTCCTCCCCCTCATTTCAAGTAAGTTGCAAACGATGAAACTTGTGAATTCATTATATTCATATTGTTTCAATAATTTCTAGAACATCCTGTATATCCTGTTTTTTGGTAAAAATCAAACATTAATGTTACTTCAACGTAGTTCTTCAATACAAATTTCAACTTCAGGAATCTTAGATATACGTTTTTTTAAGTTCAGAATAAGAAAAGCATAGTATGCTATGGCTCACTGACAGTAAACACGGCGATTGACTTTTGAGGTGCAAAGTCGCTACATTCATTAAACTTAGTTGAATTTTTTTTTTCAAGAATGTTATTTTACATTTTTCTTGTTAGTGATTTGAATTATTGGACATTTAGATAGCTTATACATTTCGGATTGCTATTGAGTGATTTTCTCATAAGTAATGTTATGTGCCTATTTGAATGAAGTGTCGATCATTTTTAAAAGGTTTATTTAGTGGGTAGGAGGAAAAATCATATGTATTACATGGGAGTAAAGTGCCTTTTCCTCCCTTGGATGTTTACTGCCCTCCGCTTCGCGTCGTGCAGTAAACTACATCCTGCGGGAGGAAAAGTGGCACTTTCCTCCCTAGTAATACAAATAGCTATTGCATTTTTAAATCCTTCCAGGAAAGCTGATGTCATTGATCTATCACACTAAGAGTCTAGCTGGAACAATTACAAAGATTTCGACAAAGATATAGCGTATGAAAAATCTAGATTTCTCAACATTGGGAATTTTTTGTGCAGAAACTTTTATTGAATTAATCATAACTACTTAAATAGTTCATTATCCTGAATTCTGAACCATACTATTTGATTAAATGTCATTGAACCCTCCGAAATGTTTTCAGCAATTCTGTAGAACCTTTCAAAATAGACCCTGGAAAACCTCTTACAGTAATGGTAGCTGTATAACTTACAGACAGAACAGTTTGAAATGTAAAGGAAATTGCTATTTTATTTGAAGAATTTTTTGAAGTACTTTGACAAATTCTCCATTAACATCAACCATGACTCAAATTCTCAATTAACATCAACCATGACTATGAACAGGTTATGGTGAGATACAAATAATAGGGAAATATATAATATAGTATAATTTGTACAGTAGCAGTATATTTAACGATTTTGGAGTACCTCAAATAATTGCATAGTCGAATGATTATGCTCTTCAATGTCGTTTATCTGCTAATCTAGCCATTTTTGGGTCTTGATAACTGAACTAGCAACAATTGTTTCTCGTTCAGGACCTCTTTTATGACAAATATGTTTTGTTCACTCAACAATTATTCGATACATTTTTGGATTAATAAAGAACTAAAAAAGTTACAGGGGTGTTCGGATTATTCGATTATTGTATTTTTTGTTTTGAATTATTGTATCCTTAATTATTACCAACCTAAAAAAAACAAACTTCTTACATGGCTGCACTGTAGTCCTTACCTACTCCAAGAAACTAAATTTTTCATTTACGGAAGTTTTCTTTTGGAAAAAAGCGAAGCAAATGCAGATCAATCAGTTCTGTCACTAATAAAACACTAAGAAAAATGTTGAAATATGAACGCGGTGTTGCCATCAACTCGAAATTTCCGCGGATTGAACTGATTCCACGAAATATATATATTTTATTAAAATATTTTGAGCCTAATTTTACTTTAAATGGGTTTCGGCAATTAGACAACAATTTTAAATGACCATGTTCATTTCTCTTTTTATTTTGCTGGCTTTGCTAATTTAATATAAATTTTTTATCTATTATCCTCGCAAGTGGTTTCCTAATTTGCTATAATTTGTAGTGAATTAGTTATTTGACTCGACTCAATTTCGTTGAGGCATCACGAAATCGCACCAAATATGTCAACGAATTTTGATTCTAATTCATTGTTTACTATTCCAGGTACAAGACCTTGTATGATCATGTAGATGTCGTGACCATTCGTGAAAATACCGAAGGAGAGTACTCAGGAATTGAGCATGAAATAGTTGAAGGTGTTGTGCAAAGTATCAAATTGATCACCGAAGATGCCTCTAGGAGAGTAGCAGAATTTGCCTTCCAATATGCCGTGGAAAACAATAGGAAAAAAGTAACAGCTGTCCACAAAGCAAACATTATGTAAGTCAGTTTATTTTTAACAAATAGTTATTTTTTGTCCTGCCGCAAATGCATAATCCATATTGAATCAATAATGCATGTCATTATAATTTTTCAAAGCAAGCTTTCAATCATTATTAGAGGCAAATTTTATATTTTTTTGATACTAATTCACTGGTGGAAACAAAAATATACAGATTACAAGGAACATAAGTTTGAACATTTAATTTAATTTGTATTGCTTTTTGTGATTGTAGTGTATTATAAAATTAGATGGCTCATTGAGCGATCCACAATTAATTAATTACCAAAAATAGTGATCTAGGCACTCACTGATAGGTTAGTTAGTATGTTTAGGGCAGGTAGGTCTTGAATAAAATAGCGCCATGGCTAGTTCATAATAAGTTCATTTTCAAAATAACTATTTTTCAGGCATTTTTGCAGAAAGTTGTCTCTTGAGTTTTGTTATTAATTGATGTATGTAATTCATAGAGACATGACAATATTTCTTCTATAAAGTAGCAAAGGTTCCAGTGAAATAATTATGTAAAACAACAAGGAAAATCAGTATCGTAAAGCAGTAATTATGGTTCCACACAAGTATGCCAGATATGGTTGAAAATTATGGATCTGTTCATAATGGGGGAGGGGGCTATTTACGTTCGTAATGTATGCAAAGTTCTTTCAATTATTCATTAATAGTTAGAGTGCATTTAGTCAACATAAACATCACTTTAGCGCAAGAATAATAAACTTAAGAATTATGCATGAAACCTTTACCTATTATACAAATTTTAATTCAAGTATACATTTGAGAACCACAGTTACTGAAAGCGACAAATGACTATCAGTCAAGAATACAGTTTTGTGTTGTGCTTGAGACCTTTTTCACGCACTCGTTATTTTTTAGCCAAATGACCGTTACAAACTTATTACAAAGACAAAAACAGTAACCATGGAGCATGTATCATTTTTGACAGCTGCCATAAAAATTTGGTGCGGTAAACACCATGTTTTTAGCATTATCATATGATTCTTCAAGTTGGGAATGTCAAGGGCACATTTGTCACAAATTATGATTCGATGGATTGATTATGATAAAGAAGACCCGGGTAACAAATTTAGTGGTAAAAACTTATTTTCGCAAAAAAAAAATTCGAAAAAAAAAAAAAATGGAACACTGTATCTCCGAAACGAAGCATTATTCGGATATAATATAGACTTTCCTCCCTCAAATTGTCTTAGGAATATGTAATTGAAATATTTTAACGTACTTATGTTATACCCCTTTATATTTGCGATTTTCACATCTGTGGAGTACTTAAATTGTCGCGTTCCGATATTACTGAATTTACTGATGACAGTCAAATAATTCAGGTTCAGTATACTACCGTTGACGGAAAATAACGGAACGGATGACAGTAGATGCAGCAGTGGTATGGATTTGGTTGGCTGCAAATTGTGAAAATACGGATAAAGTTCAGACTCTTTGACGAGTTGAAACTCTCACTGAGGTTTATAGTTTCGTTAATAGAAAATATGGAAATATTTTGTAATTGCAGATCGAGTTCAACCCGTAGTAGAAAATAGATACCCGATTTGAATGTTGTAATTTATATAGCAAGAATTTATTTCTATTTTCACAATATGCGAGGTCAGATTATTCATCTTCCAAGAATACAACATTATTCAGGAGTAGTGGAATGAATCTTTCTGACTAAATTTTTCGTTAGATAGACATATCTGATAGGAACACATTTAGTTTTCAGTGTTTAACCTGATACATTTCATCATTTAGTTACAATGTTGAAAATTGAGCTGCATGAGGAAATTTTATGGAGGTAGACCTGAATACCCTTTAGATCACCAGGTAGGTACTTATTGCCCTCTGGTACATCGAAACACTTGATTCATGCCTTCTGAATATTTCAGAGAAAAATATCCTTCCATTCCTTTCATATCATCAGGAACTGCATTCGCAGGTAATCATCACTTGGATAAGTTTCAAAATACAGTAGATTCCTATTGCTTTATGCCGTTTCGGCATCCACACTGGGATTGAATTCGACCAAAATGATAGAAACACTTTTTGAAATATGATTTTCATCTTTTATAATGAAACGAAGACAATCCCTAACCTCATATTTCCGTGCGGTAGAGGGTCACGCAAGTATGTGACATATCCTTTTGCTGGCAGTAGAAAACAGTAAAGGTCTGTTTGCTGAGTCTCCACCAACTACAATATTGCACAAAAGAGTAGATCGTGCAACACGATACCGTTCGATGATTTCCCGTGTACATAGTACATAGTATATGATAGTGATATGTGATAGTGAATAAACAACTTCTTCGACAAAATTTGTAATGGTTACCCGTGAATATTTTGTCACAATTGACGAAACCACTAATAGAATTGACTCCATTGATTTATAGTCGTCAGATTAACTTGTCATCGATTCACACTGAACTCTCGAATCATCGTCCGAAGTCGCAATAAAATTATCTATGATTTCATCATCACTGTCCATTTTTTCATTCGAAAGAGATTCACAAGCAACAAATAAATATCCTCCAAATCGAAATCCTATCAAAACGCAGAATAGAAGCATCGAACAGATGTTCAACTTATCACTTGTGTAGTGTACAATATAATTTTTTACACCACCACTCCACTTATGGCTATTCCCTTTGATTCAATCTGCTAGTCGAGCAACCCAGCCAATCTCATATTTCTATATGGGAAATTTATTAAGGAGTGTTTCTTTCTTCGCCGCTTGGTGTCGCCGTCTTCATTCTCTTCTTGGGGATCGGCTCACTGCTAACAAATATGCGTGGATGCTTCCATCGATTCAGACCTCGCCTCGTGTGGAGATCACAGGATCTCTACACGGTTGACTACCCTGTACTGATGAGGGCCAATAAGCCCGAAACCGGTCTACAGGTTGTCAGGCGTGTTTGTCTCGTTATGAGCATAAACGCATGTTCGAAGAAAGAAATATTTGTATTTTTATTCATTTATATGAATTGATGCATAGACTACGAGTGGATATAATTCAATATTTTGCGTGGTATTTGCCAGGAACGTAGTTGTTTTCTGCTCGTTTTCTACCTTGTTATGTTAGATTATTCTAATAATGTTGTGGAGATGATTTTGAGTTATTTTTTCCTTTTTTATAAATTTCATGAATAAACATAGGGTGACGATTCGGAACGCGGAAAATTGCTACCAGTGGAATTCAGTAATTTTGGAACGATCTAAAGCACTGGGGAGCTATTCTCGAAGTCATGCGACTTTCTCGCGTATACGAATGACTTGTCAGAACTATGCGCACTCTGTCAAAATTCGTACGAAAATCGGCTACGTATGATTTCGAGAATAGCACGCCTGTTCATAACTTTGGGAATTTCGGAACGCGACCTATAATGTTCACCTTCTTCAAGGCGTATGTCGGACGGCCTCTTCCTGAGGTGCTGCAGAGAAGCGGCGAAGAAGTTTCCGCAAATCAAGTTCGAAGAGAAGTACCTCGACACCGTCTGCCTCAACATGGTCCAGGACCCCCACCAATACGACGTGCTGGTCATGCCGAACCTCTACGGTGACATTCTCTCGGACATGTGCGCCGGCCTGGTGGGCGGCTTGGGGTTGACTCCCTCTGGCAACATCGGGCTGAACGGAGCGCTTTTCGAATCTGTAAGTTATCTTGTTCGTCTTGATTCTTCTAAGGTATATTTTCTCAGCAATAGTAGGCTCAAAGATCATAATACACTCTAGATGGGCAATGGGTATAGGCTTACTGGCAACATCTTATCGAAGTAGTATAGAGCATCGAGAGAAGTCACTGCATTTAGGGGGCAACAGTATTCCAATCGATGTTTACTACGTTTTATCACTTCCCCTTATTAATACATCCCAACGTTGCCTAGTCTCTTTCCGCGAAAGCTCCGTCTGAGACAAATTCAGAGACTATGTTCAGACATACTTCTGCTATCCAGGTCGAAATGCAGTTTTACCGAAGAAAGTGTTGCAAATTCGAAATTATAAAACTTTTTATTGACTGAAGGAGGTGTGAAACTACTTATATGGAGTGTATATGATCTTTGATGATACACATATAAAAATAAATATTTGCTTCATGCGAGATTCACGAACACCCAACCCCGACCAAACTGGAATTATACAGAAATGGTAAGATTTATGATTTCGATTTTCCATCGTCCTCGTAGTTGGCAATATCTTTTTATAATAAAAGAAAACATCGAAGTATCTAAAATGGTTGTCATATTCTAACAGAAAACAGCAATAGGTTCTTTCTAGGCAAATATCTATTGAATATCTGAAATATGTATTAAATGAGGATGATTCGAATTATCCCTCATTAATAATGAAAAATCAAATAAACTATGCAGCACCAATTTCGTCGCACCCAAAAATTTAGCTCCTGTTAAAATCTGAATAACTTTTTTCTTATTTTAACAATTCGAATTCTGATCACAATGTTAGCTAGCCCAGTCCTTCAGCCATAATCTCGTACTTATTCAAAGAAAAGTTCTTCACATAAAATCACTACAGGGTGTTATCTCCAAACTTTGCAATCATTCGGATTTTTCAAAACGCGATCCCACAAATGAAGAGAAACGAGTTTTCTTCAACTTTGACAGAAGAGGCATGAAAATGATCTCATTACTTCAAACATTTCACCAATTGTCTTCTCATCTCTTTTTTTCACTGGGTGATCTCAAAAAATTAACTTTTTGATTTTGCAGTCATAACTTTTTTCCTCGACAACCGATTTTCAAAATCTTAGGCTCATTTTGAAATTGAAACTCCAGGTGAAGGGATATGAAGATCATAATTAACTCATGACGAACATTAAAGATCAAGGGTTTCCTCAAAGGTGACCCAAATCAAAAGTGAATTTTTTGAGATCACTCAGTAAATAAAAGAGATAAGAAAACATTTCGAGAAATGTCTCAAGTTAATGAGCTGCTGTCAAAGTTGAAAGAAAAATTTCTTCATAGTTTTGAACATTTCCGTTTTGGACATTTTCAGGTAACACCCTGTAGCGATTTCAGAATTCAGAATCCATTATTTAGGACGATCATTACTGGAAATTTTGAACATGTGTGTTGAGTCGTCATTATGATACTTTGCACATAGAATTGTTATGTTTCGATTAGTCAATTTGATGGTTTGTGTGAAAATGAAAAGTCACATCGCAAGTCAGACTTTGATTCATATAAAAAGGTCGAATAGTCATTAAAGACAAGGTAAATACAGTCATTACACTTTACATTGGTCCTTCGATCCATTGAAAAAGCTCTGTGAGTAAAAGCAGTAGAGTAGTTAACTCGAAATTTCAAACAATATGGACAGTCAGTCAGGCAGGTAGAAGTCGAACCCAGAAAGGTATCAATAGGAATTTGAACCCAAATTTCGAATGGACAGCTGTTTTTGGAATGTCAGCGAAACCTGATGGTATGGATTCCATCAGAAATAAAGATGCGATAGAACCCACGACAGAGACAGGGAATGCACATACCAATCAAAAGTCTATATTTTGTAACGTTACCATAGCAACTAGAACGATTTCCTGAAATGTTTCTCTCTTTGGAGAAGGAGTATGGTATTGCACTGCCCATTTTTTGACCTTTAAGGCGGGTTAAGCCAGCTCACAATGCATAATGGATAACTCATAATGTGTAATGCATAATTTTGAAATTGAAGTTATAGTGCACAACTCGTAATTTAATGCATAACGCACAATTCACGAAGTTCACCAACTTTTAACTTTTATGCATTATTCGATTTGTGAATTAAAGACTCGTCTGACAAAAAGGTCTACTTTTCACTACAGTGAGATATTTCTGTTGTGTGGTTGTAAAAAAGCAGAAATAATGGCCAATCAGCCATCAGAATTGTTCTTTGTCCAGTTTCAACATATCTTTGAACAGCGTATCAAAAGAGTCCTTACGTTTTTTTTCTTATTAATTGGCGTAACACCCCATCGCCTTAAAAAATAAATGACAAAAAAACTTATTCAAAAAATGTCGCTGCCAAATCTGGCATTTATTAGAGCAATGAACATGAAAATTATGCATTGTATAAAAACTTCTGTCTCTTGTGCATTATGCATTGAAAATTATGTATTATGCATTAAGCACTATGAGTTATCCATTATGCATTGTGGGCTGGCTAAACCCGCCTTTAGACGTTGAATTACATTCATATTAACCTAACTTCAAATACTAATAGCGTTTGGTGAAACTCAGAGTAAATATATTTCTACCAACTTTTCTTCATTGGTTCAGAGTTTTCTGTCATTATTATTCAATGTATCCAGACGGTATCGGTAAATAATGATGAAGAACTGAATTTTTGATTCACAATTGACGATAATATTTCAATATAGCCGATACCATGCCGATACGAACTTAAACAGTCAATTTCGTCAGTATTAGTTGTATTTTATTTGTAGATACGTTTATAAGATAAGTTAATGGATGGGATAGTACATTTTGACATTGTTCAAGTAATTTGTTAGATATATTGTCGATTCCACAAGGGGTAGAGTTTTTTAAACCATTAACTATTACATGATTTCCTGTAGTCGGGTGCATGAAGAAACTATCCGGATTATTGTCAATATTTTTATGTATGAATTGCCAATCACATTTTTTGCTGTCGTTCATCAGTGGTTTTGTGAATTGTACCGCTCGGGGCAACAAGGTACAACAAAGTGATGTTCCATCAAATCCTGAAATCATAAATTCCCTTATTTGATAATAGTGTGAAGATATCTTGTGTGTCGAAAATAGTATTATACGATAAAATTCTTCAGGACAAAATTAAAAACAAATTATGACCATTATGTATGAAAATAAAAAGGTTCATCATACATTCGAATGAGGGTATGTTCGAAAAAGAAATAATGAAATTCATTTTTTGGAGCTTCCATTGGCCTGTCTATATCTTGAAGGACCCCGTTTCTCTCGATATATTATTTTTATTGAGAAGCAACTCTCACATATGATCTGAAATAATATTTGTGTAAAAATAAATATTTCAATACCCCTCACTAATCTTGTATTCTCTTATGATATTTGTTACCATGGATTCACGCTTTGCAAATTGAATAGAATATTGAAATATAGTTTTTCTATTTTGGTTGTATAATGAAGTCATTGTGCAACGCAAATGCGTGTCGAAATAGCCTCTATTTCGATACGCATTTTTCATTATTCGGAGATTGGTACAATCGAACTGTCAAATGAAAGTCAGAATAGTTAGGCTCAGCTTACTTCTGAGCGATTTGGATTTGGTGATATAAGCAGTGAAAAACTCAATGTTTCAATTGGTAAATGGTAATTCAGAATGTAATTTGATTCAAATTGACCAATAAGAACAATAACAACATTGAATTTTTCACCGCTGGTATTGCAAAAATCAAAATCGCTCAACTGTAAACTGGACTTTACGCTTGTGCGTCAGATTTTAATTATTTCAATGTCATCATTGTTACCAATCGAAGATGTTTCTGATTTGAATCCATTTTTTTCTTCAAATTAATTCAAAATAGAAAAAATTACACATGACACACGTTTTATAAGACACGTTGTCGCACTTGTTCACTTGGAGGACTCCTCGCTTATCTCGTCATACTCCAAACAACGCGTGCGACAAAATAGCGTCTTATAAAACTTGTATTATAATATACTATTTTCTATTTTGGTTGTATAACAAAGTCATTGTGCAACGCGAATGCGTGTCGAAATAGTCTCTATTTCGATACTCTTTTTTTATTATTCGGAGATTGGTACAATCGAACTGTCAAATGAAAGTCAGAAGAGTAAGGCCCAGCTTACTTCTGAGCGATTTGGTGATATTAGCAGTGATAAATTCAATGTTTCAATCGGTAAATTTCAATTCAGAGTGTAATTTGATTTAATTTGACCAATAAAAACAATAACATTGAATTTTTCACCGCTGGTATTGCAAAAATCAAAATCGCTCAACTGTAAACTGGGCTTTACGCTTTTGCATCAGATTTTAATTATTTCAATGTCATCATTGTTACCAATCGAAGATGTTTCTGTCATTTATCGATTTTAAATTCGCTTCGCTTCGCTCGTCGTACTCCAAACAACGCGTGCGACAAAATAGCGTCTTTTAAAACTTGTATCATAATATACCATTTAAAAAATGAAAAACATAATATGAAAGGGCATAAGCCACCACTCAATTGCCTGAAAAGGGCTTAAGCCACTACTGAAATAAACTCGCCAATAAAACATCTGAGGATTCACTTTCAGATGAATCATTATTGATAACATGATCTTCATCGAGTAAGGAATCATACGAAATAAATTCCTGCTCAGAATCCCTTGATTTGAACAGCGCTTCATGAATAACGCGTCGACGTGTTTTACTCGATGTGGGGCAGCCATGATTGTTTTTGCGAGGCTTATCACCTTCTTGCTAAAAATATCTGACGTTTTATCAAATCCGACTCTTTTCATTTTCAGAAAATAGCGAGAGTAATGTTTTCATAGTGTGAGGAATCATTACAGGAAGCTGTTAGACGAAATAACTAGGGCTTCGCGAGACCAAGAGACTAGTCTTGTATCAAGACCAAGACTTGACGTTCGATAAAAAAAGGAACCCAAATCTACTCTATATTAAGAAGGATCTGATGGAAAATGTTATGATGTTTCATTTAAATTATTTATTTTATATATGGTAGGTTTTTAATTTTTGTTTACTAAAAATCTAAAATAAATTTTTCAAATTCATTATTGCAGTTTTACAGTTTACAATAAATAGGTGTATGTTGTAATGTCACAATGGTCGATACCTCCTACTATTGAAGATAGGAAAAAGTTATTTGGTTGGAATTTGAAATATTTGATACTGCGTTGTTGTCACTTCTAGCTAAACTTGGCAATGATTTTTCACTTCAAATAAACCATCCTGTATATTGATGAATACCTATTAGACTCTTAGGTTAAATATTTTACTAATATTCTACACCTATATTTAACTGCTTTTGAGATAATGAAATGTGAAAAGTGAGATTTTGCAATTTTCGACAGCCCATTGCCGCAGCTTTATTAACTCAACCTGTAATGGGTTTTATTTATATTTAAGAATACCACATAGAAAGTAGATAATATATTTATTTTTTGAAAAACGGCCTGTGTGGGTATAATTTAATCTTTAATCGTAATTTCTTAAAAATTATATTCTTATAGTGAAATGAAAAAGTTATTTCGCTTACTTCAACCGTACTGATTGACAATTGTTGAAGACTGAGGAATACGGAATACCTATTATATGCATTTAAACTTTTGGGCAACTGAATTCAGATTTCTAGAAGCATTTTGATCAAAGACCAAGACTATCAAGGCCAATACTATCAAGACCAAGCCTATCAAGACCAAGACCAAGATTGAGCCAGTCTCGTCTTGGTCTTGAAACATCAAGACCAAGACTTCATTTATTTTTCGTAAGACCAATACTAGTTCAGTCTTGGTTTTGTCTTGGTCTCTCGAAGCCCTAGAAATAACTTATTTATATATTTTGTCACTATTGGATAGACATAGAGTATATTTTTCTGTTTTCAAATATACAAGGATTTTCACTTGAAACTCCGCACGTCAATATCTCGAAAACGAATAGAAATATTCAATTTCTGTAAGGAGTAGTCAATGGATGGGGTCAAGTAGATTTTTTATGAGCATGCGAAAGTACATGTTTTTCATAAACTTTCTTGTTGTTTACTCGAACTCAATTATTTAACTCATTCCTGAGTTATTCCGGTTTAAAGTTGATGTTTCTTCATCGACAAAAATGCAATTATGGATGATTTTTACAAGAATGCCATGTATATTAATCAATCAATCAATCAATCATTCAATTTATTGTTTACACAAAACATACAGTCTTATAAACAAGAAATTCGGTTACGAGTGAACTAAAAGATAGGTACATAATAATTAACAGAAACCTTAACCCATAAGGATGTTTGAAAATGAGGTTGCGAGTGTGATGTAAACATACGAAAGCACTCGCAAAAACATTGAGCATGAAAGTAAGGTAAAAATATAGTGACAGGTGAAAATTATATAAATACTCTAAAGGAAAGAAGTGTGTAGGAACAAACAGTTTTTTTTTATTCGTTTATGATGAAAGATCTAAGTTTCAGAATATTGCAGATATGTGTGGAGATTGCTTTTGCTGCGGAGGGTGTAATATTATTGAGCGAGCAGATCAGGTTGTTCACGTTTTCTAAACAAGGTGTATTACTAGGTCGCATTGAAGTGTAAATAGGACAATCAAATAAGAGGTGATTGATAGTTTCTAGCTCAAGCTGATTACATACTGAACAGATTTCCTTCGGATTTATGCGGTACGTTAAGCCTAGGTAGGTAAATTTTAACATGCATTTATTGCATAATCTGAGTTGCGCAATATTTCTAGTTACTTGAATTGACACCTTCATATGTAGATAGTTTTCGGTTCGTTGGGAAAGATGAAGGGACTGGGCGAGTGACAAAAAAGTAGAGCGAGAAAACAGAGCCTCATATTCCTCAATCAGTTTGTTCATATATCTAGAGAGCAACATCGATTTATACCGTGTGAGGTACTTTGATGTGATCCGTGATAACGGCTCATTACAGTCAGCGTATTCAAGCTCTTTGGAGACCTGAGATGGCCAATTATATCGTCGATCTACGTTATTAAGTTCAAGTAGTCGCCGTGGTGGCCATCACGGTCGTGGGTTCGATTCCCAGGCCCGTCAGAAATAACAAAAAAGGCGAGGCGACAACGTGTTCTGTCCTTACATTTAATAATATATTAAACAATTCTTCTGTGGCAAATGAATAAATTTCGATGCCAGGATGAGTGAAATGAATGAGTGAATGAATGAATGAGGGTGAGTGAAAGGTGAGGGCGAATCTTTAAAAAAAAAGTTCAAGTTGTCTCTTGAAACAGATTATTGGTAGACGACAATCTTCCATTGCAAGAATTTTTATGAGCCAATTCAAAAGGTTAGTTTGAAAACGGTGTACGCAATCTTGACCTTACCAACCTCGAGTCACGGGCAAGCATAGCATTCGCTTAAGAAAATTCAGTTGGACCAGTTCTAGGACTTCACCATAGCGCAAACCCCAAACCGGAATACAGTTTGTGAGTACACTCAATACAAGCGAATATAGCAGTTTTTCTCTGGAGCGCCATAGCTTGAAAGAAATACGAGGAAGAAAATGTTACACCAAGGTAGATGAACTTGTTTACCACTTCAATCCGATTGTTTTTATAAGTGAATCTCAAATTTTCAGAATGAGGGTTTCCCCTAGCAAAGCACATGATTTTAGTTTTTTGCACATTCACAGTGAGTGAGTTAATATCGCTGTAGGATTCTAGGATTTTGAGTTTGCGACCAAGATCTACTTCCTAATCCGCTAGAATCACCAAATCATCTGCATAGAGGAGCATAAGGAGATCAGTATTGTTGTCGATGTTTATTCCAAAGGCACCGTTGGTACGAAAGAAGTTTTCGATATCAGACAAGAACAGAGTAAAGAGTAAAGGACTCAGTGACTCTCCTTGGAGAACCCCTGTCGTAACATCGAATGCTTTTGTGAGACCATCTGAGGATTTGACACTCATTCGAGCATTAACGTATATATTTTTCAACAGTGATATTATTTTAGAACTCACACCCACAGAAAAGAGTTTCAACCAAAGTAGCGAGTGATTGAGAGAGTCAAATGCTCGTTTATAGTCTACGAACAACGCGAATACCTTTCGTTTTTTTAAACGCAAATGAAGATGAATAACTGAACTTAGAGTGTATACGTTGTCAAGACAACTTCTGTGTTTTCGAAATCCAGCCTGAATTTCTGGAAGAATTTTATTATCCTCAATCCACATATTATGTATATTAGTTACTATGGCATTCTCCAAACATCACTAACATGTTTATCACTAATTATTGCTGTATTGAACTATTTTAATAAAATTATTGTTAGTTTTGTTTAAACCGTACGAATTTGAATATTTATCTTTACGAAATATGACAATATCTCTGACTCAGTAATGACAACATCTGTGGCTTGTAACTGCACTCAAAACAATTGCGATAATAATGGTAGTCATAGTAACTAATATTCATGGCATTCTTGTAAAAAAAATCTATGATCTTAAACAACAAACGTCAACTTTAAACCGGTATAACTCAGGAATGAGTGAAATAAATAAGTTCGAGTAATTGACAAAAAAGTTTATGAATAATGTGTACTTCTGCATGCGCGTAATTTCAAAGTCACTGCAATCGATTTATATTTTCGACGCGTCGCGACGCCCAGATATTAGTAGGCGTCGATTTTTTTAAACTCTGTAAAAAATCTACTCGACCCCATTCATCAACTACTTTTCACAGAAACTAAATATTTGTATTCGTTTTCGAGATATTGGCGTGCGGAGTTTTAAGTGAAAAACCCCGTCTATACATATATCATGGTATCTAGAATAGATTTCGCGATATTCGACGTTGAAATTTGGATTTTATACCGATTCTTTCAGCTAATTAAGACATAGATGGTCGGGCTAGCTATGGAATTAATTGAAATATCTGTTGTCAAATTGATATGTTATGGATTTCGAGATATTTGAGGTTGAAATTTCAGATTTTATCCAGATTCTCTCTCGGATAAGAAAAAATAAAAACACATTTGTTAACGAGTTCCAAATATTGTGATTCTGCATAATTTTTCTTATTTCTTCCTTGGGGTATGGGGTATTTTGAATATTTCTTCGTTTGGGAGAATTTGTCTCATTCAAGAAGGTATTGATATTGTTACGATATTTCCACTTGGGTTCGTGAATTTAAAACACTCAGTACAAAACTGAACAATTTATTTCACTAAATACACTAAATACAACTCAATAAACACTTAGTTAAATCACAACGATATTCGCTTTATAAATCTCAATGTTCACTGTACTATCTTTCTTTCTAAAACTCACTCTTTCCAAACTATAACTAACTCGTCCGCGAAACCGTGGCTCTTATATAGGCAAAGACATCACTGTCCAGAAAGAACAGGAATAAACTGGAATAATTTTTCATATTCGACGGCAATGAATCATCCGCTAATTATAGCGGCGCGTCTGCGACCGCTGCCTTCGCTGTGAATCACGCGTCGGGAGGATGTTTCCCGGCTTTCTCGGAAATGCCAGCGGTTCGTAACAATATTTTTGAAGTATTTGTAGGAGGTACTCGGTTGCCATAATATATTATAATACTCTAAATTCCCGTTTTGCGGCTTAGGCATTTTTTTGGTTTCCAATGAAAATTTCACACCCAACATTTTCGATCAATCAAAAGCCTATATTTTGTATCTTTTACATCATTACCATAGCAACTAAAACGATTTCTGGAAATTTTTCACGCTCGTGTTGATACCTTGGAAAAAATTATCCGTAATAATTTTGCTGCTGGGGAGATTACGAGCGATATTATATCATATTTTTCCCTGTTACCAAAACTCGTTATGACGAATAGCCTCACAAATAACTCATATATTAAAGCATTCATCAATTTGACAACAGATATTTCAATCATTTCCATAGCTACACCGACCATTTATGTCTTAATTTGCTAGTAGCATCCAAATAAAATCTTAATGTCAACGTCAAATATCTCGAAATCTATTGGGATAACATGATATATAAGTATACAGGGTCACTCACGGTCGATGGTAGGTTAGACGTTTCTGAGGAACAGGACGTAGGATTATTCTGAAAATTTGGTTTCTTGGGCAATCAGTTTTGTTCTATCGATCTGAAATATTTTCAGCATTCCGGCGTAGCCGCTTCTATCGAAAAGTAGCAACAACTTTGTTATTTCAAATTGCACTCCCTGTATTTTGTTACATTCTCGAATGCTCATGAGCTGATTTCGTCGATCTATCATACTTGGGGTATAGCGAGAAAGATTACAGAGATATACAGAGATATAGTGTGTGAAAAATCGAGATATTTCTACTTTAGGAAACTTTTCATTTACTATCTACTGACATTCAATAGAAACAAATACAGGGTGTTGCAATACTCAAAATTCTGAACCGCCCTGTATTTGTCCCAATTAAATATCAACCGATAGTGAATGGAAAATTGGGATAGGGACATGTGAGATGTTTTGAGCAAAAATGAATAGTTTCGACACAAAAAATTCCCAAAATTGAAAAACCTCTTTGACACACCCTTTAATCATTCACCCTAGATCCCAAGTATGACGCAATGACGAAATCAGCTCTTCAGGGAGAATTCGAAAATTTAACAAAATACAGTGTATTCCATTTGAAATAATATAGTTGTTGCTACTTTTCGTAAGAAGCGGCAACGCCGCAACGCTGATAAATATTTTAGATCGATAGAACAAAACTGATTACCCAAGAAACGGGATTTTCAGAATAATCCTACGTCCTGTTCTCCAGAAACGTCTAACCTACCATCGATCGAAATCAGAAAAATTCACTCTGATAGTAATGCGATATACAGGTTGTTTCGTTCAAAAAAATGTTTTTGGTGTCCATTTCCATGAAATTACAAAACATCGGTGCGCATAATTTTTTTACCAGATCTTCAACTGTTTTTCTGTCTACATAATAATATATGAAGTTACAAAACATAATTTTTTTAAATGAAAAATTGAACAATAGATGAAAAAGTTGAGGCGAGGTTCAAAATACACGTGAAGACCCAGTACCTTGTTGACCCAACTCCATGACTAATTGATAAACACAAATTAAATAATGAATGCTATATTCACAGCTCAACAAATACAACGAACTATCAACAACATAACTGATCACTGAGAACGAAACGTCTGAAGGTTGAATCGGTTACAGCGTTGCCAAACTCTCTACATGAATTTCACAACATTATATGCAGGTTATAGAATTCAGTTATTTACAAAACAATATCATTTGAAATGAATTGAATATATGTGGAACTGACAACATGCACTGATGATTTTGAAATTTTCATCAATTTTGGTATAGTTGTTTTCGTTTTTGATTGAAAATTGAAGACATATTCACTTGGTAATCCCGTGAAATATATTAGAGACGGCAACAATGAAACTTGTGACGTCAGCATCGCGCCTCCATGCCAGCATGTTTGAATGTTTCCTGAAATTTTGTGATATTCAAATAGCATTTGCCGAAATATTTCAGAACAATTTGTAGAAAAAATTATGCAAACATTTCATTCAGCGGTTATATTTTGATTATTTCCACGAATGAACTGGATTTATTTATTTGTGATCTTGTCTATTGACCCCGCCTGTCCGCCCGCAGGTGCACGGCACCGCGCCCGACATAGCCGGCCAGGACAAGGCGAACCCGACTGCTTTGCTCCTCTCGGCCGTCATGATGCTCAAGTACATGGGCCTGAACGGCCACGCGGACCGCATCCAGGCGGCCTGCTTCGAGACCATCAAGGAGGCCAAGTACCTCACCGGCGACCTCGGCGGCAGGGCGAAGTGCTCCGAGTTCACCGACCAGATCTGCGACAAGGTGGCGGCCGCGTCGTAGGAGGGGGCCAAGTGGGCCCCGCGAAGTGGTGGGTAGTTTTTTTTTCTCATCTTTTCAATCAATAGGTGTGTTCGTTTAATACATATCTGCACGCTCGATTTGCTCGCTCTGCTCAGCAAGCGTTCGATAATTCAGATCGGTTTCCTCCGTTACGTCTGCTTTGTGTTCGGTATTGGCGAGTGGGAGGTGAAAGATGTAATCCATTAGCTCCGAATTAAAGGAAATATCAGACAGATTTCCTAATTGTCACTTGTCCTTGTCAAAGAATATTTGGTTAGGACATCGTCCATGGACGTTGGTTAGGAGGTGTATACTAGGGAGCAGAGTATATTTAAATTATTTTATTAATATATTTGAATTTATAGTGGATGTCAGTGAATACACCTTAGAAATATAGTGTTACCTGAACCTGAAATGTCTGAAGCAGATGAACATTTCACATACATTTGTAATGTATGTAATCACAAGGGGGATGGTCTACTTGTCTTGGTGGATCATACAAATTCCAGTCATACATTTGCAAGTAACTATCAGTTGGATTACTTATGGATCTATCACAAATGTCATCTCATTCCAGATCGAGCGTTCGTTAAATATTTTTCGCTCCGTTGCCTCGGTAGTCACGTGGTAGTAGATCTGCATCTGCTCGCTCGGCTCCGAGTTTTCATAACCGAACACACCTATTGAATGCCCAAGTGGAGTCCTCGCGTGTACCCAATGCGGTATTTTCCTCAATATATTCTCTGTTCACGCCCCAACCTTTTTTATTTTAATTTGTTTTATTCATTTCCCTTTTATATTTATATACATCTTTTATATACATATAAATCTGTTTTTGTTGATTAATTTAGTTTAACTATTGGGTTAATCCAATACCTAGTTTTAATTTTTATTCTCGTGATTCAAATCGGATATCGGTAGACAGGCAGTCTGGACAGTTCGATAGTTCTCGCAAACGTACCTAGACACGCTCGTTCGACGGTATTGTTACGACTCTCGCAAAACCCCGTATACCTCTGAATTCTCGCCAAAATACAGTCCACACTCGCAAAGCGAAACAGATAGGTGGTTGCAACCCCTAGCAGCAGAAGAGGAAGCCTTGACAGACCGGAGGAATAAATCCAGGTAGGCCATCTTCTGCTGTGATCTGACTCATTTGACAACCATCCCTACTGTTAAGTTGATATTCTCAAACATTCTCGTTACAAAAAAAAACTGGCAACTGCGCCTCTGAGTATTTGCTCGAGAACAATCGCATGAGCACGTGTCAGTTTGAGTCGATCCGCCAAGGCGACAATTTAGAGTTACAACAAAATTGTAAGTAGGGTCGCTCAGGGACCCCGGCGGGCATTTAGGAGCAATGTTTTTCTTAGGTATTAAAAATTTAATTGAATAACGACAAATATCCACACTGACAGAAGAAAAACTGCTCGGTTAGTCGTTTATTTCTCTCACAATTAGGCGATGCACTAACTGAAAGTAATATGAATAAACGAGCCAACAAAAATCTCTAGAAATATATGAACAGAACTCTACAAGATTGTGGCATCGTACCAGAAAATCCAAAAAACAATAAAGAATTTCCTCAAGTGGCAGGTTGCAATGTTACCAATGTCGGTAAAATGACAAAAAAGTCAGCACAACATGCAATACTCGTAAGAAGTTCATTTGTGAAATTCATAGAGAAAAAGAGCAAAAGGTTTTGTGTGCAATGTGTTTTGTAGAATAAGATTTATTTTCATATTGAAGTATATCACTTACGTAGTCGCCTATGTTTCTCAGAATGTCGTTTTTTTATATATTTGATATATCTTCGTTTCACGATCTTTCTTATGTATGGTTATTTGAGGTTTCTGATATGTTTGTGTTTTTCAGAAGGTTCTCCTAATTTTTTTTGATACAATTGATGAATATTTAGATATTATAACTATAACATTGTGTTTCATGTGTTCAACAATCTCTTAATACACACCCACCTATTTCTACGTACGTTTATTGCAGAAGGCTGGGCGCTCAAAGGTTAAATAAACTATGCAACACTAATTTCATCGCATAACTTTTTTCTGCTTATAAAAATTTGATTTTCACACTGTTCGCTAGCATAGGCATTCAGCTATGATCTCGTACTTTTTCGAAACATGAGGTTCTTTGCATAAATCGCTACAGGATATCTGTTGAAACTGCAAAATTTCGGAATTTTCAAAAGAATCTCACATGAAGAAAAACAGTTACTTTTCTCAACTTCAACAGCAGAGGAATGTAGATGATCGCATTAACTTGAGCCATTTCCCATTTTCTATCTATTATATTTACTGAGTGATTTCAAAAAATTGATTGATTTGCCGTCATAACTTTTTTCCTCTTCAACTGATGTTCAAAATCTCAGGGTCACTTTGAAGTTGAAAAGGAGATAGTCAGAATTAACTCAAGATGAACATTCAGGTTCTAGGTTTTCCTCAAAGGTGACCCAAATCTGAAACACCCTCTAGATTCCGGCTGGGAGGAGAATTAAATGAAAATCAACTTATTGAGAAATATCATTCATTCTGGATACGTCCAGATCTTTCTTGCTTTCAGTAGTCAAAAATTGTGCGTGAGAAAAACAAATTGTAACGCCATGTTTTCGAAAAAAAAAATCAGCCCAAGAAAAATGCATGGATCGTAACCAACGTAACAAGAATCATAATGAGTGATGACTGACAAGACAGGTTGAAAATTTCTTTCTCGTGAAAATAAATATCGTGAAGCAAAAATTATTCGTAGGTTTTTTTTCTGCAGTTATAAGACTTGAAAAAAAAATCAAAATACTATAAATACAACAAATTTTAGCGTGACCTTCTCACCCCATATACGAAGTCTTCCATCATGTTTTGAATTTTTTTCGAACAATTTTATTTAGAGTTGAAAAAATTATACGTATCCCTATGAAATTTTTTTCTATTAGTGTTTCGTAGTTTATATTCGCGAAAATCACGAACCAACAGATGGCGCTAGAGAAATGTGAAAAATTTGACAACAAACATTTCGTATATATCTTGATAATCTGTCAATTTCTAATTCACACTAAGAAAAGAATAACCAATTCAAAATATTTAAATGTGTACTATTCGTTTATAGAACGCAAAACAGGTATTTTATATGAGTTTTATGGGTTTATTATGTTTTTAGAGTTTTTCCAAACCACCTCTGCAAAATCGATGGGGCTACAAAGGTATTTCAATGATTTCTCTTATTATCTACAGTATATGGGACATAGATCTTACTGCTTACGCTAGATCCGGCATCCTGTAGTAATTTTTAGGTCAAGAGGGGTCTGCAAGAAATTATGTACTATGGTCACGTGGGACAACACATTTGTATGGTAAACAACTGAAACGACCAATCAATGGCTTAGTACTTTCAACCCCCCCGGACCTACAAAACAAGTAACCTGGATACCGGATCTAGCGTAAGCAGTAAGATCTATGATATGGGAGATGAGAAGAAACTTTTAAAAGAGCCAGTAGCATTATCAAGAGCTGGTCACATCATTAACATAATACTTTGTGGATGGGATAGATGTCAAATACACATAAATGAACTCCTGTTCACAAACTTCAACTCTAGGCCAACCCTCCTATGAAATTAAAATAATTCCATGAAAATATTAGCATTGGAAGTGTAAATGTATCTGTAAAGCTATAATAATTTCATTCTAACCCAAAAAAATTATGATTAGATAAAGAAAAAACAAAAAAATTAGAATTAAGGGGGAGTCCCACATTCTTGACAACCTACAACGCAAGATGGCGATGTTTCAGTGCGCTAAGAAAATGAAGCTGTGTGCAACCAACCCAACAGACCTAGAAAGCGACGTTGTATGTTGTTGTAATTTAGTTGTTTAGTTCGGGTATTCTATTGAATAGGAAGAAAACAATTGTATTGAGTAATACCGGTTTAAAATTTGTAATTAATTTTTCAAGCACTTGCGATTGACATCCGATTGAGCTGAAATTTTGTAGGTACCTATTCATAATTCCAGTGACAATGCATCACAATTTTTTTTCAAACAAAAAACAGAAACAGATTTTGATCCGATTAGATTCAAAAACGTGTGTTCGTGTGATCAAAATTCAGAATTCCAAGATGTCGGATTTTTGCGATTATAGTTCGATTCGAATCGAAATTGGTATTTGGGGATTTTCGGAGTCAGACATTTTAATTTGCTAGTTGTAAAAAGCGATTTTTAGGGTCGGAGATTATATGAATAATTTGTCAAAATTTGTAAATTCAAGATGACGGTTGAGATTTGTGATTATGGTCCAGATTCAAAATTGGTATATATGGGTTCTCAATGACAATATGGATAGAGTAACGAGAAGAAATAATTTGGTTATACAAGGACTACCAATCACAACAAATGATGAAGAGGAGTTGAAAGAAGGAATGACTTCATTAATTAAAAATAGTATGGACATCGATTTGAAAATAAGAAATGCCAGAAAAATAGGTAATAAAATATGTCTACTACAATTGGAAAACTCAAACGAAAAACAGAAAGTGATGAAAAATAAAAACAAACTCAGCAGGATCAATGAATACAATGTATATGTAAATGATGACATGTCAAAGGAACAAAGAGAAATAGAAAAAAAAGATACGAAATCAAGCTGAAGAAGAAAGAAGAAAAGGAAAACATGTGAAAATCGGATATAGAAAACTAAAGATAGATGGAGAAAAATGGTACTGAAACCTAGAAAGAAACGAACTAGAAAAAGAAAAGAAAACACCAATCAAAAAACTGATAATTAACACAGGAAACATAGATCGAACAAAGAAGAAAATCGGACTACGATATTAGGAAAAATGAAATGATAACGAAAAGTGGCAATAAAAATAATAAAAAAATGCATGGTTACTAGGAAGTTGGAACACTAGAAGCTTGAATGGAAAAGAAACTGAAATAGTAGAAGAATTCGAAAGGAACAAATTGAAAATATTAGCAATAACCGAAACAAAAAAAAGGGACAGGACAAATACCATTACAGAATGGACACATATTAGCCCCTTTTGTTTGTATGCAAAGTGTAGCACTCGTGTACACCTCGTGTATTTTGCATCGCTTTTGAACATTCGTTTCGCGAGATGTAGAATGAATAACATTAGCTTAACTGCACTGAAAATCAGCTGGTGTAGATTACGCGACACCGAAAACCAGACGAAATAACCTATTAGTATATAGCGGAGTAGAAATAGAACAAAAGGCATCAGCTGGAGTTGGATTGATAATACATAAAGACTTAACCGAGAAAATTAGAAAATGGGAAGCTATAAATGACAGAATAATAACCATAGAAATGGAAAAACACAATGAAAAAAGTGAGTACAATAATAGCAATATACAGACCAGATGAAAATGAGAGAATAGAGGAAAAAGAAAGATTCTGGGAAAAATTGACAGAAATAACCTAAAATGCAAGGGGAACAATTATCGTTATGGGAGATTTTGATAGCAGAGAGGGAAAACAGGACCATATATATAAAACAATGTTAGGAAAATATGGAGAACACATCAGAAATGGCAATGGAAAGAGAATTGCAATTCAATACAATTACAAAACCTGATCATCACAAATACATTTTATCAACACAAAACATACATAAATTTACAAGAGTACAAGAAAGCAGAGGAGAAAAATCAATAATTGATTACATTCTGGTACAGAAAGAAAATAGTAACAATGTTAGAGTTCGAAGGGTAGCAGAAATATACAGTGATCATTTCCTATTGACAATAAAAATCAAAGGAGACGCAATGGAAAAGAAACAAAAAACGGTGACTAAGAAAGGTGAACACATCACGATCAGATCATATAAAATGAGAGACAAAACTGTAGCTACTAGATATAAAGATATTACCAACGAAAAACAAATACAACGACATTAAGAAAACAGAACTACAAGAAGCGTGGAACATTTTTAGAAATGTTATCATAGAAACAGCTATCAGTACATGTGGCACCTACAAAACAAATAATAATAGAAAACAGACATCATGGTGGAACGATGACATAAAGGAGGCTATAAAAGAAAAAAATACAATGGAAAAAATACTTGAACAATAATACAACAGAACAGTATGAAATATATAAAAATCGAAGAAAACAAGTGAAAACATTAGTTAATGAAGCACAAGAAATTTCATGGATTGAATTCGGTAATAAACTAGAGGAAGACAGTAAAAGTAACCAAAAACTATTCTACAAAGCACTAAAATCCATGACATCAGATAAACCCGTAAAAGACGTACAAATTAAGAATTCAAACGGTGAAATAATTACAAACGAAACAGATATAATGAAGAGATGGAAATAATATTTTCAGACACTACTAGGTCAAGGAAATGAAGAAGGATCAATAGAAACAACAGAAAGGAACCAGTTAAACGAAAACGAACCATTGATAGAAATGCAAGAACAAGATGAAGTAATTGAACCATGGAATAATGAGAAAGCACCAGGAGAGGAAAAAATAACATCAGAAATGATGAAAAACAGGAGAGACTGGAAGTATGAGCTTACTAAAAATAATCAATAAGGCATGGATAAAAGAAACTATACTAGAAGAATGGGGAACAGCTCTAATAACACCGATACACAAAAAAGGATACTACAAAATTGCAATAACTATAGGGATTACGTTACTGAATACCATAACAAAAATAATAGAAAGAATAATTAACAACAAACTCAGGAATAAAATAGAGCCATAATTCTCAGAACCACAAAATGGGTTCAGGCCCGGAAGAAGCACACAAGACCACATCTTCACGATGAAACAAATAATAGAAAAGAGAAGATCAGAAAACCAAAATATATATTTGGCATTCATAGACCTAGAAAATGCTTTCGACAAGGTACCAAGAACATAATTATGGGAGAGTCTGAAAAATAGAAATATCGATGAAAAAATCATAAATATGATTAAAAACATATAAAGGAATAATAGAAGGAATAATAGAAATTATGTTATCAAGAATAACATGAAATCAGAAGTTTCAAAGCAAAAGAGGGTTTGAGACAAGGCGGATCATTGAGCCCAATGCTTTTCAACATTTTCATGGACGGCATCATCAAGGAATGTGATAGAAATAGCAAAAAAATGTGCATTGGATACAAAAATTTGCAAAGAGTAGAGATAGCTGAGGGAGCATTTGCCGATGACCTAATTACTGATAGCTGAGAATGTAGAACGTTTACAATATAATATAAAAATATGGAATGAAACACTGAAGAGAAAACAAATGAGAATAAACAAAGATAAAACCAAGGTGATGACCATAGGAGGAGAAGAAACAAATTTAATGATAGATAATATAAAAATAGAACAAGTAAAAGATTTCAAATATCTAGGCGTAACAATAGACGAAAAGGACAGACAAGAAGCAGAAATTAACAACAGAATCGAGAAAACCATAAAACTGTACTATACAATGAATAAGAACTTCATCAATAAAAGAGAAATTTGAAGACAGACAAAACTAAAAATATTCAAAACAATGTATAGGCCAGTATTAACATATGGGTGTGAATCTTGAATATTAACAAAAAAATCAAAAGTAGAATACAAGCAACAGAAATGAAATACCTGAGAAGAATTATATGAGTGACAAGGAGAGATAAGATGAGAAATACACGAATAAGAGAAGAACTAGACATAGAAGACATTATTTCATTTATAGAACGACATGGAACGACATGATAGGAAAGATTCTACAAGAAAGAAATAAACAATGGAACGAAGCAAAGACACTGACTAGAGACAGGAAAGAATGGAAAAAGTTCATAAAGCAACAATAAAATGATAACCCGACACCCTGAGGGTAAAAGGGTTCAAGATTATATATATTTTCGTACAAAAATTCACTTGCGAGAATAACATAATTGACACGTCATCTTGAATTATCGAATTTCGACTGAATACATTATCGTCATATTGAATTTCGACAAAGAAAATCATAACTTCCGATTCAAAAAACCCTATATACAAATTTTGAAATAAAATCATAAAATCCGTCCGCGATCTCGCACTTTCATTATCTAGGTACCTATATATCATTGTCGATCTAAATGAACACCTAGTAGACGGTATAATATTGTCTGTTCACTGAAAACAATGACGTCACTTTCTCCGTAAGGCAGAGACATCTCATAATAACCGTGAACTATTTTGAACTTGAAATGTTATACTGGGCATAACCTAACGTTTTTATTTACATTTTGAATAACCCGCTCCTTTTTGCACATCGAAGCTTCTGTTTCAAGCACAGAATTATTCGATATAATTGATTCATTGATCAGAAAGTCAGAAAATAGAAAAAAGCATCGTCAGTCAATGTCAGTGATGTGACTGTGAAAAATGTGTAATGTCACAAAGTAGAGAATGCTTAATGTGTTCAAAATTAAGAAACTAAAAATGCGAGGCAAGTGAAAGTGTTGGCATCATATCGATTGTACGATAGCTAATACAATTTTAATAACTTTCGTTTAGTTGTATACCTATTTGCCCCACGCATATTTGATACCCACTGAAGAAATCACACAAAACTTAGTCCTTCTTTAAACTAACACACCACACATACTTATATTTACTTATTTTCAACAATTTTCAGCAGAATAAACCAGAATATTTGAAAAATCATCGAAAACCTAGCATGACGGTATAGCTGAACTTTGTGACATTGTCAAGTTGACAGATCGAAGTTTCGTGTTTTCGAAGAACGATACATGTTTGAAAAATATTAAATTTGTTCGCTAAAAAGTGTTGAAAATAGCTAAATGTAATCGTGTGTGGTATTTTAGTTGAAAGAAGGATGAATGTTGTATTTTTAGTAAAAGAAATTCAATATGTCAAATGGTGTATTTACGAAACTATATAGAGTTTCGACATCGGATTCTTGTTCTGCAGGCCAAAATACGTGAGTACCTCCAAACATTTTCTTTGAAATACCTTATTATTGTTCCTAAAAATTGGTATTGGACCTAATTGAGTAAAAATATGTCAGGATTATGATAGTTACATACAATATGCGCTGAAGTTTGAAGTAAAATTGGATCGCTGACGGAGAAAAAACTTAAACAAATGAGCATCGAACTACTTCTGGCAGACGTTTGGGGCTTGAGTGAAGAGACAATATTGTAGTCCAAGCCTACTAGGTTTGCATTCAGAACGACAATGCTAAATATAATCGTTAGATTGTATTGTAATGTTTTGACGACATTCAGATATAATATGGCAACTTGAATCGCACACACAATACCCAAATAATATCAATTGAGTTGAAGATCTGGCAACGCCTGATATTATGATTTACAGTGACTGTATGATTATAGTAGAATTTCCATCTTGCTGTCAGTAGCTGAGCTGAAGTACGTCATAAAATGGACCAGAACGCATTAAATCGCGTATCAACATTTTCATGTTCATCTCGAAAATTAGATCGTTTTTCTCCCAACTACATTTGATACTCTTTGAAAACAAATTAATTAAATTGAAGTACAATAGACGCATTTTGGAATTGAATTGAAAATTTTGAAATACATTTTATACTTTTTGAAATTAAATTGACGAATTCGAAATACAATTATAATATTTCAGATCAACTTGAAACTACATTTGGAGAAGGTGTAGTTCTCTAATTCAACAGACCTTGTATCTTCCATAATAAAGAAGTTAGCAATATAGCCGACTTGAGTTTGATCAGCCTCTATATTCGGTCTCTTCCGTTCGATACAACTACAATTGACTCATCCGGCGAAGCCAGTATGCAAAATTAATACTATTTGAAAATGAAATATCTATGTATTGTTTCAGAAGAGCTCAATAGACCCGGTATCATCATCAGTATAATCAACTCCGTCGATGTTTATATTTTATTGTTTGTTATATTTATTGTGGCATCACCAAAATGATTTTAGTTCAATGATAGTTCATGATTTGTCCGGTATTTATAACTTTAGGTAATTAATTTATTTATATTCGCCAATAAACAATATGTATTAAGTAATATACTTTATGTTAAGTATAATATTGGCTATGTTTTATTGCTTTGAAATTCAGCTCAAATAATAACTTTTTATCTTCGAAACATCGATTAAGCAAGTGGAGGAGGCTATTCGGAGAGGAAGTAAGTATTGGAATTTTCATTGGAAGTTTGGAGGTAAGCATAAGGAAAACCTTATTCGGTAATAAGTTCCACAACTTTCCGTTCGATAATAAAACTGATAGAGAGAAATTCTGCAGGAACATAACTTCAACCCAAAATTGGATCGCTGACAGTGAAAAACTGAAACAAATTGGCATCTGATGTATGGGACAAAGTGAACAGACAATTAAAGTTTCAGCCTAGTAGAGTTCCATTGCTCCAACCATTCGTTTATTGATGTCCTTTAACGAGAAGTGTAGCTGATTACGGCGGAAAAATCCGCAATTTTTTTGTATCTCCTATAGTTATCGAGTTACCCTATACAAACATCGGAATTTGCACACCCTGCACACGAACACAACACACAGTAAAAATGATCTGTAATGTAGGTATTTTACTATTCAATTATTTGTTATCTTGCCTTCATACAAAAGAATACTTTTAGAAGGTTCTGTATTTCCTATTATCATATTTTTGTATAACATGCAGGTACGTCTTCAATCGAAATCAGCGTAATCCTGGAATCCTTTCATTAATGCCAATAACGATGCTTTCAGAAAGTACCGTAAAACGGGGTGACTTCGGACGATTTTGCAGGTTTTTCAGTCGTAACAATTTCGAATTGAATCGAAAATGTACGAATATCTCATAAACTCTGGTTCAATCATTTCTTAATTGATTTATACATAGGCTGAAAGCAAAATCAGTTTTTTTATATTTAATTTTTTCAGTTTTTTTCTGTCCGAACTTACCCCGCAGTTTGGGGTAATTTCGGACACGCTTCAATAACTCATTAAAATCGATGTTTAGCGAGCCTGAAACAAACTTCGGACAGCATAAATTGTTTTAAAAAATATTTCGAGGAAAAAAACATACTTGACCTCAGAATGAAAGAATATTCTACAACTTCAAAAATATATTTCGAGAAAAAACAAAAAATAATTATTCCTAGAAAATTGAAGAAAAAACACTGAGAAATATTAACAAAACAGTTTTTCTTCGTATATAAGAATAATTTGATAGGTATATAAGCTGTCTTTAAAGGATCACACTATTCCAGCGTTATGTCCTTGAGCGAATTCAAAAATGCATGCGACAGGTTCGAGGATTATCTGGTCCTTAGCTACGATACTTTCATTTACTACAGGTGGGTAATGACAAAAAACTTTATCGCCAATCTTCTTTCGTCTTAAAAAATTTACTAGATTATTTTGAATTTCCATAATTATAGAGTTGCATGACTTTGCCGGCCTCTCTGATTGATTTTCTTCCCTTTCTCACATCATTAACTGTTCGTTGCAGTCTTTCTGATGGATAAATTATATAACTGCGACCTCCAAAAACTTTTCATTAATTTCTCACCATGTCCGAAATTGCCCCTTGAAATTATGAAATTTTAGTTATCACCCTGTATAAAAATCAACTAATGAGATGGAGTGATCAAACTATGGCGAAGCATTCTTGAAACTAGAGACTATCGAAATATTCAGTCGAAATTGAGATACAGGCAACATAATTTATCATGGATCAGTTACTTTTCCACATTTCTTTAAACGCCATATTCTGATGTCGTCATAAAAAATATTATCTAACCTAAAATACTTATCAAAGGGTGACTATATGCTACCACTAGACATTTTCATCTAACAAGAATCGACAGGTATGAACTGCACGGTCATATAGCACTTGCTCTATCCGAAATGGAATTTGAAGTGCGCCAAGGTCAAACTGTCCGAAGTTATCCGCAGTGTCCGAAGTCACCTCGTTTTACGGTATTCATATTGTTCTTACAAGAATAATGAAATCTCAAGAACTTAAAATTATCACTCGAACAAAATCTCTAGAACTACTTTAACGCACCTTTGTCGAAACAAAATGGCTTCTGCTACGTCGAATACTACTCACAGTCAAGAAAACGTCACATTCCTGTTCTATTATAGTTTTATCTGCTCGATCAAAAATGACATTGCCAAGTATAAATCATCAGAAGCCGTTGTCTCATCACTAAGAGAAAACATGATGAAATTCATGACGGTATTATTCAGTAGGATGTTGAAAATTGGAAAATTGGTGGAAAAAGTGTATAATAAAAACTGAAAGTTTTGTGGAATTTCTGTATAAAACATCTGCAGTTTCTCTGAAGGCCAAAAATTCATCGGTGTTCTTTGGCAGAAATTCTCCAGGTTCCCAGCTATCCATATTGTCGCAACTCAGTCTCGCTTGCCTTTTACGAGAGGGTTTTTTTCAAGGGTTTCCATTCAACTGTAAAACAAGGTTTTAATCTGAATTGAACATTTATTCTGGAAGAATTGAACAAGGGGAAAGTCCTGCCAAACGGCAGAATGAAGGGTAAAAAACAATGAACATGAAAAAATCGCGAACAGTTCGTACTCACAATAGTAGTAGTAGTAGTAGTAGTAGTAGTAGTATTTATTTGACTATTTTCACACATTTCTGTATAATTATAGCAAGTCGGAGAAAATGTATATATAAAAACACATTAAAATACGTTGACAATGTCACATTAAAATAAAACACAAGCAATAAGATCACCAGCAATGTCCTTAGAGGGCAGCTAACCATTATTCCTATTGTCGGGATTTCCAGGTTGTAGAACAATCCGAACAATTCAAAGTGGAATATTGAATTGATTGATGTTTCACTTTTTACGCTATTTAAATTGAAAACGATAGGTCTGTTCGCTGTGTATGCATGAAATTTATATTGTACACTACATTTTCTTACACCCACTGGTCGTTGTAGATGAGTGTAGTGAAGTGGAGTGTAATTAGTTCAACATCTGTTCGGTGCTTTTATTCTGCTTTATGCTAATCCTAGGATTCTGATTTTGAGGTTAGGATTATAATTATTTTGCATTTATTTATGACTTGTGAATCTCTCTCGAATGTATCAAAAATGCACAGTGATGATGAAATCATCATTGCGAATTCGGACGATAAATTGTTGATAGTTCATCTGACGATGATCAATCAATGACATTGATGTCAATATTCTTTTGATGCCATCGTAAATGGGGACAAAAGATTCCCGGGTAACAAATATAAGCATTACGTACTTTGTCGAAGAAGTTGTTTTATTTTTCAAAATATATCTTTATCATTATATACATCTAACCTCATATTATCCAATATCCATTTGCACTACACTTATCACACCTCCTCTAAATCGATTGTAACAACTGGTTTTTTCGTGCTACAACATTTTAACAACGAACATAGTGTAGTGTACACGGGAAATCACCGAACGGTATCAGTGTTACACAATCTACTATTCTGTACAATAGTGTAGTTAATGGAGACACAGCGAACAGACCTGATGCTTAGCTTGCATTATGTTTACAACAGGCCTGGAGATCCGTACCGATGAATTATTGAATAATATAATTTTGTCGACTCTACAGATTCTAAAAGTGAATGTAACTAGGTATATCCTGCAAATCGAAATAATTTTACTGTCTATGAACTCTGAATATGGAATTGGAATTATATATACTGAATGAATAAGGTGAATTAAGGTTTTTGAATGTCTTTAGGAATAATGGTTTTACAACTCGTTTCTCATACTTGACAATATCGATATAGTGACGGAAGATTTCTGGAATGGAAACAAAATTGAATTGATAATTAGGTCAGAAGTGATATCAAAGATCCCACTTTCCGATTGGATATGAAAAATCATTAAAAAATCAATGCAATAAAGAGAAGAGTGCATGACTATAGTGTGTATTTTTTTTTGAGAATTATTATTCGGATATACCAAAAGAATATATGATTTTTTGTGGAGTATTGAAATAAAACACGTGCAAAAAGCGGTAGGTTTTATTGTTGAATACTCGATTGCAAAGATAACTAGAGAGTGTTGGACGCAGTGGTCCAACATTTTTGAGTTTATACTTTGAAGAGCCAAAACGGCTTTATATGTATTTTCATTAATTTGAAATATCTGCTTCGTGTAGGTGAGTTTTTTATAGGTTTCTATACCATTTTTGTGATATCTGTAATAATATGGCCACCTGTGCCGGGATGTCATGGGTGTTTTTTCATTTATCGTAGAATGTTTAAATCAGAGATTTTGCCACTGGCGTGTTAATATTGTATCCTTGGACCAAACCAAATAATTTCAGTAAACCCATACTTGTCAATGTTTGTCAGAATCCTCAACCTATCTTAAACACTGCTTTTAAACTAATAAATATTTCCAGCCAATGAAATAAAAACTGGGTCTTATAATGTTAATACAGATCTTGAAATAAATTTGGTCACATCGAGAAAAAATTGTCGAACACAGACTATGACACAGATTATGCCTTTCTGTTTCTTGAAGAATATGCATATTTTGACATCGAATTCAAATACTATTGGCTTACAGTATAATTGTGTCTCTCGATCTCGATTTTTTCAATAGCATCTTATTATCCATCATACATCTACGTGAATTTATATCAGACTCTGATAACATCTTGCCCAGAATATATCAAATTTGGAAACTAAGAGTTATAGGGAATGTGCTGCACACCTCACTAGTTGATTAGATGTTAAATTATTTTTGAATAGGCCGAGCGGATTTGTCCTATATGTGAGCAGGTGGTAAGCTACAGATGTTATTTTTATGGTAAGGTCTTACAGGTGGATGAATAACAACGGCATTGAATAACTTAATATAAACATGAAGTATTTGTTCAAAAAATAACTATGGTGGTCTACTGATACATACAGGAATGTTATCAAGATTTGTATTTACTCCTGGAAGAACCATATTAATTTACATAAAAGAATACCAAATCGTGTTTACAGTCATAATAGTACATTATATACCGCGGGACTGAATTATGGCCCTCCCTGCGGTCGGGCCATAAACTTTACCTTCAGGATTAAATGTACTTCAGTCGCAAGGTATATACGATACTTTTCGTACTTCCGGTATGATTTTATTAATTATTTCAATAATTTCAATCAGTTTTTTCTCTCTTCAACTCATTTAATAAACTGTCTTTAAAATAAGTTACCATAGTAACATTGCGTTGTGACAGTTATAATTTAGAAACATTGTCATTACTAGTGTCATTGTAAAGAAACATTGTTATTGATAATTATTGGTATCATGAGTGAAGAAGGTGTATCTGATATTGATAAAAGAGCAGCCGAAGTAGGTGAAGAATTGTTACCACCGAAATCTAGAAAACTATACGAGCAGCAGTACGATGCTTTTAAAAAGTGGTGCCGCTTAAAAAATGTGAGACAACCTACTGAAAATGCGCTGTTAGTCTACTTCGATGATAAATCAAAAGCGGTTTGTGCCTCAACTCTCTGGGCACATTACTCAATGCTGAAATCGGTTATTAACATTAGAGAAGATATTGATATAAGTAAATTTCCAAAATTATTAGCTTTTTTGAAGAGAAGAAATGAGGGATTTAAGCCAAAGAAGTCAAGAATTCTCACGTCTGAGCAGGTAGATCAGTTCTTACGGGAGGCTCCGGATGATAAATATTTAATACTTAAGGTAAATTTGGAAATTTGTTTATATTCAGAAATTTTAAGAAATCAATTTTTTTGTAGGTTGCACTTATTTTGGGCGTTGCGGGAGCTTGTCGTGGAAAAGAGTTGGTTGATTTAGAAATCGACGATGTGAGAGATTTGGGCGATTCCTTCCTAATTGCGATTAGAAAGACCAAAAATAAAATTGACCGAAATTTTGTGATCAAAAATTCAGAAAACAGTGCCATCAGTTTTGTGGCGATATTTCGGAAATATGTGGCATTGCGAAAGACAGGGACACCTAATTCAAAATTTTTTGTTCAATACATCAACAAAGAATGTACTACGCGAGTAGTAGGAAAAAACATGTTTGGTACATTTCCACGGCAAATAGCAGCTTTCTTGAAATTAGAAAATGCGACGTCTTATATACGGGACATTGTTTTAGACGCACATCTGCGTCTTTGTTAGCTGATTCGGGAGCAACAATAGACGTGCTGAAGAGACATGGAGGATGGAAATCCTCCAACGTGGCCGAGGGATATATTGAATCGTCTATTAAAAATAAACAAAAAATTTCAGATAAAATATTTGGTCAAGTCGCCGATTCGTCCACTATAGTTATGCCACAGTCCTCATTCTCGCTTCCTGTTTCCGCAGGATCTTCGAAATAAACACCAGTTCAATATGAAAAGGACCTATCTGTTACTCGTCAGTTACCTGCTGCATTTACCCAGGAAAGACTGGTCAATATGACGAACTGTCACAATATTAATTTGAATATTAACGTTAATTACCATTCTAATTAATTATATTTTTCAATAAAATATCCCTTAAATTCGTTTGTTTGTGATTTAATCGTTCCGGGAGTTTCGTCAATATTTAATCCCGGAGGGATTAAATGTGACACTTTAGTACCTGTCACAAGGGAGTGAAGTTGTCACTTTAGGCCCGGAAGTACGAAAAGGTAATTATCAAGTTCAATACACAAAGCTATTTTATCAGACATTTTTTGTAATCAGAAAATCCTACGTCAAATACTTCAATATTTTTAAATACAACCCTGGCTCCTATACAAGTTACAAACACTGTTGAGTTTCACTTTCAGCCTGAAGACTAACTATTGCAATGTCTTTCGACAACTTGCAAAATTGGACAAAGTATGTTCTGATGTCTGTCGAAAAATAATCCGCTACTTAAGAGTCCGTTAGCTTCCGTGGTGGCCACGGTATTACAGAACTTAACTCTTTCGAGTCATGATTGTGTTTGCTTTCGATTGAATTTTGGTCATCATTTTTATATCAAAATCAAAGCGGCAATCAGACAAAATAACACGTGCACAATATTGTGCTTCAAATTAATGGATTTGTTTTTCTCATTGATATTAGTGATATGCCTTCAATTTCTTTTAGTTGGACCCTTTTTGTTCGTTCATTCTTGGCTTAATCATTCTTGTTGATGAACGAAGTTGACCAGTAACCATATTTTCGGAGCCTTTGAGATTCATCTGTTAATGATTTCATATGGGCCGCCTACAGTAATTCTTGTCAGGGCGTGATTAGTTTATCTATATTTGAAATTTGATCTTTGATTACTTTTTACAATCATGATATATTATTTTCTTGCGTAGCACAGGAATTTCGGATATTCGTTGGATCAATGGGACTAAAAAATTCTTGGATAGAAAGGCACTCCATAATTCGGCCAGGTTTTGTTATATAATTGCTCCTTTTTGAAAAAATATATGAACCCATTTGTTTGTTCGAGATTTAGAATGGACTGTATTGAGATATGAGTATGGAGTTTTTGACTAAATACTATTCAATATCACAGGATATGTTTTCACTCACCAGTTTCTCTGATGGCTTCTTTCTCACGTTATATTGCAGGAACAACAGGCGGCGGTACCGAATCTTGATAAGAAGTCGAGGTTCAGATGTATTGTATATTATATAAACGTGTATGGGAGTAATAGAGCACTCAATGATTATTGATTGATTAGAGCGAAAAAGCCGGTCACAGATGTTCTCGTATTGAATAGAACTTACACCTTTTCAATCATGGATTTCGATAGCAAGTGTCGTTCTCTTCCGTGGTCTGAGTATCACGTGACACCAAGAGCAAGATAAACAGTACCTTGTGATTGGTCACGCGCAAAATTTGTGGCAATATTTATTTAATTGTAATTGACCGAACTCTTTGGCATAATTAGGTCAATATTAAAAAATGAAAAAATATACCAAGACTAAACATTCCGCCCATCTAAAATTTCAAAAATTTTATAATATGAGAGAGAAGAAAAAAAAAGTACTTATTCAGAAATAATCTATTTAACATAATCATGTGATATAAAGACGAAAACAAACAAATAATCGTATTGTGAATTTAGTTAGGTAAGGGACATAATTTTGTTACTTGACGTTTAAATATCCCTTTAGCTGTTTTAACAGTTACTACTCTAATCATAGCATCTGCACCAGGATGAACCTCTAAAACGCGACCCATATGCCACTTAAGTGGGGGAGCATGGTCATCCTTCAACAAAACCAGAGCTCCTGTCTCGATGGGAACGGAAGGATCTGTCCATTTGGATCTTTGTAAAAGAGTGTGCAGATACTCTCTGTGCCATCTCGTCCAGAAGTCCTGATGCAACCTCTGAACAAGTTGCCACCGAGATAGCCTTGATAATTTGATTTCAGTGAGATCTGGATCTGGCAATGCATTGAGGGGGGCCAATGTCAAAAAATGACCGGGGGTCAGTGCAGTGCAATCGTTAGGATCAGAGCTTATTGGCCCTATTGGTCCAGAATTTAGAACTGATTCTATTTGACACAAAGTAGTTGATAAATCTTCATAGGTCAAGAGTTGATCTCCGGTTACACGAAGAAGGTGGGACTTCACGGATTTTATTCCCGCTTCCCATAAACCACCCCAATTTGGTGAAAGTGGAGGTATTCGATGAAAGGTAATTCCTTCAGTTTCTGTAGCTTGTTGCATAGCTTCAGAGACCTGCTTATCAGCCCCAACGAAGTTAGTACCCTGATCACTATACAAGTGTTGGCATTGCCCGCGCCGAGCTATGAAACGACGTAATGCACCGAGAAATGCATCCGTAGAGAGGTCTGAAGCGACTTCCAAATGAAGGGCCTTGGTGGACATACATACAAAGAGACATATATAGGCTTTTTGTACTTTAGCACCACGAGTGCGCTCTAGTGTTATGGACAAGGGTCCACCATAATCGACACCAGTGCAAAAAAAAGGTTTTATCTGGGAAACACGTACTTCGGGGAGGTTACCCATTTGAGGTTGACGAGATGAAGGGTTTATTCGAAAACACCTGATACAGCGAGATAGTACCTTTCGAATGGTTCTTTTTGGTGATAGAATCCAATAACGTTGGATAAGAAGATGATGTAAGGTTTGGAAACCGGGATGAAGAAATTTTTTGTGAGTATGTTCGATCACAAGTTGAGTGAATCGATGTGTACTTGGAAGAAGAGCAGGGTGTTTCTGCTCGAAGGAGAGCTTTGAATAGACCAATCGACCGCCCACCCTCAAAACACCCTCTTCATCTATGAACGGGCTGAGTTTCCGGAAGTGTTTAGGAAGAAGTTTTTTCTTACGAAGAAGATCAATTTCGTGAAAAAATGCATCATGTTGGGTAAATTTCAATAATATCGATTGTGACCTCTCGATATTGGTTAAAGGACCATTTTGATGAAGATTAGTCGTGTGATTACGACAATTATGAATGAAACGAAGAATGTAACAAACAATTCGTTCAATCTTGAGTAGTGAAGAAAAACGGTTCAACAAATCAGAAATGAGGTTAACGACATCCCGAGTGGTGACGCAAACAACTGTACGATGTTCTTCGTCTGTGAAGAAAATATTATCAGAAGCATTTTTAAAAGATGAGGGCCAGTTATCGTACGAAAGTTGTAACCATGGTGGTCCTGCCCACCATAAAGAACTCGCGAGAAGTTCGGAGGGAAAGAGACCCCTGGATGCTGGATCAGCAGGGATATCATCAGAAGCCACATGATACCAAAGAGAGGGGGATACCCTTTCTTGAATTGTAGTTACCCTGTTCGAGACAAAACAATTCCGCGTATGAGGACTACTACTTATCCAAGCAAGAACGGTTGTAGAATCTGAAAAGGCAATAATTCTGTCGAATTGGAGTGTTCCCTCGAAGATATGAGAAACATAACAAATCAGTTCAGACAATAACAAGGCACCGCATAATTCTAACCGAGGTATTGATATTGTTTTCAAAGGTGCTACTCTCGATTTGGCACAAATAATATACGAAGTTATAACATTATCAGCATGAATAACACGGACATATGTTGAAGCAGCATAGCCCACTTGACTGGCATCTGAAAATCCAATGAGTTGACAAGATATAATATTTTTTGAAACAATGAGACGGGGTACCTGAATAGCAGAAAGGTGACCAAATTCCGATTTGAGTTTAGACCAACGTCTTATGATAGTATTAGGGGGCTGACTATCCCAATCAATTCCTGAAGTCCAGAGAGATCTTGCATCAAATGTTTAACACATAAAACAACAGGGGTGAGGAAACCCAGAGGGTCATAAATGCGTGCTAGTTCCGAAAGAATCGACCTCTTGGTACAGGGTTTATTGAGAGGTTTCACTTGATATGAAAAAGTGTCTGTTGAGGGATTCCATTGTAATCCTAAAATTTTGATAGTAGCATCAGCTTCATCATCGAGAAGAAGAGGAAGAGTTTGCAGAGAAGAAAGGGGTAAATGTGATAATAGTTGCGGATTATTGCTTGCCCATTTACGCAACTCGAAACCGCCTGTACTGAGAACATGAATTAAATCCTTTTGTAACCCAAGAGCACCTTCAAGAGAACTAGACCCTGAGACAACGTCGTCTACAAAGACATCATTCGAAAAAATATGAGAGACTGTTGGAAAGTGAGATTTATTTTCGTTAGAAAGCTGATGAATAGTCCTTATCGCTAAATATGGACTACAGCTGAGTCCATAAGTGACTGTATTTAAACAATAAGTTTGAATAGGATCTGAATCCGAAAATCGCCACAAAATCCTTTGATAATTTTGATGATGTTTTGTTACCAGAATTTGCCTGTACATCTGTTTGATGTCAGCAGTAAAGCAAACTAAATGAAGTCGAAACCTTGTGAGAATATTCACAATGTCAGGTTGTAATTTCCGACCAGGCAGGAGGCAATCATTTAAAGAGAGGTTATTTGCACATTTTGATGATCCATCAAATACCACCCGTAACTTAGTGGTAGAGCTCTCTGGTTTTAGAACACAGTGGTGGGGAATGTAGTAGGAAAATTGATTATGCAAATCATCAGAAATTAATGTCATGTGACCAGAGGAGAGATAATCATTCATGAATTCACGGTATTGTTCATACAAAGAGGAGTTTCTTAATAATCGACGTTCGAGTGAAATGAAACGACGCAGAGCAATATTCTTGGAGTCCTCAAAAGAAGGTTCTTCTCCACGAAATGGAAGGTTGACTATATATCGACCAGATTCATTACGAGATACTGTATTTTCATAAATTTGATCTGCTAAGAGTTCCTCAGGGGGTGATATAACTTTTGAAGGGATCTGTTCAAGTTCCCAAAACTTTTTTATCAAATTTTCCAAGGGTGATTCTGAACAGGAGGTCAAAAAACTATGTATTTCCAAAGGTGGAGAACTGAGCTTCCCCATTAGTATCCAACCGAAAATAGTTTCAATAGCTACCGGTTCATTTAATGAACTTTGTGAACTACCACCCTTAATAATGTACGCGAATATGTCTGCTCCTAATAACATTTCCACAGGACGAGATATATTAAAATTAGGATCAGCCAATTTGAGGTTAGAATATTTAGCGAAATTATCTAGAGATATATTAGAACACGGCATATCACAACAAATTTGTGGTAAAACTATCAAGTCAATATCCAATACAGGTCAAACAACCCCTCTTAATACTACATATGACCCCGTGATTAGCACGTGCACACATAAAAACAAATTCTCAAATGAAAACGATATATTTGTTCAACGTCCAATTCTTGTTTTGAAAAAGCGCATTCTTCTTCTGAAATAATTTATTTGAAATGAATTTATTGAATATGTCAATTGTAGAAAATTATTTCACTGGAATATTCATTTGGTTTAACAAAATGTTCTCAATTCAAGAAATTCAAGGTATCCAGAAAAAATAATTAAGTTCTTGAAAAATATATCACGGAATGTCTTCTTTCAAAATAACATTCAACATTTAATCTCTGAATAAGTAAATCTCTGAGAAAGTTTCTTTGGATTGACCATAACATTTTATTGAATATAATTGCGATCCCTTCGAGCCGAGAATGTTGCCAAACGGTGTGAGTGTGTTGTTTCGGTGCTCTTGTCGTGCATCCATCATTGTTCAACCAGTTCAACCTATTTTATTGGCATAGAAATATTGGCTACCACTTTTAGAGGTAAGTTACATGCCTATATCTTATCGACGTTCATTCTTGGGTAGGTATTATTGTGTATCTAATCAATTAACGTAGCTATATCATCTCGAAAACTGATAATTCGTGAAAAACTTGAAAAACCAGGATCGGCATAGTGAGTGAAAATTGGGGTTAGGTACCTATGTGCGGATGAACGTTTAAATTTGTCCAAACACTGATTGAACAGTGGAAAAGAGCTTCTTGAACTTGTAGACATCTTAGGTATTTTGATATTGCATATTATACCTAACATATTTTTACATTTTTTTACCAAATTTCGATCCAAGGAAAATGAATTCAGTCGTAAGAATGTGAACCCAGATTTGAAGAAATATAATAACCATACATTGTGCTGAGTCAGATTATCTCTCACATTGTACCTACATGGAGTTGTGAATGATATATTTTATATTTTTCAGTAGTTTGAAACCAGAGGAATACAACTTTATTGCGAGGTAAACTGGTGGACAAGTTCAGAAATAATCTCTACGAATAGGGGGAAAGGTTGTCAAGAAGAAGGTCTGCAAGTGATGATGTGATTGATGAGAGCCCCAATAAGAGAACGGAAGTTGAGGATGATTCTTATTTCAAGAAATCGATATAATTCCTCTAATTTGATGAAATTCTTGATACAAAACAATCTACAGCTAAAACTGAAAATCTGATTCTTTTCGTTCAAGAAAAATGCGAGTCATTGAGAGATTATGATTGTCTTGATTTGAATATATTGTGTTATCAATCTGAAATATTGTATTATTCTCACGAAGAACTCCATTCATTTACGATTCAAGAAATCTATAAATTGGTATGAGTATATTTAATTGGAAACATAATAGTCTTGAATTGAGCAGACATTTATTCCAGTATATATAAACAAGCCATACTCTTGAATCAAAACATATCAAATCAAATCAAGTAATTCTTTTTATGTGTGTGAGCTTATTTGTCCAAAACCCCGTATTTTAATTGATAAGTCTATCTTAGACAACCCTAATTTTTCACAACACTTGGTACTAATGAATGAACATTGACTAGCGCTATCTAAAAGGGCTCGTACAGGGTGATATTTACCATGGGAATCCAAGACTTCGATTATAGCAGTAGACAGCAATATTGTACTTTTAATATTGGAGAATAAATTTACAGTGTCTCTCACGTGTTGAGACTGTGTATGACCCTCATTCTGGTTGGAAATGTCATTAGGAGCAATCCGAGAATTACCTGAAAATGTCGGTTCTGATCGTGTTTCTTGATTATAAAAATGTAATAATGAGTGATGAGGCAATGAGCATTTTTTACATAAAAAATTTGATGAGCAAGTTGAGGCCGTATGTTTTGATCCTGAACAATTTGTACACCACTTTTTTGTTTTTACTAAAGTGAAGCGATCCTTTGGGGAATGAGCTAAAAATGAATTGCATTGATAAATGGGATGTGTTTTATTGCATAATTGGCAAATATTATTAGAAGTTAAGTTAACCACAAACGAAGCACCTTGTTTGAATTTGAGTGGTTTATTCGAGTTATATGATGGGTTTTTGAGTTTAGAACTATCGAGCCTAATTTTAGAAGCAATCGGGTTTGATAAAGCGACATTATCCATTGCACTGCACCGCCTTTCAAGAAAATCCTTGAGGATATTGAAATAATCGGGATTACCTAATTTGGAAGAACATTCAAATTCGAAACGGGTTTGAGTATCCGAATCAATTCTATCGAATAACATATTAAATAAGATGAATTCCCATTGTTCGATTGGAAATGATACATTTTTTAATGCAGCTAAATTTTCATTGAACGTGTCTAAAATATGACGCAAGTTCTCAAGATTGTCACTCATATGAATTTTTTTTGTATTCTCAATGGAATGCCAATGTGCTGATGCTATCAATCTAGTGTATTCGTATTTCTTTTTTAAAGTATCATACGCTATCAAATAATTAGAACCGGCTAAAGGTGTGCATTTCACTATGGATGAGGGATGACCTTTCAACGAAGCTAACAAATAATTGAATTTATCAATAGGGGCGAGTGATTCATTATTATGAATTGTCGAATCGAACATATCGATGAAAGTTTGCCATTCCTTCAAATTACCATCGAAAACAGGGAGCTCAAGCTTGGGAAGTTTTATATTATTCTTACTGACAGAAAAGGGATCGAGTGTAACATCAGGTTTCAAATCAAACAGTTGAGAATATATTGCTTGAATGTGATAGACATCTTTATCAAATGTAGAATAAATCTCATTATGTGGTTCTAAATCAGGATTATCAAAGTAACGATATTCCCATGAATTTCCTCAAAATTTTGATATAAAGCATCCATGTTCTTGAATCTACATTTAAAATTAGCATGTACATCAACATCAGTCAGAGATAAATCAGCAACTTTTTTCAATTCCGACAATTTAATCAATGCAGTTTGTCTTTGAGCAATATACCCTTTCAGTTTACGATTATCTTGAGCCATTTTGAGAAGTGTACCAACTAACTGAATTATAAATTGTTTATACTTAAGATTTGAGAACGATATTTGTGAACCGAGAAAAGAGAGAATGACAATTGATGATTAAGAATGTTTATACCTATGAGCGGAATATTCCGTACTGATAATTCCGATACTTCCTACAGTGAATCAAAACAATGATTTTCTGAAACCGGCTGATTTTACACAGCATGAGAATGAGAGAGATGAAGCGAATCCTGTAAATCTATCGTGATGCGTGCATCAGATGGATGCGTGAATAATGAAAACTATAGACCTAGTGCGGGAGCTAATTGCGCCAAATATTTGCGCGTACGGTACCAAAGGTATCGTGGTTAATGGCTGCCAAAGAGTTCATCTATTTGAATTTAGAATTCTAAAAATTCTTCAATAATGATATGAGACTTTTCAAATACAAAGAGACGATTCAAAATGATTCGGCTCGTGAGGACCAAGTGTTTGTTCGAGATTTAGAATGGACTGTATTGAGATATGAGTATGGAGTTTTTGACTGAATACTATTCGATATCACAGGATATGTTTTCACTCACCAGTTTCTCTGATGGCTTTTTTCTCACGTTATATTGCAGGAACAACAGGCGGCGGTACCGCCTCTTGATGAGAAGTCGAGGTTCAGATGTATTGTATATTATATAAACGTGTATGGGAGTAATAGAGCACTCAATGATTATTAGAGCGAAAAAGCCGGTCACAGATGTTCTCGTATTGAATAGAACTTACACCTTTTCAATCATGAATTTCGATAGCAAGTGTCGTTCTCTTCCGTGGTCTGAGTATCACGTGACACCAAGAGCAAGATAAACATTACCCTGTGATTGGTCACGCGCAAAATTTGTGGCAATATTTATTTAATTGTGATTGACCGAACTCTTTGGCATAATTAGGTCAATATTAAAAAATGAAAAAGTATACCAATACTAAACACCATTTCTGTCTGTTAGAACAACGTATACGTCCTAAACTCACTAACCTGATGTTCCTGATTTTCACAATAAATAACGAAAGTTCCAGAGCTGTGCCGAGCACTGACGAAAAGTGCTTCAAGCACTAAGCACTCTTGACAAGTGCTCCGGAATCTCGAGCACCAAGCACTTTTAGTGACAAAATGATCGCGATTACCAAGCACTTTCAAATTGTAATTGTAATAGCGAACACCATATATAGCACATGTACGTCACATAGACGTACAACATGGATCTCAGGGACGTCCAATGGACATCCAGCTACGTCCAAAATGGTCCGGAATAAGCATCAAATATCCAGATACACTGCATGGATATAACATCTTACCCACACAGCACACTTTATCCTCAGGATATCCCGAATGTCCCAAAACAGGATAACCTTTTTGGTATGTCGCTGGGATATCTTAAGGGTTTCCCATCTTCAACAAGTTATCCCTGGTTCGATCAAATGCATACATCCCAGGTATAACCTTGATCTACATCCCAAGTATATACAATGTAGCTACATACACAAGTTGATCAATTTGTCAACATCCCTGGGATAACCTTCAAATATGTCCCATGGTCATTGTTCTGAGTTAATCTGTGATATATACCGATATTCAAGTTGAAAATAAGAATACTGATATGCTTTTTTATGTTTTCAAGTCTTATGTATTATGTATCAAAGATAGTGTATCGAAATCAACATAACCTGTGTCATCGTCATCTGTACCTACAGTGTGGACGTCCAATGAACGTACATAAAGAACGTCTATTGGGCGTACAAAAGGAAACTTACTACGTACCTACATGAAGGTCCGAAATGAGTCCACTGTTATGGTGCCTAATTTTGTCAATATATTTTATCGTCCAGATAAACCAATGAATGAATGTTATATCTCAAGTTTCTAACTTGGATTTGGAAAAAAATGGTTATTTGATATGGTTAATTGGTAGATACCACCAAACTTTATTGAACACTGACAAAAATAATAGAAGTTCTTTCAAAGAACTCTCAGTGACTTGTTTACAATTCTAATATTCATTCATCAAAATATGCTGACGGTTCATGGAATCTTCTGGAAGCTACTGTGTCTTGTTTACCACGTATTGCGACGTAGATTCTACGACGTAAATATTGCGACAAAATGGGATGCTTCTTCTAAAGGTAACTTCTTGGTAAACATCCGTTGAAGATGACCTTCTAGGTTGACAATAGCTTTTTATTGTTCTATCTTGATATAACATATATAAAATAAATATACAATCAGACTCAAAATAATTAACGTCCTGGAAACGTCATGAAGGGCATTATACTTACGCACTTTACAGAAACCCAGATAGCACAAGTACATCCCGAAGATGTCCTCAAACCGTACACGTTAGACCTTAACGACGTCCCGAGGATGTCCGTTTTAGATACGGCGTACTTCCTCAGGACGTTTTGGGGACATACGATGTTACAAAATCGAAGGTCCCCAAGACGTACGAATAAGGTCTTCCTCAAGTCCGAATAGGACCATTTCAACGATCTTTTCAGTACATTATACCCTAGATAAAATAAAAACCTTCTGACTGAGTTGTTTTTATTTTAAGAATGTTGTCAATAATTTTGTTCCACTTCGATCATAAGTCAATAATTATAGAAAGAGAAATTAGTATATCCAATTAGAATATCAAAAATAGTTTGAAATGAATGTCTGGTAGACTACGAGCAGAAAACAACTACTTTCCTGGTAAATACCACGCAGAACATTGAATTATATCTGCTCGTAATCCATGCAACGATTCACACTGTGAATGCAGATCGCAAATGTTTCTTTCTTCCTAAGACGTGACAAATTCACATCGGGACAGGCACGCCTAACAACCTACAGACCGGTTTCGGGCTTATTGGCCCTCATCAGTGCAGGGTAGTTATCCGAGTAGAGACCGTAAGATCTCCACTCGAAGCGTTGCCTGTCCCAATGCACCTTCGTCGCGTTTATTTGACCGCACTGAGCCGCGTTCCAACAGACAATTGGAAGTGGCGACACCATGCGGCAGAAGAAAGAAACACTCCAGAACTAAATCTCCCAAATCACAGAACTTGGAAGTGGCTTATAGCTCGACTAAGCTAATAAATGAAAAATGGAAAAGCCATAAATTGGACAACAATTTTAGAAAGAGAAATTAGTCTATCCAATTAGAATATCAAACATAGTTTGAAATGAATGTCTGGTAGACTACGAGCAGAAAACAACTACTTTCCTGGTAAATACCACGCAGAACATTGAATTATATCTGCTCGTAATCCATGCAACGATTCACACTGTGAATGCAGATCGCAAATGTTTCTTTCTTCCTAAGACGTGATTTGGGATTAGTTCTGGAGTGTTTCTTTCTTCTGCCGCATGGTGTCGTCACTTCCAATTGTCTGTTGGAACGCGGCTCAGTGCGGTCAAATAAACGCGACGAAGGTGCATTGGGACAGGCAACGCTTCGAGTGGAGATCTTACGGTCTCTACTCGGATAACTACCCTGCACTGATGAGGGCCAATAAGCCCGAAACCGGTCTGTAGGTTGTTAGGCGTGCCTGTCCCGATGTGAATTTGTCACGTCTTAGGAAGAAAGAAACATTTGCGATCTGCATTCACAGTGTGAATCGTTGCATGGATTACGAGCAGATATAATTCAATGTTCTGCGTGGTATTTACCAGGAAAGTAGTTGTTTTCTGCTCGTAGTCTACCAGACATTCATTTCAAACTATGTTTGATATTCTAATTGGATAGACTAATTTCTCTTTCTAAAATTGTTGTCCAATTTATGGCTTTTCCATTTTTCAATAATTATGTTCCACTTCGATCATAGTCAATGCATCTCCTGTTATTATATCCAGTTGATATAAGTATTTGAAACATGAATAAATAAGGCAATGATATGCAAATGATGTAGCAGAAAATACTTAATCAACCTCCTAAATAAACGCAAAATAAATATCTATAAGGAGGTATAATGACTTAATAGTTCAACTTCTCATGAAGTATAGGTTTCACTTTCGGAGGGACTCAACGACTCAAGACGTCTTAAAGTATAAAAAATTTCTATTTTCATTGCCCAACCTTAAGAAGGGGTTAACCTTTACAAACATGTCAGAGTATATTTGCGGTGTAAAGGGGGAAGTAAAAATCTCGAGCGAAAGGGGCGGAGACCAATGTCGAACAAAAAACGCTAAGCGCTGTTGGCGTCTCACTCCAACTCAGTGTCGCGTAAATTCGTAGTAAATAGTCTTGCCCTGGTCGAGTGGTCGCTCGGAATCTGTGGCTCGGGATGGCTCGGGTCTGCGGCCGTCGGCCGGCCGTTACAATTCTCAGAATAGGCCTCCGGCTTTTCATCACTCATCAGTATATTTTGAACTTACTGTGTCTATGAGGATAATTTGATATGATATGGGAAATATAAAAAAACTTGTCGAAACAGATGAAACCCTTTCGAATATCAAAAACAGTAACACAAAAACGTCTACACGAGCTAAATTGAAACTTATAAATACACAAATTAGAAAATGTCTCTCGGTCGTGGGAGAAATGGGACTTTCGATTGGACAAAAGAGAAAATTTCAAGCAAAAATTGGTGAGCTAAAACGGGTTAGATTTCTCATTCCAAAAATAAATCGGGGGCATGTAGGTTCAGGATTGAGAATTCAGACAGGGCTCGTTATCAATTTGAATCACGATGAAATTGAATGCTTTCTCATTGATGCATCGTATGATGAATATGGACATAGAATAAAAAATGCTGTTTATGGAGAAACTATACTGAACATTTTTATACACAACAAAATATATCGAAATATTCTTCTTCGATAGGTATGAATGAATGACATTTTTCAAGGTATTCAGTATATATCTTTACTGAACTTGAAAACTCGAAAACTCACATGATATATTTGAAAACAAAATTTACAAATAACATCCTATTTGTCTCTTATATTTTGACCCTTACCTACAGCATCAAGTATACGAGGTGGAAAAAACATTGAATATAAAAGTTGTATTTTATCACTTCCAAAATGAACAAATGCGAATCGCAATTTTTTTTTTTCAAATGGATCACCCCCGGTCATAGGTTTATAGTCAGAAGTCCACTTGTTTGTTTTATCTTCTGGTTTCCATGGTATATTGTATCCATATGCAAGGAAAGGATCAAATCAAAATTTCATTGGAAATTTTCATTCAATATTGGAATTGAAATAAGTGGAAAGCGGCTTGAGGAAAAAAAAAAGTATTTCATTCTGGTTGAAAAAAAACTGTATTTTTTTCAATTTTGCGATTCGCATTTGTTTGTTTTGGATGTGCCAAAAGATAGTACCGATGAAACAGCCCGAAGGTAGTACAGAAATATCTCTTATTTCCATATTACTCTCGTATCTACTGGTCAACTATTTCAGGCAGCAAATATTTCATGTAAAAATCTACTAATTTTGATTCCATCTTATCTTGCCAAAATCTATCATTACGATGAATTTTTTTAATTTTTATTCCTTTATTTGTCCATACCGCGAAATAACCTGCATGAAATTTCGAAAAAAAAAAGTCGATGGCGACCCTCGAATGACGAAACGTCGTATTAAAAATTCTATACTGCTAAGTTATAGAGCATGAAATACAGTTTCAAGAAAATGTCTGCTCTTTTCGTATCTATTAAAATAAAGCCAATAAAAAATTAAAATCTAAAATCTAAAATTTGTATTTCTTTGCGGCTCATTGTTGCGCACATGAATACACAACTTTTTCTTGATTCAACCGATCCTGTATCTCTAACCGTTATCGAATTCCCAATGTAGGGCTTCGAATATGGGACACCCTGTACATCGATTCCAATTATTTCTTATAAAAACATTCGAAAATATTTACGTACCTTATCAATCTCAATATCTTTTTTTCGACTGACAATTTCCTCACAGAAAGTCTTTTACGATGTTTATCGCCTGTTCGATAATTTGAACTCGACATGCTTGATCACAATAATAATACTAGTTCACAAACTAACAATAGTGTCACCATCTGAATGCAATCGCAAACTATGATACATGCATATCTGGACGGTCCTTTGATGTGCACATAGCGCCTGCCGCCGCCGTTCGCAAAAAATGTTTACGTTTTCTTTCACCTAATTAGTCTTATTCGAGAATGCAATGAATCCTTTTCGCAACTTCCATTGATATCATCACATGTGCTAAAATTATTGGAATAGCTTCAGTGCTATTTTTGGTTTTTATGAATGAAAATACGATTCATTCATAAATTCATAGTATCCATGTAAAAGTGCTTATTTGGTGCGAGGGCGCTCGAATCAGTCATGAAAAATGCTCCGTAATTGAGTCTGCAGGGGTTCAGCAAAAATCATTTTTGAGCTAGTAATTATTGATGGATCGCGATAATTTTTTTTTTCAATAGAGACAATTGTATGATTGAGGCATCTCTCGGAGTACTTTTTCGAAATACGATATATCTTGTGAGATAAAAAATAGTGAATATGGGAGAAATTTCGCAACTTTTTTACTAGTTTTTTTTCAAAAAATCAAAAAAGTACTACGAGAGATGCCTAGATCCAACCTTCCTCAAGCAGAAAGTGAAAAAAAAATTCGATTTTTTTCAGCGAGGTCCGAGTAATAATATTTTTGCCATTCCTTGTTTCACAAAGTTTTACCATCAATCCCAAATAAGGTTAACCCCCTCTTAATAGTGTTATGAACTGTGCTTCCAAGGAAGTCATTATTTCGGCGGCTCGCGTCTAGGTTGTGATTTATGTCCTCGCGATAACATCGGTTACCGACGTATCAATTAGAGGACAATAGATTCTCGAAAATAAACGGTATTTGAAGATTTTGCTAGAATGAGTATTTTGTCTATATAAAAGGAGCGCAATGGCGCGTACCAGTTTTAGTTTGGAAATAGTTCAGTTTAGAAAGAAAGCTGGTAATGTGATATTTGTAAAGCGAATATAGTTGTGATTTAATTAAGTGTTTATTGAGTTGTATTTCGAGTGTTTAGTGAAATAAATTGTTCAGTTTTGTGTTAACGTGTTTTGAATTAACGAACCCAAGTAGAAATATCGAACGTTCTGAGGACGTCCTATTCATAGCCACGACGTTCGGACCAGAAGGGTTCCAAAAATGGACGTTCCGGGGACGTCTTGTGTTATCTGGGAAAATCCCTAGTTAACCATCAATTCCATATTCGTTAATTTTAAATAAATGAAATGGTAACATTGAAATTACGTGACTTATAGCAATTCTTGACGAAGTTATGATATCCTAGGGAAACGATGGGGACAAAATGTTGAGATGTTCTCTGGACGTATTACGATACAAAGTCCTAAGGATATATGATTAGGACATATTACTGAAGAGGTCCGACCAAGATCGATTATGATCAATTTAGGATATCCTATAGGGATATCACCTGGACAGCATTTCAGAATGTCCTGAGTGACAAGTTGGGAGGTCCAAGGGTCATGGTTCGGACATTGATTTGGGAAGTCCTACGGTTTCAATTAGGAGTATCATGATGTCGCACGAACATTGATGGGATGAATTGTCGAGATCTCCTGTGGAAAATATGGGTTCAAACTGGGATTTCCTAGGGATATTATGTGCTATCTGGGGAGTATTTATTTCGACATACTCATTCATATGTTTCTCAAATTCATATGGAATTTGATGCTGCCATTTTTTATATCACTTGAGCAGTGATGAGAAAAACGGCACCAACAGCTAATATTCACCATACATTTTATCAACATCGGAATGAGAGATATCGCATTTTCATCTCGAAGCAGGAATGCATCACATTTGTATCTGAAAAAAAAAACAAGTTGTTCTGGGAATGTCCACGCATGTACAGGGTCTTCACGTATATTTTGAACCCTTCGTTAACATCTATTCTTCAATTTTCTTTTTCAAACATGATCTTATGTAATTTTTCTTGAAGATTTCATGTTAACAGAAAAACAGTTGAAGATCTACGAAAAAAGTTATGGATACCAGATATATTTTTTAAATAGAACACCCTATATATTTTGTAACTATTGGATATTTTCTGATTTCAAATGTATCTACATATATCATGTTATCTCGATTGAATTTCGAGGTATTCGACGTTGAGAATCAGATTTTATACGGATTCTTTCAGATTATTGGGACTTTGATGGTCAGTGTTTAACTGAGAAAATAATTAAAATATCTGTTAGTTACTTCTTGAGTTTTTAGACGCTAAATCTCTAGAGTACATATTTGATAGTACAATTAAAGTTTATATTTCAAATGCTTTTTGTGTATTGATTGTATATTTCTGAATGTTTCTTTGACTAGTCCAATAAGTTTCTGCATGTGTATATTGTTTTATATGTGTATGTAAGCTTCAGTGACGATTAAAATTCCATTCTATTCTATTCTGTTATCAAATTGATGAATGTCAAAGATTTCTAGATATTTGACGTTTGAATTCAGATTTCATCTGCATTCTCTTCGATTCGGAGAAATAAAAAAATATTTGTTGTAAATGATTTCCAAATATTCCACTCTCTAGATTCCCGTTGTGCGGCTGTGACATATTGATAATTTTCCAAACATACCTACTCATATAGTATATTATATTTTCCCCTACCACTGAAATCCATTATGACAAATAAATGTTATAGCAAGAATCAATTTGACAACAGATATTTCAATTATTTCCAAAGCTACACTAATTAGCTGAAAAAATCCGTATAAAATCTGAATTTCAACTCAAAATATCCCAAGTAGCATTTTGGCGACGATAACCACATAATACACCAAAATTAACGTTATACTTGGTGTGGAAATTAGTCATTTATGAAACGACGCTCTCTAAACCACTGGACAACGTTGTATCACTTTTGAGCATGACTTTAGTCAACCTACGACGTTGTTACAAGGTTAAACCCAACCAACTTCATGTAGTAAAAATTTTGGGAATGGGAGTGACGTTCTAAAAACGTTTGAGTGATAACTCCAGTTATGTTCAACGTTTTGTGAGATTTAACTTGGCAGTGGGCAATTTTTTATAAAAATTGTAAACGTTTTCGTGAAGTCATATTTTGCAGTTAACTTTTCCAAATAGTCACTATAGAGGACATGCCACATGACAAAAAGAACGTACTGTTGGCTGAATTGCTTCAAAGAAAGAATAAATATCTAGTGAGAGGAGAAAAACTTGATCCAACCTAACCTCAAAATTTAATTAATGAAACTATGCCTGAAGACAGGCAGTTTTGAGAACTAATTTTTCGAAGAACACTACTGACAATTGTATGACTCAGAAAAGCGTGTTTTTAAATGTGGAGCGATGATGAGGTATTTTCGTAGTTGGACATCGTTCAGTTTTTGGTCGGATAGCCAACTACAGTCGCGCTTTGGTTATAGTTAGTTGTCTGGATGACTAAGGTTGAAAGTTAGTATATTTTTCAGTTATCTGATAACCTAAGTCGCGTTGACGCCTATTATAATACTACGCCATGTTTGAAGTGTAATTATCTTCGGAAACATGGTCGGCCATTGAAATTTAGGACATAAAAAAACATAAACAAACCTCGAAACAAACATAAACAAAGGTGAACAGATTTCTAAAAACAATTCATATATTATTGTGTCTCGTATATTTCGCGATTGAATAAATATTAACTTTGAATATTATATATCCAAATTATTTTCTTTGTTTTTTTATATTCGATCTTTGAGAAATTCGCAACGGATTGAAGGCGCGCATGTTTTTTGGCGTAAAACAATAGTATATTTGACAGTAAACTGAAATGCGTTGATAATTTTTTTTTGAAATCATTATTTTCCGGCATTATAAATAGAGTTGGTACCTATCATGAGTATATACGAATAAAACATTAGTAGTCGTCAGAAAGTTTTCACCGAGTGTCCATATTGGTCATCAGTAATGATTTAGTTGGAATATCTACTAATTTCTGAACACCGTGGAAAGTGAACTGTCATCGGTGCGCAAGAGGGCGCAAGTGTGTAGTTGTTTTTTGGTAAATTTAGCAACGTTTAGGAAACGACCAACTGCTACCTACAGTTGAAAGTGAAACGTTTTGAAAACCCAAAAATGATTGACCAAATTGGTGCAAAACAGGGTTGTGACAACGTAGTATTAAGGTCGACTACGCAACTCATGTTTGGTTGCGCAACTTTTACAAACACGTCGCCGCAACGTTAAATTGCTGCTTGGGATCTCGAAATCTATGAATGATAACATAATAGATGAATATATATTTTGAATCAGAAAAAATATACTCTATCTAATAGTGACGAAATATATAGAATGTTTCATTTAAAAAAATATAATTGGTGCCCATAACTTTTTTTCTAGATCTTCAACTATTTTTCTGTTAACATATATAAAATCTACAGGAAAAATTACATAAGATCATATTTTCAAGAAGAGATGAAAGATACCAAATTTGCTCGAAAATAAATGTAGATTTTATAAGGAGGGGAATTAATTTATGTTAACTGAAATCATCATAAATAAAAATTTTCTTCAGAAACAGATGTATTAGTTCATTATCAGTATTTAATTGATGCCAAGAATAATCTTCTCAATCCTGTATCAGGATGATTGTATGGATTCCTAAATACTGTGCACTCATTTATTTCTAATGTATTATAGAAGAGAATTTCACTGAAATTATCATGAACTGAATAAAAGTCAGACTGATTCCATGAACTGTTTTAGTAAGCAGATTATTTGTGTGAATACACACAGTAATAAGAAGATTAAGTAATTGATATATCAGGTATCTAGGTACCTGAGAGAAGAATCACATCATTGTACTTACTGCATGGCTTATTGGTGCAATAGGATTATCAAGAAAATATGCTTTTGTTACATCTACCATCTACCTGAGAATAGTACATTGCGTACCCTCCTCAGAACTTTCAATATAGTATATTCATTTGGTATTATAAATTTAAACCGGGTGTCCACGGCTCGCCTCAATAACTTTCATGTTTTCGGAGATAATGGAATGACATTTTGCATTTTTTGATTCTGGATTCACCGTAAGATACATATAAGCTTTCAATTTTTAAATGTTTTTTATCGACATTTTTCTCATAGCCTAATGTTATTTTTCTTGAATATATCATATATGATGACAGAAAAATAGATGACGATCTCAAAAAAAATGGAACAGCTTATAATTTTTTCACTATTGGATAGATTATATTTTTCTGTTTTCAAATATAACGGGTGTTTCACAGTGGATGGAACATTAGAAGTATCTGGGGAACAGAAAGACAGATAATTTCGAAAATTTGTGGCCGTCGATAATCAAACTTGCTCTATCCGTCTAAAATATTTTCATCAATACAGTGTTGCCGCTTCTATCGAAAAGTAGCAACAACTTTGTTATTTCGAATGGAACATCCTGTATTTTATTCCATTTTTAGATTCTTCCTGAAGAGATGATTCCGTCCATATATCATACTTGGGGAATAGCGAGAAAGATTACAGAGATGTGTGAAAAATCGAGATTTTTCAAGTTTAAGAATTTTTTGTGTCGAAACTGTTCATTTCTGCTCAAAACGGCTTACATGTCCCTATCTTAACTTTTCATTTACTATCTACTGACATTTAATAGAAACAAATAGAGGGTGATGCAATCGATCGATAGTAAATGGAAAAATGAGATAGGGACATGTAAGCCATTTTGAGCAAGAATGAATAGTTTCGGCATAAAAAATTCCTAAATTTGAAAAATCTCGATTTTTCACACCATATATCTCTGTAATCTTTCGCGCTATACCCCAAGTATGATGTATCTACGAAATCAGCTCTTCAGGAAGAATCTGAAAATGAAATGAAATACAGGGTGTTCCATTTGAAATAACAAAGTTGTTGCTACTTTTTGATAGAAGCGGCAACGCCGCAACGCTGAAAGTATTTTAGATCGATAGAACAAAACTGATTACCCACGAAACCAAATTTTCATAATAATCCTAAATCGACCGTGAGTCACCCTGTGTTATCTCTAATAGATTTCGAGATATTCGAAACGTTTATCTCTCGGGTTAGGATATATTAAAATATATTTGTTGTAAACAATTCTCAATTATGATTTAACATATTTGTCCAGCGAGAAAACCCAACTCTCTTGAGGCATGCTCCATAGAATTCGTTTTATGTTCGTGGAGATTAATTAAACTTCGCCATCGCCATTTTGAATCGTTCTTCGTTTTCTTCGTTGAAGAGAATGTATTGATGTTTTTCATAGTGATTCTAGAAGGAATCACTCGGTTGCCATAAAACATTCGATATTCCTGTTGTGCTATTTGGCATTTTTATTATATTCCAAAAATATCATAATATTTCCTGCCACTTAAATACATTATGACAAATACCTAACCTCACGAATATTTGACAACAGATATTTCAATTATCTCTATAGCTGCCCTAACCTTCATGTCCTAATTAGATGTAAGAATCCGGAGAAATTCTGAATTTCAACGTCAAATATCTCGAAATCTATTGGACATGATATATGTATATATATAGTATATTTGAAATCAGAAAATATACTCTATCTAATTGTAACAAATATCTCGAAATCTATTGGACATGATATATGTATATATATTTTTGAAATCAGAAAATATACTCTTTCTAATTGTAACAAAATATTGTCACAAATGGAAATATATTGTAGAAATTTTCATAATCTCGAAGCAATCCATAATCATAGGTCGGTCATGTCTTTGTTTATGCTTCAATCTAAATTCAATGAACTATGAATTTTGGAAAAGTACATGAACATAAACACAGGCATGATGCCATTAACATTTGGTGACCTCAGATCAACGAACTTTTGCGGAACGCGACAGTTATGAAAGTAACTACAATATAAAAATACTGGAAAGTCAATTCAAGGGAATCACTCAATCAGACAGAGTCAGAGAGGCATAGTGGAGTTTGGAATAGTGATGCTGATCTGATCTTCGTTTTCGGAGATGGTCCATGGGCCATTCTCAGTTTTCGTTAAACCACTTCACGGTAATGTGACCTACCTCCAGGCCCCCATATAGCATATAATTAGACGATAGGATTATGTTATAAGGTATGTTAGTATTTTCTTGTTTTTTTGTTAACCCGAATTTATGTTCGTGTTGAATAAATGTGTATTGTATACTCGATTGGAACAAGTAGTTTCTTTTAGTTGTTCACACCCTACAGATCGAACACGATTTTAGGCAACCGCCGTCTAAAGTTCGTGACAATATATAGGATGTCCCATTTAAAAAAATATATATGGTGACCATTAATATTTTATAGATCTTCAACTGTTTATATGTAGGTAAGTTCATGAATCAAATCTACAAGAAAAATTACACAACATCAATTTTTGAATGGAAGAATTGAACAATAGATAAAAATGTTGAGAAAGGGTTAAAAATATACGTGAAGACCCTGTACCTATAACATTCATGAAATAATACTTGAAGAGGCAATAAGATACCAAAAAACATTAAACGTATAGTATAGGTAGGTGGATAAAAAAATCGTTATTGAAATTGATGAAAATTCAAATCATAGTTTGACCACCCTGTAGAATTTAAGTTTTCCAAGATAATCGAAACCATCTCCATAAAAACTTCCAAAACTTGAAGAATTTCTGAAATGGCCGATTAGACCGACGAACAGTCTATAGTAACGAAGTTACAATGACATAATGCGACATGGACAATTCCCAGACATACTAAAAATCAGTAAGGTCAGTCCAATATACAAATCTGGACCTGTAAATGAAATGATTAATTATCGGCCAATTAGTGTTATCTGCAACTTTGCTAAAATCTTGGAGATACTTACAAAAACCAGAATTATTAACTTCTTGGAGAAATATGCTGGTTTTGATCAATATCAATATGGCTTCATAAGAAATAGCAATACATTATGTGCAACAACTGACTTTGTGAATTATTTAAATAAAAATCTCGATGAGAAAAAATATATCATCACAGTTTTTATCGATCTAAAGAAAGCCTTTGATGTAGTGGACCACAAAGCGTTACTGTATAAATTAGAACAAATGGGCATAAGGGGCAATATGAATGAGCTAATGAAATCATACTTGACTAACAGAAAGCAATTTGTCACTATCGATAATACTAAAAGTAATCTACTAGATATAAAAAAGGGTGTTCCCCAAGGATCTGTAATTGGACCGCTGTTATATATATTATATGTTATGAGCCTGCAAAAAGCTTAATTAAAAGCTAGGTACTTCACTTTTGCAGATGACACTATATTGGCTTATAATGACTCAACATTAGAAACATTGGTAACAACAGTTAATGAAGATCTGATTTTGTATAAAAAATGGCTACTTCATAATAAGCTGAAAGTCAATGAGATGAAGTGTGTGTATATGATTTTTAAACAAAAGAATATGATAATGACTGAAGTCGAAGTCAAATTAGATGAAACTATCTTAAACCGAGTCGAATATACAAAATACTTGGGCCTTACAATTGATGAGTCGCTAGATTGGAGCGAACATGTACAAAAGATGAAACAAAAAATAACTCCTATGATAGGAGCCATTTATAGATGTAGATCCTACATAGATGATAAAGCCAAATACTGCATTTACAATGCTTATTTTTTAAGCATTTATAGATACATGATAACAATATGGGGTACATGTGGAATAACAACATTAAATAAAACTCAACTACTACAAAATAGGGTGATTAAAGTATTATTCGACTTGGACTATAGAATGTCCACAGACAATGTATATGCACAAGTAAAACTAGATAAATTAGATATTATTCTCAAAATTGAACAATGTAAATTTATATATAAATTGGTAAATAGACAACTGAAAACGAATACTGAAATGAGTCGTAGAAATCAAGTACACACACATGATACAAGACATAAATATGAACTAAATATACAGAAGCCTCGAACAAATAAAGTGCTCAATAACCCAATTGATAGAGCAATAAAAGCTTATAATGAAGTACCGGAGGTTATAAAGAACATTGCAAGTTTTAATAAATTTAAGTTTTTACTCAAAAACTGGTGCTTGTCCAATTTGAAAAATTAATGTATCCTATTTTTTACTATTTTTAATAATTTATATCATCATTCAATATGTGATCAAACACACTTGTTGTCAAATCTATTTTATGATCCCGAGACCGACCAAACCAGGCCGATTTGGGACCACTTTCTACTGTACAATTGTAAATCATTACTATTGAATAAAGTCTTTCTATTTGAAAAAAAAAGTTTTTAATCAACGACTTCTTCAGGCATATGCAATTTCTATCTAAATCTGAATCCGTGTATATATCCGAAACAATCAACACTGGAAAGTAAAATAACAGTTTCTACAGGTGTCTGTTATGTATAACTTCTTTTCCTCCAAGATAATGTTTCAGACAGATTTGTGTTTACTTGGTATGTAAGCAAGTAAATTATCTTTTTCATGTCATTGATGAGATTATCCGCTACATTTTGTACCAATTCAATTGCGGAGGCCACAGTTGATTGCAATTACCTACAGGTACCAAGACCTGACAACATTTCTTCGTTTTATTGTAAATTCTGGAAATATGTTAATGCGTCCCTTCACCTCTATCTACTTTATTACTATTGGAAATTGAGGAGGTACTTGAATTGTGGGAGGATCTTAAGGGATTGTTCGCAAATTACCTCTATTATGACCCTGTGGTGGGGACAATCACTCTCAAGGTACTGGAAAACGTACCTAAAATCATTCAGCAACGAACCGTCTTAACGAACAGTCCAAAACCTCCTAAGTTGATCAAGAAGTAGTTTCCGTTAGTGATAAAGTTAGAGCAAGTTCGAACAAAATAGTGAATAATTGAATCATGAGCATCAAACAAGCAACTGTTGACTCCTCGACCATCATTGAACATCTAGAAGAGAAAGACAGGCCTATCGGTTCCGGAACCTATGGAATCGTATGGAATGTGCTGGATCCTAGGAATGGCAAAAGAGTGGCGTTGAAGAGAATCACGGAAGCGTTCGACTCTAGGCTAACGGCGTTAATGGTGTTCCGAGAGCTGAGAATGTTGTGTACTTTTCAACATGAGAACGTCATCGCTGCCTTGGATGTACTGCAGCCTCCCCCTCTAAGACGATTCAAAGAATTGTATATCCTGACAGAGCTGATGCACGGCGATCTACACGAAATAATATGGTCCAAGCAACCACTATCAGCGGGCCAGATTCATATGCTCATGTACCAGCTGATGAGAGGATTAAAATATTTACACTCGGCCAAAGTGATTCATCGGGACATCAAACCAGGAAACATACTGGTGTACGATAATTGCAAATTAAAGATTTGCGATTTCGGTTTGGCCAGAGCAGAGGTAACCGACAAATCTAAACGAATGTCCCTGAACGTGGTAACGTCGAATTATCGAGCACCAGAAATCTTCTTGAAGACTAAACACTACACGAGCGCCATCGACATCTGGGCGGCAGCCTGCGTGTTCGCCGAAGTATTGGGCCGTAAGGTCCTTTTCAGCTCACGCAGAGACGTCCATCAACTGGTCCAGATGATAAACTTGCTGGGTACCCCGTTGATAAGTGACATCGACTATGCTTCCAACTCCATGAAGAAATTCGTGTCAAGGTCACCATGGAAGCCTTCAATGATCTTCACTCTCCACGATTTATCGCCACTTGCATCCGACGAAGCCGTGGATTTGATGTCTCGGATGTTCCAGTTCAATCCGAACAAGAGACTTACCGCTGCTGAAGTTTTGGACCATCCTTACATGATTCGAGGCAGGGAATTGTATCATTCGGTATTGTGCGAGTGCTGTGTAACGCCAAAGGAAGGAGTGATGATGTCCTCAACGGATTTAGAGCCTGTTGCCTCCAAGGTTTTCGGCGACCGGTGGGAACGAAAAATTACCTCTGTGCAGGTTGCCAAAAAAAAGATACATCGGTACATCAGAAAACGTCAATTACCAGAACAACAGAAACTGTGTATCAACTCTAGATCAGAGATTTTCAGAAGGATTACGTGGGAGGATTGATCAAATTCTAGAGTTGATGAAAATATACTTTATCTTTATTCATTATTATTCATTCATTAAGTAGGCAAGCAAGCCTATAATATATAAAAAATTAAAAATATATATTAATATCCCATACACTATTTTAAGCTATTCGAATATGAATGTAACTAATCCTTGAACGTAGGTACATTTAGAGAAAAGTATAAACATCATTATTTCTGCTCTTAAAATATAAGTTCAATCTATCAATTTAATTGCTTTGTAACGGCTATACATCTCAATATTAACCTTTTATACCCAGTTTCGAACTTTTTGCAATTGAGCTATTACATTTACATTTTTGATTATTATATCATTAATGTTCATAACGGCATTTGCCATACTTTCTGTTTTACTGATATTCAGTTCAAGTTTATTGTTAATGTTAAATAAAAATACATCAATGATATATTTATGGTCCTATTCATTCCAACAATTGCCTGATCCAGACTTTCATGTCTATACATAAACCAATGTATCATCAGCAAATAGATTTATACAGTGATATCCATAAATATGGTTAATATCACTTATATCAGTCAGATCAATAATAAAAAGCAATCGACCCAATTAACATACTACCCTGGGTTATCATATCATAAGTTCATTTGACAATTCCTTTCCAAATTAAGTTTTTTCTACGACAACCTCGATAATTGTTCATTTTATAACCGTAACATCAATCATAAACAAGCACATTTTGTACAGAACTTCACTTTTGCATCGGTTGCTAGGCTAGTTGCTGAGTTTAGGTTCTTGTATTTTATCAGAATTTATTGTGATTATTTTCCGTTTTTTATGAATTAAAGGCTATTTCATGAAAATATGGTGTTTTATTGAAAAATAAGCGATTGGAGGACTTATCCTCATTTACGAACTGTTTCAAGTGCTTCAATTGCGAATATATTTGAAATGAGTTTACCTTTCAATTCATGATGGTGATTTCAAAATTCAAGTCACCCCTAGTAGGCTGAAGTAATCTGGAATATATTTAGTTTGAGCGAAATTATTTTTGTAAGTTAGCTATATAAAGTAACAAATCATCAGAAATTGCATCAAGTCACCCCACTTCACGGTACCTACCTATATTTTCGATTGTAGGCAGGGTTATTCGAATTCAACGCTCATAATCAGGGTCTTGAAGACCGCGTTAGGTGTACAGGGTAGGCAAAACAAATAATAATGATAGTAATAATAATGTTTTATTCCTTAGAACTGATCATTCAACAACGATATAGAAAACGTCAAGTAAAAAGGAACATGTAGATGTATAATACAGACATATAAAATAACATTGACATTACAATACATTTAATACAGTTATTTGGAAGTATACTCGAAATATTCATTGATAGAATAAAAATATCCCCCTAAAAAGTAATCTTCAACTTTCCGTTCGAAAATAGACTTTAATGATGAGATACTCACGCAGGCACTTGAATAGATTAGAACTCGCTAGAGTAAAGTAAACTTTCGTTTTTTTACAGAAAGCAAACAACTATAATAGTATATTACACAACAAGTGTGGAAAGTGACATATTTCACACGATCGTTTAGTAACGTAACGAGTGAAGGAAATGCACTTTCCAACGAGTTTTGTACACTATTTTTCCTACGACTCCGAATACTTTCATTTCGCGGGAGGTCTTGTCAAAAATGTAACTTGAGCGGTCTCTATAATTTCAGGTGGTTTTGATTCGATATCAAGTACTGTTTATTTCCATATTCAAGATGATATTTGAATACTTCTCCGACAATTCCTCATTATGTGAATTACTGATTGATTGAGTTAGTTTAGTTTGGACAAATTTTATTGATATTGACACCAGCGTACATAAACAACCTTGACACCATACGCCTGCTTGCGCCAGTTATCACGCAACCAGGAATACAGAACCATAGAAGTACGTAGTGCGCGAGCGAGTACGAGTTACTCGAGTTAGTGCGACCTTGACTTCCTGCAAACATCTGTGATACCAAAGAATCTTCTCTTTGATGATAGTGTGATATCAAACTGATGCAAGCAGCAAGCCGCGCATAAAACTGTAGCCGTACTCTTTTGAATGATCTCTTAAAGTGAATTCAGAGGTTATGTATCAGACACATTTAAATTGATAGATAAAGAATTATCGGTGTAATTCAAAAAGAGACAGAAATTTATATGAATAATATGAATTTGATTTGAGAACGCTTATATTGCCAGTGAGTACCTTCACAATATACCTAATTATTTCTATCAATTCAGGCGACCGTTGTGATATTTTTCATATCAACACTGGTGCTTTTTTTCTTTCAAATATATATATTTAACATCATAAAAACATAATATAGCTTCATGGTCAGATATACCAGAGGAAGTTACTTGACATTTGATACTTTCATTTTCAAGGTTTGAACATATATAATCTATGGTGGTAGCAGAGTATGGAGATATTCGTGTAGGTGAATCTATGTGCATATTCAAGTTGAAGGACATTAAAAGATTTTGTAAGGACTGTGTTACAAAAGATTTTTTGTCAGTAAAATTGATATTCAAATCTCCAGCTAACAAAATAGTTTCATTCATAGGAAGCTCATTGAGAAGTTGTTCCAATTTATGTAAAAATAAGTTGCTGTCTGAATTAGGTGTTCGATAGAGGCATATTATATACATATTTAATTTCAGTGAGTGTACAACGAGGTGTACAAGAGAGAATTCAAATACCTTTTCCTCCCGATAGTTGTTGTATTTGTCTAAGGCAGTAAAACATAGTTTGTCATTCAATGAATCACTTTGAAGTATGATAGTTCCACCATGGATAGCGTTAGTTCTACTATATCTAGATATCTCTGTGTAGTTAGGTACATAAAGTGGTTCATTGTGACAGAGCCAGTGTTCAGTCAATAAAATTAGTTCGGGACGATTACAATTTTCCAACAAAACACATAATTCATCGAGTTTATTCCTTACTGATTGGATATTCAATAATAAGAGAGATATTGACTTTGAATTAGTTGTGTTGAAATATTTCGTGCTACGTTTCCGGGGTGAGAGTGTCTTCATATTTGCACTTGAAGGCATTGTCTTCGCTACTGGTTTTACTGGGCGTGATGGACTGGTTTTTATAGCTATTAATTTCGTAGCGGATGATCTCGGAGCTTGCGGTAATCTAAAAAACTATTGTGGTGTTCTTGCAATTCATTCGAATTTTTCATAGATCAAAGCATAAAATCGTAAAAACATTCATAGCAATGTCAGTATTCAGAAACTCCTGAAGCAATTAGAAGACAAGATAAAAATTCTTAGTAGGCAGGTTTCTCAAGTTAATGGGAAATTTTCTTCGAAATTGTTTTTATTGAGAATTCAAATTTTTTTGTATGTGAGTGAAATTGGCTTTTCATCATTTTTAACTGTCTTCATGTCTTGTGGTGTATCGGTGTTGAAATAAATTTTCATTTTGAAATGAATCCTGATTTTTCTTGACAAACATTACCAATTTCAAAATATATGTGCTTATAGGTACCTATGTGAATATCATGGTAATTTTACTGCAAAGTAGTAACTGTCTCTTATACAGATTTTTACGTAGAATCCAGTTGAGTTGTCATATTTTTGTTATTCGAACAAACCCAGATTTGTATTCCATACAATTATATTTCAAAAATTGTAGCAAAGCGCTTTCGACTATGACGTCATCATCAGTGTATACTTGTCAGGTTTTTCAAGATTTCCATAAATTTAAGAACGTACATCTTGTATAAAATACTTGTCACATCAATAAAATATGTTTGGTTTTTCCAACATTGAGATAAACCCTTTGACAATTTTTGAAAATTTAAAATTTCAAACTTGTCAACGAATTTTACCTGTGGATTGTTCAGACGTCTCTATGGACGTAACAGTTTCAGGATATGTTTGGGTGCCGCACTCCAAATATGGGAACAGTATTCCAGTATTCCGGATTTGTGCCTTATAGATCACAAGCAGCTGACTGGGAGTGAAATAGCTCTTGGCTCGAAACAGAAATCCAAGTTTTTGGGATGCACTTTTGGCAAGATTATTACTGAAGGTAAATTATGTTGGTCACAGTGAGATCGGCTTTTCTAGAGAAAAGACATGCTTGTGTTTTTTTGCATTGAATTCTACCAGGTTATTAGATCCCCACTACAGAATTGTTGCTAATTCCATATTTATTTTATCAACAGTTCTTCCTCGTTCATTTCTGGTTTGAAAGGCCGGTACTATCATCCGCAAAGCTATGTATAGGACATGGAGTTGCTTCCAACAAATCGTTGATGTGAAGTAGAAAAAGTGTTGGTGCTAAAATTGATCCCTGCGGAACACCAGCATTTATGAGTAGAGTATCAGATGAAACTCCATCGACCACTACATGGACAGACCTGTTTGAGAGAAAAATAGCAAGCAGATAACACAGCTGAGGGGGCAAACCATAAGATGGAAAGCTTGGCGAGGAGTCCCTGGTGCCAAACTCGATCAAATACCTCGGAAATATCTAATGTCACGGCTAAAGTTTCTCCATATTTTTCATTAGATAGCTGCCATAAATGTGAGACGTAAGCGAGCAGGTCACCAGTTGATCAATCAATCAAAAATATACTTTATTGTCAAAATTCTTATTGACAAAGCTTGAAAATATATATAACTTGATAGTCATAAAATAAGTGACAAAAGTCCTGCTGTAGATATAAAAACATAAAAGTCCTGCTGTAGATATAAAAACATAAAAGTCCTGCTGTAGATATAAAAACGCTTGATAATAAGTCAAGTGAGTCCTAAAATCATCATTTCATACTGATCAAGAATAAAATCATTGTCATGTCATAATTGCATGCACAGACACTTTGAGCATCCAGTTAAAACAATAAAAGTAATTTTCCTATTACAGACATCACAATCACAATATAAAATAAATATTAAAAAATATATATAAAAGATAGCTATATAAGCTAGATAAGTATATAAGACAAAGTACACTTCATGATATGGTATGGCTGAATGATATGGCATTGCCACTAGGTGTTTATCCAGGAAATATGAAAGAACTCCTGTATCTCATAAATTGCTAATTCTAGGAGAATATCTGATGACGAGAGCCATATTGCCTATCGTTGACAATTCCTGAGTGTTTCAGATATTTCATGAACTCGATGTTGATGGATTTTTCCATGACCTTTGAAATAGTTGATAGCAGTGCGATAGGTCTGTATTTGAAAAATGGAAAAGCCATAAATTGGACAACAATTTTAGAAAGAGAAATTAGTCTATCCAATTAGAATATCAAACATAGTTTGAAATGAATGTCTGGTAGACTACGAGCAGAAAACAACTACTTTCCTGGTAAATACCACGCAGAACATTGAATTATATCTGCTCGTAATCCATGCAACGATTCACACTGTGAATGCAGATCGCAAATGTTTCTTTCTTCCTAAGACGTGACAAATTCACATCGGGACAGGCACGCCTAACAACCTACAGACCGGTTTCGGGCTTATTGGCCCTCATCAGTGCAGGGTAGTTATCCGAGTAGAGACCGTAAGATCTCCACTCGAAGCGTTGCCTGTCCCAATGCACCTTCGTCGCGTTTATTTGACCGCACTGAGCCGCGTTCCAACAGACAATTGGAAGTGGCGACACCATGCGGCAGAAGAAAGAAACACTCCAGAACTAAATCTCCCAAATCACAGAATTTGGAAGTGGCTTATAGCTCGACCAAGCTATTAAATGAAAAATGGAAAAGCCATAAATTGGACAACAATTTTAGAAAGAGAAATTAGTCTATCCAATTAGAATATCAAACATAGTTTGAAATGAATGTCTGGTAGACTACGAGCAGAAAACAACTACTTTCCTGGTAAATACCACGCAGAACATTGAATTATATCTGCTCGTAATCCATGCAACGATTCACACTGTGAATGCAGATGTGAATCGTTGCATGGATTACGATTCACACTGTGAATGCAGATGTGAATCGTTGCATGGATTACGAGCAGATATAATTCAATGTTCTGCGTGGTATTTACCAGGAAAGTAGTTGTTTTCTGCTCGTAGTCTACCAGACATTCATTTCAAACTATGTTTGATATTCTAATTGGATAGACTAATTTCTCTTTCTAAAAAAGGTCTGTATTTGCTATAGGTAAGATCTTTTTGCCTTTTGTGGGGACTGGTTGTACTCTTGCAATTTTCCAGTTGGACGGATCGAAATACCCTCAAACTGTAAGAGTGGTCGAACAACTTGCAAAGAACAGGTGTTAGTTCGGGGACACATTTCTTGAGAACAATCGGTGGGATTCCTTCCGATCCACAGGCTTTGTTGATGTTGAGACCCAACATATATGCCTCTAGCCTCGACATATGCTTCTCTAGTCTCAGGGCACGGATTTTTTATCCATCGATGGTATGCTGTCTGTTTGGAAGCGACAGCTCTAGAACAGTTTCTGCTGAACCAGGGCTTATCGGGTGATGTTCTTCTTGCGGTGTTTGGTAGTGAGTATCTATGCACATCGTGTTGGATCTACTGAAAAGAAACAAACTCTCTTCCATGGAAACGCTGAAAAAAACATACGAATACCTTCCTAGTCGGCCGAATTGTAATGCCACATGAGACGCGATGGTATATGGAAAGATCAGGTTGTGGAGATGAGGGTGTGATCAGAGTATCCAAGTGGGGCACAAACTTCTATTCTATATAGATCAGGATTGGTGGTGAGGAAAAGGTCTAGTGTGTTGGCATACTGGTTGTTGACATCAGGAATGCGAGTTGGTTGCTCGACCAGTTGTCGTGACCATGAGTGATGTAGAAGGCCTCAGCTTGACGACCCGCATCATCTGTTTTGTTAGAGAATTTGAGCCAGGCAGTCAGGCACATTAAAGTCTTCCATGATTATGATTTTAGCTGAATGGTTCTCCTGAATGAAGTCCAGTTTGAGTGATAAAAAGTTGAAGAGTTTGTTATATGAAGGTTCATTAGGTGATAGGTAAAGGCAGCAGAGGAACTTGGTCTGTTTGGTATCAGCTAGCTTAAACCATATCACATCAAAGTCTTTCGGTAACAAATCCTTCTCACGCTGGCATGAAAGGTTAGCCTTAGCGTAAAAGCAGACTCCACCTTTGAACCTGAATCGAGAATGGAGTTCGTAACCAGGACAAAGCATGTGGACCTTGTGGGTGGACGAGTTCATTTGTGTTTATGTTAGGGCCAGAATATCCGGTTTTTTCGTCTGTAGGTGGTGGTGAACGTCATTGATGTTCTTGTTGAGTCCGCGGATGTTACAAAAATTAATCTTTGATGGTGAGTCTCCTCGAGTACCTCTTGTCCGGAAATATTTATTTATTTATTGTTCTCATTACAAACACCAAATAATGGTAATTACAGGTAACGGTAGTGAAATAATTATACATAAAAAACACAATACATACTATACCTAAACTAAGCTAAGTACTAAGTGGGCAAACAGCCACATCGAAATGTAAAAATAATTGACCCAAGTCAGATATTTTGCAATTCATTTATGTTTGTATCGAATATATCAATGTGCGCTTTCTTGAGCTTTTTATTGCATATTGATAACATTTTATTCATAGGAGATAGCTAGATAGCTAGATAGGAGATAGCTAGATCTATTATTGGAAGAATAAATGAATTACTTGAACTGAACTTGGTAATGAATGACATTAATAATCTATTCATAATTGGAAATTCACCAAAAAAACCAATAATAGTCAAACTTACATCGTACTTCAAAAAGGTAGAGATCCTCAAAAATTGTAGAAAACTCAAAGGAACGGCTATATCAATAAGTGAAGCACTAACACCTGAGAACGTAACGAAAACAGAATACTGAGACATCATCTGAATCTAGCACGAGCCAAGAAATTGAATGCATTCATCAAGAACAAAAAATTATTCATAAACGATCAACAATATACCGCCCAAGAACTCGAAGAACCCGATAAGGATTTTGAAGTAAAAACAGGAACTGAAGAGACTAACATCATAGAGCATACTAATTATATACCACCAAACAGTGCCCCTTCTACCCCTACAATTTCTACTGATCACGCTTTTGGAGAATTACAAAAATTGGAAGGAAAACAGAACAAAACTCAAGACACCTTCAACGAGAACACCGAAGGAGAAGTATTCGAAACAGAAAAAATTGGCGGAACAAGTAAAAGAAAACTAGTGAACGCAAACGAACCAAAGAATAAAGTTAGATCTTCCAGTCGCTTGCACAGTGATCGCCAAAAAGTGACAACTGCATTTATACCAAAAACACCAAAGGCAGCTGTTAATTAAAAGTTCCTAATTGCTTTCTATAACGTGATTTTATACCGTTTAACTGTAAACTCTACACTGTAATCATATTCAAATCTACACTAGAATCATCACCAGATAAAGTAGTGTTATTTTTCCTATTTATTAGATTATACAATTTTAACATTAAGTTTTCATAATAGCTGAGATGCTTACAATACCTGGTGTGTGCATTCTTCAATTGTTTTTTGTCAAAATCACTGGATGAGTTTTTTGATGGCCACACTACCAAATTTCACATGTAGATGGCGATCAAATCGTTTCTTTCACAAATTTTTCGCTTGTGCAGTTTTGTCAAGATTAAATTATTTGAAAATTCGTTTTTCGATTCGAAATTAGTATTTTTAGTTGGACCAGCAGTGTTATAAGTGTTTAATTCACAATCATTTCATTCAATTTGACTTTGGTTGTTTCTGGTTTTTGAGATTTTACGATTGTGTTTTCTAGTTGTTTCAGTTTATTCTGAATAGTGAACATTGTGATTTTGTGGACAATCTGATGCTTCTTTCGTTTATTTATACAAGATCTAGTCAAAATATAATATATTCACATGCATTTCATCAAATAGATTACTATATTATTCAATTGGTCTTTGTGTAGGGCAAAGACATTTTTGAATGTCTTTGGTGTAGGACAATCGGGTCTATTCTGTTTTTAAATAGCAACATGGTTACAGAGAAAATATTGCTATCACAGCAGAGATTTGATGAATTATCGTTTTAAAAAACGACTTCGAAGTATATAATTTGTTAATCTCCATGAAATCTTGTATTTCATGTCTTCATCTCGGCTAAAAAGTGAATATTAGAGTCATAATATCGAATTATATAAACATAACAATATGGTTATCATAACAAGATTCAAACAGAATTGACACGAATGTACTATATATTCAATGGAAACTATATCCTGATGAGATCCTTAGTGGGCACAGGTTGCAGAAATTTTCCTCTAGTCCAGCGAGGATCAAAGCGCATACTATGGAAATTCCATTATGTGAATAAATTTTTCAAAATTATAAATTGGTGTGTTATGTTGACAATCTTTTTCCCTTTCCATTATTTGACACCAAATATCAAAATTAAAACCAAACCATGTACAAGATTTGATATTCTTCCATGGGAGCCTCGATGGGAGCCTATTGAGCCTAATATAAGAAAGAGAGCTTGTTACAGACACACTTATTCAGAGTATTAATGTAGACTAATGCAAATTGAATAAAACTTCTGACTTATGAGAGAATATATTATCACTCCCATCATATCTGATGCACTACAAGGTAAGTTTCACCTTATTGCAAGCTATTCATGAAACATTATTCTTTTATATTCAATTTATGGCAAATGAATCTATTATTTCATTTGATAATGTTTATAAAGAATAAACTGAAATGATCAAAAACTTTCCAAGGCTTTTTATTGATTCATCAATTGTTAAAATTTTTGAAAACCTTGACTTTGCAATTTGTATACATTCTGAGGTTGATACTGATGATATCCTCCAGCATACTTCTTATTGATTAACTCTGCTAGTTCTGTTTATTATATATTTTATTGGAATACTGAACAAAATCTCCATCTACTGATTGTTTCATGGATTCTTCATCTACATTTACAAAATGTCAGCACAGATTATATTCAATAACTCATTTGATGAACAATATTATATACTACACAAGAAAACTAGTTAGTTCCCTAATAATATCATGTGTATGTGAATAAAAAAGAAAATACATTCAAGTACATAAAAGCATAAATGGAACTTTTTGAACACAAACATTTTATAAAAATGAATGAATGAATGCAAAATAACTGACAAAAATGAATAAAAAGAAGGTCAAAATTATTCTGGATTGCATTAATTGAAACTCTCAATTAAAAAATTGATATTTTCACTAGTGATTGGGCAATATATGGAATCCAATGTGGAGATATCCTGTAGTAGAGTTGGAAGAATGGTGATGTGCATCCAGTTGATTGAAGTTGTGAATTGAGAATGTTCTCAGACTTTCCTCACAATATCAAATGTCTATGCAGTAACCTGAAAAGCAAAAAGTGTTATCTTAGTATTACTTATTTTATGATAGTATCTAGGACATTATATCACTAATCTAGGATTCACAGAATTGAATATGAAACTTTTCATAATTCACACATCAAATTTGAGAAGAACACCAACTCCTACCTTCTTTTCCTTGGTTCTGACGATGTTCTCTGAACATTACATAATATCCCTTTTCATGGGTACAAGGACATGAAAGATATATACACTATGTATTACAATGTAGCTGTTAAGTAGTATACTGTATAATATATTACTGTATTATGTAGTCATGAGAATGAAAACAAAATAAATTAAATTCGATCAATAAAATTAAAAAAGATCACGAAAAGAAAATCAATTCTATCTTTCATCAATTACAATCTACACAAAAGAAGTTTTACAGACCACTTCTATCAATATTAAACAGTAGGTATTTCACCAGCACATAACAAGTACATAATAATATAACATACAAAAATATTTTTCTAATTACAATTAAAAAAATGATGGTCGAGAGTATTTCATAATTTGGCCGAGATATTGGGCTAACTCGAAGGAAGTTCTTATTGTAATATGTGCAACGAGTCTTCTCTTCCTACAATATTCTTGGACACTGGTGAGCAAAAATAAATTCTGGATTGTCCAGTTATTTTTATTAAACTCGAAAACATTGAGGGTAGAATTGATTCTTCGGACTGAAATGTTGCATACTTATGTGTGCATATCTTCTGGATAATTCTGTTGCACCAATAATTCATAACGATGATTTGGATCTGATAGTTGGTACATTAACTTGAATGTATCTCATCAGTTTTTCGTTTACATTACCTGGTCGCCTGATGCTAAAATGACGGTAGGTATTACTAAAAAAATCTATTCCCATCACCAGAGATATCACTGTATGTATTTACACAAATAATTTGCTCACCGAAATAGTTTCTTGGAATCAGTCTTTCTTACAATAATTTATTACGGTAAAATTTTCTTTCATATTACATAGAAATAAGCGAAAAGTATTTAGGCATCTATGCAGTCATTTTGATGCAGGGTGTTTCCTCGAAAGATGTTTATACTCAAGAATATTATAATATAATTAATTTTTCTTGCTAGTGGAATTCGTGTGGAATTTGTCAATAATTTGTCTTAGACGAAAATTGTAACTTGCCACAGGTAAGAATAGAAAATGATGTACAACAGAAATAGATGGACACATCTGTTCTCACTAGGGGGCAATAATAGCTTCTACAACAGTTTAAATACTCAATTCCCAATAGGTATAATATAGATTTAGGTTAATAGACTAAATAAGGTATAATTTAGGTATAATACCACAGATTGATATAATATATATTAAAAATATTTATTCTCCAATTTATCTCGATTGGATTCAAGTGTACATAACCTTCACAAACTGATTCATATAAAATGAACTGTTGAATAATAAAATCAACTAAGTAACTGAAACAAACACCATATTTTGCCATATACTTCGAATCACGATGTAGGTAATTCACCAGCACATAACAGGTAGGGAAGAGTGGGGCTGGGGCAAGTTGACGACCACAAGGGAAAAAAAATAAAAAAGAGACAAATGATTTATTTCGAAAGTAACATATCCTACCGATAACTGCATATGCTTTTGATAACAACGAGTGATCAAACTGAAAAACATCATTCCGACGATAGAAAATATAACTTATATCATAAAATGTATTTTCGTCATCTTACCCCATAAATAGGGTAAGATGATTTGTCTTCTGACTACGAACGACGCTCAGTTTTTTTTGTGAAGTTTCTGGGCATTTGCAACAATATTTGAATTTGAATTGGGCAAGATGACGAATTCATCATTTTACCCCGGTCAAAACCTGCCCCATATATTATACTTACCGCCTATTCTTTTTCACAGCATAATCATAATTATCATGAAATGAAAACTTATACATGCATATAATATAGTTTTATTTATTTTTATTTTCTCGGAAGAAACGTCTCCGTGGGAGGGGGTATAGTTAGGATATTGAAGCAAGTAAATAGGTGCTTGAATTAATTCGTTTTCGGTTCACTGTATATATTATTATTGGTGGTTTTATTTTCTATGGTTAGCTTTAAGTTTTGATTTTCTTCAATAAGCAGAGCAACCAGGTTCAAGCCATTGATACTTTCTCACTTATATCACTTTGACAGATAACATACAGAGACTCCTGGATTAAACTTCCTCCACTGATAGTTACCCGGTGCGAGTGGACCTACCACTATAATATTGATGGCTCCCGAGATCTGTAAATATAGCACCCAAGCCAAAGCGCCAAATGACGCTTCTCCGAACAGAAAGCTTTACAATACACGATTTTTTTGTTCAAATATTCAATAATACGTTATAGAAATGTTATATCACTCGAAGCACGAACGACTTTTTAAAAACAATTTTATTTATGAACTGAAAAGTTTACAATATAGAATGGTTGATTAATGTTACTTGATTAATAATTGACAATGAAGTGTGTCTCGGCTGGGTTGCCGCGAGAATAAGTAGGCTCGGTCTGCTGAATCAGCAGACACGTGTAGCATCCTCAGGAAGCAGCCTCGTGCAGCTTTGGTTACTGCTTGACCTTGGATTCAGCAGTAACCTGAGATCTGTGAGATGATGACTTCAGCGAGAATCTTGATATAACAGCTCCCATCCTTTTGAAAATGATGTTGTTATGTCAACAGCTTTTGGAAATGGGTCCCTAGGCGTCGGGGTTGATGATGGAGACTTCAGGTTCTTATTCTGGCTGTGTAGGGGTTGTTACGTCAGGTCGTCTTCTTGGAAACATCGCTCGAATAACTCGGCTTCTTACTCTTCTAAACTTATTGGATAGGTATAGAAGAATCAGGACCACGATGAGGGCTATGGTGAAATATGTGAACCAAGATATATTTTTATTCACAAACGGTTGATGAATTAGGTCGTCCAACGTCTTGGAATACGAGTCTAACTTCTGTTTGGCAATGTCCAAATCATCGACATTTAAATCGCTTAATTCGATTGGCTTTAACTTTGGTAGATCTATTCGTTTTGGCAGATCATTGCAACACTCATACGGAATTTCGATTGGGTATGTTCCGTATAAAACATTAAGTGTCTTCGTCGAACTAGACTGGACTTTCGTATCTCCAATGAAAGCGTTGCATTCATTTTGAAGGTTGATTACAGAATTCTTAAACAGGGTTGCAGTTTCTGTTCTTTTCTTTGGGCAATTTATTGATATTTGCAGTGGTTCGGAAACGATCACCAACCATTGGTTTTTGGTTAGTTCCTGTACTTTATATCCTTGACTCAGTATGAGGACACTTTGACAGTTGTCTGGCATTTTATGTGTTCTCAGGATACGAACTTCGCATAGAGCATTATTGTCTATTGGGTATGCAAATGTATTGGAACACATCTTAGTCCCAGGAGATATATCTTTACAGTTCTTCAAATCGTTAATTGGTACAAACATCAAAGAATCATCATTTTTCGCGATATATTTTTGTGAAATTGAGAGGACATGGTGTAATCCAGTTCTGTTGTCAAGTATAGGAATTGGGTATAATCGGTAAAGGTGGTATTTTTGGGAATCAATGAGTGGAATTTTCAATATAAAAACAATGTCATTATTTGTTTCGAATGCTTGTAGTTCGATGATATCCAGATATTGGGCAACTTTAGCTATTTTTGCAGGAAGAGGTAAATGACTGTTATGCAAATTTTGTGAAATTTCTAATAGAGCGTCCACTAAATGATCTGGTGTTATTAATGAGGGATGTATAATATTCAGGCGAGCAAAAGTTATTGCATTTATAATATCGTCTATACTTGCCTCAAGGTACACAAAACTTTCCATGAGTTTTTCACAAATATCGTAGAATTTGAGTTTGGCATCAATTAATTCTAAGGCATTGTTCATTTCGTTAATAGTGGCATATATTTTTCGAATATCCTCGTTAAATGTTTGTTCGTCTATTTGAAGTTTTCGAATAGTCGTATTGAAATTTTTGATTACAGACATGGTGACTGATATTTGGTCTTTAAGAAGGTTTTCTAATTGGTTTTGATCATTATGTAATTTATTGATACAATTTGAATAATATTCGCCATCAGAAGCGTCGAGATTACCGGTGATAGATTTGAAAATGCTACCTATTCCGTCAATAAGTCCACGTTTGTATCTTTTCGTGTCTATGGATATTTCATCGAGTTTTAATTTTATTGATTTTGAAATTTGTGCAAGTAAGTCGATGTGCGTTCTTACTTCAGATCGAAAAATACTGAAAATAGTGGCTGTCTCAGGTACAGGTTTCGATCGTAGATTGTTCGAAGCATTGATATGTTTCTATGAACGAGTAAGGTCCAGTGGTCATTTGTTAATACGATGTCGTCATCTTCGTGGTAGTATACGCCAAGAGTATTATTGATTGGTGTTATTTTGAATTGACAAACTGCTGATCCGAACAGCAGGGTGAACCTGAAAATAAATCAATCTTCAGAATATGGTATCATTCTATCGAAATTGACTTTGGTTCTTTGATTAGTACTTGGATTTAGTAGTATTGCGGAATTTTGAAAAACTTGTTTGATTTCAAACGGACCATTAAATTTGTTTTGTAGTTTGTCCTTGATTTGTGATTCTTTTATGTATACTTTTTGTCCAACTTCGTATTCTGTCTGACTTGATACATTTTTGTCAAAACGTTCTTTCGCTTTTTCTTTCTTCAGGTTTGTCTTTTCTCTAGCTACTTTGTAGTAATAAGAGATTCTGTTGTTCAGGTCTCTTACGTATTTTGAAATTAGAGCTTGTTGATTGTAAAGAGTTTCGGGAGGTCTACTTGCCGTATGTCCGAAAACTAACTCATGCGGGGTAAAACCGTGAGTTTTATTCGTCGAATTATTGTAGCATATAATTGCATAAGGCAGAATGTTGAATGGATGTTCATTAGGATTTTCTGCCATATTGACACGAATCATTTCTAAGAGTGTGGCATGGAATCGTTCAATTGAACCATTGGATTGCGGGTGGTTTACGCTAGAAAAGGAAATTCTGATGTCGTACAACGAACATAAATCTTTTATCAGGGTATTGTCAAATTCTCGTCCGTAGTCGCAGTGAATTCGGAGAGGGGTTCCAAAGTGTTGGAAATACAAAAGCAAAGTATTCACGACAGATTTTGCACATTTATCAGGTAATGCGTAAGCTTGTGTAAATTTCGTAAGTTCATCTCGGATAGTCAATTCGTAATTTCTATTTGGTACTTCAACAATGACTATATTTATTCTTTCGAAAGCGGTATGTGGTGTTTCTGTTATGACTAGTGGGTTACTCAGGTTTTTTCTACAGACTTTGGTTTTATGACATATCTGACAATTTTTTATTAGATTCTCAACGTCTTTAGTGATACCGTCCCAATTATATTTTTGTCGTATTCGTCTTAAAGTCTCATTAATACCACGATGTAGGTTAGTCTTTCCTTTATGGTATTGATCCAAAATAATCGGTATTTGTTCTTGATCTGGGGTAGTCACTACGTTTTGGCAAACTTTAAATCTTATATTCTCTTCTTCAGCAAATATAAAACAAAGCATTTCGAGTAGCGGCAATTCAGGGTTGTCTTCAATACAATACCAGTTCAAGGGGCTTAACTCATTTTGGTTTTTATACAAAGTCAAAAAGAGTTGTTCAATCACCGATTCAGGGTCGTATGTCAAGGGTATCAGGTAGTATTTACGGTTTTTCACTGTTTTACTAGAAAGAATATTGATTTTGAGATTTTGGAAATCGTAATGTTCTTCGAATAGGTCGTCAATTACATTATAGTGAAATTGTGTCAGATTTTTCTGTTGCATAGGAATAATAATGTGTCTGTTAGATTTGTCAAGTATATTACATTGAGAGTATTTCACTTTAGAATAGTCGATTAGGGATTTTGTCCTATAAAGATCTGTAAATGTGTTAAATTCGTCTTGTATTTTCTCGATTGTTATTTCGGTTTCGTTCAAAGATTCTTCATTTAGTTTTGGAATTTCGGGTATTTCAGGAAGGGGTTTCTCGATAGGATCTTCGATTATTTCGATGTCGGAGTGTTCTTCGTTTGAAGGCAGACATAAAGTTTTTGAATGAAAAGAGACACATTCTTGGATGTGGTTAATTTTTATGCGAGATAGAGCGTCAGCGTTTTTGTTGATTTTTCCTGGTTTGTATATGACTTCATAGTCGTATTCCTCGAGTTTGAGGCGCCATCTAGCTAAACGACTGCCAGGATCTTTGATCGAGAATAACCATGTTAGAGGACGATGATCGGTTATTAATTTAAACTTTCGACCAAATAGGTAGGGCCGAAAATGTTTGACAGCTCACACAATTGCAAGCAGCTCGCGCTCGATCGTCGAGTACTTAGATTCTGCTGAGCAAAGGGTGCGAGATGCGTATGCAATGGGTAGGTCTTTCCCAATGGGACCTTGTGATAGTACAGCGCCAATAGCGAATGCACTAGCGTCCGTGGTAAGCAGGAAAGTGTCATCAAAATTTGGGTAGATGAGTATCGGAGTTGAAATGAGCGTTTGTTTTAGATTATCGAATGAATTTTTGCAATCTGAATCGAAATTAAAAGGAATATCTTTCTGTAACAATTTAGTGAGAGGTTTTGAAATTTTGGCAAAGTTAGAAATGAATCTACGGTAGTATCCGGCAAGACCAAGAAATGACTTGATTTCTTTTTGGTTCTTCGGTTCTGGGAAATTTATTATACAGTCAACTTTTGAGGGATTCGGTTTGACTCCGTCACTGGTGATCAAGTGACCAAGATATGCTACTTCCTTTCTTAGGAATTCGCATTTATCTGGCTGTATTTTTAGGTTAGCATTTCGAAGACGTTTAAACACTTCAGTGAGTCGAGAAATATGGTCGTGTATAGTGGGGGAGTAAACTATGATGTCGTCCATGTAAACGAGACATCTTTCGTTCTGAATACCGAGGAGAATGTTGTCCATCACTCTCTGGAAAGTGGAGGGGGCATTCTTTAATCCAAAAGGCATGCGAACGAATTCATAGTGACCGTTCTCCACTGTGAAAGCAGTTTTTGAAATATCATTCGGATCGATTTCGATCTGATGGAATCCGGAAGCTAGATCAAGGGTCGTGAAGTATTGGCATTTGCCAAGTTGGTCAAGTAAATCCGAAATCATAGGAAGAGGGTACTTGTCATCTACAGTAAGCTCGTTTAACTTTCTGTAATCCACAACAACACGCCACTTCTGTTTACCAGAAGCGTCGAGTTTTTTGGGTACTACCCAAACTGGGGATGACCATGGTGAAATCGAAGGACGTATGATGCCTTGTTCGAGCATTTTAGACATCTGGTTCTTCACTTCATCCTTGTGGATTTGTGGATATCTGTAGGATCGGGTGAACACGGGTTATGAATCTTTGGTATCGATGGAGTGCTTAACTTCGTTTGTAAATGTCAAATTGTCACCTTCTAGGTAAAATATGTCCGAGAAGTCTAAACAGAGGTTGGTAACTAGTTCCACTTCTTCTTCGTTCAAATGTTCTAAACGTAATTGGTTTAATATGTCATTTGTTCTGTCTGACGGTATATTTTTCTCAGAAACGTTAAAATTGTTGAGGCTGAAATTTTGAATCGGTTCCAACTGAAGATCATTGAAATCTATCGATATTGACATCGGATTGGCGTTCAATACTGAAGTAAAAAATTCGCCATTTTCATTGATTTTGACCAGAGCATTTGGAAGTCTAACTTTTTGCTTTTCCTGAGCTACCAGTATAGCGTCAGTATTACATAAATTGCATTTAAGTTTAACAATTTGTTCGGTTCGCGGTTCAAGTGAAATTTTGTTTGCAAATTCGTGATTCTGATGTGAAATTCTGTTTTCGGGTTCCAAGTCGTTCACTTTGAAAAGTGGTACTGTCTTGAAATTAGTTATGAGTTGTTTATTTTTCAAATCAACAATACATTTGTAGTGTTCAAGAAAATCGGAACCTAAAAGTCCGTCAAAGTCAATGTCTATGTTGTGTACGTATACTTTATGGGGGTCATCATCGGTGAATGGAATCAATACGGATTCGTTAATCAATATTTTTTGATCAGTTATACCCTGAATCACAACATTTTCTGAAAATCTTCGAGAATAGTTTTCGCAAGTTTTGGGCTTGAAAATTGAGAGTCCGGCACCTGTATCTATTAAAATTTTGAATTTATTCGTTGCGTCGTTGATGTAATAAAGGTTTTTCGAGTTAACTGTAAATGAAGGATTTACAAAAATTTGTGTTCTGGGAAGTTCAGGTTTGGATTGAAATCTTCCAAATTCATTGTTTGAATTTGCGTTGCGACTTGATTCATCATAGGATCTGAATTCTGTTCGATAGGAGGGACATTTGGTGTAGCGTTCAACTGAAAATCCTGATCGTATTGGTTTTGGCCATCATTTTGGTCAGGATAGTAATCATTCATTCCATCGAATTGATTTTGGTATTGGTTTTGATAATTATTGTCGAAACTATAGTTTTGGTAGTCTTGATGGTAAACAGTATAACCATCTGCTTCAAAACTTTCTGGTTCTTGATAATAAGCTGTATAATTATCATATTCGTAGTTTGTGTGGTCGTAATTCACACAATGGGTTCTTTGTGGGTTAGGTCTCTGGTAATTTGGATTTGGTTGAATAGCTGAAGGCCTTTGTTGATTGAAATTTGAAATTGGCCTAAATATTGATGGTCTTGATTGCGAATTATTATGATTTTGAAATTGCGGTGGTCTTTGAGGCAAATTAGGTCTGAAATTTTGTTGAGAATTTGATTGGAAATTAGATTGGAAATTTGGTCGGAAATTTTGTTGAGAATTGGGTTGGAAAGGAGGTCTAGGACCGAAATTTTGAGCAGTGTTCTGTTGTTGACGTTGTCTGCATTCGTTAATTGTATGGCCTTGGCGTTTACAATAATTGCAAACTTTTTGTGGTGGCATATTTTTACGAGTTTGGTTTTGATTCGAATTTGGATTATTTCTTGAATTAGGAAACTTTTGAATCTGGAAATAATTTAACTGAAGTTCGCGTTTTACTCTTTGCGTTGCCGTATATAAATCAGTCGGGTTTCCTGATCTAACAATGCGTCCTATTTCCGGATCTAGTCCAGTGAGCAAGGTGTTCATAGTCATAGACTCTATTAATTTTGATTGCGATTGTTTTTCCATAGGAGTGAGCACTTGTTTCTGAATAGCGGCATGCATTTTCGCGTTATGTGTTTGAAGTCTATTAATAAAAACTAGTGGTGACTCTCCAGGCATCTGATGGATACGTTGAAGATCTTGTATTAGGGAAGCTAAATCACGACTATCACCAAAATATTGTTTCAATAAAAGTTTTATTTCGTCCCATGTTTGAGGATTTCGAGAACTTATTAGTTCTGCGGCTTTGCCTCTCAATTTATTTTTTATATGGAGGGTTGTGAGTACCTTTTGGTCACGTACGGCCATGCGGTAAGCAGTATTACACGGATGCATAAATGTTGACAAGAAAATTTGATCGCCATCGTATTCTGGTATAAGAGAGAAAATTTCGCTTAATTTATACGGTTCGACATCTTGATTATCATTGTTGGGAGGAGTTGGTGGAGTATGTGGAGGAGTTTCAGTCATGATTGGTTTGAGAGTATGGAATTGACAATAGAACTTTTATAAATGAAAAATTGAAATTGTGAAAAATTGTTGAAAATAACGAGATGATTCTATTTTGTTCTCACCAGTAAATTATCTTCATTCGGAGGATGAAATCCGGCTTCACAAGCGTTGCTCCAGCGAAGTTAGCGTGCGCGTGTTCTTCGGCTGTTGAAGAGACCGTCCTTCCGAGTTGGTTGCTTCTTGAAGTCGATACAGTTGATTTCTCGAGTAGAGATGGAGTTGCAGGTTTTCTTCCTTTGAAGTATTAGGATCCAACAACCTCGGTTAGGCTGTCCTTGTTCCGTGGATGTGAAGGAATCCTACCGACTGCGCCAATTTGTTATATCACTCGAAGCACGAACGACTTTTTAAAAACAATTTTATTTATGAACTGAAAAGTTTACAATATAGAATGGTTGATCAATGTTACTTGATTAATAATTGACAATGAAGTGTGTCACGGCTGGGTTGCCGCGAGAATAAGTAGGCTCGGTCTGCTGAATCAGCAGACACGTGTAGCATCCTCAGGAAGCAGCCTCGTGCAGCTTTGGTTACTGCTTGACCTTGGATTCAGCAGTAACCTGAGATCTGTGAGATGATGACTTCAGCGAGAATCTTGATATAACAGAAATATAGTTTCACTGGAAAGATATAAAATTGATATACTTGTTCACATCAAGGTTCAATTAGGACGTTTGATATATTTGTGAATTGATATGAAGTGTTGAACTGAAGAACATATAACGTCGAAATAACGTCTCTGAAGTTTCGTTTTCTTCAACTGGAATTCAACGTTGAAGTTTCCTGAAGTTTTTTTCACCAATACAAACGTTTTCTTCCATACGTTTATTCTGCGATATCAGTAAACCTTCAAGCGACGTATTTATTTCACTTAACATTTGAAGTCAGTTGATTTGCAACGTTGAATAAACAGTAATTTTTTGTTTGAAACAAATATTCTACTAACGTGATAATCCTGTTTTTTGCATTCGAATACTTGATTAAAGTCTATGGAAAAATTTAATTTCATTCACTTGAAAATAACGTTGATTCATTTGGTATTATCAACGCATTTGAAGGTTTGATAGTGGTTTTAATCAACTTCATATCAAAATTTGGGAATATTTAAGGTAAAATTAACGTTGACTTGCTTCGTTATCTCAAAGTAGATTTTAACGTTGATTCAATGCATTGATTAGACACTTCAAAATGAATTGTTTCACGTTTATTCAACAAAATCAGTATTCGTATATGATAATGCATTGAATTCCTAACAAAAAATAGATTGTATCAAATAAACATGTTATTCAATAATAATATACTCAACGTAAGTTCACTACATTTTCACGCTGTCTCTTAATTCACAAAAACAAAAACAAAAAAATACACTACAAGAAATAGGGCAAATAACCACCTATTCCTCGACTCATCCACTCCATTTTGTAACCATTTATAATGAAAGTCAGAGATTCGCTTCTAGAATAGCACTGTTAGGAATAGTCATTGAAATCGTTTCGTAAGAACAATTTCGTATTTCATGTTTCATTTCGCGCAAGAAATCAGAAAACAAACTCATCACTCTGTAAATAAGAGATGACAGAAAAGTATCAGCGGAAATAATAAAAAGTAGAAATTGTCGAAAAAATATTTAGACAAATTCTGAATTGTTGCTAGAAATAATAGCTTGAATATTAGGGCCAATCTTAAGTCACCTTTCATTTATGTTCGCGATATTATTATAGTAATCTTATAATCCGTAGAAATTTGAGTATATATTATACTGCACCTTTTCCAATTGTATTTCAGAAAGCGTCAATTGAATTTCAGAATAGTAACTTGTATTTCAGAAAGTATCAATTGTATTTCAGAATAGTGAGTTGAATTCCAGAAAGCGTCAAATGTATTTCAGAATAGCGAGTTCGATTTCAGAAAGAATCAATTGTATTTCAGAATTGTGAGTTCATTTTCAGAAAGTGTCAATTGAATTTCAGAAAAGTCAAATGAATTTCAGAATTCGTCATTTGAATTTCAGATTATATCATTTGTATACACAAATGACGAATTCTGAAATTCAATTGACTATTCTGAAATACATTTGACGATTTCTGGAATTCAACTCACTATTCTGAAATACAATTGATACTTTCTGAAATTCAATTGACGCTCTCTGAAATAAACTTGATAGTTTTTACAGTGGCTCGTATAAAACTAAGATAGATTCATATTCTATAACTGGAAAATGTGTAGTCAGTGGAAGTGTAAGTTAGCTAGCCTAACTCAATAAAGTACACTTTGACTTACTGTAAATTGGCTTCTTATATTCAGTATTCAAGCGAAAGTATCTCCTACAAGCACCAAAATCTCTCAACTTGCTGCCACACTTTATAAAAAATCTAAAGAATGCTAAATATTTGTCCCTTGAATGTAAATAATGAATCACACAAAATTTTGAAACATTTCTAAGTCAGCTTCAAATTCCATAGTGATGTCATGAATTCCCAAAATTTCTTTTATACTCATCTTTGTTCGTCATAATGTATATAATATTAAAATACCTATTTTTTCTCTCTCTCTCTCTGTTAACCCACAAACTTGAAAATTAATGTTCGATTATGCACACACAAGTGACTACACCTAGGTGCATTTGGGAGATATAAAAAAATTCAAATTCCAAATTTCTAAAAGTTTCATAACATAATGATTTGTATTGTAATTTATACTGTGTGATTTTGTAAATTTTGATGACTATACTATATTGATATGGTGAAAATAATGACACATATATTTTAAATTCCATGGTTTCCTGATTTTTATAAAATGAAGGAAGCAAATTTTGTGAAATCCATTGGTACAGTTGGAAGCGCTATTGTATGTACTTCAATCAACAAAAAAAATCACCCCGATAGCTTCATCAGTTAGAAGATATTATATGACGGTGGAAACCAACAAAATAATTTTTTTTTCAGTTTTTTCTTGTTTTAAAAGTTCTAGACCACTAAAAAATGTTGTAAAATACGATTTCGTATGCCTTATGACATGCTTAACAAAACCTGCCATCTCTGACCTGGTTCTACGCCCAAAAAAAACGAAACGATGGGCTCTCGAAATTACTCCACTATTTAGAGATGGTTATGGATATCATCATCATATAGAATTTAGATTACCGAACATATTGATATATTGAAAATTTTTTCAACTGAACTGCTTATTGGAAATTAGTGAATTTTTATAATCTCTCCTACTATAGTCTTACTCATAGAATAACTATACCTACCCCTGGGGTATATGTACCTCATCTTGTCTATCTCTTGCAGAATCTGAGACGCAAAAATAAAATCGCTTTATTTAATCATTTCATTTATACATTTATAACTCGTAGGTACTGTTTTTTTTTCTCACCTCACATAAACGAACTGGGCCACAATGATTAGGTTGAGTTTCTCAAAGAATTGATCCGAATCATCATTAAAAACAGTCGTGTCAGTACCTATGTAACGAGAGATTACCACATTGGCGGAGTCGATCAATCGGGTACCATTATTATTCTATTCGACATTTGTTTGCGAATGGCTGCCTCAGAAAATTTCATGGATTTTCTTGCCTCCAATATCAAGCCAATAATATGGTTTCTAGCATGGAGTAGCACAATTTGGTGGTCCTGGAATGCCTCTTTGGTAAGTGCGCACTGATATAAAGTGATCCAAGATACATACATAATTATTATACTAAGCGATCCGCGAGTTGCCACATCGACGTTTTTTAAATTGAAGAGGAGTTTCAAAAAAACTTCCTGATTTTCATGAAGGAATTATGAGTAGTTGATATGTGAGTATATAACACTCGATATAACAGTAACGAAAATTATGTTTGAATGTTGATATTTCGAAAAAAGGACATGAATCAAGAAGTTATGTCAATGTTGCAAAACGATGAGGTAGCTGAACAGATGAAGCATCTACCTAATTGAGACTCAGTGGCAGGACTCAGTGATGAAAAACAAAATTTACGATGAGCCCTATTCGATTTGTGCATTACGAAACAAGTTGGATCCAGGTCTATTCGAGGCCCGGGATTCCGAGACTTCGTGCGAAATTTATCAGTTTCCTGGAAGTTAGGTTCCTGACATCGGAGGGTTCTAGGAAGGCCCTTTCCAGGAACTTGAGCATCTTGCAGATGAGCGCTGGGCATTCTCAAAGCAAATGTTTTGCAATTACAGCGGAGTTCTCGCATTAGCGGTAACGGTAATGTTTTACTCATATTTTTTTGGAGTTATACCTCAGAGGGCAGTTACCAGTAGTCCCTTTACCAGTTTCAAGTCTTTTTTGTCCAACTCGAGAAGCTGCTTAGCTTTCCTTGGCGATAGGTTTACTAGCCTTTTCACTTGTCTTTGTCCTGGCACTTTATTCCAGTGAGATTTCATTTTATCCGCTTCCCAACGTCGAAACTCTTCCTTCAAGTGGGCCTTGAATCGTGTATTTGTCACTTCTCAGGCGAGACAGTCTGCTTCCTCATTGCCTTCAACTCACTTGTTACCTGAAACCCACATCAAAAGTGACCTAGTTTTTGATGCCAGTTGTCTGAGGGAATGTTTCTAGTCCCAAGTCAAATTAGACTCACAAGTGTATGACTTCAGAGCTTTTAGCGCTGCTTGGCTATCTGATAGAATATAGATTTTTGCCCTTCGAGTGTCCCTTTCGATGCACTCCTGAGCACATTTATCTCCATAGCATGTACTTCTGCTTGAACGATGGTTCAAGCCCAAGGGGTTTTGAGAGCCTGTAATTTGGCCCTGCCACTCCCACTCCAGCCCTTACATCGATATTGGTTTCATCAGTATACCACACTGATGCATCCCTTACCAGTTGAGGTCAGTTCTCTGTGCAAATTTGGTGGTTGTTTATGACCACTTCAAGCTGCATATCGAAGTCGTACTTAACTGTCATGATATCAGTCGGTTTGGACATGGATTCTAGGGAAATATTTTCCAAAATCTTCAAGTGTCCAATCCGATTTCATGATTTGGGATTAATTGTCTGGCTCAGTCTGCCCGAATATATGAATGTAATGTACGTTTCAGAGGAGACAACAGTTATAATGATTTTCATAATAATAATAATTGTCAATACCGTGGTTTTGATTCTTGAAAATGTTATTTTTTTAACATATTTTTTTTCATGAATTGCATCACCTCTTACTATCACTCTTACCTTGCAAAGTCGGGTCTAGGGTGATTGAAATGAAATAATAGAATTTCTATAGACGGCCAATTCCAATTGTCCGGATATACAGTGTCCGGCATAAAGTTGGTAAAAATGGTAAAAAAAATATATTGATATTTCTGAAAAACTCAAATGGCGGTTCGTTTCTGGATGTCTGACAACTGGAAAATCCGTTACGACTCATATAACGTGACCTCAGAATTGGCGGGAATTTGAGAAAAGTTTCAAGTGGTGCCAAAAAAAGGGTCAAATTAACGAGGTACAACTTTTTTTAATCCTGCCAAATATGAGGTCACGTGATATAAGTCGTTGCATGCAAAAACAAGCTTTAGAGTTTTTCAGAAATATCAATGATGATACATTTTTCCCATCCCATAAAATAATAATAATTTAGTCACACAAAAGGATAGAACAAGGGTTAATAAAAAATACACCACGAAGCAGTAAACTGTTTGATAGTGGACTTATTCTACAGTGGCTTTAATAAAACTAAGATAGATTCATATTCTGTCATTATATAAAAATAAGGAATATAAAATAAAAAGTATAAAACATCTTGTCGCGAACTCTCTGTCGTCGAATGATGAATAGCAAACCGCGTACCCCACTCTGTAAAACCCTACAATATATATTATTCAGGGCTTAGCATGAGATTACTCTACAAATTTGAGGATTAACAATAACTTTGGTATTGTTCTTTCTGTGCAGATAAGGATAGATATTATTCATTACTTGAAATCTTTGGCAAATTTTGACTGTATAAGTATGGCACATCAACCTTTATGAAACAGAAAGTAAATAAAAGTGAAAGGTATTATATTTTTCTGGAAAGATAATTTTATTTGATAGCCATGCAAAAATATACAAGGTATAATACAAGAGAATATACAAGTTCATCTCCTATAGCTTCTTCAACAGCAGTTCTTATAAAAATACTAGAGACACCGCTGGATTCCTCTCAAAATGGTGCCTGGAGAACGTTTTCACAAAAACGAGAAATTTTCCTTGATAAAAACGTTAATGGGTTCTTTTTGAACAATTTTGATTCATGATTGATGCACAGGTGTTCTCGTCCAGGTATCAGCCGTTCTGTGATGTACTGATGCATCTTCACTCTGGCAACCGCCACAGAGGTTATTTCTATTTCCCACCGGTCGTCGAAATCCTCAGAGGCGACAGGCTCCAAATCCATTGGGGGCATCATCACGTCTTCCTTTGTCGTACTACAGCACTTGCACAATAACGAATGGTACAATTTCCTGCCTCGAACCATGTAAGGGTGGTCCAAAACTTCGGCAGCAGAAAGCCTCTTGTTCGGATTGAATTTCAACATCCGAGAAATTAAATCCACTGCTTCGTCAGTTACTAGCGGCGACAGATCGTGGAGGCTGGATATCTTCGACGTCTTGCGCGGTAATCTCGACACGAAGTTTTTCATTGATTCGGAAGCGTAGTCGATGTCGCTCATCAATGGGGTACCCAACAGACTCAGCATAAGGTCTAGTTGACTGAAGTGATTGCTCGAGCTGAAAACAACATCACGACCGAATAATTCGACGAACACGCAGGCTGCCGCCCAGACGTCGATGGCGCCCGTGTAATGTTTGGTCTCCAAGAGGATCTCTGGTGCTCGATATCCTTGCGTTACCACATCCAAACACATTTCTTTGGATTTGTCGGTTACCTCCGCTCTGGCCAAACCGAAATCACATATTTTCAGCATACAATTATCGTATACCAATATATTCCCCGGTTTGATGTCCCGATGAATAACTTTTGCCGAGTGTATATATTTTAGTCCCCTCATTATTTGATACATGAAAACATGTATGTGGTTCGCAGTTAGTAGTTGCTTGGAATATATTATGTCGTCTAGGTCGTTATGCAGCAGGTCCGTCAGGATATACACTTCTTTGAATCGTCTTAGAGGGGAAGGTTTCACTACTTCCAAGGCAGCGAGGACGTTGTCATGTTTGAAAGTACACAACATTCTCAGCTCTCGAAACACCATTATAGCTGATTCCGGTGAAACGAATACTTTCTTGATTTTTTTCAAAGCAACTCTTTTACCGTTTCTAGGATACAGCACATCCCATACGACGCCGTAGGTACCGGAACCGATAGGCTTGCCTTTGACTTTTATCGGTAGTTTGGTGGTGGTCGAGGGATCAGTTTGTTATTGAATGATTTCAGGTACTTTCTTCAGTTCCTTAAGAGGAATTCTTTTCATCACAGGGCAATAATAGCCGTAATTACCAAACAACCCCTTGAACTCCTCCAACAATTTAAGTCCTCAATCCTCAATGGGAATGAAATGATTATTGGTAAATAGACTGAGGTACCTGCTGAATTTTTAGCTCTTAGATAAGAAATATTTTCATTGAATATGAAAATGGCGAAAATACCAACATTGAAGTCTATTTATTAAAAAAAATTGATACCATTTCAACTAAACATTTACATGCCAACATACACATATATAAATAAGAACATCAATTATATATAGAGTGTAGATACAAGATTTAACTTCAACACGCCTACTAAAACTTGTATCATTTCAACATTTCAAGTCCCATCGCTTCAACAAAAAACTAATGTTTTTGTCCAAACAAGAGCTTCGTCAAATTATCGGCAACCATCTCATTCGTGCTAATAGGTTTCAACTGAATCTCATTTTCCTGTATATTGTTTCTAACGAAATGGTGCCTGATATCGATATGCTTTGTTCTTGGGTGATAAGCATCAGCTTCTTTCAAGGCTATGGCACTCCGATTATCACAACAAATTTGTGTTGCCTTCAGAATTTCTTCCTGATTGATTTCTCTTAAGAAATTGCGCAATGAAGCTCATTATTAAATAAATAAATACAAAAACAAATACCATATAGGAATAGTCAAATGAACAAAATATTGAATTAACAATTAACATAAATTCAAATTAAAAATTCTTCAAGCGAGTAGTGACATGAGGATGCCAAGAACTCACTGAGTTGGCTTTTAAAAGAATTCATCTTTTCGATATTCTTCAAATAAGTAGGGAGATTATTGAAGAGTTTCATTGCCAAACAATTTGGCGCATTTTCTCTGATGAAAAATATGAATACCAGTCACTGTTAAAATTTTGTGATATTTGAAAATATTGAAAATACATCGTAGGATTCTCTTCTGTACTACCAACACGTCTGTTACTGATACTGAATTTCCCCATAAACAAATTGCATATCTTAATCGAGAGTCGATTTGGGCAAAGTACGAGTGCAGGAGCTGTTGTTTATTCAATAAGAACCTTATATTTCTGAACATAAATGTGAGAGAGGACAGCTTCGAAACAAGACCCGAGCAGTGAATCCTCCAGTTGGAATACTAATCACAAGAGACAAGAAACAAGGTGAAATAAACTCGCTATTCTGAAATACATTTGACGCTTCCTGAAATTCAACTCACTATTCTGAAATACAATTGATACTTTCTGAAATACAAATGACTATTCTGAAATTCAATTGACGCTTTCAGAAATAAACTTGATGGTTTCTGAAATACAACTGGAAAAGATGTAGAGCAAAAATGAGGTCAATTTTGGGAGTAATTTTGGACAATATATATAGAGATATTAGTCAGGTGGCAATAATTTTTATATTGTTCTCTGTATTGTCAGATATATTTTATTAATTACCTCGAATCGAGATCATCTCCGCCAAATTTTGACTGTATAAGCATTGATGATACAGAAACGGAATAATAGTGAAAGATATTTTATATATATATATCTGGAAAGATGATTTTTTATCGAGTATGGATGGGTATGAAAAAAAATACAGTGTGGTACACAATACATTATACAAGTTTATGTGAGAGCTTCAATAGCAGTTCTTATAAAAAACTAGATACACTGCTGAATTCCTTTCAGAAGTGACCCCGGATAACGTTAACACAGAAACAAGAGATTTTCCTAAATAGAAACTTAAATGGGTTCCTTTTGAAAACCTTTAATTCATGGTTGATGCACAGGTGCTCTCGTCCAGGTATCATCCGTGATGAACTGATGCATGTTCATTTTGGCAACCTCCACAGAGGTTATTTCTTGTTCCCACCGGTCGTCAAAAACCTCAGAGGCGACAGGCTCCAAATCCATTGGGGGCATCATCACGTCTTCCTTTGTCGTACCACAGCACTCGCATAATAAGGAATGGTACAATTCCCTGCCTCGAACCATGTAAGGGTGATCCAAAACTTCGGTAGCAGAAAGTCTCTTGTTCGGATTGAAATGCAACATACGAGACAACAAATCCACGGCGTCCTCAGTTACTAGCGGAGACAGATCATGAAGGGTGGAGATCTTCGACGGCTTGCACGGTAACCCCCACATGAAGTTCTTTATGAATTCGGGAGCGTAGTCGATGTCTCTCATCAACGGGGTACCCAGCAGGTTTATCATCAGGTCCAGTTGGCTCACGTTTCTGCGTGAGCTGAAAAGAACCCTGCGAGTCAATAGTTCGGTGAACACGCAGGCTGCCGCCCAGACGTCGATGGACATTACGCAAATGTCGTCGCCACTTCCAATTGTCTGTTGGAACGCGGCTCGGTGCGGTCAAATAGACGCGACGAAAATGCATTTGGACAGGCAACGCTTCGAGTGGAGATCTTACGGTCTCTACTCGGATAACTACCCTGCACTGATAAGGGCCAATAAGCCCGAAACCGGTCTGTAGGTTGTTAGGCGTGCCTGTCTCGATGTGAATTTGTCACGTCTTAGGAAGAAAGAAACATTTGCGATCTGCATTCACAGTGTGAATCGTTGCATGGACTACGAACAGATATAATTCAATGTTCTGCGTGGTATTTACCAGGAAAGTAGTTGTTTTCTGCTCGTAGTCTACCAGACATTAATTTCAAACTATGTTTGATATTTTTAATTGGATAGACTATTTTTCTCTTTCAAAAAAATCCATGCAGTCATTTTGATGCAGGGTGTTTCCTCGAAACATGTTTATACTCAAGAATATTATAATATAATAATATTGATTATCTGATCACAGGGTGCGACAGTTTTGAGAAAACTTTTTCTTTCATAAAAATTTTGTTATGAGATTTTGTATATTCTGTTCTTCGGTTTTCGCTAGATCAATTTATAGGTAGAAGAAAAACGGATTATTGTAACTTGCCACAGGTAAGAATAGAAAATGATGTTGTACAACGGAAATAGATGGACACATCTGTTCTCACTAGGGGGCAATACTAGCGGTAATCACCAAACAACCCCCTAAGCTTCTCCAACAATTTAAATACTCAATTCCCAATATGTATAATATAGATTTAGGTTAATAGACTAATTAAGGTATAATTTAGATATAATACCACAGATTGATATACTATATATATAAAAATATTTATTCTCCAATTTATCTCGATTGGATTCAAGTGTACATAACCTTCACAAACTGATTCATATAAAATGAACTGTTGAATAATAAAATCAACTAAGTAACTGAAACAAACACCATATTTTGCCATATACTTCGAATCACGATGTAGGTAATTCACCAGCACATAACAGGTAGGGAAGAGTGGGGCTGGGGCAAGTTGACGACCACGAGGAAAAAAAATTTAAAAAAGCGACAAATGATTTATTTCGAAAGTAACATATCCTACCGATAACTGCATATGCTTTTGATAACAACGAGTGATCAAACTGAAAAACATCATTCCGACGATAGAAAATATAACTTATTATATCATAAAATTGTATTTTCATCATCTTACCCCAAAAATAGGGTAAGATGATTTGTCTTCTGACTACGAACGACGCTCAGTTTTTTTTGTGAAGTTTCTGGGCATTTGCAACAATATTTGAATTTGAATTGGGCAAGTTGACGAATTCATCATTTTACCCCAGTCGAAACTTGCCCCATATATACTTACACCTATCTTTTTTCACAGCATAATCATAATTATCATGAAATGCAAACTTATACGTTCATATATGTAGTTTTATTTTTTTTAGTTTCTCGGAAGAAACGTATCCGTGGGAGGGGGTATAATTAGGATATTGTAGCACATAGTATATTGGTGCTTGAATATATTCGTTTTCGGTTCACTGTGTATATTATTATTGGTGGTTTTATTTTCTATGATTAGCTTTAAGTTTCGATTTTCTTTAATAAGCAGAGCAACCAGGTTCAGGGCATTAATACTCTCTCACTTATGTCACTTTGACAGTTAACAAAGAGTGAACATCCAAAGACCCCTGAATTAAATTTTCTTCAATGATATTTACCTGGTGCGAGTGGACCTACCACTATAATATAGGTGGCGCCCGAGATCAGTAAATATAGCACCCGAGCTAATGCGCCAAATGACGCTTCTCCGAACAGAAAGCGTTACAATACACGTTTTTTTTTTCAAATATACGTTATAGAAATATAGTTTCACTGGAAAGATATAACGTTGATATACTTGTTTACATCAAGGTTCAATTAGGACGTTTGATATATTTGTGAATTGATATGAAGTGTTGAACTGAAGAACATATAACGTCGAAATAACGTTTCTGAAGTTCTTTTTTTTTTCAACTGGAATTCAACGTTGAAGTTTTCTGAAGTTTTTTTCACCAATACAGACGTTTTCTTCCATACGTTTATTCTACGATATCAGTAAACCTTCAAGCGACGTATTGATTTCACTTAACATTTGAAGTTAGTTGATTCGCAACGTTGAATAAATAGTAATTTGTTGTTTGAAACAAATTCTACTAACGTGATAATCCTGTTTTTCGCTTTCGAATACTTGATTAAAGTTTATGGAAAAATGTAATTTCATTCACTGGAAACTAACGTTGATTTATTTGGTATTATCAACGCATTTGAAGGTTTTGTAATGTTCTGAACTATGATTAAGAAATCAGAGGCTTAATACTCAATCACGAAGGTTATTTATTTTCGCTAAAAATTAACAAGTTTCTTCATTCAAAATAACTATATCGAAGGATCGATCCGAGCACGAGTTCACATCACGATACTGAAAAGATACTGACGTCTTGCGGCGTTGCCAAGTATATCAAAAATAATAGAAATTAAATATATCACATGTCCCTTTTTCGAAAAAGAAAAAAAAAAACAACTTATATATTCTTTTATACAATGCAAAATTATCCATTGAATACTTATAATTGTGAATTCAGTCTCTGTGGGGGTTTAACAATTCTACCACTCCTAGTCTGATAAAAATCAGCATCCGAATTTGAACTTGATATAGCTGTTCCAGGATTTACAACAGATTCTCCAGTGGATTCTCTTGAAGGAGGAAGGACATCACTTCCTTTTAGATTTTCATCGGTTACATTGGTTGATGCTAGTGGTTGATTTTGGTCAAAAGTTATATTTTTCGAAGAAGACGAGGAGGGTCTGAGATGCTGTCTATTTCTTCGATATTCCATACCGTTGAGAACTACGTTATAATCATTTGGGCTGGATTTATCAACTACTACACCAGGTTGCCATTCACGAACGTTCTTTTGAACTAATACAGGCTGATGCACTGAAAGTTCTTTTAGTTTTTTGGTTCCCATATCATAATATTTTTTCTGTGATTTTTGTCTTTCACATAATTTATTTTTTATTCCTTCCAAAGGAAATTTTGGTTTCAAAACTTCCTTCGATACTGGAAGTGTGGACCTCAATTTTCTTCCCATGATCACTAGGACATGGCAGATCTTGCTTCGGGGTTGTGTTGTAATTTAATATCGCTAAAAATGGATCTTGCTGGTCTTGCAGGGTTTTCTTCAACAGATTTTTAACAGTCTGTATCATTCTTTCCACCATGCCATTGGAGCGGGCATAATACGGACACTTGAAGTATTTAGCTGAATATGATATTTTTTCGCAAATACTTTGAATTCATGTGCATTAAACGGCGGGCCATTGTCGGAGAAAATTTCAATTGGCAATCCATGTGTTGCAAAAATGTTTTTCAACGTGGAAATAATTGTAGTAGCCGTTTTATTTTTTATATTATTGACTACTGCAAATTTGCTGTAATAATCTACGAGAACTAGAAAATTCGTATTTTCCAACGACATAAAATCGATGCCGACTTTCCACCATGGGTATTCTGGAACTTCATGTGGAATCAATGGTTGTCTTTGGTTTCCTTTTGAATATTTTTGACAAATATTGCAATTCGACACCAATTTTTCTATGTCTGATGACAATCCGGGATAATATATTGAATCTTGAGCACGTTTTTTGCATGAAACTATACCCTGATGTGATTGATGGATCACGTTCAATAACTCATTTTTCAGGCAGTTTGGAATTATCACACGTTTTTTGAAGAAGAGTATATCTTGATGAACGAAAATATCATTTCGAATAGACCAAAATTTTTTTATATCCCCCGACAGCTTACTCTTATGGTCAGGCCAACCCTGTGTTGAATAAAATTTCAATTTTTGTAAAGTTTCATCCTCTGATGTGGCTTTTTGCAACCTTTCTTCATTTTCTCTCGATGTGGCCAATATTGAGTATACCTTGAGGTTATTTTCTAAGTATTCAGTTTTAATAACATCTGAAATCGGATCTCGACTCAAAGTATCTGACACATACATATTTTTGCCCGGAACGTATGTTAGAGTGAATTGATAAAGTAGAAGTCTCAGTGCCAGACGTTGAATACGGGGAGACAACTCATCCAACGGTTTTTTCAACAGTCCAATTAATGGTCGATGATCTGATTCTATCTTGAAAATTTGTCCAAATAAGTAATAGTGAAATCTCTCACATCCAAATACTACAGCTAATAACTCCTTTTCAATATGGTTATAGCGTTTTTGTGTTTCAGTTAACGACACAGATGCAAATTCTATTGGTTTGTTGTCTTGGAAAATACAAGCTCCAAGACCATAAGGACTTGCATCAACTGATAGGACTATTTCTTTGGATGCATCAAAATATGACAACGTCGTAGCTGACATGACAAGTTTTTTCAGTTTTTCAAAGCACTGATTCTCATTGTTTGTCCATGACCACTCAACTTTGTCACTTAACAGTTTTCTAATCTGGTTCGTTTCTTGTGATAGATTGGGCAGAAATTTTGACAGATAGGTTATCATACCTAGGAATCTCTGCAATTCTTTCTTATTTTTTGGTGGATTCATTTCTTGAATTGCTTGTGTCTTTCTTGGATCAACAGATACACCCTGATCACTTATTACATGTCCAAGAAAATGAATTTTCTTCACACAGAATTTCGATTTTTCAGTGTTAAGTTTCAAGCCACTTTCTTTGATTTTATTTAATACGTTATTTAAATTGAAGTTGTGTTCTTCAAGAGATTGTCCAAAAACTAGGATATCATCTATATACATGATGACGCCATTAACACCTCCCAATATTTCATAAATATATTTCTGAAAAATTTCCGATGCTGACGAAATGCCATACGGCAATCTTAAATAACGGTATCTTCCGGAACATGTTGTCATGGTGCACAACAAGGAACTTCCATATTTTAGAGGAATCTGTAAGAATGCCTGGGAAGCATCCAAGAGTGTAAAATACTTTGACCCAGCCAACTGAGAAAACAACATTTCTTGTGTAGGTATCTGAAATCTTTCCCGTTTTATATATTTATTAAGGGTACGAGGGTCCATGCAGATTCGTATATCCCCATTGGGTTTTGGAACAACAACAATGGGGTGTACCCAATCAGTGGGCTCATTGACAGGTACTATTATGTTGTCCACCACCATTTGGTCAAGTTTTTCCTTAACTTTAGATTTTAATGCTAAAGGAATCTTACGCGGTGCACTTACGCAAGGAATCGCGTTTTCACTCAAAGTAATCTCATATTGACGATTAATTTTGCCTGTACCACTAAAAACAGATTCATGTGATTTGAGTATATGTTGTAGTTCATCCTTATCAATCATACTAACATCACGGACATCTTTTATAGACAATATTTTCAGTTGTTTTTTCGCGTTGAGTCCTAAAATCGAACATTGTTTATCCGAATCCAACACGTAAAACAGAAGTCTTGCATTTTCTGTTTTGAAACTACAGTTCATGTATAATTGTCCAATTACACTAATTTTATGACCTGAATAAGAAGACAGTATAGAATTCACTGGTTCGAGTGATTCATCGTCAATGTTCAGTTTTTTTAAATCACCAGAGTTCAGAATGTTCACTTGGCTACCAGTGTCAATTTTTAATTCCAAATCACGACTACCGAAATTTATTTTTTCGAACCACTCAACAGAGTGAATGTCAGACTTATTTGTGATAGACCACACTATCAAATTAGGGTCACTAGATTCATTGTCCAAAAGTTCATCATTATTTGTCTCTTGCATAATTTCATGCACTTTTGACTTGAAATTATGGCAACATTTACGATAATGCCCCTTTCTTTGACATAGACTACAGATTCTATTGAAAGCAAGGCACTTACCGATTTGATGAAAAGTATCACAACGGATACATCTTTTGTTTACATTACCAGATGTTCCTGGACTCGGACCTGCTGACCTATCGTAGTTGCCGTTTCTTTCCGAAAAATGTCCCTGCCTCGCGTGTGGACCTTGAGATGTTGCCCTTCTGTAATCACTCACATTTTTGTTTTTTGATTGTGGTTTTAATCAACTTCATATCAAAAGATGGTGAATATTTAAGGTAAAATTAACGTTGACTTGCTTCGTTGTTTCAAAGTAGATTTTAACGTTGATTCAATGCATTGAATTGACACTTCAAAATTATTTTTTTCCCACGTCTATTCAACAAAATCAGTTTTCGTATATGATAATGCATTGAATTCTTAACAAAAAATAGATTGTATCAAATAAACATGTTATTCAATAATAATATACTCAACGTAAGTTCACTACATTTTCACGCTGTCCCTTAATTCACAAAAACAAAAAAACAAAAAATACACTACAAGAAATAGGGCAAATAACCACCTATTCCTCGACTCATCCACTCCATTTTGTAATCATTTATAATGAAAGTCAGAGATTCGCTTCTACACTTTTTCCAGTTGTATTTCAGAAAGCGTCAATTGAATTTCAGAATAGTCACTTATATTTCAGAAAGTATCAATTGTATTTCAGAATAGTGAGTTGAATTTCAGAAAGCGTCAAATGTATTTCAGAATAGCGAGTTCGATTTCAGAAAGCATCAATTGTATTTCAGAATTGTGAGTTTAATTTCAGAAAGCGTCAATTGTATTTCAGAAAAGTCAACTGAATTTCAGAATTCATCATTTGAATTTCAGAATATATCATTTGTATACAAATGACGAATTCTGAAATCCAATTGACTATTCTGAAATACATTTGAAGCTTTCTGATATTGAACTGACTATTCTGAAATACAATTTATGCTTTCTGAAATCAAACTCGCTATTCTGAAATATATTTGACGCTATCTGAAATTCATCTCACTATTCTGAAATACAATTGATACTTTCTGAAATACAAGTGACTATTCTGAAATTCAATTGACGCTTTCTGAAATAAATTTGATGGTTTCTGAAATACAGCTGGAAAAGGTGTAGAATAGCACTGTTGGGAATAGTCATTGAAATCGTTTAGTTAGAACAATTTTGTATTTCATGTTTCATTTTGCGCAAGAAATCAGAAAACAAACTCATCACTCTGTAAATAAGAGATGACAGAAAAGTATCAGCGGAAATGATAAAAAGTAGAAATTGTCGAAAAAATATTTAGACAAATTATGAATTGTTGCTAGAAATAATAGCTTGACTATTAGGGCCAATCGTAAGAAACCTTTCATTTATGTTCGCGATATTATTATAGTAATCTTATAATTTGTAGGAATTTGAGTATATATACTACACCTTTTCCAATTGTATTTCAGAAAGCGTCAATTGAATTTCAGAATAGAAACTTGTATTTCAGAAAGCATCAATTGTATTTCAGAATAGTGAGTTCAATTTCAGAAAGTGTCAATTGAATTTCAGAAAAGTCAACTGAATTTCAGAATTCGTCATTTGAATTTCAGATTATATCATTTGTATATACAAATGACGAATTCTGAAATTCAATTGACTATTCTGAAATACATTTGACGCTTTCTGATATTGAACTGACTATTCTGAAATACAATTGACGCTTTCTGAAATAAATTTGATGATTTCTTAAATACAGCTGGAAAAGGTGTAGAATAGCACTGTTGGGAATGTCATTGAAATCGTTTAGTTAGAACAATTTTGTATTTCATGTTTCATTTTGCGCAAGAAATCAGAAAACAAACTCATCACTCTGTAAATAAGAGATGACAGAAAAGTATCAGCGGAAATGATAAAAAGTAGAAATTGTCGAAAAAATATTTAGACAAATTATGAATTGTTGCTAGAAATAATAGCTTGACTATTAGGGCCAATCGTAAGAAACCTTTCATTTATGTTCGCGATATTATTATAGTAATCTTATAATTTGTAGGAATTTGAGTATATATACTACACCTTTTCCAATTGTATTTCAGAAAGCGTCAATTGAATTTCAGAATAGGAACTTGTATTTCAGAAAGCATCAATTGTATTTCAGAATAGTGAGTTCAATTTCAGAAAGTGTCAATTGAATTTCAGAAAAGTCAACTGAATTTCAGAATTCGTCATTTGAATTTCAGATTATATCATTTGTATATACAAATGACGAATTCTGAAATTCAATTGACTATTCTGAAATACATTTGACGCTTTTTGATATTGAACTGACTATTCTGAAATACAATTGATGCTTTCTGAAATTAAACTCGCTATTCTGAAATACATTTGACGCTTTCTGGAATTCAACTCAATATTCTGAAATACAATTATTGATACTTTCTGAAATTCAATTGACGCTTTCTGAAATAAATTTGATGATTTCTGAAATACAGCTGGAAAAGGTGTAGAATAGCACTGTTGGGAATGTCATTGAAATCGTTTAGTTAGAACAATTTTGTATTTCATGTTTCATTTTGCGCAAGAAATCAGAAAACAAACTCATCACTCTGTAAATAAGAGATGACAGAAAAGTATCAGCGGAAATGATAAAAAGTAGAAATTGTCGAAAAAATATTTAGACAAATTCTGAATTGTTGCTAGAAATAATAGCTTGAATATTAGGGCCAATCTTAAGTCACCTTTCATTTATGTTCGCGATATTATTATAGTAATCTTATAATCCGTAGAAATTTGAGTATATATTATACTGCACCTTTTCCAATTGTATTTCAGAAAGCGTCAATTGAATTTCAGAATAGTAACTTGTATTTCAGAAAGTATCAATTGTATTTCAGAATAGTGAGTTGAATTCCAGAAAGCGTCAAATGTATTTCAGAATAGCGAGTTCGATTTCAGAAAGAATCAATTGTATTTCAGAATTGTGAGTTCATTTTCAGAAAGTGTCAATTGAATTTCAGAAAAGTCAAATGAATTTCAGAATTCGTCATTTGAATTTCAGATTATATCATTTGTATACACAAATGACGAATTCTGAAATTCAATTGACTATTCTGAAATACATTTGACGATTTCTGGAATTCAACTCACTATTCTGAAATACAATTGATACTTTCTGAAATTCAATTGACGCTCTCTGAAATAAACTTGATAGTTTTTACAGTGGCTCGTATAAAACTAAGATAGATTCATATTCTATAACTGGAAAATGTGTAGTCAGTGGAAGTGTAAGTTAGCTAGCCTAACTCAATAAAGTACACTTTGACTTACTGTAAATTGGCTTCTTATATTCAGTATTCAAGCGAAAGTATCTCCTACAAGCACCAAAATCTCTCAACTTGCTGCCACACTTTATAAAAAATCTAAAGAATGCTAAATATTTGTCCCTTGAATGTAAATAATGAATCACACAAAAGTTTGAAACATTTCTAAGTTAGCTTCAAATTCCATAGTGATGTCATGAATTCCCAAAATTTCTTTTATACTCATCTTTGTTCGTCATAATGTATATTAAAATACCTATTTTATCTCTCTTTCTTTTAACCCACAAACTTGAAAATTAATGTTCGATTATGCACACACAAGTGACTACACCTAGGTGCATTTGGAAGATATAAAAAAATTCAAATTCCAAATTTTTAAAAGTTTTATAACAATGTGTTTATAACTTAATAATAATAATAAGTTTATTCACCACTTATATATAAATTCATGTGAAAAGTACAATCTTAAATGAGATAAAAAGTGAATAAATGAATACTCGATAAGTGTGTAACACTTGTTTCGAGAGACAACTAACAAAAAGCAATAACATAAACTGACATGAGGTAAATATATAAAGAAGAGTAACATAGGTATCTACATATAAATTTAAATATAAAAATTATGAGAATATAAGATATACATATTACATAACACTTAATACAAACTCACTCAGACAGAAAATCAAAAAGCAAGATCAAATTCAAACAAACATCTCATTTATATTAGATCTGCTGAATATAGCAATTATTATAATATTTAGATCTGTTAAAAAAAAGAATAAAGAGAGAAAAAAAAATTATGAGGAATATGGAGCAAGTTCAAATTATCACATTTTCAATTCCACTATAGGGAATAGTAGTTACTTTAAATAATCAAATTACTGAATTATTGAGTATGAATTTTCTTAGGGATTTCTAGAATCGGTTTATTGGCTGCACAACTTTAATTGAGTCAGGAATTGTGTTGTAAAGTTTTGGTGCCAAATATGTATATGTCTTTTGTGTGATGGTTTTCAACATCAATGGAGCAATATATGTTTCTTTGACTTCAATTTTTTCAAACACAAACGAGTTCAGTATAGATTGTCTGGGCAGAATATAGTTGGGGTCCTTTTTAATCGATTCAGCAAGATTTTTACCTAACTTTACGAAGGTATTATTGAGTTCGTTGGCTATTTCTATTTCATCCGTAATTATTTCACCTGAGTCATTTTTAATTTTTTTTATACTTTGTTCGGTGGAATTTGTTCTACTTACTTCATTAATTATATTCCAAAGTTTTTTTGAGTTGTTTTTGTTAGCTTCTATTTGAGTACTGTAAAACTTATACTTGCATTCCTTTATTAATGTATTTGTTTTATTCCTATGTATTTTGTATTCGTTGTGTAATTGTAAATTATTTGGGATTTTTCGTACTTTGGCGCTCATTTTGTTTTTTTCAGTTATTGATTTTAATAAGTTTTTTGTCATCCATGGCGCTATTTTGTCATACTTTCTTCTCAGTTTGCGATGTTCCGTACATTTTTCTAGATTTTCCAAGTTAATGTCAATGAATTCACTCATTGCCTTGTCTGGATCTTCCATAGCAAGAACCGTATCCCAAGTAATAGCCAAAAATGTTTCGTTGATTTTTGATTTGTTGAATATCCTAATAATTCTATCGCGGTTAGTGGAGGGTTTATTGCATTCGAAAACAATTTGAAGAATCGTTGTATAATGGTCTGTGATTTGAGTTTTCAGAATAATGGGTATAATATTATTACTTGTCAACATTTGATTCAAGAAATATGTGGTCTATGCAAGATTTAGATCGCCCCGAAACTTTGGTGGGTATATTATTTATTGTCGATGTGTAACCATGTTCGCTTAAAGTATTCAAATATTCTGAGGCCGATTTTTCAGCGGGCTCTAGCAAATTAATGTTAATATCACCTATGAATATACAGATATCTTCTGGCTTGGTTCGATGTTCATTTAGTAAGCGTGCCAATCCGTCAATAAATTCTTGTCCATTCGTATTTGGTGATCTGTAAAATGCAGTAACCAACATTTTTTTATTGTTGTTCAGATACAATTTTATATTGAGGGAGTTAATACCACTGAATATTTCTTCGATATGATGTTCGAATCTAATACAGGTTCTGATGTAGGCGACGACCCCGTCATTTTGATTATAATGACTCTCGTTATAAATTACATTGTATCCATTGATGTTGAATAGACCGAGATCATGTATTTCATATGTTTCACTAAGTATCAAACAATCTATGTCACAATCAAGATCTTGTAGTAGAGTTTTAAGCTCATCTAGGTTTTTGCTGATACTTCGGACATTCATATGAAGTATTTTGAAGTTGTAAGTTTTTTGATTGACCTGTAATATTTCAGAGCATTCATTTACTGTGTCTAGTTCAAATGTGTCTATATGTTCACTTTTGAAGTCACGTAAGTATTGATCCATCACACTGTATCAAGTACGCAATGTGTTTCTTTTCTGAGAATTAAAGAGAGTTATTGATGAGATCAATGGATGAAAAATAGGGGCAAAGTTTGGGAAATTATATGTATATATATATATATATATATATATATGTATTATTTTTTCTTCTTTTCCTTTATCCCATCTGCATGTATACCAATTGAGTAATTAACAAAATTATTATATTTATATCTGGTTAAACTAATAACGACTGCTTGCTGACCCCGATCTTAAACTTTTTATTCTGTCCTTTTGTTGTAGGGGGGCGGTTGTCTTTATTATCTTCTTATCACTATCAGATACTGATGGAGTGATTTTGACTTCTTTTCCTTTAGAGTTATCATTCAGTGTCACATCATGGTCGTTATTTTCTTCTGCTGGAATAATGCGTTCCGATGACTGGGTAAGTGGATGGAGATTTCGATGATTTGGGGTAGACGGAGCACTGTTTATTTTACTTTTTGAAGATTTGGTGTCCTCGTTCTCTTCAAGTTCCTCGATAGTGTAAGCTTTGCTGTTGATGATCAACCTATTTCCTTTTATATACGAGTTATCTGAAGAATTTTGTCTCGCTTTATTCAAGTGGTGTCTCAAAGTTCTATTTTCGCACCTTTGCTTGTATGTTAGATCGTTTGAGATTCCAACTCTCGTTCCTTTCAACTTTTTGCACTGTTTAACAATCTCGAGTTTTTTCAAGTATGATATGAATTCAACTTTAATCGGTTTTTTTTCTTTATTTCCCAGTCTATACAAATTATTTGAATCCGATACCTGTACATCAACGTCTAATAATTTTTTGAGTTCTCTGCAAACAGCGGGTGCAGTTATTTCCTGAGAGTCTCCCAATCCAAATATGACGATATTATTTTTCCTAGCAGATATTTCTAAGGCTTCGATTTTATTTTGGAGGATGGTATTTTCAATTTCAATGTTATTCACTCGGTGGTTGAGCTCTTCTATTTTTAATAAGAGTTTGGCTTCAGAAGCCTCAATAGCCGATTTAATTTCGTTGCGATTCTTCACAATTTCTTCTTTCAATATTTTAATAACTTTTTCCCATTCATTTTCCATTCTGTTAATAATTTCTCGTTCGAATTTCAAAACGTATGTGGTTTGCTTTACCTCGAGCAATGTTTTGTGTGTTTTTATCAGGTGATTGGAGGAGTCCCAAGGTCTTAATTATCGTGTTTATATTGAGTTGTGATTGCGAAAAACTGTAAATTGTTTCAAATCTCACTATTTACTTTTATCACATATTCGGATAATGTCTCATATTAAATTGTGCATGAGCTCGTAATTTCTAATGTTCTTTTTCACATACCAATATAGTAAAATCATAGGAACTCACGGTAGCACGTCTATTTCGATTAAGCGAACCACACACATAGGTAGTGTAGAAAAATTTACTTCGATGTAACTTTATTGAAAATTTTTATTGTAATTTATACTGTGTGATTTTGTAAATTTTGATTACTATACTATATTGATATGGTGGGAATAATGATACTTTTTTTTTGAAATTCCATGGTTTCCTGATTTTTATAAAATGAAGGAAGCAAATTTTGTGAAGTCCATTGGTACAGTTGGAAGCGCTATTGTATGTACTTCAATCAACAAAAAAAATCACCCCGATAGCTTCATCAGTTAGAAGATATTATATGACGGTGGAAACCAACAAAATATTTTTTTTCAGTTTTTTCTTGTTTTAAAAGTTCTAGACCACTAAAAAATGTTGTAAAATACGATTTCGTATGCCTTATGACATGCTTAACAAAACCTGCCATCTCTGACCTGGTTCTACGCCCAAAAAAAACGAAACGATGGGCTCTCGAAATTACTCCACTATTTAGAGATGGTTATGGATATCATCATCATATAGAATTTAGATTACCGAACATATTGATATATTGAAAATTTTTTCAACTGAACTGCTTATTGGAAATTAGTGAATTTTTATAATCTCTCCTACTATAGTCTTACTCATAGAATAACTATACCTACCCCTGGGGTATATGTACCTCATCTTGTCTATCTCTTGCAGAATCTGAGACGCAAAAATAAAATCGCTTTATTTAATCATTTCATTTATACATTTATAACTCGTAGGTACTGTTTTTTTTTTCTCACCTCACATAAACGAACTGGGCAACAATGATTAGGTTGAGTTTCTCAAAGAATTGATCCGAATCATCATTAAAAACAGTCGTGTCAGTACCTATGTAACGAGAGATTACCACATTGGCGGGGTCGATCAATCGGGTACCATTATTATTCTATTCGACATTTGTTTGCGAATGGCTGCCTCAGAAAATTTCATGGATTTTCTTGCCTCCAATATCAAGCCAATAATATGGTTTCTAGCATGGAGTAGCACAATTTGGTGGTCCTGGAATGCCTCTTTGGTAAGTGCGCACTGATATAAAGTGATCCAAGATACATACATAATTATTATACTAAGCGATCCGCGAGTTGCCACATCGACGTTTTTTAAATTGAAGAGGAGTTTCAAAAAAACTTCCTGATTTTCATGAAGGAATTATGAGTAGTTGATATGTGAGTATATAACACTCGATATAACAGTAACGAAAATTATGTTTGAATGTTGATATTTCGAAAAAAGGACATGAATCAAGAAGTTATGTCAATGTTGCAAAACGATGAGGTAGCTGAACAGATGAAGCATCTACCTAATTGAGACTCAGTGGCAGGACTCAGTGATGAAAAACAAAATTTACGATGAGCCCTATTCAATTTGTGCATTACGAAACAAGTTGGATCCAGGTCTATTCGAGGCCCGGGATTCCGAGACTTCGTGCGAAATTCATCAGTTTCCTGGAAGTTAGGTTCCTGACATCGGAGGGTTCTAGGAAGGCCCTTTCCAGGAACTTGAGCATCTTGCAGATGAGCGCTGGGCATTCTCAAAGCAAATGTTTTGCAATTACAGCGGAGTTCTCGCATTAGCGGCAACGGTAATGTTTTACTCATATTTTTTTTGGAGTTATACCTCAGAGGGCAGTGACCAGTAGTCCCTTTACCAGTTTCAAGTCTTTTTTGTCCAACTCGAGAAGCTGTTTAGCTTTCCTTGGCGAAAGGCTTACTAGCCTTTTCACTTGTCTTTGTCCTGGCACTTTATTCCAGTGAGATTTCATTTTATCCGCTTCCCAACGTCGAAACCCTTCCTTCAAGTGGGCCTTGAATCGTGTATTTGTCACTTCTCAGGCGAGACAGTCTGCTTCCTCATTGCCTTCAACTCACTTGTTACCTGAAACCCACATCAAAAGTGACCTAGTTTTTGATGCCAGTTGTCTGAGGGAATGTTTCTAGTCCCAAGTCAAATTAGACTCACAAGTGTATGACTTCAGAGCTTTTAGCGCTGCTTGGCTATCTGATAGAATATAGATTTTTGCCCTTCGAGTGTCCCTTTCGATGCACTCCTGAGCACATTTATCTCCATAGCATGTACTTCTGCTTGAACGATGGTTCAAGCCCAAGGGGTTTTGAGAGCCTGTAATTTGGCCCTGCCACTCCCACTCCAGCCCTTACATCGATATTGGTTTCATCAGTATACCACACTGATGCATCCCTTACCAGTTGAGGTCCGCTCTGTGTGCAAATATGGTGGTTGTTTATGACCACTTCAAGCTGCATATCGAAGTCGTACTTAACTGTCATGATATCAGTCGGTTTGGACATGGATTCTAGGGAAATATTTTCCAAAATCTTCAAGTGTCCAATCCGATTTCAAGATTTAGGATTAATTGTCTGGCTCAGTCTGCCCGGATATATGAATGTAATGTACGTTTCAGAGGAGACAACAGTTATAATGATTTTCATAATAATAATAATTGTCAATACCGTGGTTTTGATTCTTGAAAATGTTATTTTTTTAACATATTTTTTTTCATGAATTGCATCACCTCTTACTATCACTCTTACCTTGCAAAGTCGGGTCTAGGGTGATTGAAATGAAATAATAGAATTTCTATAGACGGCCAATTCCAATTGTCCGGATATACAGTGTCCGGCATAAAGTTGGTAAAAATGGTAAAAAAAATATATTGATATTTCTGAAAAACGGGTCAAATTGACGAGGTACAACTTTTTTTAATCCTGACAAATATGAGGTCACGTGATATAAGTCGTTGCATGCAAAAACAAGCTTTAGAGTTTTTCAGAAATATCAATGATGATACATTTTTCCCATCCCATAAAATAATAATAATTTAGTCACACAAAAGGATAGAACAAGGGTTAATAAAAAATATACCACGAAGCAGTAAACTGTTTGTTAGTGGACTTATTCTACAGTGGCTTTAATAAAACTAAGATAGATTTATATTCTGTCATTATATAAAAATAAGGAATATAAAATAAAAAGTATAAAACATCTTGTCGCGAACTCTCTGTCGTCGAATGATGAATAGCAAACCGCGTACCCCACTCTGTAAAACCCTACAATATATATTAGTCAGGGCTTAGCATGAGATTACTCTACAAATTTGAGGATTAACAATAACTTTGGTATTGTTCTTTCTGTGCAGATAAGGATAGATATTATTCATTACTTGAAATCTTTGGCAAATTTTGACTGTATAAGTATGGCACATCAACCTTTATGAAACAGAAAGTAAATGAAAGTGAAAGGTATTATATTTCTCTGGAAAGACAATTTTATTTGATAGCCATGCAAAAATATACAAGGTGAAATACAAGAGAATATACAAGTTCATCTCCTATAGCTTCTTCAACAGCAGTTCTTATAAAAATACTAGAGACACCGCTGGATTCCTCTCAAAATGGTGCCTGGAGAACGTTTTCACAAAAACGAGAAATTTTCCTTGATAAAAACGTTAATGGGTTCTTTTTGAACAATTTTGATTCATGATTGATGCACAGGTGTTCTCGTCCAGGTATCAGCCGTTCTGTGATGTACTGATGCATCTTCACTTTGGCAACCGCCACAGAGGTTATTTCTCTTTCCCACCGGTCGTCGAAATCCTCAGAGGCGACAGGCTCCAAATCCATTGGGGGCATCATCACGTCTTCCTTTGTCGTACTACAGCACTTGCACAATAACGAATGGTACAATTTCCTGCCTCGAACCATGTAAGGGTGGTCCAAAACTTCGGCAGCAGAAAGCCTCTTGTTCGGATTGAATTTCAACATCCGAGAAATTAAATCCACTGCTTCGTCAGTTACTAGCGGCGACAGATCGTGGAGGCTGGATATCTTCGACGTCTTGCGCGGTAATCTCGACACGAAGTTTTTCATTGATTCGGAAGCGTAGTCGATGTCGCTCATCAATGGGGTACCCAACAGACTCAGCATAAGGTCTAGTTGACTGAAGTGATTGCTCGAGCTGAAAACAACATCACGACCGAATAATTCGACGAACACGCAGGCTGCCGCCCAGACGTCGATGGCGCCCGTGTAATGTTTGGTCTCCAAGAGGATCTCTGGTGCTCGATATCCTTGCGTTACCACATCCAAACACATTTCTTTGGATTTGTCGGTTACCTCCGCTCTGGCCAAACCGAAATCGCATATTTTCAGCATACAATTATCGTATACCAATATATTCCCCGGTTTGATGTCCCGATGAATGACTTTGGCCGAGTGTATATATTTTAGTCCCCTCATTATTTGATACATGAAAACATGTATGTGGTTCGCAGTTAGTAGTTGCTTGGAATATATTATGTCGTCTAGGTCGTTATGCAGCAGGTCCGTCAGGATATACACTTCTTTGAATCGTCTTAGAGGGGAAGGTTTCACTACTTCCAAGGCAGCGAGGACGTTGTCATGTTTGAAAGTACACAACATTCTCAGCTCTCGAAACACCATTATAGCTGATTCCGGTGAAACGAATACTTTCTTGATTTTTTTCAAAGCAACTCTTTTACCGTTTCTAGGATACAGCACATCCCATACGACGCCGTAGGTACCGGAACCGATAGGCTTGCCTTTGACTTTTATCGGTAGTTTGGTGGTGGTCGAGGGATCAGTTGTTTTCCGCTTCACGTTCATGATTCTCTATACTTTTTCTTGCACTTGTTTATTACTGACTGATACTAGTAGGTCAAATTAGGAGGTTAACTAGACTGTTCGCTAAGATGGTTTGTTATTGAATGATTTCAGGTACTTTCTTCAGTTCCTTAAGAGGAATTCTTTTCATCACAGGGCAATAATAGCCGTAATTACCAAACAACCCCTTGAACTCCTCCAACAATTTGAGTCCTCAATCCTCAATGGGAATGAAATGATTATTGGTAAATAGACTGAGGTACCTGCTGAATTTTTAGCTCTTAGATAAGAAATATTTTCATTGAATATGAAAATGGCGAAAATACCAACATTGAAGTCTATTTATTAAAAAAAATTGATACCATTTCAACTAAACATTTACATGCCAACATACACATATATAAATAAGAACATCAATTATATATAGAGTGTAGATACAAGATTTAACTTCAACACGCCCACTAAAACTTGTATCATTTCAACATTTCAAGTCCCATCGCTTCAACAAAAAACTAATGTTTTTGTCCAAACAAGAGATTCGTCAAATTATCGGCAACCATCTCATTCGTGCTAATAGGTTTCAACTGAATCTCATTTTCCTGTATATTGTTTCTAACGAAATGGTGCCTGATATCGATATGCTTTGTTCTTGGGTGATAAGCATCAGCTTCTTTCAAGGCTATGGCACTCCGATTATCACAACAAATTTGTGTTGCCTTCAGAATTTCTTCCTGATTGATTTCTCTTAAGAAATTGCGCAATGAAGCTCATTATTAAATAAATAAATACAAAAACAAATACCATATAGGAATAGTCAAATGAACAAAATATTGAATTAACAATTAACATAAATTCAAATTAAAAATTCTTCAAGCGAGTAGTGACATGAGGATGCCAAGAACTCACTGAGTTGGCTTTTAAAAGAATTCATCTTTTCGATATTCTTCAAATAAGTAGGGAGATTATTGAAGAGTTTCATTGCCAAACAATTTGGCGCATTTTCTCTGATGAAAAATATGAATACCAGTCACTGTTAAAATTTTATGATATTTGAAAGTCGGTCTACAGGAAGTTTTCATAGGCATATTGAAAATACATCGTAGGATTCTCTTCTGTACCACCAACACGTCTGTTACTGATACTGAATTTCCCCATAAACAAATTGCATATCTTAATCGAGAGTCGATTTGGGCAAAGTACGAGTGCAGGAGCTGTTGTTTATTCAATAAGAACCTTATATTTCTGAACATAAAAGTGAGAGAGGACAGCTTCGAAACAAGATCCGAGCAGTGAATCCTCCAGTTGGAATACGAATCACAAGAGACAAAAAACAAGGTGAAATAAACTCGCTATTCTGAAATACATTTGACGCTTCCTGAAATTCAACTCACTATTCTGAAATACAATTGATACTTTCTGAAATACAAATGACTATTCTGAAATTCAATTGACGCTTTCAGAAATAAACTTGATGGTTTCTGAAATACAACTGGAAAAGATGTAGAGCAAAAATGAGGTCAATTTTGGGAGTAATTTTGGACAATATATATAGAGATATTAGTCAGGTGGCAATAATTTTTATATTGTTCTCTGTATTGTCAGATATATTTTATTAATAACCTCGAATCGAGATCATCTCCGCCAAATTTTGACTGTATAAGCATTGATGATACAGAAACGGAATAATAGTGAAAGATATTTTTTATATATATACAGGGTCGCTGATACGTATGGAAACGGTCGATTATTTCCTAAAGTAAGATAGCTAGCGAAAAATGTTAGGATACAAAAGTTGTAGGGTTTTTCAAAATCCATTAAGCTAATGAAAAATTAAGTATACAGAATGAGTCAAAAAGTCAGGACGAAACAAAGTTGCTTTTTCTCTAATGGGACGCCCTGTATATTATTCCACATTTCAATTCTGCTCGAAGTTCTGAACAAAATTGATATAGCACATCATTTCCTAAATTCAACTGTTTTCGAGATATCGAATTTTGAAAATAACTTATAATAAATTATCCAAAAATGTTAGTCCATTAAGTTCATAGTCCATCAAGTTACCTTTGAAAGTTTCCAGCTCCATAACAACGCCGCGTCGTTCTTTTGTCTAACAGTGATGATCTTGACAACACATGTCAAAAATACATTTAGTGTAAATAAGTTTCGCGCAAAAATGGCACGTTTAACTAATACTGAGCGTATTGAAATTTTAATGATCATAGGATTCGGTGATAGAAGACGAAGTTGTGACCAAGTAGTGAATATTTTTAATGAATTGCATCCAAATCGGAAACCAATTTCTAAATCAACAGTTTCAAAAACATTGCAGCGTTTTCATGAAACTGGAGATGTCAAAGATCGACCAAAAAGGGGAAGACCAGTAATTGTTACAAATGAAGAAAATGCTTCGAATGTCATGTTAGATGTGGTGGAAAATCCAATAAATTCGGCACAACAGAGGGCTTTGAATCACAACATGAGTCGATATTCCATTCAAAAAATTTGCAAACTGCAAAAATTCCATCCATATAAAATTCATTTGGTACAAGAATTGAGTGAAGACGATTTTGATCAAAGAATCGAGATCTGTGAAGTTATTATGGATAAATTAAGCGAAAATGTCAACTTTGTCAACCACATATTGTTTTCTGACGAATCTACATTTTGTTTAAACGGGCACGTGAATCGACACAACTGTAGATATTGGTCAGACCAAAATCCACATTGGAGTTGGAGGAGGTTCACACTCAACGGCCACAAAAAGTAAATGTCTGGTGTGGCATTATTGGTGGACACGTCATAGGACCCTATTTTATAAACGGAAATTTGACCTCTGAACGATATTTATCACTTTTACAACAGCATATTATTCCAGAGCTTAGACGATTATTCCCGAATAATAACAATCCCAATTTGCCGGCAGAACAAATATGGTTTCAACAAGATGGGGCTCCTCCACATTTTGGACGTATGGTACGGGCATATCTAGATGAAACTTTGCCTAATAAATGGATTGGACGCAGGGGAGCAATTGAATGGCCAGCTAGGTCTCCCGATATGACCCCACTTGACTTTTTTCTATGGGGTCACATAAAAAATGTAGTCTACAAAAATAGGCCGCCAAATATCGAAGAGTTGCAAGAAAGAATAAGGCATGAAATTTCTACCATTCCTCCTCACATGATTTTAGATTCACTACAAAATTTTGTTCAGCGAGTTCATTACTGTCAGGAGGTAAATTGTAAACACTTTGAGCACCTTATTAAATAGAATTTCAAAGAAAAATTTGTTGTTTATTAAAACTTGTTTTCTCTCTTTTCCTCCTGGCTTAACTATTGTTTTCATAAAATTTTAAATATCCTGGACATTCATTAAAAAATACATTTTATTGTTTTAATTGCATTTTAATCAACCCTGAACAATCATGCTTTTTTTATTTTCTGTAAAAAAATTATAATTAAATTGTAATCATAATATCCACATGCTCCACCTTTTGTGACTTTCATAATAAATATGCAACATTTCGTGCTTTTTCTTTAATAAACTTGAGAGTAGTGAAAAGTTATTTTCAAAATTCGATATCTCGAAATCGGTTGAATTTAGGAAATGAAGCGCTTCATCAATTTTGTCCAGAATTTCGAGCAGAATTGAAATGTGGAATAATATACAGGGCGTCCCATTAGAGAAAAAGCAATTTTGTTTCTTCCTGACTTTTTGACTCATCCTGTATACTTAATTTTTCATTAGTTTAATGGATTTTGAAAAACCCTACAACTTTTGTATCCTAACATTTTTCGCTAGCTATCTTACTTTAGGAAATAATCGACCGTTTCCATACATATCAGCGACCCTGTATCTGGAAAGATGATTTTTTATCGAGTATGGATGGGTATGAAAAAAAATACAGTGTGGTACACAATACATTATACAAGTTTATGTGAGAGCTTCAATAGCAGTTCTTATAAAAAACTAGATACACTGCTGAATTCCTTTCAGAAGTGACCCCGGATAACTTTAACACAGAAACAAGAGATTTTCCTAAATAGAAACTTAAATGGGTTCCTTTTGAAAACCTTTAATTCATGGTTGATGCACAGGTGCTCTCGTCCAGGTATCAGCCGTTCCGTGATGAACTGATGCATGTTCATTTTGGCAACCTCCACAGAGGTTATTTCTTGTTCCCACCGGTCGTCAAAAACCTCCAAATCCATTGGGGGCATCATCACGTCTTCCTTTGTCGTACCACAGCACTCGCATAATAAGGAATGGTACAATTCCCTGCCTCGAACCATGTAAGGGTGATCCAAAACTTCGGTAGCAGAAAGTCTCTTGTTCGGATTGAAATGCAACATACGAGACAACAAATCCACGGCGTCCTCAGTTACTAGTGGAGACAGATCATGAAGGGTGGAGATCTTCGACGGCTTGCACGGTAACCCCCACATGAAGTTCTTTATGAATTCTGGAGCGTAGTTGATGTCTCTCATCAACGGGGTACCCAGCAGGTTTATCATCAGGTCTAGTTGGCTCACGTTTCTGCGTGAGCTGAAAAGAACCCTGCGAGTCAATAGTTCGGTGAACACGCAGGCTGCAGCCCAGACGTCGATGGCGCTCGTGTAATGTTTGGCCCCCATGATGAGCTCAGGAGCTCTGAAATCAGCCGTCGCTACTTCCAAAGTCATCCTCTTGGATTTGTCAGTCGGCTCTGCTCTGGCAAAACCGAAATCGCAGATTTTCAGTTGACTATTATTGTTTACCAGGATATTTCCCGGTTTAATGTCCCGATGAATGACTTTGGCAGAGTGTATATATTTCAGTCCCCTCATTATTTGATACATGAAAACATGTATGTGGTCCGCCGTCAGTTGTTGCTTTGACCATATTATGTCGTCTAGGTCGTTATGCAGTAGGTCCGTCAGGATATACACTTCTTTGAACCGGTCCATAGAAGGAGGTTTCACCACTTCCAAGGCAGCGATAACGTTGTCGTGTTGGAAAGTACACAACATTCTCAACTCTCGGAACACCATTATTGCTGATTCCGGTGAGTCGAAAACTTTCGTGATCCTCTTCAACGCAACTCTTTTTCCGTTTCTAGGATACAGCACATCCCATACGACGCCGTAGGTACCGGAACCGATAGGCTTGCCTTTGACTTCTATCGGCAGTTCGGTCGTGGTCGAGGGATCAGTTGTTGCTGGCTTCACACTCATGATTTACTCTTGCTTACTTGCTTATCACTGACTGAAACTAGAAGGTCAAATTGGGAGGTTAACTAGACTGTTCGCTAAGGTGGTTCGTTGTTGAATGATTTCAGGTACGTTCTTCAGTTCCTTAAGAAGAAATTCTCTCACCAGAGGGCTATAATAGCCGCAATTAACAAATACCCCCATAAGCTCCTCCAACAACTCAAGTACTCAATCCAACCTAGTTAATCCCTAATGGGTATGAAATTTCTGACCATTGAAAAATACAGGTATAATACCCTAGATTAATATAATAAGGATAAAGTTATTTTCCATCTCCGAGGCATACGATCTCCATAAATTTGAGAAGAACACCAACTCCTACCTTCTTTTCCTTGGTTCTGACGATGTTCTCTGAACATTACATAATATCCCTTTTCATGAGTACAAGAACATGAAAGATATATACACTATGTATTACAATGTAGCTGTTAAGTAGTATACTGTATAATATATTACTGTATTATGTAGTCATGAGAATGAAAACAAAATAAATTAAATTCGATCAATAAAATTAAAAAAGATCACGAAAAGAAAATCAATTCTATCTTTCATCAATTACAATCTACACAAAAGAAGTTTTACAGACCACTTTTATCAATATTAATTAGTAGGTATTTCACCAGCACATAACAAGTACATAATAATATAACATACAAAAATCATTTTCTAATTACAATTAAAAAAATGATGGTCGAGAGTATTTCATAATTTGGCCGAGATATTGGCCTAACTCGAAGGGAGTTCTTATTGTAATATGTGCAACCAGTCTTCTCTTCCTACAATATTCTTGGATACTGGTGAGCAAAAATGAATTCTGGATTGTCCAGTTATTTTTATTAAACTCGAAAACATTGAGGGTAGAATTGATTCTTCGGACTGAAATGTTGCATACTTATGTGTGCATATCTTCTGGATAATTCTGTTGCATCAATAATTCATAACGATGATTTGGATCTGATAGTTGGTACATTAACTTGAATGTATCTCATCAGTTTTTCGTTTACATTACCTGGTCGCCTGATGCTAAAATGACGGTAGGTATTACTAAAAAAATCTATTCCCATCACCAGAGATATCACTGTATGTATTTACACAAATAATTTGCTCACCGAAATAGTTTCTTGGAATCAGTCTTTCTTACAATAATTTATTACGGTAAAATTTTCTTTCATATTACATTAGAAATAAGCGAAAAGTATTTTCCTCGAAAGATGTTTATACTGAAGAATATTATAATATAATTATTTTTTCTTGCTAGTGGAATTCGTGTGGAATTTGTCAATAATTTGTCTTAGACGAAAATTATAACTTGCCACAGGTAAGAATAGAAAATGATGTACAACAGAAATAGATGGACACATCTGTTCTCACTAGGGGGCAATAATAGCTTCTCCAACAGTTTAAATACTCAATTCCCAATAGGTATAATATAGATTTAGGTTAATAGACTAATTAAGGTATAATTAAGGTATAATACCAACGATTGATATAATATATATTTAAAAATATTTATTCTCCAATTTATCTAGATTGGATTCAAGTGTACATAACCTTCACAAACTGATTCGTATAAAATGAACTGTTGAATAATAAAATCAACTAAGTAACTGAAACAAACACCATATTTTGCCATATACTTCGAATCACGATGTAGGTAATTCACCAGCACATAACAGGTAGGGAAGAGTGGGGCAGGGGCAAGTTGACGACCACGAGGAAAAAAAAATTAAAAAAGCGACAAATGATTTATTTCGAAAGTAACATATCCTACCGATAACTGCATATGCTTTTGATAACAACGAGTGATCAAACTGAAAAACATCATTCCGACGATAGAAAATATAACTTATATCATAATAGTACATTATATACCGCGGGACTGAAGTAGTACATTGCGTTGTGACAGTTATAATTTAGAAACATTGTCATTACTAGTGTCATTGTAAAGAAACATTGTTATTGATAATTATTGGTATCATGAGTGAAGAAGGTGTATCTGATATTGATAAAAGAGCAGCCGAAGTAGGTGAAGAATTGTTACCACCGAAATCTAGAAAACTATACGAGCAGCAGTACGATGCTTTTAAAAAGTGGTGCCGCTTAAAAAATGTGAGACAACCTACTGAAAATGCGCTGTTAGTCTACTTCGATGATAAATCAAAAGCGGTTTGTGCCTCAACTCTCTGGGCACATTACTCAATGCTGAAATCGGTTATTAACATTAGAGAAGATATTGATATAAGTAAATTTCCAAAATTATTAGCTTTTTTGAAGAGAAGAAATGAGGGATTTAAGCCAAAGAAGTCAAGAATTCTCACGTCTGAGCAGGTAGATCAGTTCTTACGGGAGGCTCCGGATGATAAATATTTAATACTTAAGGTAAATTTGGAAATTTGTTTATATTCAGAAATTTTAAGAAATCAATTTTTTTGTAGGTTGCACTTATTTTGGGCGTTGCGGGAGCTTGTCGTGGAAAAGAGTTGGTTGATTTAGAAATCGACGATGTGAGAGATTTGGGCGATTCCTTCCTAATTGCGATTAGAAAGACCAAAAATAAAATTGACCGAAATTTTGTGATCAAAAATTCAGAAAACAGTGCCATCAGTTTTGTGGCGATATTTCGGAAATATGTGGCATTGCGAAAGACAGGGACACCTCATTCAAAATTTTTTGTTCAATACATCAACAAAGAATGTACTACGCGAGTAGTAGGAAAAAACATGTTTGGTACATTTCCACGGCAAATAGCAGCTTTCTTGAAATTAGAAAATGCGACGTCTTATACGGGACATTGTTTTAGACGCACATCTGCGTCTTTGTTAGCTGATTCGGGAGCAACAATAGACGTGCTGAAGAGACATGGAGGATGGAAATCCTCCAACGTGGCCGAGGGATATATTGAATCGTCTATTAAAAATAAACAAAAAATTTCAGATAAAATATTTGGTCAAGTCGCCGATTCGTCCACTATAGTTATGCCACAGTCCTCATTCTCGCTTCCTGTTTCCGCAGGATCTTCGAAACAAACACCAGTTCAATATGAAAAGGACCTATCTGTTACTCGTCAGTTACCTGCTGCATTAACCCAGGAAAGACTGGTCAATATGACGAACTGTCACAATATTAATTTTAATATTAACGTTAATTACCATTCTAATTAATTATATTTTTCAATAAAATATCCCTTAAATTCGTTTGTTTGTGATTTAATCGTTCCGGGAGTTTCGTCAATATTTAATCCCGGAGGGATTAAATGTGACACTTTAGTACCTGTCACAAGGGAGTGAAGTTGTCACTTTAGGCCCGGAAGTACGAAATAGTACATTATATACCGCGGGACTGAAGTAGTACATTTAATCCTGAAGGTAAAGTTTATGGCCCGACCGCAGGGAGGGCCATAATTTACCTGAAGGATTAAATGTACTTCAGTCGCAAGGTATATTCGATACTTTTCGTACTTCCGGTATGATTTTATTAATTATTTCAATAATTTCAATCAGTTTTTTCTCTCTTCAACTCATTTAATAAACTGTCTTTAAAATAAGTTACCATAGTAACATTGCGTTGTGACAGTTATAATTTAGAAACATTGTCATTACTAGTGTCATTGTAAAGAAACATTGATATTGATAATTATTGGTATCATGAGTGAAGAAGGTGTATCTGATATTGATAAAAGAGCAGCCGAAGTAGGTGAAGAATTGTTACCACCGAAATCTAGAAAACTATACGAGCAGCAGTACGATGCTTTTAAAAAGTGGTGCCGCTTAAAAAATGTGAGACAACCTACTGAAAATGCGCTGTTAGTCTACTTCGATGATAAATCAAAAGCGGTTTGTGCCTCAACTCTCTGGGCACATTACTCAATGCTGAAATCGGTTATTAACATTAGAGAAGATATTGATATAAGTAAATTTCCAAAATTATTAGCTTTTTTGAAGAGAAGAAATGAGGGATTTAAGCCAAAGAAGTCAAGAATTCTCACGTCTGAGCAGGTAGATCAGTTCTTACGGGAGGCTCCGGATGATAAATATTTAATACTTAAGGTAAATTTGTTTATATTCAGAAATTTTAAGAAATCAATTTGTTTGTAGGTTGCACTTATTTTGGGCGTTGCGGGAGCTTGTCGTGGAAAAGAGTTGGTTGATTTAGAAATCGACGATGTGAGAGATTTGGGCGATTCCTTCCTAATTGCGATTAGACACACCAAAAATAAAATTGACCGAAATTTTGTGATCAAAAATTCAGAAAACAGTGCCATCAGTTTTGTGGCGATATTTCGGAAATATGTGGCATTGCGAAAGACAGGGACACCTCATTCAAAATTTTTTGTTCAATACATCAACAAAGAATGTACTACGCGAGTAGTAGGAAAAAACATGTTTGGTACATTTCCACGGCAAATAGCAGCTTTCTTGAAATTAGAAAATGCGACGTCTTATACGGGACATTGTTTTAGACGCACATCTGCGTCTTTGTTAGCTGATTCGGGAGCAACAATAGACGTGCTGAAGAGACATGGAGGATGGAAATCCTCCAACGTGGCCGAGGGATATATTGAATCGTCTATTAAAAATAAACAAAAAATTTCAGATAAAATATTTGGTCAAGTCGCCGATTCGTCCACTATAGTTATGCCACAGTCCTCATTCTCGCTTCCTGTTTCCGCAGGATCTTCGAAACAAACACCAGTTCAATATGAAAAGGACCTATCTGTTACTCGTCAGTTACCTGCTGCATTAACCCAGGAAAGACTGGTCAATATGACGAACTGTCACAATATTAATTTGAATATTAACGTTAATTACCATTCTAATTAATTATATTTTTCAATAAAATATCCCTTAAATTCGTTTGTTTGTGATTTAATCGTTCCGGGAGTTTCGTCAATATTTAATCCCGGAGGGATTAAATGTGACACTTAAGTTCCTGTCACAAGGGAGTGAAGTTGTCACTTTAGGCCCGGAAGTACGAAAAATGTATTTTCGTCATCTTACCCCATAAATAGGGTAAGATGACTTGTCTTCTGACTACGAACGACGCTCAGTTTTTTTGTGAAGTTTCTGGGCATTTGCAACAATATTTGAATTTGAATTGGGCAAGTTGACGAATTCATCATTTTACCCCAGTCGAAACTTGCCCCATATATACTTACACCTATCTTTTTTCACAGCATAATCATAATTATCATGAAATGCAAACTTATACGTTCATATATGTAGTTTTATTTTTTTTTAGTTTCTCGGAAGAAACGTATCCGTGGGAGGGGGTATAATTAGGATATTGTAGCACATAGTATATTGGTGCTTGAATATATTCGTTTTCGGTTCACTGTATATATTATTATTGGTGGTTTTATTTTCTATGATTAGCTTTATGTTTTGATTTTCTTTAATAAGCAGAGCAACCAGGTTCAGGGCATTAATACTCTCTCACTTATGTCACTTTGACAGTTAACAAAGAGTGAACATCCAAAGACCCCTGAATTAAATTTTCTTCAATGATATTTACCTGGTGCGAGTGGACCTACCACTATAATATAGGTGGCGCCCGAGATCAGTAAATATAGCACCCGAGCTAATGCGCCAAATAACGCTTCTCCGAACAGAAAGCGTTACAATACACGTTTTTTTTCAAATATACGTTATAGAAATATAGTTTCACTGGAAAGATATAACGTTGATATACTTGTTCACATCAAGGTTCAATTAGGACGTTTGATATATTTGTGAATTGATATGAAGAACATATAACGTCGAAATAACGTCTCTGAAGTTCCGTTTTCTTCAACTGGAATTCAACGTTGAAGTTTTCTGAAGTTTTTTTCACCAATACAGACGTTTTCTTCCATACGTTTATTCTACGATATCAGTAAACCTTCAAGCGACGTATTGATTTCACTTAACATTTGAAGTTAGTTGATTCGCAACGTTGAATAAATAGTAATTTGTTGTTTGAAACAAATTCTACTAACGTGATAATCCTGTTTTTCGCTTTCGAATACTTGATTAAAGTCTATGGAAAAATGTAATTTCATTCACTGGAAAATAACGTTGATTTATTTGGTATTATCAACGCATTTGAAGGTTTGATAGTGGTTTTAATCAACTTCATATCAAAATATGGTGAATATTTAAGGTAAAATTAACGTTGACTTGCTTCGTTGTTTCAAAGTAGATTTTAACGTTGATTCAATGCATTGAATTGACACTTCAAAATTATTTTTTTCCCACGTCTATTCAACAAAATCAGTATTCGTATATGATAATGCATTGAATTCTTAACAAAAAATAGATTGTATCAAATAAACATGTTATTCAATAATAATATACTCAACGTAAGTTCACTACATTTTCACGCTGTCCCTTAATTCACAAAAACAAAAAAACAAAAAATACACTACAAGAAATAGGGCAAATAACCACCTATTCCTCGACTCATCCACTCCATTTTGTAATCATTTATAATGAAAGTCAGAGATTCGCTTCTCCACCTTTTCCAGTTGTATTTCAGAAAGCGTCAATTGAATTTCAGAATAGTCACTTATATTTCAGAAAGTATCAATTGTATTTCAGAATAGTGAGTTGAATTTCAGAAAGCGTCAAATGTATTTCAGAATAGCGAGTTCGATTTCAGAAAGCATCAATTGTATTTCAGAATTGTGAGTTTAATTTCAGAAAGCGTCAATTGTATTTCAGAAAAGTCAACTGAATTTCAGAATTCATCATTTGAATTTCAGAATATATCATTTGTATACAAATGACGAATTCTGAAATCCAATTGACTATTCTGAAATACATTTGACGCTTTCTGATATTGAACTGACTATTCTGAAATACAATTTATGCTTTCTGAAATCAAACTCGCTATTCTGAAATACATTTGACGCTTTCTGAAATTCAATTCACTATTCTGAAATACAATTGATACTTTCTGAAATACAAGTGACTATTCTGAAATTCAATTGACGCTTTCTGAAATAAATTTGATGGTTTCTGAAATACAGCTGGGAAAGGTGTAGAATAGCACTGTTAGGAATAGTCATTGAAATCGTTTCGTTAGAACAATTTTGTATTTCATGTTTCATTTTGCGCAAGAAATCAGAAAACAAACTCATCACTCTGTAAATAAGAGATGACAGAAAAGTATCAGCGGAAATGATAAAAAGTAGAAATTTTCGAAAAAATATTTAGACAAATTCTGAATTGTTGCTAGAAATAATAGCTTGAATGTTAGGGCTAATCGTAAGAAACCTTTCATTTATGTTCGCGATATTATTATAGTAATCTTATAATTTTTAGGAATTTGAGTATATATACTACACCTTTTCCAATTGTATTTCAGAAAGCGTCAATTGAATTTCAGAATAGTAACTTGTATTTCAGAAATTATCAATTGTATTTCAGAATAGTGAGTTGAATTTCAGAAAGAGTCAAATGTATTTCAGATTAGCGATTTCGATTTCAGAAAGGATCAATTGTAATTCAGAATTGTGAGTTCAATTTCAGAAAGTGTCAATTGAATTTCAGAAAAGTCAACTGAATTTCAGAATTCGTCCTTTGAATTTCAGATTATATAATTTGTATATACAAATGACGAATTCTGAAATTCAATTGACTATTCTGAAATACATTTGACGCTTTCTGATATTGAACTGACTATTCTGAAATACAATTGATGCTTTCTGAAATTAAACTCGCTATTCTGAAATACATTTGACGCTTTCTGGAATTCAACTCACTATTCTGAAATACAATTGATACTTTCTGAAATTCAATTGAAGCTTTCTGAAATAAACTTGATGGTTTTTACAGTGGCTCGTATAAAACCAAGATAGATTCATATTCTATAACTGGAAAAGGTGTAGTCAGTGGAAGTGTAAGTTAGCTAGCCTAACTCAATAAAGTACACTTTGACTTACTGTAAATTGGCTTCTTATATTCAGTATTCAAGCGAAAGTATCTCCTACAAGCACCAAAATCTCTCAACTTGCTGCCACACTTTATAAAAAATCTAAAGAATGCTAAATATTTGTCCCTTGAATGTAAATAATGAATCACACAAAAGTTTGAAACATTTCTAAGTTAGCTTCAAATTCCATAGTGATGTCATGAATTCCCAAAATTTCCTTTATACTCATCTTTGTTCGTCATAATGTATATTAAAATACCTATTTTATCTCTCTTTCTGTTAACCCACAAACTTGAGAATTAATGTTCGATTATGCACACACAAGTGACTACACCTAGGTGCATTTGGCAGATATAAAAAAATTCAAATTCCAAATTTTTAAAAGTTTTATAATAATGTGTTTATAACATAGGTAGTGTAGAAAAATTTACTTCGATGTAACTTTATTGAAAATTTTTATTGTAATTTATACTGTGTGATTTTGTAAATTTTGATTACTATACTATATTGATATGGTGGTAATAATGATACATATATTAAGGAAGCAAATTTTGTGAAGTCCATTGGTAGGTACAGTTGGAAGCGCTATTGTATGTACTTCAATCAACAAAAAAAATCACCCCGATAGCTTCATCAGTTAGAAGATATTATATGACGGTGGAAACCAAAAAAATAATTTTTTTCAGTTTTTTCTTGTTTTAAAAGTTCTAGACCACTAAAAAATGTTGTAAAATACGATTTCGTATGCCTTATGACATGCTTAACAAAACCTGCCATCTCTGACCTGGTTCTACGCCCAAAAAAAACGAAACGATGGGCTCTCGAAATTACTCCACTATTTACAGATGGTTATTGATATCATCATCATATAGAATTTAGATTACCGAACATATTGATATATTGAAAATTTTTTCAACTGAACTGCTCATTGGAAATTAGTGAATTTTTATAATCTCTCCTACTAGTCTTACTCATAGAATAACTATACCTACCCCTGTGGTATATGTACCTCATCTTGTCTATCTCTTGCAGAATCTGAGACGCAAAAATAAAATCGCTTTATTTTATCATTTCATTTATACATTTATAACTCGTAGGTACTGTTTTTTTTCTCACCTCACATAAACGAACTGGGCCACAATGATTAGGTTGAGTTTCTCAAAGAATTGATCCGAATCATCATTAAAAACAGTCGTGTCAGTACCTATGTAACGAGAGATTACCACACTGGCGGGGTCGATCAATCGGGTACCATTATTATTCTATTCGACATTTGTTCGCGAATGGCTGCCTCAGAAAATTTCATGGATTTTCTTGCCTCCAATATCAAGCCAATAATATGGTTTCTAGCATGGAGTAGCACAATTTGGTGGTCCTGGAATGCCTCTTTGGTAAGTGCGCACTGATATAAAGTGATCCAAGATACATACATAATTATTATACTAAGCGATCCGCGAGTTGTCACATCGACGGTTTTTAAATTGAAGAGGAGTTTCAAAAAAACTTCCTGATTTTCATGAAGGAATTATGAGTAGTTGATATGTGAGTATATAACACTCGATATAACAGTAACGAAAATTATGTTTGAATGTTGATATTTCGAAAAAAGGACATGAATCAAGAAGTTATGTCAATGTTGCAAAACGATGAGGTAGCTGAACAGATGAAGCATCTACCTAATTGAGGCTCAGTGGCAGGACTCAGTGATGAAAAACAAAATTTACGATGAGCCCTATTCAATTTGTGCATTACGAAACAAGTTGGATCCAGGTCTATTCGAGGCCCGGGATTCCGAGACTTCGTGCGAAATTCATCAGTTTCCTGGAAGTTAGGTTCCTGACATCGGAGGGTTCTAGGAAGGCCCTTTCCAGGAACTTGAGCATCTTGCAGATGAGCGCTGGGCATTCTCAAAGCAAATGTTTTGCAATTACAGCGGAGTTCTCGCATTAGCGGCAACGGTAATGTTTTACTCATATTTTTTTGGAGTTATAACTCAGAGGGCAGTGACCAGTAGTCCCTTTACCAGTTTCAAGTCTTTTTTGTCCAACTCGAGAAGCTGTTTAGCTATCCTTGGCGAAAGGCTTACTAGCCTTTTCACTTGTCTTTGTCCTGGCACTTTATTCCAGTAAGATTTCATTTTATCCGCTTCCCAACGTCGAAACTCTTTCTTCAAGTGGGCCTTGAATCGTGTATTTGTCACTTCTCAGGCGAGACAGTCTGCTTCCTCATTGCCTTCAACTCACTTGTTACCTGAAACCCACATCAAAAGTGACCTAGTTTTTGATGCCAGTTGTCTAAGGGAATGTTTCTAGTCCCAAGTCAAATTGGACTCACAAGTGTATGACTTCAGAGCTTTTAGCGCTGCTTGGCTATCTGATTTTTGCCCTTCGAGTGTCCCTTTCGAGGCACTCCTGAGCACATTTATCTCCATAGCATGTACTTCTGCTTGAACGATGGTTCAAGCCTAAGGGGTTTTGAGAGCCTGTTATTTGGCCCTGCCACTCCCACTCCAGCCCTTACATCGATATTGGTTTCATCAGTATACCACACTGATGCATCCCTTACCAGTTGAGGTCCGTTCTCTGTGCAAATTTGGTGGTTGTTTATGACCACTTCAAGCTGCATATCGAAGTCGTACTTAACTGTCATGATATCAGTCGGTTTGGACATGGATTCTAGGAAAATATTTTCCAAAATCTTCAAGTGTCCAATCCGATTTCATGATTTGGGATTAATTGTCTGGCTCAGTCTGCCCGGATATATGAATGTAATGTACGTTTCAGAGGAGACAACAGTTATAATGATTTTCATAATAATAATAATTGTCAATACCGTGGTTTTGATTCTTGAAAATGTTATTTTTTTAACATATTTTTTTTCATGAATTGCATCACCTCTTACTATCACTCTTACCTTGCAAAGTCGGGTCTAGGGTGATTGAAATGAAATAATAGAATTTCTATAGACGGCCAATTCCAATTGTCCGGATATACAGTGTCCGGCATAAAGTTGGTAAAAATGGTAAAAAAAATATATTGATATTTCTGAAAAACGGGTCAAATTGACGAGGTACAACTTTTTTTAATCCTGACAAATATGAGGTCACGTGATATAAGTCGTTGCATGCAAAAACAAGCTTTAGAGTTTTTCAGAAATATCAATGATGATACATTTTTCCCATCCCATAAAATAATAATAATTTAGTCACACAAAAGGATAGAACAAGGGTTAATAAAAAATATACCACGAAGCAGTAAACTGTTTGTTAGTGGACTTATTCTACAGTGGCTTTAATAAAACTAAGATAGATTCATATTCTGTCATTATATAAAAATAAGCAATATAAAATAAAAAGTATAAAACATCTTGTCGCGAACTCTCTGTCGTCGAATGATGAATAGCAAACCGCGTACCCCACTCTGTAAAACCCTACAATATATATTAGTCAGGGCTTAGCATGAGATTACTCTACAAATTTGAGGATTAACAATAACTTTGGTATTGTTCTTTCTGTGCAGATAAGGATAGATATTATTCATTACTTGAAATCTTTGGCAAATTTTGACTGTATAAGTATGGCACATCAACCTTTATGAAACAGAAAGTAAATGAAAGTGAAAGGTATTATATTTCTCTGGAAAGACAATTTTATTTGATAGCCATGCAAAAATATACAAGGTGAAATACAAGAGAATATACAAGTTCATCTCCTATAGCTTCTTCAACAGCAGTTCTTATAAAAATACTAGAGACACCGCTGGATTCCTCTCAAAATGGTGCCTGGAGAACGTTTTCACAAAAACGAAAAATATTCCTTGATAAAAACGTTAATGGGTTCTTTTTGAACAATTTTGATTCATGATTGATGCACAGGTGTTCTCGTCCAGGTATCAGCCGTTCTGTGATGTACTGATGCATCTTCACTCTGGCAACCGCCACAGAGGTTATTTCTCTTTCCCACCGGTCGTCGAAATCCTCAGAGGCGACAGGCTCCAAATCCATTGGGGGCATCATCACGTCTTCTTTGTCGTACTACAGCACTTGCACAATAACGAATGGTACAATTTCCTGCCTCGAACCATGTAAGGGTGGTCCAAAACTTCGGCAGCAGAAAGCCTCTTGTTCGGATTGAATTTCAACATCCGAGAAATTAAATCCACTGCTTCGTCAGTTACTAGCGGCGACAGATCGTGGAGGCTGGATATCTTCGACGTCTTGCGCGGTAATCTCGACACGAAGTTTTTCATTGATTCGGAAGCGTAGTCGATGTCGCTCATCAATGGGGTACCCAACAGACTCAGCATAAGGTCTAGTTGACTGAAGTGATTGCTCGAGCTGCCGCCCAGACGTCGATGGCGCCCGTGTAATGTTTGGTCTCCAAGAGGATCTCTGGTGCTCGATATCCTTGCGTTACCACATCCAAACACATTTCTTTGGATTTGTCGGTTACCTCCGCTCTGGCCAAACCGAAATCACATATTTTCAGCATACAATTATCGTATACCAATATATTCCCCGGTTTGATGTCCCGATGAATAACTTTTGCCAAGTGTATATATTTTAGTCCCCTCATTATTTGATACATGAAAACATGTATGTGGTTCGCAGTTAGTAGTTGCTTGGAATATATTATGTCGTCTAGGTCGTTATGCAGCAGGTCCGTCAGGATATACACTTCTTTGAATCGTCTTAGAGGGGAAGGTTTCACTACTTCCAAGGCAGCGAGGACGTTGTCATGTTTGAAAGTACACAACATTCTCAGCTCTCGAAACACCATTATAGCTGATTCCGGTGAAACGAAGACTTTCTTGATTTTTTTCAAAGCAACTCTTTTACCGTTTCTAGGATACAGCACATCCCATACGACGCCGTAGGTACCGGAACCGATAGGCTTGCCTTTGACTTTTATCGGTAGTTTGGTGGTGGTCGAGGGATCAGTTGTTTTCCGCTTCACGTTCATGATTCTCTATACTTTTTCTTGCACTTGTTTATTACTGACTGATACTAGTAGGTCAAATTAGGAGGTTAACTAGACTGTTCGCTAAGATGGTTTGTTATTGAATGATTTCAGGAACTTTCTTCAGTTCCTTAAGAGGAATTCTTTTCATCACAGGGCAATAATAGCCGTAATTACCAAACAACCCCTTGAACTCCTCCAACAATTTAAGTCCTCAATCCTCAATGGGAATGAAATGATTATTGGTAAATAAACTGAGGTACTTGCTGAATTTTTAGCTCTTAGATAAGAAATATTTTCATTGAATATGAAAATGGCGAAAATACCAACATTGAAGTCTATTTATTAAAAAAAATTGATACCATTTCAACTAAACATTTACATGCCAACATACACATATATAAATAAGAACATCAATTATATATAGAGTGTAGATACAAGATTTAACTTCAACACGCCCACTAAAACTTGTATCATTTCAACATTTCAAGTCCCATCGCTTCAACAAAAAACTAATGTTTTTGTCCAAACAAGAGCTTCGTCAGATTATCGGCAACCATCTCATTCGTGCTAATAGGTTTCAACTGAATCTCATTTTCCTGTATATTGTTTCTAACGAAATGGTGCCTGATATCGATATGCTTTGTTCTTGGGTGATAAGCATCAGCTTCTCCCAAGGCTATGGCACTCCGATTATCACAACAAATTTGTGTTGCCTTCAGAATTTCTTCCTGATTGATTTCTCTTAAGAAATTGCGCAATGAAGCTCATTATTATGTAACCTCTTCTATTCTCAGATATTAAAATGTATAATGATTAGTTACATGCAAACGGCAGCTTTGGTCAGAGAACACTATGAGTTCGTTAATAAAGTAAACCTGGAAACTCAAATCAAAAATAAAAGGAAAAAGGAAAGTCAGGCGCCACTTAACTTTTATAAAATGTTTCAAGGATTTCTTGTCGTTATGTAGCTATCTGGAAAGTTAAGAAACCAAATAGAATTTAGGTTGATATGTGATATTTGAATAATTGAATCTATGAAACTCTGAAAAATTATGTATGTTCGTCATATCATAAATAAAATTCATAAAGGAACAAGACATATATATTTACAAAGTATTCACAAAGGCAACGTGATGGGTATAGTAATGGATGATCTCATAAATACTATAAACCTAAAAATTATTTCCACAAACTGATATCAGTGATTATGGTGAATTTTTAAGATGGAATGAGAATATTTTCAAAATTGCGCAATTGAACAATTAAATAGATGAGGCTATATAATTATATAATCAAAATTCATCTAATAAGAAATTCAATGAAATAATAATTATAGGTGAGTACCTATTTAAGATGGAATAAGTATATCTTCAATATAACGCAATAAAATACCACACTAGCATATGACAAAATTTCGTCTAATAAGAAATTAAATGGGTGAATATACCATCCTATCAATCACAGGGGCTACCGCATAGTACTATGTTTCGCATACCTTTCACAAATACCGATTCAGAAAGTTAGAGCATATATAAAAAAATCAACATGTTTATAATAAAAAATCAGTTACCACCCTACATATGCATATACTTCCATCACGCTGCTACTTGTCGATGTCCGAAGGATATAGCCAGGTTGAAAAGCTGTCTAGGAGTTCCATAACATGATGACTTCTGAAGTGATGCAATCAGCAACTGGTAGATCGCAAACAAAATCTGCTACTGAAGCCGATGGGTGTTATCAAAATTGTGCCATCGATGTATGAACTCAAATGATGAGGTCGACTGGATTCTTGAAAGAATGGCCGGATGGCCATATGGTATTGGACACATGACAAAAACATATTTGGACTTCAACGCCCTCCAGAAAAACCCTAATGAAAAATAAAAAAACCTATCACGTCTGGAATCGAACTTTCAATGGGAAATTTGGGAATAACTTCCAGGAAAAAACTCACCTTCTTCGAAGGGTACTACCAAAAAAAAATGCCGGTCCACGTGGTCAAATCTGAATGCAGAGAGACTGGCTGGAAACCAAATCAAGCGGCGATGGAGGAGTTCTTGAAGGTGGTGATGGCAGATAAGCAGAGGTTTATACTATACCCGCAGATCAAAACGAGAAAACTAAATCCAGGATATGCCGGTATCTCACAAATGCACTTCAGAAATCTGCACACATGTTCACCTCTTCAATTCCTCAAGCACCGTTCATTTTCTCCTTGGATACCTAGGACACCCCCTCTCTCTACGGAAACGGATTCGACGTCACCATTTCTGACGCGAGATCTATTACTCCAAAAAGACAACCAGTATTCTTACTATCGATACCTCGTTGAATAGAGAATTGACCAATCAAAGTAATTCCTTATTGTCCCATATCAGTACTCATTCTACTCCACTCATGTCCATTCAACATTGCTGGGTACTATTCAAAAAAAATTTGCAACCGTGTATTCTACCATTTTACATACCGACCAATGATATCAAAATCCTATAAGTGACAGAGGTGACACTACGGAAAGCAGACTAATTTTGCATAGAAATAGAAGAAATATTAGACTGCAAACATTATTTGATCCGGTAGAATATCAACTGGGCGCAAGCAATTAAACAAAATAAATCTTTTGTTATGGGAAACTTGAGTTAACTTAAGTCCAAAATTCAAACATTTTTCCTAAAAAATAGGCACCGTAAAGTGTGAAAAAAAACTAAATGCTACAATTAAATAAATAAATACAAAAACAAATACCATATAGGAATAGTCAAATGAACAAAATATTGAATTAACAATTAACATAAATTCAAATTAAAAATTCTTCAAGCGAGTAGTGATATGAGGATGCCAAGAACTCACTGAGTTGGCTTTTAAAAGAATTCATCTTTTCGATATTTTTCAAATAAGTAGGGAGATTATTGAAGAGTTTCATTGCCAAACAATTTGGCGCATTTTCTCTGATGAAAAATATGAATACCAGTCACTGTTAAAATTTTGTGATATTTGAAAGTCGGTCTACAGGAAGTTTTCATAGGCATATTGAAAATACATCGTAGGATTCTCTTCTGTACTACCAACACGTCTGTTACTGATACTGAATTTCCCCATAAACAAATTGCATATCTTAATCGAGAGTCGATTTGGGCAAAGTACGAGTGTAGGAGCTGTTGTTTATTCAATAAGAACCTTATATTTCTGAACACAAAAGTGAGAGAGGACAGCTTCGAAACAAGACCCGAGCAGTGAATCCTCCAGTTGGAATACGAATCACAAGAGACAAAAAACAAGGTGAAATAAACTCGCTATTCTGAAATACATTTGACGCTTCCTAAAATTCAACTCACTATTCTGAAATACAATTGATACTTTCTGAAATACAAATGACTATTCTGAAATTCAATTGACGCTTTCAGAAAAAAACTTGATGGTTTCTGAAATACAACTGGAAAAGATGTAGAGCAAAAATGAGGTCAATTTTGGTAGTAATTTTGGACAATATATATAGAGATATTAGTCAGGTGGCAATAATTTTTATATTGTTCTCTGTATTGTCAGATATATTTTATTAATTACCTCGAATCGAGATCATCTCCGCCAAATTTTGACTGTATAAGCATTGATGATACAGAAACGGAATAATAGTGAAAGATATTTTATATATATATCTGGAAAGATGATTTTTTATCGAGTATGGATGGGTATGAAAAAAAATACAGTGTGGTACACAATAAATCATACAAGTTTATGTGAGAGCTTCAATAGCAGTTCTTATAAAAAACTAGATACACTGCTGAATTCCTTTCAGAAGTGACCCCGGATAACGTTAACACAGAAACAAGAGATTTTCCTAAATATAAACTTAAATGGGTTCCTTTTGAAAACCTTTAATTCATGGTTGATGCACAGGTGCTCTCGTCCAGGTATCAGCCGTTCCGTGATGAACTGATGCATGTTCATTTTGGCAACCTCCACAGAGGTTATTTCTTGTTCCCACCGGTCGTCGAAAACCTCAGAGGCGACAGGCTCCAAATCCATTGGGGGCATCATCACGTCTTCCTTTGTCGTACCACAGCACTCGCATAATAAGGAATGGTACAATTCCCTGCCTCGAACCATGTAAGGGTGATCCAAAACTTCGGTAGCAGAAAGTCTCTTGTTCGGATTGAAATGCAACATACGAGACAGCAAATCCACGGCGTCCTCTGTTACTAGCGGAGACAGATCATGAAGGGTGGAGATCTTCGACGTCTTGCACGGTAACCCCCACATGAAGTTCTTTATGAATTCTGGAGCGTAGTTGATGTCTCTCATCAACGGAGTACCCAGCAGGTTTATCATCAGGTCTAGTTGGCTCACGTTTCTGCGTGAGCTGAAAAGAACCCTGCGAGTCAATAGTTCGGTGAACACGCAGGCTGCAGCCCAGACGTCGATGGCGCTCGTGTAATGTTTGGCCCCCATGATGAGCTCAGGAGCTCTGAAATCAGCCGTCGCTACTTCCAAAGTCATCCTCTTGGATTTGTCAGTCGGCTCTGCTCTGGCAAAACCGAAATCGCAGATTTTCAGTTGACTATTATTGTTTACCAGGATATTTCCCGGTTTAATGTCCCGATGAATGACTTTGGCAGAGTGTATATATTTCAGTCCCCTCATTATTTGATACATGAAAACATGTATGTGGTCCGCCGTCAGTTGTTGCTTTGACCATATTATGTCGTCTAGGTCGTTATGCAGTAGGTCCGTCAGGATATACACTTCTTTGAACCGGTCCATAGAAGGAGGTTTCACCACTTCCAAGGCAGCGATAACGTTGTCGTGTTGGAAAGTACACAACATTCTCAACTCTCGGAACACCATTATTGCTGATTCCGGTGAGTCGAACACTTTCGTGATCCTCTTCAACGCAACTCTTTTTCCGTTTCTAGGATACAGCACATCCCATACGACGCCGTAGGTACCGGAACCGATAGGCTTGCCTTTGACTTCTATCGGCAGTTCGGTGGTGGTTGAGGGATCAGTTGTTGCTGGCTTCACACTCATGATTTACTCTTGCTTACTTGCTCATCACTGACTGAAACTAGAAGGTCAAATTGGGAGGTTAACTAGACTGTTCGCTAAGGTGGTTCGTTGTTGAATGATTTCAGGTACGTTCTTCAGTTCCTTAAGAAGAAATTCTCTCACCAGAGGGCTATAATAGCCGCAATTAACGAATACCCCCATGTAGGGATTTTCGTTGATTACTTGATTGCGAGAATCGACGAGTGTCAATACAGCTTGATCAGCGACACACTTTTAATTGTTATGAGTTAGATACGTTACCTCATGACTGAATATCTATTTGAAGACATCATTATCAATTGAACCATGTAACAGTAACATACTAAATTCAATATATGAGTTATCAATCCGGAATAGACCTTTTTATTCCACACAACGAGAAAACCCGTCACATGGCGATCCTGCCAAACGTTAATTAAGTGTCAGTAGCACGAACAGAGTCTAACCATGGGAAAGACGAATTCAAAACACCAAGAAGTTACCGATACGGGCGTAGTGAATTCAAATTTCATAGTGGAAGAAAACAGTTTTCGACTAGGTTCAGAGGAAAAGATATTGCTGTACATCATTGTGGTAATCATGGCCTTACAACTGGCAATGAAAGCATTCAAGGCATATAGGAGAGATATGAAGCGGAAGATCAGAAGAAGTATGGCAGACTACAGGTGTGACTGGAGGCGATATGGACCATATAGTTCAGTGTTAGTGCGCGAGTGATAAAACAAGTACGTGAGTGATAAAACCAGTGGACGCTTTCATCAAATTTGGATACTCCTCGTCATCATCATATCCAGGCATATCACATCATGTCACAAGTAGGAGCTGACAAGGCAATTCTTGCGAAATCAATTTTTCGCCTAGCTACCAACATGGACTTCGTATTGTAAGTTGTTCTACTTTTTGTTGTTGGAGCAATGACTTGGTTCGCTGAGGTGTATCAGCAATTTTCACTAGCTATTTATCAGTAGATACTTATTTAATTAATTTGATAGAAACAATGTTATAAACAAGTGTTACATGTTTTCAGCAATCTCATCAATATTAGAGTTTCAAATTGATTTTATTTTATACGCTGAATAATGACATATTATTTGTTAATTGCCACTATGCTATGGAATTTTGTAATTGTTTACCAATCACGTTCCTAATAAGTATCTGAGTGGGATCATGATTTTTAATGAGTGTCTCCTGGGAAGAGATATCTAATAAGTTACAGACAATAAATCAGGATATTCATAACGAATCAAAACGCGTTCTGAAAAAACAGGTACCAAAAAGCGAAACAGTTGGCGAAGAAGTCAAAAATAACTTACTCACATTGTTCAACAGATTTACGCAAACATTGGCTCTTTCATGGCACTCACTAGGCGAGCAACATAAACTTGCGGTTAAAAAATTGTTTTCGTCGATCCGAGATAGGGTCATCAGATCTTTTCAGGTTCTTGGTATTAAATATCGAGTACCAACTTCTTGTATCGAATCCATAAATATAAATATTTTTGAGGAAGATACTGAAGAAGACGACGTTGACACAATGCCAACATCAGTAATAGAGTTTTTCAATGCTGCCAGCAAAATTTTACCAACCGAATTCGACGGTTCGCACGAAAAATTACAATCATTTTTAGACTCGTTATCGCTGCTTCAGGTGATATCTGCGGATCATGCCGAAAACGCCGTAGCATTCGTTAAAACACGTCTGACAGGTAAAGCCAGAGATCTCATTACGGAAACCGATAACTCTCTGGATAGCATCATAAGTAAGATCAAAAACGGCATTAGGGGTGAAAATTCTAAGTTAGTCACTGCTAAATTGTTAGCACTGAAACAAAACTCCAAAGATTCTGTTAGGTACGCTTCCGAAATCGAAGCTCTTTCAGCTAGTCTAAAACGAGCTTATATAAGTGAAGGTGTACCAGCATCAGTAGCGGATTCATACACTGCTGACGCGACAGTGAATTCAACAACTAGAAACACAGCCTCCGACAGAATAAAAATAATAATGGAAGCCGGTAGCTTCGTCTCATATCAAGATGCAATAACCAAATTCGTTAATATAAATAATGACAATTCGAGTCAACCATCAAACCAAGTACTCCATATGAGACAAAATTTCAGACAAAACAATAAAAGATATAATAACAATTTTCGTCAAAATTCCCGTGGTAGAGGTCAAAATAGATATCAAAATCTATATCAAAATAATAATAACGGAAACTGGAATTTTGGCAGAGGACGTGGAAATTTTCAACCAAACTATAGTAGGAACAGATACAGAGGAAATGGAAATTATCATGATGTTAGAGCAATTGATACACGGTCGGATCAGGGAAACGGATCCGACCCCCAACAAACTCGAGTGGGGGAAATATAAAAATATTTAATGTAGATTTATCGCTTTCAAATTTTGTAATGGTTAGAACAGAAATGACAGGAAATGAACTAGCTTTACTCATTTTAGATACAGGTGCGGATATATCATTGTTTAAGAAAACTAAAATAAACTTCGATCAAATGGTAGATTTATCAACCGCCAGCAGAATCAGAGGCGTAACTGACGGTCTTGTGAAGTCTTTGGGTACTACAAAAACAACAATTTACGTCGATGGTTGCGAAATAGAACAAAGATTTCATATAGTAGAGTCAAATTTTCCTATTCCCGCTGACGGAATACTAGGAAGGGATTTCATAACAAAATATAAGTGTAGTTTAGATTATGCAACATGGACAATGTCCTTCACTTTGAATCAGAGAACTTTCAATTTACCGATATATAATAGCCCCGAGGACGACATTTTGATCATTCCACCAAGATGCGAAGTTATTAGACACATCAAGAAATTAGAATCTCTCAAACAAGACGCTGTAGTATTAGATCAAGAACTAGCTAATGGTGTTTACGTAGCTAGATCAATAGTGAGTAGTCAAAACCCTCTTATAAAAATACTGAATACAACATTCGAAAGCGTTATCGTGAAAAACTTTGAAATTAGAACTGCTGATTTAGATCAATTTTTCATTTATCAAATAGAAAGCGAGGCGGATAGCAGGCAAGCTGTTCTGCTCGAACAATTGAGTCGAGACATTCCAGATTTTATTAAGGATGACATGATCAAATTATGCGAAGAATTCAATGATATTTTTGCGATAAAATCGGATAAGATAACAGTCAATAATTTTTATAAACCAAAATTGAAGATCAAGGATAACACACCAGTTTATATAAAAAATTATCGAATTCCTAAATTGCAAAAGGACGAGATCAATCGGCAAATTGATGGTATGCTTAAAAATGATATCATAGAGCCCTCAGCTTCTGAATACAACAGTCCAGTATTACTAGTACCGAAAAAATCGAGTACAGGCGAGAAAAAATGGCGCTTAGTAGTAGACTTTCGTCAACTGAATAAAAAGTTAGTTGCAGACAAATTTCCTTTACCGAGAATTGATGACATACTAGATCAACTAGGCCGAGCTAAATGGTTCTCTGTCATTGATTTGATTTCTGGATTCCATCAAATCCAGCTAGAAGAAGAATCACGAGATCTAACATCTTTCACGGTCGACAAAGGTTCTTTCAGGTTCACGAGGCTCCCATTTGGCCTTACAGTGAGTCCAAACCGCTTCGCGCGCATGATGTCCATTGCTTTTTCAGGAATCACCCCCGAAAAAGCATTTCTCTATATGGATGATTTAATAGTGATTGGATGCTCAAAAAACCACCATTTGAAAAATCTTCGAGATGTTTTTCAAACTTGTAGGAAATTCAATCTCAAACTCAATCCCGAGAAATGTAGGTTTTTCAGAAAAGAAGTAACATATTTAGGGCATAAAATAACCGATAAAGGTATAATACCAGACGAATCCAAGTATGATATAATCAAAAATTATCCTGTACCACAGGATGCCGATGCGGTCAAAAGATTCGTCGCTTTCTGCAATTACTATAGACGTTTTATCCCTTGTTTTGCAGAAATAACATTACCATTAAATAACTTAACGAGAAAAACTAACTCTTTCAATTGGACCGATAATTGTCAGAAATCATTCGAAATATTGAAAAATTCATTAACGAGTCCCCAAATTTTGCGATACCCTGATTTCTCAAAACCATTTTTGCTAACGACAGATGCCGCGAAAGAGGCATGCGGTGCTGTTTTATCACAAAATTATCACGGTCAATATTTACCAAATTTTTATGCATCTCGATCATTCACTAAAGGCGAAGTTCACAAATCAACGATCGAAAAAGAATTAGCGGCAATTCACTGGGCAATTAAATTTTTCAAACCATATCTTTATGGACAAAAATTCTTCGTAAGATCAGATCATAGACCATTGGTTTATTTATTTTCTATGAAAGATCCATCATCAAAACTAACCCGAATGCGTTTGGATTTAGAAGAATTCGATTTCGAAATTCAGTACATAAAGGGAAAAGACAACGTAGGTGCAGACGCTCTTTCAAGAATAAATATAGATCAACTGAAAGAAATTAATGAAACTGCTCATCAAGTTCTTGCGGTTACAAGAGCTATGAAAAGAAACCTAGATGCGAATTCAAGTTCTGCACATAAATCAGAAGGGTCCCTGGCGAATCACGTTCAAGAAGAAAAACTAAGAATATACGAATCATGTACCGACACAAGTAATTTGAAATTACCCAATTTGAAATTTCATTTCAGACCAACATATCTTAGGATATCGGTTGGTAATAAAAAAGTAAGCGCGCAAAAATCGATCCCAATCGTTCATGACAAATTTTCATTAGAGAAAATAATGTTCACGCTGGAAAATATAGCGGACGAATACGGATACGATAAAGTAAAGTAAAAAAAAGATGATGAAATTTTTAAAAGGTGCACCGTAAACGAATTGAAAGAAGTAGGACAAAAATGTTTGAGAAAAATGACTGTAGTACTACATATACCACCAATATCAGTTAAAAATAAAGAAAAACAAAACGAATTATTGGAAAAATATCATGACAATCCATTTTCAGGAGGACACTGTGGTCAGAAGCGACTTCTGAAAAAATTGAAAGCTTCTTATAGATGGAAAAATATGTCAAAGGATGTATACAATTATGTTAAAACTTGTAGCAAATGTCAGAAGAACAAGAGCAAATTGGGTCATTCTGAACCTTTCACTATTACAGAAACCCCTCAAACAGCCTTCGATATCGTTTGCATAGATACGATAGGACCATTTCCCAAAAGCAATTCAGGAAATATATACGCCGTAACTCTGCAATGCGAACTGACTAAATATGTAGTGATAATTCCAATTCCAAATAAAGAAGCAATAACGGTAGCGAAAGCTATTTTCGAAAAATTCATAATTACCTACGGCCCAATGAGAGAAATCAGAACAGACATGGGCACGGAATATAAAAACCAAATTCTAGATGATCTTGTACAATTATTGGGAATTAATCACAAAATATTAACTGCATATCATAGTCAAAGCATTGGAGGGTGCGAAAGAAATCATCGGGTTCTAAATGAATATATACGTATGTATATTAATGAACAACGATCAGATTGGGATGACTGGATGTGTTATTACACATTTTGCTACAATACAACCCCTAGTTCTTACCATAACTATACACCCTTTGAGCTTGTTTTCGCCAAAAAGGCATTATTACCTGATACATTGTTAGGATCTCGGGTATCCCCTCTGTACAATGTAGATGCCTATGAACAAGAAGTGAGATATAGATTGCAAATTACTCGAAATAGAGCCAAAGAGTATCTTGAAAAAGCCAAGGTAGAACGTAAAATTCGATTTGATAAAAAAGCAACAGCAATCAAATTGAAAACTGGAGATCTCGTTACTATTACTAACGAGAATAGAAATAAATTTGACCCTTGGTACAAAGGTCCTTTCACAGTGATTTCATGTGAAGGTCCAAATTGTATAATTGAGAACGAAACTGGTAAGCAGTGGACAGTTCACAAAAATAGAATTCAAATCTATCACGATATACATAATATTAGGAACATACAATATTTCTTATTGTTTACAAGCGAATTTTCATGTATACGCAAATAATATATTAGATAAATAGTAGACGTCTACTCGAAACCATTTAGTTAACCTAGGTTAGGGCAAAACATGAGTAACCAACCTATATTATTATGAATTGGCAAATATGTGTAATAATAGTAGTTATTCATCCAAGATAGGCATAGTCAAGTATAATTTAAATGATGGAATTGTATTTCTTTCTTGGGAAACGATATACATGGTCAACATTAAATTTATATACTGTATGTTTTTAGGGAATTTATATACATATGAATGTGTACTTATATTAATGGTTTTTCGTAATATAATATGGATTAATTGTAAACACGTGTCGAAACCTATATTTATACAAATCTGTATCATGTTTGATATGTTATGTTCTAGACTTGATCAAAAAGAAACTAACCTTTGAGAATGTCCTTCATTAATGGCCAAAATGAAGTCCATTCTCTCGGAAAGGAAGGTGTAGGGATTTTCGTTGATTACTTGATTGCGAGAATCGACGAGTGTCAATACAGCTTGATCAGCGACACACTTTTAATTGTTATGAGTTAGATACGTTACCTCATGACTGAATATCTATTTGAAGACATCATTATCAATTGAACCATGTAACAGTGCAGTACATACTAAATTCAATATATGAGTTATTAATCCGGAATAGACCTTTTTATTCCACACAACGAGAAAACCCGTCACACCCATAAGCTCCTCCAACAACTCAAGTACTCAATCCTACCTAGTTAATCCCTAATGGGTATGAAATTTCTGACCATTGAAAAATACAGGTATAATACCCTAGATTAATATGATAAGGATAAAGTTATTTTTCATCCCCGAGGCATACGATCTCCATAAATTTGAGAAGAACACCAACTCCTACCTTCTTTTCCTTGGTTCTGACGATATTCTCTGAACATTACATAATATCCCTTTTCATGGGTACAAGGACATGAAAGATATATACACTATGTATTACAATGTAGCTGTTAAGAAGTTCCGTTTTCTTCAACTGGAATTCAACGTTGAAGTTTTCTGAAGTTTTTTCACCAATACAGACGTTTTCTTCCATACGTTTATTCTACGATATCAGTAAACCTTCAAGCGACGTATTGATTTCACTTAACATTTGAAGTTAGTTGATTCGCAACGTTGAATAAATAGTAATTTGTTGTTTGAAACAAATTCTACTAACGTGATAATCCTGTTTTTCGCTTTCGAATACTTGATTAAAGTTTATGGAAAAATGTAATTTCATTCACTGGAAAATAACGTTGATTTATTTGGTATTATCAACGCATTTGAAGGTTTGATAGTGGTTTTAATCAACTTCATATCAAAATATGGTGAATATTTAAGGTAAAATTAACGTTGACTTGCTTCGTTGTTTCAAAGTAGATTTTAACGTTGATTCAATGCATTGAATAGACACTTCAAAATGATTTTTTTCTCACGTCTATTCAACAAAATCAGTATTCGTATATGATAATGCATTGAATTCTTAACAAAAAATAGATTGTATCAAATAAACATGTTATTCAATAATAATATACTCAACGTAAGTTCACTACATTTTCACGCTGTCTCTTAATTCACAAAAACAAAAAAACAAAAAATACACTACAAGAAATAGGGCAAATAACCACCTATTCCTCGACTCATCCACTCCATTTTGTAATCATTTATAATGAAAGTCAGAGATTCGCTTCTCCACCTTTTCCAGTTGTATTTCAGAAAGCGTCAATTGAATTTCAGAATAGTCACTTATATTTCAGAAAGTGTCAATTGTATTTCAGAATAGTGAGTTGAATTTCAGAAAGCGTCAAATGTATTTCAGAATAGCGAGTTCGATTTCAGAAAGCATCAATTGTATTTCAGAATTGTGAGTTTAATTTCAGAAAGCGTCAATTGTATTTCAGAAAAGTCAACTGAATTTCAGAATTCATCATTTGAATTTCAGAATATATCATTTGTATACAAATGACGAATTCTGAAATCCAATTGACTATTCTGAAATACATTTGACGCTTTCTGATATTGAACTGACTATTCTGAAATACAATTTATGCTTTCTGAAATCAAACTCGCTATTCTGAAATACATTTGACGCTTTCTGAAATTCAATTCACTATTCTGAAATACAATTGATACTTTCTGAAATACAAGTGACTATTCAGAAATTCAGTTGACGCTTTCTGAAATAAATTTGATGGTTTCTGAAATACAGCTGGGAAAGGTGTAGAATAGCACTGTTAGGAATAGTCATTGAAATCGTTTAGTTAGAACAATTTTGTATTTCATGTTTCATTTTGCGCAAGAAATCAGAAAACAAACTCATCACTCTGTAAATAAGAGATGACAGAAAAGTATCAGCGGAAATGATAAAAAGTAGAAATTTTCGAAAAAATATTTAGACAAATTCTGAATTGTTGCTAGAAATAATAGCTTGAATATTAGGGCTAATCGTAAGAAACCTTTCATTTATGTTCGCGATATTATTATAGTAATCTTATAATTTGTAGGAATTTGAGTATATATACTACACCTTTTCCAATTGTATTTCAGAAAGCGTCAATTGAATTTCAGAATAGTAACTTGTATTTCAGAAAGCATCAATTGTATTTCAGAATAGTGAGTTGAATTTCAGAGAGAGTCAAATGTATTTCAGATTAGCGATTTCGATTTCAGAAAGGATCAATTGTATTTCAGAATTGTGAGTTCAATTTCAGAAAGTGTCAATTGAATTTCAGAAAAGTCAACTGAATTTCAGAATTCTTCATTTGAATTTCAGATTATATCATTTGTATATACAAATGACGAATTCTGAAATTCAATTGACTATTCTGAAATACATTTGACGCTTTCTGATATTGAACTGACTATTCTGAAATACAATTGATGCTTTCTGAAATTAAACTCGCTATTCTGAAATACATTTGACGCTTTCTGGAATTCAACTCACTATTCTGAAATACAATTGATACTTTCGGAAATTCAATTGACGCTTTCTGAAATAAACTTGATGGTTTTTACAGTGGCTCGTATAAAACCAAGATAGATTCATATTCTATAACTGGAAAAGGTGTAGTCAGTGGAAGTGTAAGTTAGCTAGCCTAACTCAATAAAGTACACTTTGACTTACTGTAAATTGGCTTCTTATATTCAGTATTCAAGCGAAAGTATCTCCTACAAGCACCAAAATCTCTCAACTTGCTGCCACACTTTATAAAAAATCTAAAGAATGCTAAATATTTGTCCCTTGAATGTAAATAATGAATCACACAAAAGTTTGAAACATTTCTAAGTTAGCTTCAAATTCCATAGTGATGTCATGAATTCCCAAAATTTCTTTTATACTCATCTTTGTTCGTCATAATGTATATTAAAATACCTATTTTATCTCTCTTTCTGTTAACCCACAAACTTGAGAATTAATGTTCGATTATGCATACACAAGTGACTACACCTAGGTGCATTTGGCAGATATAAAAAAATTCAAATTCCAAATTTTTAAAAGTTTTATAACAATGTGTTTATAACATAGGTAGTGTAGAAAAATTTACTTCGATGTAACGTTATTGAACATTTTTATTGTAATTTATACTGTGTGATTTTGTAAATTTTGATTACTATACTATATTGATATGGTGGGAATAATGATACATATATTTTAAATTCCATGGTTTCCTGATTTTTATAAAATGAAGGAAGCAAATTTTGTGAAGTCCATTGGTACAGTTGGAAGCGCTATTGTATGTACTTCAATCAACAAAAAAAATCACCCCGATAGCTTCATCAGTTAGAAGATATTATATGACGGTGGAAACCAAAAAAATAATTTTTTTCAGTTTTTTCTTGTTTTAAAAGTTCTAGACCACTAAAAAATGTTGTAAAATACGATTTCGTATGTCTTATGACATGCTTAACAAAACCTGCCATCTCTGACCTGGTTCTACGCCCAAAAAAAAAACGAAACGATGGGCTCTCGAAATTACTCCACTATATCATCATTACTCCACTATATCATCATCATATAGAATTTAGATTACCGAACATATTGATACATTGAACATTTTTTCAACTGAACTGCTCATTGGAAATTAGTGAATTTTTATAATCTCTCCTACTAGTCTTACTCATAGAATAACTATACCTACCCCTGGGGTATATGTACCTCATCTTGTCTATCTCTTGCAGAATCTGAGACGCAAAAATAAAATCGCTTTATTTTATCATTTCATTTATACATTTATAACTCGTAGGTACTGTTTTTTTTTTCTCACCTCACATAAACGAACTGGGCCACAATGATTAGGTTGAGTTTCTCAAAGAATTGATCCGAATCATCATTAAAAACAGTCGTGTCAGTACCTATGTAACGAGAGATTACCACACTGGCGGGGTCGATCAATCGGGTACCATTATTATTCTATTCGACATTCGTTTGCGAATGACTGCCTCAAAAAATTTCATGGATTTTCTTGCCTCCAATATCAAGCCAATAATATGGTTTCTAGCATGGAGTAGCACAATTTGGTGGTCCTGGAATGCCTCTTTGGTAAGTGCGCACTGATATAAAGTGATCCAAGATACATACATAATCATTATACTAAGCGATCCGCGAGTTGCCACATCGACGTTTTTTAAATTGAAGAGGAGTTTCAAAAAAACTTCCTGATTTTCATGAAGGAATTATGAGTAGTTGATATGTGAGTATATAACACTCGATATAACAGTAACGAAAATTATGTTTGAATGTTGATATTTCGAAAAAAGGACATGAATCAAGAAGTTATGTCAATGTTGCAAAACGATGAGGTAGCTGAACAGATGAAGCATCTACCTAATTGAGGCTCAGTGGCAGGACTCAGTGATGAAAAACAAAATTTACGATGAGCCCTATTCAATTTGTGCATTACGAAACAAGTTGGATCCAGGTCTATTCGAGGCCCGGGATTCCGAGACTTCGTGCGAAATTTATCAGTTTCCTGGAAGTTAGGTTCCTGACATCGGAGGGTTCTAGGAAGGCCCTTTCCAGGAACTTGAGCTTCCTCATTGCCTTCAACTCACTTGTTACCTGAAATCCACATCAAAAGTGACCTAGTTTTTGATGCCAGTTGTCTAAGGGAATGTTTCTAGTCCCAAGTCAAATTGGCCTCACAAGTGTATGACTTCAGAGCTTTTAGCGCTGCTTGGCTATCTGATTTTTGCCCTTTGAGTGTCCCTTTCGAGGCACTCCTGAGCACATTTATCTCCATAGCATGTACTTCTGCTTGAACGATGGTTCAAGCCCAAGTAGTTTTGAGAGCCTGTAATTTGGCCCTGCCACTCCCACTCCAGCCCTTACATCGATATTGGTTTCATCAGTATACCACACTGATGCATCCCTTACCAGTTGAGGTCCGTTCTCTGTGCAAATTTGGTGGTTGTTTCTTACCACTTCAAGCTGCATATCGAAGTCGTACTTGACTGTCATGATATCAGTCGGTTTGGACATGGATTCTAGGGAAATATTTTCCAAAATCTTCAAGTGTCCAATCCGATTTCATGATTTGGGATTAATTGTCTAGCTCAGTCTGCCCGGATATATGAATGTAATGTACGTTTCAGAGGAGACAACAGTTATAATGATTTTCATAATAATAATAATTGTCAATACCGTGGTTTTGATTCTTGAAAATGTTATTTTTTTAACATATTTTTTTTCATGAATTGCATCACCTCTTACTATCACTCTTACCTTGCAAAGTCGGGTCTAGGGTGATTGAAATGAAATAATAGAATTTCTATAGACGGCCAATTCCAATTGTCCGGATATACAGTGTCCGGCATAAAGTTGGTAAAAATGGTAAAAAAAATATATTGATATTTCTGAAAAACTCAAATGGCGGTTCGTTTCTGCATGTCTGACAACTGGAAAATCCGTTACGACTCATATAACGTGACCTCAGATTTGGCGGGAATTTGAGAAAAGTTTCCAGTGGTGCCAAAAAAAGGGTCAAATTGACGAGGTACAACTTTTTTTAATCCTGCCAAATATGAGGTCACGTGATATAAGTCGTTGCATGCAAAAACAAGCTTTAGAGTTTTTCAGAAATATCAATGATACATTTTTCCCATCCCATAAAATAATAATAATTTAGTCACACAAAAGGATAGTACAAGGGTTAATAAAAAATATACCACGAAGCAGTAAACTGTTTGTTAGTGGACTTATTCTACAGTGGCTTTCATAAAACTAAGATAGATTCATATTCTGTCATTATATAAAAATAAGGAATATAAAATAAAAAGTATAAAACATCTTGTCGCGAACTCTCTGTCGTCGAATGATGAATAGCAAACCGCGTACCCCACTCTGTAAAACCCTACAATATATATTAGTCAGGGCTTAGCATGAGATTACTCTACAAATTTGAGGATTAACAATAACTTTGGTATTGTTCTTTCTGTGCAGATAAGGATAGATATTATTCATTACTTGAAATCTTTGGCAAATTTTGACTGTATAAGTATGGCACATCAACCTTTACAAAACAGAAAATAAATGAAAGTGAAAGGTATTATATCTTTCTGGAAAGATAATTTTATTTGATAGCCATGCAAAAATATACAAGGTATAATACATGAGAATATACAAGTTCATCTCCTATAGCTTCTTCAACAGCAGTTCTTATAAAAATACTAGAGACACCGCTGGATTCCTCTCAAAATGGTGCCTGGAGAACGTTTTCACAAAAACGAAAAATTTTCCTTGATAAAAACGTTAATGGGTTCTTTTTGAACAATTTTGATTCATGATTGATGCACAGGTGTTCTCGTCCAGGTATCAGCCGTTCTGTGATGTACTGATGCATCTTCACTCTGGCAACCGCCACAGAGGTTATTTCTCTTTCCCACCGGTCGTCGAAATCCTCAGAGGCGACAGGCTCCAAATCCATTGGGGGCATCATCACGTCTTCCTTTGTCGTACTACAGCACTTGCACAATAACGAATGGTACAATTTCCTGCCTCGAACCATGTAAGGGTGGTCCAAAACTTCGGCAGCAGAAAGCCTCTTGTTCGGATTGAATTTCAACATCCGAGAAATTAAATCCACTGCTTCGTCAGTTACTAGCGGCGACAGATCGTGGAGGCTGGATATCTTCGACGTCTTGCGCGGTAATCTCGACACGAAGTTTTTCATTGATTCGGAAGCGTAGTCGATGTCGCTCATCAATGGGGTACCCAACAGACTCGGCATAAGGTCTAGTTGACTGAAGTGATTGCTCGAGCTGAAAACAACATCACGACCGAATAATTCGACGAACACGCAGGCTGCCGCCCAGACGTCGATGGCGCCCGTGTAATGTTTGGTCTCCAAGAGGATCTCTGGTGCTCGATATCCTTGCGTTACCACATCCAAACACATTTCTTTGGATTTGTCGGTTGCCTCCGCTCTGGCCAAACCGAAATCGCATATTTTCAGCATACAATTATCGTATACCAATATATTCCCCGGTTTGATGTCCCGATGAATGACTTTGGCCGAGTGTATATATTTTAGTCCCCTCATTATTTGATACATGAAAACATGTATGTGGTTCGCAGTTAGTAGTTGCTTGGAATATATTATGTCGTCTAGGTCGTTATGCAGCAGGTCCGTCAGGATATACACTTCTTTGAATCGTCTTAGAGGGGAAGGTTTCACTACTTCCAAGGCAGCGAGGACGTTGTCATGTTTGAAAGTACACAACATTCTCAGCTCTCGAAACACCATTATAGCTGATTCCGGTGAAACGAATACTTTCTTGATTTTTTTCAAAGCAACTCTTTTACCGTTTCTAGGATACAGCACATCCCATACGACGCCGTAGGTACCGGAACCGATAGGCTTGCCTTTGACTTTTATCGGTAGTTTGGTGGTGGTCGAGGGATCAGTTGTTTTCCGCTTCACGTTCATGATTCTCTATACTTTTTCTTGCACTTGTTTATTACTGACTGATACTAGTAGGTCAAATTAGGAGGTTAACTAGACTGTTCGCTAAGATGGTTTGTTATTGAATGATTTCAGGTACTTTCTTCAGTTCCTTAAGAGGAATTCTTTTCATCACAGGGCAATAATAGCCGTAATTACCAAACAACCCCTTGAACTCCTCCAACAATATAAGTACTCAATCCTCAATGGGAATGAAATGATTATTGGTAAATAGACTGAGGTACCTGCTGAATTTTTAGCTCTTAGATAAGAAATATTTTCATTGAATATGAAAATGGCGAAAATACCAACATTGAAGTTAATTTATTAAAAAAAATTGATACCATTTCAACCAAACATTTACATGCCAACATACACATATATAAATAAGAACATCAATTAGCAGTTTCCGATGTCTTTGGATATAGGCGACTGAATTCCGCCCCGTCATACTGTCTATAGCAATTTTTTTTTTTATGTGTTAAGTTTCATGTTATTTTCCTGTTATGAAAAAATTGCCAGTATGAATAAAGACATATTATTATTATTATTATTATTATTATTATTATTATTATATAGAGTGTAGATACAAGATTTAACTTCAACACGCCCACTAAAACTTGTATCATTTCAACATTTCAAGTCCCATCGCTTCAACAAAAAACTAATGTTTTTGTCCAAACAAGAGCTTCGTCAAATTATCGGCAACCATCTCATTCGTGCTAATAGGTTTCAACTGAATCTCATTTTCCTGTATATTGTTTCTAACGAAATGGTGCCTGATATCGATATGCTTTGTTCTTGGGTGATAAGCATCAGCTTCTCCCAAGGCTATGGCACTCCGATTATCACAACAAATTTGTGTTGCCTTCGGAATTTCTTCCTGATTGATTTCTCCTAAGAAATTGCGCAATGAAGCTCATTATTAAATAAATAAATACAAAAACAAATACCATATAGGAATAGTCAAATGAACAAAATATTGAATTAACAATTAACATAAATTCAAATTAAAAATTCTTCAAGCGAGTAGTGACATGAGGATGCCAAGAACTCACTGAGTTGGCTTTTAAAAGAATTCATCTTTTCGATATTTTTCAAATAAGTAGGGAGATTATTGAAGAGTTTCATTGCCAAACAATTTGGCGCATTTTCTCTGATGAAAAATATGAATACCAGTCACTGTTAAAATTTTGTGATATTTGAAAGTCGGTCTACAGGAAGTTTTCATAGGCATATTGAAAATACATCGTAGGATTCTCTTCTGTACTACCAACACGTCTGTTACTGATACTGAATTTCCCCATAAACAAATTGCATATCTTAATCGAGAGTCGATTTGGGCAAAGTACGAGTGCAGGAGCTGTTGTTTATTCAATAAGAACCTTATATTTCTGAACATAAAAGTGAGAGAGGACAGCTTCGAAACAAGACCCGAGCAGTGAATCCTCCAGTTGGAATACGAATCACAAGAGACAAAAAACAAGGTGAAATATATGGTTGGATATGGAGCAATATACAGAAGAAATTTTCATTTTTATCAAAAATTTTTCATGTTTTTGCATTTTGTATATCCAAAATTGGTCATGCTACTGACTGATAATAGATTGGCGAAACATGCTAATACTCAAGAATATTATAATATAATATAATGATAAAGATATTGATTCATCAATTACAGGGTGCTACAGTTTTGAGCAAGATATCTTCTATGTATCAGAAGGTATTTCATTCTGCTGTAGGTAGAGGATAATTAATTCTTTTTGCTAGTGGAATTCGTGTGAGATTTGTAAGTGATAGACGAATGATAATGTATTCTTAAAAAACCTCTAATAAATTTTTTTGCAAATTTGGTATATATTTGTTTTTGTTAGGCGTACGGTTTTCGCTAGATCACTTCATAGAAAATCATGATGTAGAGTGGAAATAGATGAAGACATATCAGTTTTCACCAGGGGGCAATAATAGCGGAAATCACCAAACAATCCCCTAAGGTCGTCCAACAAATTAAAATACTTAATCCCCAATAGGCATAATATAGACTAAGGTTAATAGACTAATATAGGTATCTACTGAATTTTAAACTATTCGAAGAAATACAGGTATAATACAACAGATTAATATAATTACTATAAAAATATTGTTACGATCTATCTACTTGGGTTCGTTGATTTGAAACACTCAGTACAAAACTGAACAATTTATTTCACTAAACACTCGAAAAACCAATAAACGATATTCGCTTCACAAATCTCATTGTTCACAATACTAGCTTCCTTTCTGAACTGAACGCTTTCCAAACTAAAACTAACTGTATGCGCCTTTTATATTGACAAAATACTCATTGTAACAAAATCTTCAAATATGTGATATACAACCCTTTATATATTTGAATGTCATGGTAAAATAATATAATAAGTCAAGAAATTGTACTTATAGTAATTTGAACTTCAATAAAAAGTATAGGAATTGTACCTAATTGTATCAATATTGTTACAATGGCGCAGTCGGCAAACGAACAAGGTGATTTCATACGTATCAATTATGATAACGTCCTTGAAGAAAATACGAAAAATGGAAATGTAGATGGAAATGACAAAAGAAATGCCATGATGATTGGAAAAGGCGAATTGAACGAAATGATGGAGAAATGGATGAATATTGTTACTGTGAATAGAAATTCAATGAAGATAGAACCATTTAGTGGTAATAAACCGAATGCTTGGATTAGTTCTTATGAATTTTTGGCATTATCAAGAAAATGGGATTCTGATACAGAAAAAATATTCAATCTGAGATTTAATTTAAATGGCATAGCACTTAAGTGGTTTGACGATGAAGTGAAAACAGATATGAACAATTTAAACTGGACAGACTGGAAACTAAATTTCATATCTACATTCGACAGTGAAATTATCATCAAATGGGAAAAAGCTTTGACATTCAAGTTCACACATGGACCTTTAATTGAATATTTTTTCGAAAAACAACGATTATTAATATGGGCCGATTCAAAACTTTCGGAGGAATCGAGAATGGCATTGATTATTCTGGGCTTACCTGATTATATCCAAACCCAGTTATGTAATAAAAGAATTAAAACTAAAACAGAATTATTGAACGCTCTAAAATACATAAAAATACGGAAAAATTATGGACCAACGAATGAATCTAATAGATATCAGAGAGGAGGAAATGGGTTTCAGAATAGATATGAAGAGAGAAGAGGAAATGAAAACAGAATGATTGCAGAAACAGAAAATAGATCTCAGAAAAGTGATAATGGGTTCCAAAACAGATTCGAAGAGAGAAGATGAAATGAACATAAAATATCAGAAAATGAAATAGTACTCATATTAATAATAATTATTGCAGTTATTATTCAAACAAAAATGATGGAATAAATGAAATTGAAAACTATTACAATTTCTCGAACTATTCAGATAAAAATGATGATAACATACAAGATGTACTGATTAATAATATCAAAGTAAGTGATCTTTGTGATACTGGCTCAGATATTGATTTGATCAATGAAAATATCATTAATAGATATAATATATTGATGACTGAAACGAATGTAAATATAAGAAGTTTAGCTGGATTCACTAGATGCTATAGAAAATGTCACTTGAAATTGAAATTTGAAAAACAAATAATTAGTATTGCACCTGTAGTGGTAGAAAATATACCATTCGATTTGATTTTGGGAAAGAAGACATTGGATAATCTCAATATATATAATAGAAATAAATTGAAGAAAATCGAAATATCAAATGAATATGAGGAAAATTTTCCAAATATTTTGGATTACTCTGATCCAAATCCTTCAAAATTTGAGATAGATTTCGACTTATTCTAATTCTAAAATAATCGAAATTAAACCATACAGATATTCATCAAATAATGGATTCAAAATAAAATAAGTGAGATGCTTCGTAATGATATTATTAGAAAATCTTCATCACCATATTCTTCTCCCTGTGTTATAAAAACAAAGAATGATGGATCATTTAGATTATGCATAGATTATAGACAATTGAATGAACAAACAGAATCAGATCCTTTTCCAATTCCAACAATAGATAATATTATCGAAAAATTTGGAGGCTGTAAATATTTTATAAAAATCGACTTAAAGGACGGATTTTGGAATATTAGTATATCGGAGGAGACCAGAAGGTACTCGGCTTTTGTGACAGAAAATGGGCACTATGAGTTCAATAGATCACCATTCGGCTGGAAGAATTCTAGTGCTAAATTTCAGAGGATAATGCAGGAAGTATTGGGAGAATTGTTGGAAGAAAAAGTTGTTGTTCACATCGATGATATAATGTGTGGTGGATATACATATCAAGAATGTGAAGAAATTACTATTGAAATTCTGGAAAAACTGAATAATGAGAATCTCAAATTAAACATAAAGAAAAGCTCATTTTGTATTCCAAGAGAAGTTTTCTTAGGCAGAGAGATTGATGGAGATAGCAAGAAAATGAGGGGTGAAAGTAAAAAATATGAAAAGACCACATGATTTGAAATCGTTACAAGAGTTTACCGGATTAAAAAACCACTTCAGATGTTATATAAAAGACTATGGAAAAATTGTTAGACCTTTGGACGCTCTGAAAGGAAAAAATAAACAATTCATTTGGACCGATGAATGTAATGAAGCTTTCACCAAACTCATACATTTCATAACTACCGAGCCAATTTTGAGAATTGTAGATCCTAGATTGGAATATGAACTCTCTACGGATGCTTCATATTATGGATGCGGTGAAATTAAAAATCGTCAGTTGAGAGTTGTAAGTTATTTTTCCTATACTTTTTCGAAAAGTGAACAGAACTATTCTGTAACTGAAAAAGAATGTCTTGCAGTTGTTAAAGCTGTGAAATATTTCAGGATTTATTTGGATGGTAGAAAATTCACAATTCACACAGACCATCGGGCACTTACACAACTGTTAACCATCGGAAATCTCAGAGATCGTCTAGCAAGATGGCAATTATTCTTGAGGTGTTTTGATTTACAAATAATAAACCACAAAACAGGAAGAGAATTACAAGATGCTGATGCAATTAGTAGATTGTGTATAATTGTCCCTGAAAATGTTACAGAAATATTTTGGTGCAACTTGAACATTCAAAATCTTGATGTGATGGATGATGGAAGATTTGTGGTAAAAAATTCGGAGATGGTGAATGAGATTTTTACATTATATCATGATGATGCATATTCTGGAGGACATGACGGATATTACAAGACTAACTACAAAATTGAACAACGGTTTTTTTGGAAGGGAATGAACACAGATATAAGAAAATATGTTCAAACTTGCTCAGTTTGTCAATATTTTATATTCAAATATATGCCGAAACCAGATTTTATTCAACTAACATCTTGTTCCCAACAACCATTTGAAACAATTCATGTAGACTTTGGTGAATTATCGAAAAAATCAGAAGGAAATAGAAAAACAAAATCATTTATTATTATTATCGATGAGGCAACTAGAATTGTTGCAGCTAAAGCAATGAAAGAGAGTTCAGTTGCTGTGAAAAACTTATTCGATCATCTACCATACCTGAAAGATATAAGAAATATTGTCAGTGATTGTGGAAAAGCGTTTTCGTCTTCGGAATTGAAAGAATGGGCTTTAAAAGTATCAACTTAATACATACTACTCCATATCATCCAGCAGGATATGGCATTGCGGAAAGAATAGTTCGAGAATTGAAGACCTATATGAAATGTTATGATCATTTTCCAGGCGGATGGAAAAAGAGTTTGGAAGCATCAGTTCGACATCATAACTTTTCACATAATGAGTACTTAATGAGAACAGTTTGCAGGCAGATAGAGATTTGGGTATTAATCCATGTTTTAGAGAAAATCCCAAGACTTCGGAAGAACAGCTAATATATAAAATGAAAATTCAAGAACAAGCCAATGAATCAAGGAAACTAAGACCTCCTAAGTTGAAGATAGGTGACTGGATATTAGTACGAAAAGGAAGAATTGGGAAAGATTATATTACAAGAGGTCCTTTTCAAGTAGTTAAGGTTAAATATATTGATGGAGTTTTGGGATATGTTCATTTTGAAATCGATGGCGAAGAAGATACTGCACATATCTCTAATATACGCCAATACCATCACAGGAGTGATGTTTTTTTCGGAAGGGGAGTTTTGTGATATACAACCCTTTATATATTGAATGTCATGGTAAAATAATATAATAAGTCAAGAAATTGTACTTATAGTCATTTGAACTTCAATGAAAAGTATAGGAATTGTACCTTATTGTATCAATATTGTTACAAAATACCTTTCATTTTCGAGAATCAGCGACGGCTATGATTCATCCGCTATTGTCCTCTAATTGATACATCGGTAACCGATGTTATCGCGAGGCCATAAATCACAACCTAGACGACTTCCGGTGTTCTTGGAAGCACAGTTCGTAACATTATCCCCCTTTCAGATTTGATCGTCCTAATCAAATACTTCACCATTGTAAGGCTTGAATCTCACCAGGTGGATGCATCCTGATGCAATTGCCAGCACATTCTTTTAGCTTCTTATAGTTGATTGAGTTGAGCTCTTCTTGACAGACGAACCTCAAATAAGTCCACTCCAATAGATTTAATTATCTCTAACACAATAAACATCAAATAAACAAGAAAACTCTACATATTTAATAAGATAAGGTTAGTTCTTCATCTCCTTTTCTGCCTCATTGGTCTTTTCTGCCAGAAAATTGTTTAAAATTATATTGTCGTGAGCTACAATGGTGGTAATTTTACTTACATTCCATAAATTAGATATCCAATTCTTTTGGTTGCGAAAAATATGGCATGTTTCTTTCCGATCAAAAGTGTCTCTGTTTGACTAGAAAATTCTGCGAGTTGAGCTTCAATTCTTGATATTTTATTGTGAATAAAATATTTAATTATACTTATGAACGTGTTTAATTACTAATCAAAAATTAACAATCAATTCGGTTTCAACATGATACCCAAGACAGACCATTTCTCTACTACTACTTATAACTCTTACAACTAACAACTGACATGACATAATTGACATATCTCCACAGAATATATCAGTGCTACCAACTATATATGAAATTCAGAATTGGAACATCACACAATACCAACACTACCCCTCAATTCTGCAATTTTATAATCCCAAGTTTTTTCCTGAAATATTCAAATTTCACAAATGGTAGGGATTTGGTCATTATATCGGCACACTGATATTCGGTCGGTACATATTTCAAAGTGACAATTTCATTTTCAATACAGTCTCTCACAAAATTATGTTTAATGTCTATATGTTTTGAACGTTTAGTTTCCAATGTATTTGCCACTTTGATACATGACTGATTATCTTCATATATTACAATAGGCTTCAACTCAAGATTCAACAAATTTTCCAATAATTGCTTAATAAAAATACATTCTGTTACACAATTTGATAGCGATACATATTCAGCTTCGCAGCTTGACAATGCAACAGTTGCTTGTTTTTTCGATTTCCAGTATATCAAATTATCATTCAGGCTCAACACAAATCCACTAATACTTTTTCTATCATTTATGTTGAATGCAAAATCTGCATCTGCATATGCACTGATATTTACCTCAAGTTTTCCAGATTTCTGAAATCTCAATACATAGTTTTTAGTAGAATTCAAATATTTCAACACATTTTTCAAGTGTGTCCAGTGTGTTCTACTGAAACAATTTTGAAATTGACTGAAATATGACACACAAAAACATAAATCCGGTCTGGATCCCAACATTAGATACATAAGACTCCCAAGTAGTTCTTTGTATGGTAAATTTTCACAAACAAGTGTATTATCTGATGCTAGCAAGTTCAACTTGGGTTCTATTGGTATCTTAGAAGGTTTACAATCAGTCATATTGAACAAATCTAATACTTTTTCAATCAAATTTCTTTGAGAAATGTATATTCTATTTTCTACTCTTACAATTTCTAGACCAAGAAATATAATGTTATCACTAGTCAAGTCTTTCATTTCAAATTCAATGCAAAGTTGATTTTTAACAAAATTAATTTCTGAGACATTATCTGATATTATTAAGAGATCATCCACCCATATTAACAGATAAGTATTATCCTTTTTGAATAAACATGGATCTACATTTGACCTATGATAATTTATATTTGACATGAAACGATTGAAATGATCATACCAACATTTAGGACTCTGATTTAAACCATAGAGTGATTTTTTCAATTTACATACCATGTTATCATTTTTTAAATTATCAATACCTTGTGGTGGATACATGAATACAGGGTTTTTCAATTCCCCATTCAAAAATGCCCCTTTCACATCCATTTGATGTATTTGCAGATCCCATTCTGCTGCTAAACTCAGAAGTATTCTCAAGGTTATCATTCTTGCAACAGTGTATATTTCTTCTTCTGGCATCTTCTTCTGTTGAAATCCTTTTGCTACAAGTCGTGCTTTACATTTTTCTTTTCCATTTTGATGTTTTCTTGTAAATACCCATTTTGATTCTATTATATTCTCATTATCTGGCTTTGGGACTAATTCCCAGTTTTGTTCTTCTCCAGATTTTCCAATTCTTCCTTGATCGCCTGTCTCCAAACATCAATTCCATTTGCTACCTCATATGATGTAGGCAACTCTGATAGTAGACAACCTTCAGATAGTGCTGCTATGAAATCAAATTCATAATCATCATACTTTTTGGGTAAACATATTCTTCGTCCTCTTCTATCTTCCACATTTTCTTCTGGTCTTTCTTCCTCTGCTCTTTCTTCTTCATTCTCTTTTGTTTGTTGCATTTCCTCATCTTCATCCATATTTATTTGTATTTCAAATTTATTTTCTGAAATTTTAGGTTTTGGTTTCCTGAAGACAACATCTCTGCAGACAGAAACTTTTTGTTTCTGCTCATTCCATAGTCGATAACCATTCATTCCATACCCAATGAAAATATATTTCTCACTTCTTTCATCTAATTTCTTAAGGGGTCCTAATACTTTGGCAAATGCTTCACTGCCAAAAATCTTCAGTACTCTCAAATCTGGTTTTTCATTTGTCCACATTTCAAATGGAGTTTTTGGGATAGTTTCTGAGGGACTTCTATTCATCAAATAAGCTGCAACCCTGACAGCTTCACCCCAAAATGTCTTTCCAAGACCTGAATCAAATATTAGTGATCTAGCCTTCTCTAGTAGGGTTCTATTTAGACGTTCAGCTTTCCCATTTAATTGTGGTGAATATGGGACTGTAACATCCATAACAATTCCTTTTCTTTTGCACCAAGCTTTCATTTCATTGTTTACAAACTCCCCTCCATTATCACATCTTATTTTGGATACTCTTAAATTCTTACTTGTTTCCATTTCTTCCACGTATTCTTTCAAGTACTCATATGTTTCATTTTTATGTCTTAATAAGTAAACAACTGTATAGTGTGTAAAATCATCCAATACAGTCAATATATACTTCTTATCATCAAATGTTGCTGGATCAATAGGGCCTACTATGTCAGTATGTATTATTTCTAAAGGCCTTGTGGCTCTTCGTCACATCCAAAGCGACCCGAGATATGATATATGGTTAGGAAGGAAAAAGGAGCTTTAAGAAAATAAAAGTTATCATCTCGTAAGTTTACAAACAACCATGATATTCACATAGGCAGTAAGCATATATATTTTAGAATCGGTAATGTTTGTCAAGGTTAATCAGGATTTATTTCACAAAGACAACTTACCTCAACACGGATACACTACAAGACAAAGACAATTCAAAACAACAGAAAACCAATTTCACTCACATACAAAAATATGTTGAATTCTCAATGAAAAGAGTTTGGAATAAAATTCCTATTATCAACTCAAGAAATCTGCCTACTGCTCAGCTATGAAGCAAATGAAAAGAATTTTTATCTTGCAATGCCTTTTATTTGCTTCAGGAGTTCCTGAATATTGACATATCTGAATGTTTTATGACTTTTTGCTTTATATTTCATTATTGTTGTATAATTCAATATATGATATGTTCAATCCATCATGACTCGACTAGAGTAATGAACCAATAAACAATTTTCCTTCTTTTGTCTTTCCTTTTTCATATTTTGCCTGATTTCAATAGGTATTTCACCGTTCAAACGAAATATTCGTGTTCTTCTTCTATATAAAACCTAGGTATATATAGTTCTCAGGTGTTTTGTTCACTGTTCATTCGAATACTTCCGTGGTTTGAGTAAAACCCCTCAACAAATGTTCGGTATAAATTTTTGTGATACTTATATCATCGTTTCTGAGTTAAGTTGCTAGAACTTTTTTTCAGTTGAAAATTCTTTGTTTCTATAAAAAAACATTTCCAAAGCACTTTTTCACGTAGAATTCAATGGTCCAAGTTATTTGTTTTTTCAACTCATATATCAATAGTTATCAATAATAAAATATTTTTTCAAAAGGGACAACCTGTAAACTTGAAATTACCATTCAAAAAATGCAGCACACCTGATATTTTGCTGAAGTTACCTCTGAAATACACATCTTTTAGGTACTTATCTACGCGTCATATGCGGCATACGCTTGACTTCAACGTTTCCTCTGCCTTCATTTTTTCAAAAAGATTCAATTTTTTGATGACACTTAAAAACTCGCTTAAAAAGCTTAGGTCCCCGTCCTCCTTACTCATACAAGTCCTGGACTTACGAGGGTTGCTTCGCAACTAAGTTGGCGGTTAAAAACACACACGAGCTTTTAGAATAAAAATGTAGTTTTCAGGAATAAATATCCCAATTTCTGCGTTATAAAATCTATTTACATCATCTACATATACCTACGAAAATATAAACATGACAAAATATCTGACCAAGAAACATCATAGGGATATTTTGTAACGTTATATTCTTGTACCCATGACTACATTTATAAGGAAACATGTTTTTATTGAGCTATAATAACATTTCTATGTAAAGTTATCGTGCTCGCCTCATTTGGGCCATGGTTGTTACATCCCCAAAAAAACATCGCTGGCTCATCATTATAGCTAACTGTACCAAGAACGTCAACGCGATCTTATTTGCACCAATATCTGAACGTTCACTTCAATGTATCATTGTTTCATCCCCAGGAGGTTTTATATAACGTTATTTTCATAGTTTTTTATGATACTCTTATCGCGAACTTTGTTCATGACATACACGTTATTACAATATAGCATTCCAGCTGTTGACTACCCATTCCGCCATTTTGGTTGATTCCGCCGTTTGTTTTGTTGTGACGCTGTGAGTTTGGTTTACATTTTATCAAATTTTATGTATTTTTCAAATTCTTCGTGACAATAGTTTATTATTGGGGAGTATGTTTTGTGTGAGTGAAGTACCAACTAAGATATTGTGTGGCTGTGTGATGCTGACACAATGCTTTACATCGTTATTATTGAGGTGAGTTTTTTTAACTTTATCAATTTTGTTATTATTTCCTGACAGACTATACATAAGTATCAATTCAGGGTGGTTTTCTTGTATGTCTTAGTGAAACCTTATTTTGAATAAAAATTCATAGGTTAGTTGTTAGTTTATGAATCATTTGTGTGACAATGAGTTTTTGATTCAATTCATAAAGAGCAAATCGATGGTCACTCCCAATAGATCAATTTTTGTTCACAGGTCATGAATATGTTTTATGAAAGTGCCCACACAGTAGGTACATGGATACGAGAAAATATGAAGATGATATATATAGAGAAAAACTACCTAGGTATATTGGATAAAATTTACCTATAAATGATTGGGGAATCTGTACATCTCTTCAGGTATAGCGAGAACCAGAAAAAATCATTATTTTGGATTGTAGTGTATTGTCACGTTGAAGATAGCATTGATGAATGTGGCAGTTGATATGAGACCGTTACAAAGTGAGGGTGGACAAATGGGAAATGGTTGTTTCATTTAACCCTTTACATCGAGTGTAGGAGGGACACAATAAATAGACACCACATAATGGCGACGAGGATGGGATGGTAGGAAAACCATTTACAATAATTTATAACAGCAATGGCAAAATAGAGTCCATGAATACGATACATGGCAAAATAGAGTCCATGAATACGATACGTGGCAAAATAGAGTCCATGAATACGATACATGGCAAAATAGAGTCCATGAATACGATACATGGCAAAATGGAGTCCATGAATACGATACATGGCAAAATGGAGTCCATGAATACGATACATGGCAAAATAGAGTCCATGAATACGATACATGGCAAAATAGAGTCCATGAATACGATACATGGCAAAATAGAGTCCATGAATACGATACATGGCAAAATAGAGTCCATGAATACGATACATGGCAAAATTGAGCCCGTGAATACGATACATGGCAAAATAGAAACATTGTGACCATGAATAGGATACATGGGACAATACAAGCATATGGAAACAGAATTTATGAAAAAGTCACATAAATTCGAATTCATACTACGAATGAGAAAGGTAGCTATGATAGATGGAATCTATGAATTTGACACATAGATTTCCACAAAATTTGGAAATGAACTATGAATTTGACACATAGATTTCCACAAAATTTGGAAATGAACTATGAATTTGACACATAGATTCTCAATCGCAGCATTATTATAATGGATTGAATCTATGAATTTGACACATAGATTTTCAATTACAGAATAGTAGATGTTTTTCGCCGATTCTAGACCTCCTCCCAAGGTCACACACCCCCACGTGGCCTTGGGGGGTCAATGACCTTGGGGGGTCAATGACCTTGGGAGGAGTGACCTTGGGAGGAGTGACCTTGGGGTGAATGACCTTGGGATGAGTGACCTTGAGAGGAGTGACCTTGGGGTGAATGACCTTGATGCGATCTTGGGAGGAGTGACCTCGAGTTGGCGACCTTGAGAGGAGGGTGCCCTTGGGAGTTGGTGTGGCCTTGAGAAGAGCGCGTCCTTGAGGAGGGCTTTCTTTTTTCTGTGAGCGTGACCTTGTGTTTCCACACCCCTGAAATGGGAGGGGGTGCGACCTTGAACACTGCTGCTGCGTGCGCATGCGCCATTCTCCCGCGAGAGTTCAAGATCGCGTTGGTGAGAGTGGGGGAGGCGGTACTTCTATAAATTCAAGGGTGCGCAGAGCGGAGCACAGTTTCTTGGGAATCACATATTAATCAGCATTTGTTGTTTGTTCGTGAGTGATAAAAGCGTTTTTTATTCATCATCATCATGTTGACCTGCAGTGCTTTTTTCCAAACCTTTACGCGTAGTGATAATTTACGCCGCCATCAAAGAATTTCATGTGTTGGTGATTTGGATGATTTGGGTGAACCTAGTGCAAAAAGGGCTCGATTGGATATTTCGAATCCGCCAGCGCCATCGACATCTAGAAGTATGCAAAGATGTGTGCCCTGCGCTAAAGATGTTCCATCAGATAGGATGGGTGCTCATAAGAGAACCTTGGAGCATCGCTCTAATGCGTGCATGCACTACAGAGATGGCGTATATGCGATCGAGAGCGCGTTCAAATGCCGCATTATTAGCTATAGGTTAGAGTGTAGAACGAACATTTTAGATTACAATGCGTTCTTCAATGAGAATAGAGCTACAATTATATCTCTATTAGATAATATGCTACTGATTCATCACTCGATTAAAGTGAACATGGAAGTTTTTGGTAGATATGTCATTGAAACCCGAGATGTGAGAGATGTGAAATCTTTCATGGCTCCGAATCGCATAATTGCTTCATCGCCAGATTTGGAAGATATCGTTGACGCATTTCGGGATTGTCTTTCGAATCTAGCTATCGAATTCGAGGAACGTGATTCTGGTGAGTTGTTTGAAAAAATCAGATGTCGACTAAGTTTGCTTATTTCTTTTTTTTTACTTTGATATTACAGGATGGGCTTTAGAAGAGATTTTGTTTCTAGAAATAAATATTAATAAATATAGTCCATTAGGAGGCGGGTCTTACATAAAGCTGCCCACATATATTGCGAACAAGAAAGCGGTGGTAAACATTATTAATCAGGATGAGCATTGTTTCGCCTGGGCAGTTACATCAGCTTTGTATCCTGCGAGGATAAGGAATACCGAAACATCTTCCTACCCACACTTTTCTACAGTATTGAATCTGGTTGGTATAGAGTTTCCTATGAAAGTAAGTGATATTCCAAAGTTCGAAAATCAAAATGATTGCTCCATCAATGTTTATGGGTTAGAGAGCGTATTCGATGATCAAAAAATGAAATATAGGGTTATTGGGCCGCTTCATTATGCTAAGAATAGGTTGGGTAGGCATGTAAACTTACTTTATATCTCGGACGATTCCGGTAAGGGGCATTATTGCTGGATAAAAAATTTATCGCGATTAGTGTCAAGCCAATTAAATGCCAGAGGGCATAGGAATTTCTTTTGCGATGGGTGTCTGATATGTTTCTCCGATGAGTCGAAGTTGCTACGCCATAAATTGAATGATTGCAATCATACATACACTACGGTTCCATCTCCAGAAATCAAGGTTGATAAATTCGGAAATAGCGCTCCCGGGAATATTTTAAAATTCCAAAGTTTTGAGAAACAGATGAAAGTACCATTCGTTATTTATGCGGATTTTGAATCTGTTCTGAAACCCATCCAAACTTGTGAACCAGATCCTACGGGGTCGTATACTGATAAAACATTCGCTCACGAGCCGCATTCATTTGCATATCTCATCAAATGCTCCTACGATGATTCCCTCACTAAATTTGTTTCATTCCGAGGAAAAGGTGTAGCAAAAAAGTTTGTCTCCAGTTTAGTCGATAATGTTAAGGCTATATATAATATGCATTTGAAACGTGTTGTTCCTATGGCTAAATTGAGTGCTGCAGAAAAGCTTGATTTCGCTACCGCTACAATTTGCAACATTTGTGATAAGCCACTTGATTCCACAGATGTTAAAGTTAGAGACCATTGTCACCTGACTGGTAAAAAGAGAGATGGCGCTGCACATTCTAAATGTAATTTGAATTTCAAGCTACCTAACTTCATCCCCATCTTTTTCCATAATATGAGCGGGTATGATAGCCACCTCTTCATCAAACAATTGTTCGAGCATGAAGAGAGGGTGGATTGTATCGCTCAAACTAAGGAAAAGTATGTTTCATTCACGAAACATGTTTTTGTTGATGAGTACTTGGGAAAAGATGGGAAAAATCATAAAATGTTCATGAAGTTGCGCTTTTTAGATAGCTATAAATTTCTTTCTGATCCGCTGCATTCTCTAGCTGAAAATCTGACTACGGAACAGTGTGTTGAGACAGCGAGAGCATTTCAAGATCGCGAACAATTTAAGCTAATGACGCAAAAAGGCGTGTTTCCATATAGTTTTATTACATCTATCGATAAATTGGAGCATAAAGGTTTACCTTCTCAAAATGACTTTTTCGATAATTTATCGAATGAACACATTTCGAATGAGGATTATCGTAGAGCTGAGCGTATTTGGAAGATATTCAAATGTAAAACGCTTGGGGATTATTCAGACGTATATCTGAAATCGGATGTTTTGTTATTATGCGATGTTTTTGAAAATTTTCGGAAGGTTAGTTTGAAGACATACAAGTTGGACCCATGTCAATATTATACAGCCCCTGGTTTATCGTGGGATGCTATGTTGCGCTACACAAAAGTGGAATTGGAACTCTTAACTGACATCGACATGGTGAATTTCTTTAAGAAGGGAATAAGAGGCGGTGTCAGCCAGTGTAGTATGAGAAGCCATGTAGCTAATAATAATAAATTCCTCCCAAATTTCAACCCTGATGATCCATCGTCGTTTATAATGTATTTGGACGCGACCAACTTGTATGGTCATAGTATGTCGCAACCACTACCTACATCTGGTTTCACATGGTTAACTGATGTTGAAATCTCAAATTTGGATATCTCGAATGTTGCAGATGATGATCCGTTCGGGTATGTTCTCGAAGTAGATATTCACTACCCTGAAAATTTACATGATGCGCACTCGGATTTACCTTTTCTTGTGGAATCCATCAGCCCGCCAGGTTCAAAATCCGCTCATAAGAAACTGATTCCGAATTTATCGAATAAGTTAAATTATATAATTCATTATCGAAATTTGAAACAGGCGATTAGAAATGGTTTAATCTTGACGCGAATACATAGAGTTCTCAAATTCAATCAATCTCGCTGGTTGAATAAATATGTAGACCTCAATACTGAGATGCGCAATAAAAGTACGAACAAAGCCGATAATGGTTTATTTAAAAAGATGGTCAACTGTGTGTACGGTAAAACTATGGAAAATGTCGATAGAAGGACTGATATCAAACTTGTGACCCATTGGGAGAGTATCAAGAAGCGGAAGGGTGCTAATGCATTGACGGCCCTTCCCAATTATAAGACTTGCACGATATTTCATGAAAATTTCGTTGCAATTCACATGGGTAGGGTTAGCGTGCATTATGATAAACCGCTCTATGTGGGCTTCAGCATATTAGATGTGTCGAAAATTGTAATCTATGATTTCTTATATGATTGTATCAAGAAAAATTTTCCTGGAACATCATCATCATTATTGTATACTGATACTGATTCCCTCATCTTGAAAATTGATAGCGAAAATTTCTATGATTTTATGAAAGAAAACATAGAATATTTCGATACATCTAATTATCCTGTGAATAATAATTTCAACATGCCTCGCACAGAATCGATCGTCGGCAAAATGAAAGATGAGTTCCCAAACAATCCCTTAATTAGTTTTTATGGTACTGGCGCCAAAGCTTATTGCGTCAAATCAACGACTAGCGAGGTGAAAAAAGCGAAAGGCGTTTCCAGGGCTGTTATAAGAAACGAACTATCTCTAGATAGTTATAAAGACATCGTTGAGAAAGGTGGTTTGATATTTCGCAAGATGAATTCTTTTCGTAGCTATAAGCATAACATCTTCACGGAGATGAGAAACAAAGTTGCTCTTTCACATCACGATGATAAGCGGTTTATTATTCCCAATACTGTCAGAACTCTTCCTTGGGGTCATAATGATATCGATTTTTATCGATTTAGTCCAGAGCAAAATTCAATTTGGCTACATCAGGCAATAAGCGACTTGTCGCAGAATGATCAGGGGGAGGATAATGAACGGTCCAAAAGATTAGACTCGCTAATTGAAATGTTGATGGAGCAATTAGAACCTCAGCAGTGAGCTCTATACCGGGAGAGGGGGTAGGGGGAGGGGAGGATTGTTTGCTACAAGCCCTATAAGGAGTATAAGATATTTCCATTCCTCCGAGTTGGTGACTAGCTGCGATATTGGCAACAGCAGTTGAGATGACTACCGAGGTCAGCGAGACGCTTGCGAAACTTTCAATTCAGGAGCATGATAAAGAAAGGGGGAAAGCTGTGAGTATATTTTTTTATTCGATAATATTCTCGATTTTGGGAATCATTTCCATATTATAAATGTATATTTTCTTGTTGCAGCCTTCCAAAAACGCTGTTGGGCAGCAAGGCGTAGACAATTTCATGGATGAAGGATACGATGATGCCGAATGCAGCGAGAAAGCACTTAACCGAAATAAATTTATGAACGTCCCTCGGTCATTCTTATGTACATTATGTAATCGAACGCTTCACGAAACAGTTGTGACAGGTGTTGCTCCTATTTGTTGCAATGTACACAGCAAAGTTTATATTTACCATTTTTGAAGTTATGTATAATCGAAAACTTCACGGAACAATTGCGGTAGGTGTTGCTCCTATTTGTTGCAATATATGTAGTAAAGTTTATATTTACCATTTTTGAAGTAATAATATTTTCCTATACTCGAAACATTTATTGTGATATTATTGCGCAGTAGGCTATAATCCCCCCACCCCTCACCCATTCTCGATGTTCTTCACCGCAAAGGTGTGTTAGAGTCAGTTGTACGAAAGGCGGCCACCATGAAACTACTCGCTGTTGACATGCAAGGTTTTGTGCTTGGTGATAATAGTGTATTCCACCCCAAAGAAATATCTATCACAGATGGAGAGAAAACTAATCATTACATATTGAAACCACCTAAGCCCTATAACAGTTTAACTCGGAGTGAAAAGAAGCAAGTAACCTATGTGGAACGAAACATCCACGGTATAAGATACTCGAGTGGGCTCATCGACTATGATCAACTGATGGGTGAGGTGCTTGAGCCTATTGCGAGCGCTAGTATAGTTTATGTGAAGGGGCATCAAAAGCTTGAGATTTTACAACAGTATGTAGAACAATTGGCCTATAAGCCATACATTGTGAATATTGAAAAATATCAGCATGATATGTGGCTTCAAAATCCTGTACCAGTATTCGAAAAAGAAGCTGCTCTATGTATGAATCATATACGCTATCTGCAAGGGTTAATTGTAGCTTGAGGCAATCGCATGCAGTATGGAGTTGGGTCTCTCAACATCTGAAATGGTGATGAAATATTTATATTCCAACATATTGTACTTATGATGTAAATAAATATATATATATATATATATTGTCATTCGAGATTATTTTACCTTACACCTTCCGCGCAAATTTCCTTATGGGCGAAGTAGAGAATGTCTGACGCGACAGTTGGTATGACCGGTGACATCCGGTATGGGAGATGGCGGTTGGTAAATTATAGTTGGTGCGGTAGATGGCGCTTCACTTCTGTCAAAAGTCACACATCCCAAATACAACCAACTACGGGTACAGAACACTTCCTAATTGACAGTTGGTATGATTGGTGATAATTGACGTGACAGGTGACAATTGGCAGGGCAGCTGTCACGGCGGCCATCTTAGGCGGAAAGAGCATTGAAAAGCGGAGGAGGTAGCAATTTTAACCATAGCGATTTCAACTCCTGAGTCGAGCAGTAGTCATTGAATTGTTATAGAATCATCTACAAGTGAGCATTTAATTATGTCTGGACAATATCAAAACATGTCCATGAGACAAATGGTGGCTGCCATACGGGAGAGGCAGCGCACCAACCCGGTGGAGATCGACGAGATGGTGCAGAGGCACTTGGACGAGCGGCGGGCCGACGAAGCAATGGAGGAGATAATGGCTGAACTCGACCCTGGATCAGACTCTGATGAAACCATCATTTTAGCTCCCGTTATCACAAGAAGGGAGCTACGCAGGAAGAAGAAATCGAGAGTGCCGCCTTATACGGCTAGAAGGTTGAAGCCGAAAGTCAAATGAATAAATATGTATCGTTTTTATATTATATATTTTAATAAATTCTTTTCATAATACAAATTGTTTGTCGTGATTTGAATACACCATTAATAAGTAAGAAGTGGTCCTCGAGTGTCTACAGTTTCAATTTCTCTCGTAGATGCCTGACTGTTCTCACAAAAGAAGTGAAAATCCCATATTTATGTGAATCACAGTCGCACACGCAATAACAATAATGCATACATTTCCTGCATGCAAGCCCATCTACGACATCGTCGTATTCAAATAGGTAGAAACATTTTCTGCGGCAGCAATAACGCCTTGAAGTAATCGGGCATTGATACTCCAACGCTCGAACCATGTTAGACGGAGTTTAAATGATGTCTGAGAAGAAGGGCGAATATTAGAAACCAAAGTGGTGGGCGTTAACAAGAAGTGGGCTAGTGTAATGAGGTCCGAGCGTAACGACCAATGGGAGAAGCCAAAGGGCTGGGCCTCAACAAGTGGGTGGGTCTCAAATTGGCTACGCCCCCCCCCCCCCCCCGAGGAAGCTCCGCCCCCAAAACTCCGCCCCCCCCCAAACTCCGCCCCCCCCAAAACTCCGCCCCCCCTTGGAGCACCACCCCTAAGATCTGTGTCAAGGTGGGATTCGATCATCACCCGCCCCCCCCATGAAATCCAAAATCCTTGCCGAGGTATCAAAAAATTTGTGTCAAGGTGGAATTCGATCAGCACCCCCCCCCCCGGGAGCACCATAGTTTTCTCAGTTATATTATTTGAACCTTATATATGTTTTTCAACTTGTGAAAATATTGTATTTAATACTGGGCGATATAATTTTTGGTTTTGGAATTTGGAACTCTTGTATCAAAATAAAATCGATAATTTAGTTTTTTTTCATTTATTCATTGTACACTCTTACATAAATATATATATATATATATATATACACCCTCAAATTTCAAATATACAAAATAAAATCTTATGAACTATAAATATATACAAAATAAAAACTTAAAATATAGAAAAACTAGAAAAAAAAAATAGAAAAATAAATAATCAAATATATACACTAATTCAATAGTCTCCTTCAATATCACCCCTATAATACCTAAATGTTGGAGCCGGCACCTCCAAATCCCTAGCCCTTCTTCGAAGTCTCTCTTCGAGGGGTAGGCACCAACACTTGTCCAAATGTTCGGAGGGCCCCCTATAAAAGTGGCCCACCACCTCGCAAAAGAATTTCTTGCTGAAATTGCAGCCTCTGCAAATCCCTTGCCAGCAATCATTCCGATATTGCCGGCAGCTTCTACATCTATGGAAGTGCAGCCTTCTACCCATGCTGCATTCCCGACATGTTGGGCGGCAGATTCCAAAGTTGGAATTCCTCACCTTTTTACAACACCTATCGCATCGGGCTCCGGAACTTGGTGACTGCGCTGGTACAGGAGATGGGGGCCCCGTTCTTGCCGTATTCGCCAACGAGCAACGCTGGCACATTCCCGTGCTGGGATTAAGGTCTCCTGGCACGAAGGCGTCCCCGCAATTGTGGCAGCATATCGCCCCATTCGCGATAAGCGGTCTCACTGCAATAATTGGCTTGTTATCCCAGGCACTCGGATACATATTGACTGAAGAATAATTGAGGAGTTCTTCTCAAACTAGTGGTCGACTCAGGAGTTGAAACCGCTATGACCTCCGCTTTTCAATACTCTTTCCGACTAAGATGGCCGCCGTGACAGTCGCCCCGTCAATTGTCATCTGCCAGCTATCACCCGATATCAGTAGCGTCACTTGCCATCAGTAGCGCCACTTGCCATCAGTAGCGCCACCTGCTATTAAGGCTAATGACCTTGAAACAGGGGCGCCATCTATCACAATCACTATTATTTACCATACCAAACTATCGCGAAGTGTTCCGTGCCCGTAGTTGACCGTTGAGGTGTTCCGTGTCAGCTGTCATCCGCCATCAGTAGCGCCATCGCCAACTGTCACCCGCCATCAGTCACTCCCACTCTCAGCTAGGAGGGAGGAAAGAGTACAAAAGCGAAGCGCCCACTCGAATTTATCATTCTGCTGCCTGCCTTCCTCTTCGACTAGACCTGCCTACTAGACGCCGCTAGATCAATTGTGAGTATTACCTTTTGGTTGTGTATAGTGAATTTGTATATATCTCTAAATTTTTGTATTTGTGATTTTGTGTTATATTCTGAGTGGTGAATGTAGGACTTGTAAATTTTCCTCATTGTGATAACATTAGATTATTTCTATTTCTTTGACTCTGAATATTTTTCTCATTGCATTGATATCGAATCATTTTCAAAGTGATAGAAGCTGGGACTTTAACATTTCTCCATTGTGATAATAGTATATTATTTCTATTTGCCCGACTCTGAATGTTTTTCCTCACTGCTCCAATGTCGAATTATTTTTCCGAAGTGGAAAACTCTTACTCTTGTTTTTTTTTGCATTATACTAATATTGAATCTTTTTCCAAGTGATAGAATCTTCGAGTGTTTTCTTCTTCAACTTATTCTGTTGACTGCCTTCCTGTTGGACTACTCAGACTAGACGCTCCTAGACCAACTGTGAGTATTACCTTTGAAGTGTGTATAGTGAATTTGTATACATCTTCATATTTTTGTACTTGTGATATCGAATTATATTCTAAGTGGTGAATGTAGGGCTTGTAAATTTTTCTCATTGTGATAACATTAGATTATTTCTATTTCTTTGACTCTGAATGTTTTCTCATTGCATTGATATCGAATCATTTTCAAAGTGATAGAAGCTGGGACTTTAACATTTTTCCATTGTGATAATAGTATATTATTTCTATTTGCCCGACTCTGAATGTTTTTCCTCACTGCTCCAATGTCGAATTATTTTTCCGAAGTGGAAAACTCTTACTCTTGTTTTTTTTTTTGCATTATACTAATATTGAATCTTTTTCCAAGTGATAGAATCTTCGAGTGTTTTCTTCTTCAACTTATTCTGTTGACTGCCTTCCTGTTGGACTACTCAGACTAGACGCTCCTAGACCAACTGTGAGTATTACCTTTGAAGTGTGTATAGTGAATTTGTATACATCTTCATATTTTTGTACTTGTGATATCGAATTATATTCTAAGTGGTGAATGTAGGACTTGTAAATTTTTCTCATTGTGATAACATTAGATTATTTCTATTCCTTTGACTCTGAATGTTTTCTCATTGCATTGATATCGAATCATTTTCAAAGTGATAGAAGCTGGGACTTTTGAACATTTTTCTCCTTGTGATAACACCAGATTATTTCTATTTCTCCAACTCTGAATGTTTTTCCTCATTGCTTCAATGTCGAATTATTTTTCCGAAGTGGAAAACTCTTACTCTTGTTTTTTTTCACTATACTAATACTGAATCTTTTTCCAAGTGATAGAATCTTCAAGTGTTTTTTTGGACCCGGTCTAGAAGACACCGTTGCTTGCCCTCCTCTCGAGCTACCACACCACCAGCTAATTTTTTTTGGACTATTACTTCTGAACCAATTGTAAGTATTTCCTTGTGAGTGCATATAGTGAAATATAAATTTTCGAGTTCTATAACATACTTCATTCTCATTGTGATATAGTCGAGTTTTGCTAAGTGCTATAATAACCTATAACTTATAATATTTCTCTTTGCGATAATTTCATAATTTCTCTATACAATGCAATACACGACTTAACATGTTTTCATTGTTATAGAAATACGAGATGGCCTTTAACAACTCCGCCGCCGCTGGATCCTCTGCCGCTCCCGACAATTCTGGGGAGCTCCAGCAATTAAGTATGTTATTTTCAACTCTTTTTCTTGTAACACCATCCTAATATTTTTCTCGAAATTTTTTCAGGCATCAATTCATCATTTTTCGAGAACATCACCATGGACGCATTTGATGTTCCCGAAGATGATATTGATCTTAGAGCTCTTCTCGCTGACACGTGGGATAGCATGTGCGGCGACGATACCGTGGGTGTGGCTGGCACCCGGGGTAAGAAGAGGCCGGCGATGTCGCAAGGGGCATCTTCCAAGGGGGCTAAGATGAGCTGTCGCAGGGTGAGTGAATCATCTTCATCGTCGGAGAGTGAGGAGGATATGGCGCTTTCAGGCAAAGCGTCAATGTTGGTTGAAAGCCTGCCCGAAGATGACAATGCTGATGATTTCGCGCCACAAACCAAGAAAATGAAGGTTTGTGGCTCGAAATCATCGGGGTCTGTTGGGGAGGAAAGCGTGTCCTCGTCAAAAAGAAAGGTTGCTAACCCCCTTCAACATATCTTTCTCGATGATAGCGAGGATGATTTTGCACCACCACCGCAACCAAAGAAAAAGATCTTTGGTAGCCGTGTTGGTGGAAAGAGGGCGCTATCATCGAGGGCATCGACGTCTTCGAAAGCGTCGCCCAAGGCACCTTCGAAGAAGAGGAAGATTAGCCCGAAGGCGGTTGCGGGGCCATCTAAGGCCGGCCCTAGCAAGAAGGGCAAATCTTCCTCTTCTTCAATGATACTCCATAAGTTCCTCAATAATAGTGGCAAGGTAAACCCCTACCGCGGAGGTGATATTGCTGAGTGGTACGCGGAACGGCGTACCGCTCAACAAGAGCCAAAGCCGGCAATCAACGTCCTCAGAGTGGATGTGATCAAGCCGGCTAGTGCTCGAACCAATGCGGACGGTGATACGATCGCCGCCATTGATGAGGGAACCAGTGGAGTAGGTGTCGTGGGTGATGCACCGGAAGTGGCTAATGCCAATAAAATTGAACAGTCTGGAAGCATCAGCATCGTCACCATCTCCGACGATGAAGGTGCTACTGCTGCTGAGGGTGCGCTTGTTGGCGAAAACAATGGTGGTGATGCCATCGTTCGTGAGGCTGCAGTTGCCGCCACCCCGCCGCCTGATGACGAAGTCATCACCATCGTTGTTTTCGCCGACGCCGCGCCACCTCATGGAGATGCCACCCCGCGACCTCCCCAACAACCATCGCCGGCGCTGGAGGCAGAGGTTGCGGCGACGATCCCATCATCCCCACCACCAACATCGCCATCGCCAGCAGCTGAGGCGGAGGTTGCGACACCATCCCCGGCGGGTATTGCGTCACCCTCGCCGCTAGCGGAGGATGTGCCGCCGTCGCAGCCGTCGCCGCCATCTTCACCGGCAGCTGGGGGTGCGGCTTCGCCTTCACAGGCGGAGAGTGAGGATGCCGCGCCGCCGACGCCTTCCCCGTCAAACAACATTCCGCCGGGACCATTACTGCCTGCTACCCAACTTCAAAAATATGACGGCGAGTTGAGGGAGTGGTTGGCAGTGATGAGCAACCACAAAACGAGAGAACTCAGCGAGATCGCAAAGGTTGAAGCTCAGCTGGCTGAGATTTTAGCTCAGGCAGCTGAACTTCAACGAATTTCGGCTATGCGGAAAGAGCGCGTAGCCAAAATTGATGCTGAGGTTTCTCGTTATGGGGGACATGCCGACGCGAGTGCTGTTTTACTGGGGAAGGAAACCTAGTTGTATATAGTTTTTTGTAAATTTTAGTTAAGCCCCTAATTGTAAATAGTTTTTGTAAATATAAATTAAGATGTATATATAGTTGTAAGTATGTAAATAAATTATTGTAAATTATTGTAAATATTAGTAAAGATGTGTTTATAGTTGTGAATGTGTGTATATAAAGATGATTGTGTATATAGTTGAAAATAAAGTTTTTTATAAATATAAATAAAGGTGTATATAGTTGTGAATATATATTTATGTTTGTGTTCATCATATTATTTGCAAATTATCATAATAAAATATATTAAATTCTGATGCGACTTTTTCTTATTGGGTGAAAATTGGGTAGGAAAGAAATAGGCGATAGGAAATGTCAACAGACTCATTTATTGAAAAAAAATCAAATACTTCAAACAATTGCAGATTTATCAAGCCAAGAATTGTGCTCTTCAGAAAACCCTAGCCACTTGACAAATATCTTATTCCCCTTCGTTTTCAACACTTTCTCAACTAGATATGCATTTGGCTCAGCTGTTTTCAACAATTCCAATTCATAAAAGCACCCCTTGATAGGGCGACCTTTGACATCTTTGATGTTGTATGTCGTCGGATTGGTAATATTAACTTTAGATATGGTGAATAATTCTGTGGAAAAATTGGCTGAGTATCCTTTCTCGAAAACTCCTTTGAATTTGCTTATTCTGACAACATCTACAACATTATATTTTGCTGGTGGCGCTATTTTCAGGTGGCTATATACTTTAAGTATTGTTGAAGGTGTTACGTCAGCAGGTTTCATACCAATTGTTCTATGTTTTCTATTATTATACTCGTTAGCAAAATTTGCGAGAATGTCGAGCCACTTATAGTCACCTCTGGCGGAGAATTCTCTATAGATCCAAGTCTTCAATGTTCTAATTACTCGCTCCACAATAGCTGCTTTCATTATACTATAAGTTGAATAGTGATTGATCTTATATCTCTGCATCAAATTTTCGAAGCGTGAATTGTAGAATTCTTTGCCTAAATCACTTTGAATATTTTTTGGAGAATATTCAGCTCGCTTCAGCACTTTTTCCATAGCTTTTGTCACTTCCACACCAGTTTTATTTTTTATCGGTTCAACCCATAAATATTTTGAATAGCAATCGATAACGAATAGTATATATCGATAGCCCATATTCTCATCTGCATATATTTGCATTTCAGCCAAATCAATTTGCCACAGGTCAGCAAATCCTTTAATTATCGTTCTCCTCCTTTTGAAGTTACGCCTCGCGGGTTTGTGTAATTCATTAGCAATCGCCCTTTTGGTTGGACTTATTTTCATCTTCCACTTCGTAGATTTCCCGCTGCGATTACTTCGGCTTTCATTCATATACTAATAACCAATCTTCCAAACTCGCATATACATATGGCGCTCACACTTTGAAAAATCAACGTATGATACCTTCTTCACGCAATTCCTCTATTATCGACATTATTTCATTATCATGCCCTGTATGCCCAACCATTTTAGAACTCCACAATAATCGAAGACGTTCCACCAATTCTGCAGCATTATTCCAATAAACAAATTCTTTCCGTTTTCTATTCAGGACTTTTTTGCGCGGTATTGCCCCCACCACTCCTCATATAATGTGGACTATCTATGAGAGGTTTGATGATTTGCCGATATTTCTTTTTCGAGTTAGAGGATTCAGCATTCAAACCCCCTCTAATATCATAATTTTTATAAGCGGACCCTGTAGTCTTCAGAATGGCGGCATATATCTGCTTATCTCGATCGCTAATAGATCCCGGTGCTTGATTCATAAAAATCAAATCATATAGTTCAGAAGAAGCTGGAAATACCTTACTCCTTCTATTTTCACGCCATAATTCGATTTGATCGTTCAAGAAACGGATTTCCATATTACCCATCCTTAATTTGCCCGTTTTGGGATCGATACGAACACCATATACTGTATCATAATTAGATTTTCCAGTTTTCAAGTTATCCAAATGCTGCTGCACTCGATCTTGTAGAGTTGTTGTATCAATAGCGGTAGTATTTTCGCTAGAAATGTGTGAAGTTGATGATGTTGGCGGTGTTTCCATCATTGTCACATAATCGAGTTCGCTCTGCATCAATTGCGAATTTTTGCTGGAATTTCCAGATTCCAAATGTTTATCAAACATTTCTGTAGCATCTCCCACCGTTTTCCTACGCATCGGCGTAGAATGGTGCGTAGGCTGCGGTATTTTAAGGATAGGTGGTACTTTCAGACCCGATATTTGGGAGGGAGTTATCGCTACCGCAGCAGCTTCTGAGATAGCTTTCAATGGTTTCGTTAGCGGTTTGTATACCTTCTCAAGCATTATCTGATCGCTGAGGTGGGCGCTCTTCAAACTTTTGAATTTTTTTCTCACTGCATCAGTTGCTTCGACAAGTTTCTGCTTGAGACATATTTCATCCATTTTTTCACTGCTAGATGCGCTCATTTTGCCATCCAGCGATCGAATGATTGAACCACATCAGGGTATCACGGATATATGAAGCAATCAAACCCTTTTCTATAGCGCCCCTCGCAAATCTCACTATCCTTATCGATAACGAGAAAACCATATTTATCCGTCCAACTATGTGCGCACATATCCCGAAATTGATTGAATGTCACATCTGGGGATACATGATCGGAAAATATGTGATGAAGATTCATTTCGTCCTGTTTGAACATGATTATGAAATTCGCATTATCGCGAATTAGTTGTTTAGGCACTCTCGAATATGTTTGAGCAAGATAGAAACAATCGACATTCCTATGACGCCCCATCGAAAAATAAGATCTAATCACGTCCTGTTTCTCACATATAACATCATCGAATATAAATATACTCTCAGGTTTTGCATCGGCAGGCTCAACTATGTCTGCATTATTACTGTAAGTGTGATAACCCAACCCCTTTATCGGTTCCAATACTTTACGTAAATACTCATACTTGGGTTGATACAATGATTTTGAATAGAGGTATACGTTGGCGAATCGTAAGCCATTCTGATTGGTGAGCAGTGATATCATAACATTCGTCTTGCCACAATTCGACGGGCCAATAATCAAACTTCGAATTGTATTGGGAAATAGATCCCCATGCCTACGCTGCGGAATTGCACTATTTCCTAACCCAACTTTTTCATCAAAATTTTCCACACTGAATGTCTCATTTTGTCGAACAATCTGCATCATGCGACTGTCAAGTACTTTATAATGATCTGCGAGTGTCGCAAAGCTCATTTATATTATGAACGCCAAGCGATACACTTCAACAAAGAAAAAAAGTTGGCGTATTTGTCGTAAGGGGAAAACAGCAAATATAATGAAGGGAAAAAGGCGCTTTGGTATGGGGTGCGGCGGTAGTGTGCTGAAAAGGAAGAAGAAGCGGACCACATCCAAACGCATGAGAAAGATAGCTTTTGGATCGGGAATAGTGCACAAAGTTCGACATGCGCTACGCCAAATGGGGAACAGGGGAACGCTCACCAGAAACTTGGGTGAAACAACTCTGAAGGCCGTCGGTGCAGCTAAAAAATTCGTGAGAATGGCAGGAGGAAGGAGAAATATTCGAACACCCCGCATAATACCAATCCCCAAAGTTGGCGGCATTCTCCCACTAATCCCAATTTTTGCGGGATTATCAGCATTGGGTAGTTTGGCTGCAGGCAGTGCAAGCGTTGTTCGCGCTATCAATTCCGCCAAAGAGAGTAAGGAAAAACTCGCTGAGGCGAACCGCCACAACACACATATGGAGGCTATTGCTCTAGGTAAAATGGGCAAAGGGGTCTATCTGAAACCATACCGCAAAGGGTTGGGTATCTATTTGAAGTCCCAAACTCCAAAAAACTAGATGGCCTACCTCGAAGGGCTTTAACAGATGTGGACCTATCACGACATATAAAAAAGATAGGAATACCAAACTTTCGAGGTATATATATGAGGGATAATTTACCCTCATCCGGCCCATACCGTACAGAATCCGCCATATTGAATTTAGATAGCGAACAAGGTGATGGCACACATTGGGTTGCATATAAAAAAAGCGGTAAAGTAGTCGAGTATTATGATAGCTATGGCGATTTACCCCCACCAAAAGAGTTGGTGAAATATCTGAATAGAGGCCCGCAGGCGCTTAGAGCTACCAAAATAGTATATAATTATGAGCGCCAACAAGAATACAACACAGTCTGGTGCGGGCATTTGTGCTTGAAATTTCTCTCGAAGAAGAACACAAGCGAAAAGTAGCTCATCATGGATCGAGAAAGCATCAAAGAAATGGCCCATGCATTGTTAGCTTACTCTAAATCACGCTCTCTCTTGAAAATGACTGAGAAAGAACTCGCCGACCTACCAAAGGAAGTACTGATCGGATTGGCCTCCCAAGAAATAGCTCTAGTATGGGATAAGCTACCGCAACGATTGAAAGACGATCCAGAGGTGTCGAAATATCAATTTTGTGAGGATCAACATGGTAACGATCAGAAAAGCAATAATCAACCAGGCGGTGGTGATGTCAACGATGGACCAATACCTCGAAAAGTGTTTTGCTGCTTTTGTCGGATGAAAATGTAGATGTGGCAATATGTAATAAAATTTTTTTATATATTAATGATTATCAATGCGAAAATAAAAACATTCTTCAATGTCTCGCATAGCGATCAAGTTGCAGCTGTTGAATGTTCATTGAGGTTCGTTATCCATTTTCGCCGTTTTCATTACACACCACCAACATTATGTCGCAAACATTCATCATATCGGGTGGCCATAGCGTTTTGAGCGCTGATTTTTACCCACCAATTGAACTAGATGTGAGAAGAACTTATGGTTTGGGATAACATGGCTTTTATTCTTACAATTCCATAGCCAATATTGATGAGACAAATTACGCTTTGGGTTATTGGGATGAGAAAGAAGGTCGCATCTCTGAGAACTTGAAAATGATTCATATACCACCGGGCGCCTATGAAATGAGTTATACAAGAAGCTATAGCATCTTCGAACCCCTCCTCTGATAGTAAAAAAAGTAAAAATAATATTGAATTTTATCTTCGCGCTAATAATAACACTCTAATGTGTGAAATGAAATCTTCATATGGAATTATGTTGTCAGTTGAGAATTCCATAGCCGAAGTGTTGGGTTTCGAGCAAAAATTCTACCCATCCAACTTTCTACATAAATCCACCAAGCCGGTGAAAATTATTAAAGTTCGCCTAATACGCATCGATTGCAATATCACGAGCGGGGCGTACCTGAATGGGGAAGAGGTTCACACGTTGTATGAATTCGACATCAATGTGGATCCTGGATATAAGCTGTCGAAGGAACCGAAAAACATTATATATCTACCAATCAGCCCGACCGGACGTCAGTCTATCGATAACATTACACTGAGAATTTTGGATGATGAAAATTGTTTGGTCGATTTCCGAGGAGAGAAGATTATTGTGAAGCTTGAACTGAAACAACTAAGTTGATCTCGAAAAATAGCAGAGAAAAGATGGGGTTCTGCTTCGGTAACCAATCAAAGCGCATATCCATTCCCACACCCCATAATGACCGCAGAAATAATAAAAAGAAGTGTAAACGCGGTCGCGGATTCATTCGCAATCGACGTCTCAATCAGACAAGGCGGCATCATAACCTATCTGAGAGCGATATTGATTTCTTGAAATCTATCGGACTGAAAGTGCTACAGAAAAAATAGAGATGGTTTCCACAACTTCTACTAGCCTCCAATTGGAAGTGTTTGATGAACCAATCTTCGATCATTCCTTAATCAGCCTGCATGAACACACATACAAACCATATGGTTCACCATCATTCAAGAACTCTGACGAAATAAGAATAGCTGTCAACTTTCAAGATTTGATATTAGATATCGCAGAGAGCTACATCTACATCGAAGGAAAATTCATACCAGATGATTTCACAGCAGATTGCTATTTATCCAATGATGCTTTAGCATTCCTCTTCGACGAAATTCGCTATGAGATGGGTGGCGAACAAGTGTGTATGATTCGAAAACCAGGCATCACTACAGCTATGAAATGTATGATCTCCTATGGGGAATCGAATAAAAAATTTCTAGAGACCCTCGGTTGGGGAATTGATGATGATAATCAACCGATCCTAGACAAAATCAATCACGTATTCAGCGGAAAATTACCACTCAAATACTTGATGGGATTCGCTGAGGACTATAATAAGGGTGTCTTGAATATAAAACAAGAGTTGATACTAATCATTGCTCGCTCATTCAAAAACTCCTACATGGGAGTAGTTAATGCGAAAATAGAAATTGATAAGATTGAATGGAGAATAAGGCATATCATGCCGTCAGATAAACAAAAACTCAAACTATTGAATCGCATCAATAAAAGTTCCACTGCGAAGATAAAAATAGCATATAGGATGTGGGATTTGTATGAGTTACCAACTATCTGTGAAACATCTTCAGACATTTGGGCTGTCAAAACTACCAACAGCCTCGAGCGACCGCGATACATTATCATAGGATTCCAGAAATCTACTAATACGGATGATGTATCTCAAGATGCCACCCAATTCATTAATGCTGACATTAATAATATTCGAGCGTATTTGAATTCAGAAGTATACCCTTACGAGCGGTGGAATTTAGAATTCGATAGGAAGTTGGATGCTATAGCCTATTATGCTTACGAAAATTTCCAAAAGAGTTACTACGGTAAAGATATGAGTGAGCCGATGATGGGTATAGAAGAATTCAGGAAGAACCCATTATTTATCATCGATTGCAGCCATCAAGCTGACGCCATGAAATCCTCAACAGTAGATATCAAATTGGAATTTGAGACTCGCAAATCAAAATTTCCAGCCAATACAAGAGTGTATGCGCTCATTCTACATGACGCAGTCATGACATATAGCGCTCTAGATGGCTCCATACAGATGGGTGTGTGAACGAAGAATTATGAAGCTATGATCAGATGAATCACTACCACCATAGTTTAAGATATATATTTGTAGCAGATTTTTTTTCGGATAATAAAAGATGTAAAATGTCGAATAATGTTTTATTTTTCCTATTATGTACAATGATTGAAATAGTGAGTCTAAAGACTATAAGAGTATACTAGACACCCCCTTGTACCCCGCCACCATCTTGTTCTTCCCCAACTTCTTCTTCCCCTTCTTCGCCTTCTTCGCCTTCTTCACCTTCTCCACCTTCTTCTTCTTCTGAAGCTTCCCTCAAACCGTATTTTTCGATGATGATAGTTGGTAGGAATTCAACTAAATCATGAAGGAAGCATTCCAAACCCTCCTTCACCATTTCTTCAAGAAACTGCTCCAAAGTTATACTCCCGTGTTCTAGGCGACTGCATAGAAAATGACCGATTTTATATCGATCAGCATCCGCTAAAATCTCTCGGGCTCGTTCTTGATTGAAACATGCGCTCATATCATAGTTGGCTGCATGGAGTGAATCACGCTCCAAATCGATGAGTTCACATTTAAGTCTGCTGACTGCTGATTCGATGTCTTCAGCAGCTGGCCAAAACTGGCTAGAATAGTGCATCCACATATCCTTAGAAGTTGAGTACTGGAGTCTACAAATAAATAAACAAAAAAAGAGTTCAGGAGATAATTCGACAAATACGTTTCATATTACATAGCTCATACCCTCAGCTTAAAAAAAACTACTCACCATAAATGGTAAAGGCGACGACGAGGGTGGCGAGAATGTAAGAACTACTATATACATATAATCTTTAAACTCCCTTTCACTAATACTAAACTAATCATAAAAATAATTCAATTAATTACTGAGGCGAAGTCTCGCTAAGGGGTATTTCTTTTATGCCGAACCTCATAAGCGTTCGCGTTTTCGCGCCAGCATATGATGGTTCACTCTGCCCCAGGTATGCTATTGTATAAGGCCCGCGGGAGTTGATCAAATGGAGATCGCTTTCTTCAATCACATCTGAAACTCTTTTGGGCAACCAACTTTTCACAGTTTCCCCACTTTCTTCATCTAATAATATAACGGTGGCAGATCTACCAAATCTAGTTTCAAATATTGTCATTTTCTTGATCAGATAAGGCTTATTCAAGACCAGCGATGATATCAGCACTTGCTTGGTGAATTCATACCCTTCAGCGATTTGATTATTGATCGCGATCAAATCAATTTTAGGCGAACCCATCTCTAGATTAAACACGTGAAAGAGAGTACAAAAGAAAATATAGAATATAGGAATTTACTTACATAAAAATAACACTCGTTATCACGCAAGGATACACGCACGCTTTACTAGTCAATATTTATTTCTATTGATTGCTAGTTATGCTGCTGCTACTGCTTGTGACAACTATAGCACTGAATCGCCAATTTATAGGAACTCCCCCACTCTCACCAACGCGATCTTGAACTCTCGTGGGGGAATGGCGCATGCGCACGCAGCAGCAGTGTTCAAGGTCGCACCCCCTCCCATTTCAGGGGTGTGGAAACACAAGGTCACGCTCACAGAAAAAAGAAAGCCCTCCTCAAGGACGCGCTCTTCTCAAGGCCACACCAACTCCCAAGGGCACCCTCCTCTCAAGGTCGCCAACTCGAGGTCACTCCTCCCAAGATCGCATCAAGGTCATTCACCCCAAGGTCACTCCTCTCAAGGTCACTCATCCCAAGGTCATTCACCCCAAGGTCACTCCTCCCAAGGTCATTGACCCCCCAAGGTCATTGACCCCCAAGGCCACGTGGGGGTGAGTGACCTTGGGAGGAGGTCTAGAATCGGCGAAAAACATCTACTCAGAATCCTGAAATGGCCAATATGACACCACTAGAACCGTTCAACTGTGATGGTGAAATTGGGTTCGTTGGAATTAAATGGGAAAAATGGAAGAGAGGCCTAGAAGTTTACTTAGAAGCCGCCAAAATCCAAAACTCTTCACAGAAGAGAGCTACCCTATTGCACACTGGAGGTTTAGGCTTGCAAGACAGTTACAGCAATTCAATGAAAGAGAAAGTCGTCCTGAAGAAATAAATGAAATTTCAAAAAAGCGAAAACCAAATGAAAAACAGGAAGAAAGATACCTTCGAACAGAAGTCAAAGCTTGCTACTGTTGTGGATCAACCAAACATTTGGCTTCAAATTGTCCAGAAATAAACTCCATTTGCAGCAAGTGTGGTTTCGCTGGGCACATTCATCAACAATGCAAAACTAGAGCGAGAAAGAGGAAATCATCCTGGAAGACAATACAAAAACATCATCAGACGGATAAGAAATCAAGATACTCAAGACCGAAGCGTGATGATAAAGATGATGATCGAGTGGACTATGTATTTCACGTCGATCGTGATTATGATCTGGTGTGCTCTATAGGTGGAATTCCTGTTGAAATGGTAGTTGATTCAGGTAGTACTTGTAATATATTGTGCGACAAAACGTGGGAACAACTAAAGACTTCAAAAGTGAAGGTATTCAACCAAATCAAGAATCCTGAAAAAGTGTTCATGGCATACGCTAGCAAAATGCCATTAGACATTATAGGTTGTTTCGACGCCGAAATCAAAATAAATGGTAAAACTATAAGCACTACATTCTATGTGGTGAAAAATGGCTCAAAAAATCTACTGGGTAGGAACACTGCGAAGTCTTTAGGGGTACTACGTATTGGAACAGATTTTCATATCAATCACGTATCCAATTTTCCTAAATTCAAAAATGTGTTGGTGAACATACCCATCGATGAAAATGTGAAACCAATCGTTCAACCATATCGAAGAATCCCAATTCCACTTGAAAGCAAAGTAAACAATAAAATTGAGGAACTTGTGGATTCCGATATAATTGAACCGGTGGATATGCCGTCCAAATGAGTTTCACCCATGGTTCCAGTATTGAAACCTAATGGGGAAATAAGGATCTGTATTGATATGAGAAGGGCAAATGAAGCAATTATAAGAGAAAATCATCCGTTACCGACCATGGACCAACTTTCAACACAATTTCGAAAAGCTAATTTATTCTCTAGACTGGATATTAGAAATGCTTTTCACCAAATTGAAGAATTCACGATATATCACAACTTTCATTTCTAGAAAAGGGCATGAAGCCATTGGACAAATATATGTCAGTTATCAAATATTTTCGAACACCAAATTCAATAGAGGAACTACAAAGTTTCTTTGGGTTGGTCAACTATATTGGTAAGTGGATTCCTAATCTAGCCACCATAACCGAACCACTAAGACAGTTGTAACGGCTCAAATTGGGTAAACACGGAAAAATTGGAAAACATTGGCTAATAAACTAAAATGAAACATTTCTTAAATTGAAAGAATCTTTGAGCAGCATCGAAACCCTAGGCTACTACGACCCTCAAGAGAGAACACGGGTCATAGCAGACGCCAGCCCTGTAGCGCTTGGAGCAGTTTTAATACAGTACGACTCGGAAGGTCCACGAGTAATAGCGTATGGAAATAAAAGTCTGTCAGACTGCGAAAAGCGATATTGCCAGACAGAAAAAGAAGCTTTAGCTCTTGTCTGGGCGATGGAACATTTTCACATTTATTTATATGGCAAAGTGGGATTTGAACTAGTTACTGATCATAAGCCACTGGAAGTAACCTTTGGCCCCAAGTCGATACCATGTGCCAGAATAGAAAGATGGGTACTGCGATTGCAGTCCTATAATTTTAAAGTTGTCTATCGCCCAGGCAAGACTATAGCAGACCCTATATCAAGACTTTGTGTCAGTAATATCAAATGCGCCACTTTCGACGGGGAAGAACACATCCGACAGATCGTCGAACATTCGCGACCCGTAGCTGTTTCATTATCAGACATTATGAAACATTCAAAAACTGACTTGGAAATATTGAAAGTGAAAAATGGCTGTCGCACAACGAGAAGGACGACTCTATAAACAAATTTCAAGCATTTGAAACGGAGTTATGTTTTTATGAAGACTTCCTTCTGAGAAGTAATAAAATTGTGATTCCAACAACCCTCAGACAGAACGTATTACAAGCAGCCCATGAAGGTCATCCGGGTATCGTAGCGATGAAAAATAGGCTACGTACTTAAGTATGGTGGCTCAAAATAGAATCAGACGCGGAAAATTGGTGCGAAGCTGCAAAGGTCACAGCACCAAATCCGCCGCATCCAATGAAACGACGTCAGTTACCAACCGAAGCCTGGATAGATGTAGCGATGGATTTTTTAGGTCCCTTACCAAGTGGGCATCATCTCTTGGTTGTAATCGACTATTTCAGTCGATGTAAAGAGAAAAAAAATTATGACAACAACGACTGCCAGTAACACCATAAAAGCACTCCAAGAAATATTTTCACGTTTGGGATACCCAGCATCTATTACAGCTGACAACGGTAAACAGTTCAGTGGTACGGAAATGGAGGATTTTTGTAAGGAATCGGGCATTAAGTTGTTCAACACTATCCCCTATTGGCCTCAGCAGAATGGAGAAGTTGAGCGTCAAAATAGGGACATTGTGAAGCGACTTAACAACAGCCGGTCAATTGAAACCGATTGTAAACAAGATTTACTGAACTATATCATGATGTACAATGCTACGCCACATTCCACAACCGGTAAAACACCTGCCGAATTATTTTTTCGTAGACAGTTTCGGGATAAAATCCCAACAGTAAGGGATTTAGAGAACAAAATAACTGATAAGGAATTCAGAGATTATGACATGCAGAAGAAATCGAGTGGAAAGGAATATAGCGATAGAAAAGAAAGAGCACATCAAAGCTCTTCAGATTTAGGCGATAAAGTTTACATAAAGAATATGATCAAACAAAATAAATTAACATCGAATTTCAACCCCATACCACACACGGTGATCGGAAAAAACGGCGGTGATGTAGAGGTAGAGAATGATGAAACTGGACAGCAATATCGCCGAAACGTGGTTCATTTGGAAAAAATGGAAGGAGAATGGAAAGTAGTAAATAAACCAAATGAATTAGAAACGTTTTCTGAAGATAGATCTAATGATACAATTCCATGAATTATGTCTGAGAAATTCATAATTTAGTATTAGTATATATGTATGATTTAGGCTATTTATATATGTTCAAATTTAGTTATTATATTATATTATATTATATTATATTATATTATATTATATTATATTATATTATATTATATTATATTATATTATATTATATTATATTATATTATATTATATTATATTATATTATATTATATTATATTATATTATATTATATTATATTATATTATATTATATTATATTATATTATATTATATTATATTATATTATATTATATTATATTATATTATATTATATTATATTATATTATATTATATTATATTATATTATATTATATTATATTATATTATATTATATTATATTATATTATATTATATTATATTATATTATATTATATTATATTATATTATATTATATTATATTATATTATATTATATTATATTATATTATATTATATTATATTATATTATATTATATTATATTATATTATATTATATTATATTATATTATATTATATTATATTATATTATATTATATTATATTATATTATATTATATTATATTATATTATATTATATTATATTATATTATATTATATTATATTATATTATATTATATTATATTATATTATATTATATTATATTATATTATATTATATTATATTATATTATATTATATTATATTATATTATATTATATTATATTATATTATATTATATTATATTATATTATTTTATATTATTATACTTTATAAAAAAAGGGAGAGATGTAGTGTATTGGATTATATAATGAATAAAGATATTCGCATTCACTGAGTCACGTTGAAGATAGCATTGATGAATGTGGCAGTTGATATCAGACCGTGACAAAGTGAGGGTGGACAAATAGGAAATAGTTGTTTCATTTTACCCTTTACATCGAATGTAGGAATGACACAATAAATAGACACCACAGGTATTTCAGGTGAATCATCATCCAATCATCAATATCAGAAAACATTTTTCAAATAATTTCAATAGAATGGTTTAACTGATCCTTACCAAAATTTAGTGAAGATGCTGTAGAATTTGTTTTTTATTTTACAATTCATATAGTTTTAGTTGTAATGAGCTGTATTCTAGGTGCACCACGAATTTACACTGAATAATTTGATATTATGTGTACTAGAGATCAAATAGAATATAGATAATAAAACCAAAGCTCATTACATATTTTTATATATGTTATCTGGAATGAAGCTGGTCAACATAATCTGTGAATTTACTGCATATAAAAACTTCCAATGACTTTGAACATTCGAACATATTTCTTGCAGCAATGAAGAAATTTGTTGAAGCTGGCTCTTTAGGGTGACCCAACAGTCAGTGTTTGCTCCATGAATCGATATAATATGCTGATATAAATAGAAAAAAGTATTTTCATAAGAGTTATTATATACGGCACCTGAAAGACTGTTTTTATGTTAATCTGGCGTAATTTGAGGAATATATATGAATAACACTTAATCGTTAACCCTTTTTCTTCCCTACAAGATAGCGTTTTCTGATTTGAAATCCGACGTTTCATCTTCCAGAAACCTGGATTTTTTATTTCATCTTTTCTTATCTTCGGATTGTCCAAAAACAATAAGCTAACACAAAATTTGATTTTAAAATTTTTCAATGACAAATTAACTCCTGTATAAAATGTGTCATTCAAAGATAACTTTTTTGTCAGTTTGACAGCGATAAAAAAGGTGCATCGTTTTTTATCACCGATAAAAATGCCTGTTCCCCTTGAGCGTCTACATCTAGTAGGTATGCTTACGTTGCTTCAATGTCTGCCCTGTCAGTTATTTAGTTTTTTTTTGCGAGGGATTTGGCATTGGGAGACCCGTTTGCCAAGTTATTTAGGTATTGTTGATAATTGTAATTGATACTGAAACATTACAACATGAGTCGTTTTGGGGAAGTTTCGACTCAACAAATAACAAAAAATATGGAAAAAGCAATCCCGCAATCCACAAAAAATACTAAAGCGTCAATATGGAGACAATTTATGGAGTTTTGTCGCGTACGAAATTACGAACTGTCGAAAATAACTCCGTTACAAAAAGTTGCTGATATATCGAAGGATTGGGCCTATAATATGAAAAAAAGGAATGGAGAAGATTATAAAGAATATGCACATAAATCAATTTGGAATTCAACTGTGAAGATGATTCAAGAAAAATATTTCAATGAATACAATATTAAATTTGATCCTTTTGCCGACATATTTTTTAAAGAAGCTCGTAATGCGAGAAATGGTAAACGGAAAGAATTACAAGTTATTCCAGAGAAAAAAAAAGTAAGTTCTGTAGCATTGAACAATAAAGATAATTATTGTTGTTGTTCATTCATATATTCGGTCGTTAATTTATCTTGCCAAAAAACACTCGAGCTTTTCTTTTAAGGATAAATTTCTTTTCAACTCAAAAATTTTACATCAGTAATTTAGCTCGAAAAACTGACATTTGACAAAATCACTCGACCTTCGGTCTCGCGATTTTTTCATGTCAGTTTTTCTCGTAAAATTACTGATTGGCAAATTTATTTCGTTACAAGAAGAAATTTATCCGATAAAAAAAGCTCTTGTATTTTTTCTGTTGACAAAAATTGACAGTTTCATTTTTTTAAATTCAATCCGAAACTATTTTTGAAGCATTATTATTCATCAATATTATATAACTAAGGAACTCTAATCAGCACCTTGACACTGGCAAGATAACAATGAAAACCCTCAACCCTCCACTGCCTAATTATCACGGAGCTGAACTTCTGGCCAGAAAATATCTATAATACTCAGTCAATTGATATAAACTATGCCTAAATTGAAAAAATAACAAAATGTAATTCTGAAGTATATGCTCGAATTATCCCCCTTGCACCTATACAGGCATATTCTTTCATGCGTCTTCGCAGGTTGCTCGTAATCTTGCGCTGAATCATTCTTCCTCTAGCTCGTAGTGTTGTTATTTCAAACATTAAATTTTGACGTAAGATTTTTATGGCCCGTGAAATATCTTCGAATAAACGGTTTGTTTCTGAAGGTAGCCATCACAGACTAGCGTACATGTTCGTTGTGCATATTTGTCATACAGGTATGGAAATGGTTATTAGCCAAATACCTTCGTTAGTTTGCAAGTGCATGACGAGCAGTGATGAGGAATATATTTTGTTAGCAGCGGCGTACGCCGTGTTAGATGTTGGATATGTTATCATTATTAAGATTATCAAGATGAATTACCCTGTATTCGAGTACGTCTATAGCCTTTAGAATTATTAGGTAACTAAATCGGATAATCATGAATAATATTGTCAATCGTACACAGATATAATATATTCGGAGAGGAGCAGTTATACGAAAGAGGTTGAATAGATACCATCAAGAGCGATATACGTGTTATATTGTTAAGACTCTAACAAAAGAAATAAAATAGTTCCACAACGACGACTTTGAACAAAATAGATGAAAGAGTGACTTTTGAAACGCTCGGAATATACCCATATAAATCTCCTGGAAAAATTACGCTTGGAACCTGAGGACGGATGAAGAAAGTTATAAAACGCTATAAGCATCATTATAAACTACTTCAATTGCAGAAGAGGAAACTATTCTGAGGGCTGCTAAATCACCACATGAGAGATTAATAGCCTCACTTCGCTATTCAGCCACTGGAAGCTCAACTGGAAAGGAGCTGCATTTTTTTATTACTATTTTTGTAATCATAGTTTCTAATTTTCCGTATAAACAAGGATAACTTATGTATAGTTCAATGAAATCTGCAATGAAGGCTTCCAAAAACTGTCTCAAATCAGACATTGTGAAAATGATATTTGACAATAACCTCATTACGAGATACACTGATGTAATAAAAATGTATGAGGATGAAGCTTGATGCATCAGGGGATTGCTGGCAATGAGAAAGCTGACGAACTTGCAAGAAGAGGGTCAGATAATGAACCAGAACCAGGACAGATTCTAGGAGTACCCAAGCGTGCAGCACGAGCGTCTGTAACAGACTGGATTCGGGAAAAACATAAGAACTACTGAAAAAACATTCCAGGAAATATACATGGGAAACAATACATCAAGGAACCATGCCACAGACGAACTGCAGATCTGCTAAACATGAACAGAGAGCAGATTAAAACTGTTATAAGACTCATGACCGGCCACGCCCCAGTCAAGGAGCACCTTACCAGAATGGGACTGTATAATGGTGACCCAAATTGCAGGCTATGCGGAAAGGAACCAGAAACAGTATCACATATACTATGCAAATGCGAGGCATTGGATCGCAGAAGGCAGACAATTTTTGGGCAACCAGTTGGCGAACCAGAAATATACAACTCACATCCAGTGAAGGACTTGTACAAACTTGTACAAGGCACTGAGATAATAAAGTGGGTACAATGATGATAAATAGGCAAGATACCATGGGCCATTAGGCCTAAGTGTCATCGGAGACTTCGGTCAGACGAGCCTACGAAGGGGGTGGAGTTTTTAGTGGGTAGACCTGGCTGAGATCGGGGAGTCCCACACTATCATATGGGGAATTGGACCCATATGATGTCCATAAAGGAAAAAAAAAAATGATGCAAGTCCGTCCACACACCGAAGTCTTGTATACAAGCTATAGTATGTACAAGATTATGCTTGCACATTGATGTATTCCGGTCTATTCGGAATACTTGGTTGACGCACAAGTTTGTGATTTTCTCGTGATTTTTCGACTACACACTGGCATACATCAACGCACATACATGTTTGACAAACAAGTACTACGCACAAGTACGCTAGTCTAGTCCCTAATCAGGACTCCTAGCATGTTTCCAATCCACTCTCATTTTTTCTGAATTGGAAAACACCATTTTTGATTCCGCAAATTTTTCGAAACGTTGAACTGTCATACTTTGACGAATGGTTGTGACTTTTCATGTTTAAAATCAAGGCATCCTTTTTAAAAATAGAGAAACTGTAATTTTTTTGTCATAGTAACTAACAGTAGCTCATAGTTTCTGGACTATCCAAAGTTAACAAAAAATTGAATACAAAATCTAGGTCCGTATTTGAAAAAAATAAGTTGATGATATATGGTTTCATGTAGGGAAGAGAAAGTGGCCATAATGAAGTGTTATCCTTATCGATAGATTTCTTCAAATGACGCCAGAAAAAAATATAAACTGTTTTATGAAATTTCGATTTTTTTCGGATATCTCCGAAAGTATTCGGGATTTTCCAAGTTTCAGAACGGCATTTTGTTGGGCATCAAATTACGCAACTTTGCCATAATTCAACCGACCCTGTTTTTACGAGATCCCAATGATGAGGAATTCCTGCCACCCTGTACACTTTTATAGATCCATATATAATGCAATGTATAAAACCTATCTAACTGTCTCACACATCTTTAACTCTGTACTATATACCTCTGTGACTTCTTTTCGAAATCTCCCTTCCTCCTTAACTGTGGCAACGTTTTTGTACCAGATGTACACCAAGTGAAATCCTACTTCAATAAGTCGGGATGAACCCATAAGGTGATCATATAATAAATGCAGCAACTTAATGATAGTCTGCGCGAATGTGAATATTCCATATCCAAAATATTTATATTCAAATTGCTACACATTCTAGGTGGAAGATGGTCTCATCGCCCGGTGAAATACCACCATATTGACTTTGTGTGCTGTGATACTTTCCGGTCCCCTTCTTTCCCTCTCCTTTTTCCCAATTCCTTCCTTATTTTCAGGCGCATTTTGAGAGTAATGATGATGAAGTCTCCTAGAGTGAAACACTACATCCGGAAGCAAAATACCTCTACATTCATATGTTTTACAATATGGCGGAGAGTGATGTAGTGTCGTTAACCGCGGAGTTAAATAAACTGAAGAAATCCGAAATAATTGAGTTGATAACGGGATACAGACTACCATTGACAATACAAAGCCAAATATTAACGAAATTTGCGAAAAAAACTTAGTGAACAGTTCCGAATCCCAAGTGAAATCGTTCTCAGTGAAAAATTAAAAGTGGAAGTTTCCTCGCTACAATCTGAACTGTCCACGCTTCAAAAGCTTCTGCACCATCTCGAAAAAAGAACAGTAGAGCAGGAAGATTTGATATTTGTCTTGAAACAAATCAACAATTTTGACAAATCTAGGAAGTCAATGCCATCTACAATTTCAAGTTCGAATCAAACTAAGACGAACACTACGAATCCAAATGCAAGTGATGAAAAAGTATCCTATGCACAAAAACTCATGCCACAAACGAACGATACAAAAAAGGTAAAAACCAACAATGGTTTTATACTGATTCAATAAAAAATGGTACATGTACCCAGAGGCAAATTATCAATAGCGAACAAATGAACTCAGCTGTTGAAAGTTCAATGACCCCCAATGAAAACACTCAAAACATAAACAAACCAAAAATGATAACTAACCAAGAAGTTGGGGCTGCGATTCTTGAAGTACAGTCACGAAATTTACTAAATAACATTCAACATCATGCGGAGAGAAACTCGCAGCCATAAAACGAGGACGGCTGGGAGACGGCAAGAACGAGAAGGCCTAGACGCTTTGTTGTCGGAAAAAACGAAAACGTTACTGAAGTCCAAGGAGTTCCCGCTTAGGCCTTCAACAGAACCCGAGGATCTCAGGAAGATGCTACTAAAACACTTTCCAGAAGTAACCTGTGAAAGTCACACTTCTAAACAGCCAACAGTATAATATGCGTCAATGAAGGTCAATAATAAGCATAAGCACTTCCGAGAAGCGTGGCGCAGGGAAATTTGTCCCAACGGAGCTCTAGTCTCGCGTTTTTTATGGAAAAGGAGGAACCTGTCGCAGGCACAGGAGGCAGTTCCGTAGCTGACTTACATTGTAGTACCTCAAAATTGAAAATCCCTGCAAATAGTACGTAACATTTATTATCAAAATGTCAGAGGACTGAGAACAAAAACTTTTTATGAAAATCTGCTTTCAGGAGATTACGATATAATTGGTTTAACAGAAACCTGGCTCTGTGAAGGTATTTATACTGCAGAACTATTTGACGAGCGATATGCTGTTGTGCGAAAAGACAGAAATACAGCTGTACGTGGCGGAGGAGTCATAGTGGCATTCAACAAAAAAATGTCATACGAAATTGTAGATACCAAAGATTGCGATCTTGAATGTGTTATTGTGAAGTTAAAATATAAGAAAAATACTTATTATGTGTCTGTGGTATATTTTCCACCTAATTCTAAGCTAGATATGTACATTAATTATTTCGAGTTTCTAAATTTCAACAATTTAGTGCAATATAATGATATAAAAAATTTTAGGGACAGGTGTCTGGATCTACTCATATCCAACTATAATCTGAGGGCCAAAGACCCGCTAGTAGCTGAAGACCCTTACCATCCGGCAATTGAATTTCATATACCACTGAAAAACTCACTTGAAACCAGAGATACAATAAAAAAGCATTATTCATACGATTACCAAAAAGGCAACTTCATCCTGTTATATCAGTTAATAAAAAATCACAATTGGACTGATATTTTCAAATGTGAGAATGTTGACGACTGCCTCGATCTGTTTTATATAAAAATTTACTCGATGTTGGATCAAGCCATACCAAAGTTTGTAGTAACATAAACTCTACGCAAACCCAAATATCGATGCTGGTACTCCCCTGACTTGGTTCGCAAAATAATAAAAAAGAATTATTCACACAAATTGATACAAAAAAATAAGGCTGACCCTACGCAATAAACTTGTACAGTACACTTAGACAAATTACAAAACATCAAATCAAAAATGAATACAGGTTGCACAAACAAAATATAGAAGCAAATATTAATCTAGACCCCAATTCCTTTTGGCAATTTATACGCTCCAAGTCCAGACCAAGTGGACTACCCGGAGAAATGCAGTAGAATGGCTCAGTCTACAGTACCCCTAGTGATATTGCAAATGCTTTTGCTCAGTTCTTTCACTCTGTTTTCCAGGTCTCAGAAAATCATAGCAGTTTCGAGGCAGCATCTGATGCATCTCACTATAATCTACCTCTAGTAACTGAGTCTGATGTTCTCAGAAGCATAAAAAATCTGAAACCTGAAAAGTCAACAGGTACAGATAATATTCCGGCCTACTTTTACAAAGGTCTAGCTGAATTTTTAGCCTTTAGTACATCTTTTTAATTTATCAATATCAAGCATGCAATTTCCCAATGCATTAAAAACAGCTCTGGTTACACCCATCTTTAAAAAAAAAACGGCAATGTAAATGAAATAAACAACTATAGAGCAATAAGCTTAATTAACGTATTAGCAAAGATTTTTGAGCAAATTATATGTACTAATCTAACAGGAGCACTAAACCCAAAGATCTCTAGATTTCAGCATGGTTTTGTAGCTGGTAAATCCACGGTCTCAAATCTTTGTGTAATATCTGAACATGCCTCTGAAGAAATAAAAAGTAAAAAACAGCTTGATGTTATATACACAGACTGTGAGAAAGCCTTTGACAAGGTTGATCATGGGTTACTCCTAGATCGACTGGTTGATATGGGAATATCACACACTACATTTATATTTCTTAAATCATATATGTTAGATTGGGCTCTCATGGTGAATATAGGGAAAAATACTTCAAGCACGTATACAGCTACCTCAGGAGTACCGCAAGGTAGTACCATAGGTCCACTTTTATTAACTTTATTCATCAACCCCCTTCCCGATTGCCTTTCTGAATCATTTGGACTGCTCTTTGCTGACGATTTTAAATTATTCAAATTAATATCTTCTCCACAGGATTGCCTTTTACTACAGACAGATATAAATAATATTAGAGGTTGGTTCAAGGATAACAAAATGTCAATAAACATAAAAAATGCTCCGTTATGACTTTCTCGCGGAAAACTAACATCATCAAATATAACTATAACATCGATGAAGTGGAACTGGAGGAAAAGAGTGAAATCAAAGATCTAGGAGTAATTTTTCAGAGAGATATGAAGTCCAATTCGCATTATACCAAGATGGTCAATAGGGCATTTAAATCTTTGGGTTTCATCATCAGAAATAGTAAATCCTTTGAACTGGAAACAATTATCAAGCTTTATCATGCTCTAGTGAGACCACATCTGGAGTATGCAGCACATATTTGGATGCCTTCAGCCCACACTCATGTAGACCGCATTGAGAAAGTGCAGAAGAGGTTCTTAAGATACCTTTATGTCAGGCGAAACAATACATATCCATATTTGGTCTCATACAAGTGCATGCTAGATAGCTTTGAATTCAGGAGTCTATTGGAAAGAAGAAATAAACAGGCCTTATTATTTGTATACTATCTGTTAAATTATATAAAATACAAAGACTGTGATTTAATTAAGTTTATATACATAAATGTCCCTAAAGTCAATCTAAGAACTATGAACTATGATATTTTCGAAATAATAATAATAATAATAATAATAATAATAATAATAATAATAATAATAATAATAATAATAATAATAATAATAATAATAATAATAATAATAATAATAATAATAATAATAATAATAATAATAATAATAATAATAATAATAATAATAATAATAATAATAATAATAATAATAATAATAATAATAATAATAATAATAATAATAATAATAATAATAATAATAATAATAATAATAATAATAATAATAATAATAATAATAATAATAATAATAATAATAATAATAATAATAATAATAATAATAATAATAATAATAATAATAATAATAATAATAATAATAATAATAATAATAATAATAATAATAATAATAATAATAATAATAATAATAATAATAATAATAATAATAATAATAATAATAATAATAATAATAATAATAATAATAATAATAATAATAATAATAATAATAATAATAATAATAATAATAATAATAATAATAATAATAATAATAATAATAATAATAATAATAATAATAATAATAATAATAATAATAATAATAATAATAATAATAATAATAATAATAATAATAATAATAATAATAATAATAATAATAATAATAATAATAATAATAATAATAATAATAATAATAATAATAATAATAATAATAATAATAATAATAATAATAATAATAATAATAATAATAATAATAATAATAATAATAATAATAATAATAATAATAATAATAATAATAATAATAATAATAATAATAATAATAATAATAATAATAATAATAATAATAATAATAATAATAATAATAATAATAATAATAATAATAATAATAATAATAATAATAATAATAATAATAATAATAATAATGTTTATTCAAACAAAATTGTAAATGACAACATCAATATAATAATACATGGAAATAAACACTAAAATTACCCAATGGAACCATATAGGTTGTGATGGGTGTGACATATTGTATACCCACCATCCACATACTTGTGTATATGAATGGACGTATTTACATATATCACATCAGGTTGAATTCTTATAATATATTGATAAAGTATTAGTAGACGATCTGTAAAAAAGTAAATAAAAAAAAAATATTGATGAAACATAGTGGTAAAAATTTGACAGGAAAGATACAAGTAACATAATTCATACAAATGAATCACATCTAACTTCAAACAATTTATTAAAAGTTTCTATTGCAGTGTTAAGAATGAATTGTTTGAATATCTTTCTCAAAAGAATAATAGATTGTATGGTATGCAAATATAATTTATAGGTTTCAGGTAGAAAATTGAATATTTTGCATGCTTGAAAAGAAAAACAACGCTGGCCAATTGATTTCTTAGCAAGGTTTATTTGGACATTATTTCTTATTCTATTCCTTGTTGAATAAACATGTTCAATTCTCCTGAGAACATTTTTATGTTTGTATAGATGAATAATTATACTTTGAAAGTAGAGTTGTCTTATAGTCATAACTCGGGCTTCTTCGAACAGGGTTTTTGTAGGGTGTGTATTTTTTTTGTTGAATATAATTTTTAGAATTCTTTTCTGTAGTACATAAAGTTTCTTGAGATGAGTTTGAAGGATGCCTCCCCAACTAAGTATAGCATAATTTAAGCGCGATTCTACTAGAGCGTAATAGACTATTTTAAGGTGAGGGTGATCCATGATGGTTTGGAGATACTTGAATTTGAATAAAAGACTTCTTAGAGTTTTAGTAGTTTCGTTCACATGTTCATCCCATCGCAAGTGCGAGTCAATAGTCACACCTAGGTATTTTATTTTGCTAGCCAGTTTAATTTCTTGCCTTAACCCCTGATTATCGAATGACAATGTCTGGAAATCGGGCAATGAGATTTTATAACTAGTAAATGGTAAAAAAACAGTTTTCTCAAAATTTATAGTCAGATACATGTGATTGAACCAATTGATTATTTTAGATAGATCTTTTTCTGTTTTTTCTTTGAGCTCTCTCCAAGATGATGCTGTATATATGATGGCCGTGTCATCAGCAAAGCTATATATTTTTCCTTCAGTATTCAAAGTGAGTAAATTGTTGATATATATCGAAAAGAGAAGTGGTCCCAGTACAGTGCCTTGTGGCACTCCATAGGAAACATTTCTTTCGGTGCTATGAGTATTTTTGATTTTGACAACTTGTGTCCTATCTTGCAAGTAACTACCTATCAAGTTCAGTGTATTTCCACGAATTCCAGAATCCTCTAAAGCTTCCAACAACTGCTCATGTTTCACCGTATCGAAGGCTTTAGCTAGGTCTAGAAAAACGCATAATGTAGGTTTACTCATATCAACTAAGTTGTATAGATCACTTGTTAGAGTAGCTATGGCATCATTTGTAGACACGCCTTCTTTGAAACCGAACTGTTTACTCGATATTACATTGAATTTAGTGAAAAATGCTGAGAGTCGTGATTTTAAGGATTTTTCAAATATTTTCGCAAATGTTGTAATAACAGAAATTGGTCTATAGTTGGTGAGTCTCTTGATGTCCCCTTTTTTGAATATTGGGGTTACAATTGCTTTTTTAAATTCATTGGGGCATATTCCACTCGGTATATTCGATTTATCAGGTGAACAAGAGGTGGGGTGATCTCTTCGTTTAAATGCTTTATAGACTCTGCTCTTAAATGGGTATATTTTAAACTATTGGTATTTTTATTCATTTATCTGTGTACTATGACAATCTAGTGAAATGAGTATTTGGTATTCTCTTATTTTCAGATCAATATCAACTTGATAATCTTAACTACTTGGTTTTCTCAATTATCCTAGTTAAATCTCTTTTATGATAAATTGAGTGGCGCCCTAGGTACTTGAACTTTATATACTATATTTCAGGCCCCGGATCCACTTTATCTGTTCTCCGGCGAACAGCTGCCGTCAGCACTTTGTGTTCTATTTTTTTATTTTTTTTTTTCATTTTTGAATATAATAAAGTAGGCCACATAAATGGCGCCCAACGTGGGGCCAGGCTGCAGGGCTTCTCAGGAAATTTGGCAGTCTCCAGGTGGCAGAACAAAACGACCAAAAGGTCCAGCAACGTAGGCACGGTCGACGAAGTGAATTTTAATCTTACAGATCCCCCATCAGGGTGCTGACATCAAGTCAAAGAAAAATTACTTGCCGACACATGTGAACCCCATCATGGCCACCAGGAAAAAGCCTCGAGTCGAGGAAGAAGCCGGAAATCTGTCATCTCCTCACATCTTACGACTTCCTGCAATTCCAGGGTAACAACTTCAGCTTACTAATGTCCCTGTCGAAATTGTCTATTCCTATTGGTCAGGAAACGAAACGAGCAGGTTACACTCAGTGGCAGGACACGGCAGGACAGAACAGCATAGAACAAAAGACAGGTACAGATCACTCCGGATGTAGCCGACGAAGTTCGGCATTTCGCGCTGCAAGGAATGTCAACCTATATTTAACCTTCAAAAATATATCCCAGAAGAATACAAGGAATTCATCCTGAAAATCCTCAAGAAATGCCAGGGAACACCACGGGTAAGTCACATAACTTTCCTATTTGAAAATCCCATTCGATGATCACAATACTTTCTGATTCACAACAGGACTTGATCGTATACTTACAGTATTCTCTGTTTCAGACCTGTTTACATTGGATCAGCACAACCCGAGGCTCGACTCATTATCCTACAGGTGTACTGGTTACCAGAAGAAAGATTTCCCTGTTTCAGAACCTGTTTACGGTGGATCAGCACAAGCCTGAGGTTAAAATCATCATATCCCACAGGTGTACTGATTATCAGAAGATACTATAGTTCAGAAAATCATGATGGTATTTATGAATCAAAAAGCTATATGGTCATTAAACGTTTCAGTGAGGATCGTTCTATTATTAATTGATCAGATGTCTTGTAAGTATGTTCCCTATCTTGAGTTTATTAATAAACAAAAAAACAAAATATTCATTGTAGCAATTTTAAATGCTACATCCCATCTATACCCGGAGACTTTTTTTGTTTTAAATTTTTTATAATATCACTAATTTCTTTTTTTTGTGACAGGTTTTAAATAGAACGAGTTCCTGAGGATATGTCTGGGGGACTTCTGAGTTTTTGGGATTTTGATTTTGTTAGCGAGTGATTTCCCCACATTGGAAAAGAACTCATTGAACTCATTTGCTATAGGTAGGTCTCCAGTTACAGGTATATTCTGTTCAGATGTGATCTCCAGTATATCATTTCGGTTAGGATACGAATTTATTCCTTTCACAATTTTCCAAAGATTTTTTGAGCTATTTTTATTTTTATCTATTTGTTTTTGGAAAGTATTTTGATTTGGCGAGTTTGACTAGTTTGTTGACTTGATTCCTGTATCTAACATATACTGATTTTTTCTCATCGTTTTCTGGATTCCTTTTATGATCACGGTAAAGTTCATTTTTTCTGTTTATCGAGTTGACAAGTTCAGTAGTTATCCAGTCTTTTCGTTTTTTTTCATTTCTTTTTGTTGTGATTGTTTTGGTATTTTTTTTCATCAAATTAAAGATGTTCATTGTTAGGTACATGACAAGATCGTTAGGGTTAGTCAGTCTGTAGAATACATTCCAGTCAAGATTTATAAATTCATTTCGTAGAGTATTGTAATCAGTGAAATATTTGTAGCATATGTCGTTTTTAATTGAGTAATGGTTTATCAAAATGCTTGACATAGTGGCATTGTGGTCGGTTATTTGATTTTGTATTATAGCTGACCAGCATTTTTGTTCGAGATTTTCGATTGCTGTTTTCACGAATATGTGATCTATACAACTACCAGAATTACCTTGTCTACGAGTGTTTTTATTTATGAGTGATCTAAAACCATATTCGCTAAGAATATCAAGATAATTATTAGCATGTTCGTTTTCTTCATTGCGGATATCGATATTCATGTCACCAACTAGGAATTTACATTCTGCCAGCATTTTGTTTGTCTCTTCTAGGTATTTTTCTAAATCTAGAATGAAGGTTTCAATATCAGTTGATGGAGGTCTATAGATGCATGTAATGAAGATAGGTTTACTTTGTTTTGTGATTATTTCCAACTGTATTGCTTTACATGACGAAATGGAGATTACTTTCATGGAATGTTCTATAATTTTTTTGACATATACAACTACTCCATCATTCTTGTTTATATCGCCCTCATTATAGTACATATCATAACCAGTCATATGTAAATATGAAGTATCGTGAATCATAAAGGTTTCAGTGAGAACTATACATTCAAGATCACATTCAACTTGACTTAGGAAGATTTTTAACGATACTTCTTATGTTCTGGTGATATATTTTGAATGATTTTGCAACCGATTCATTATGGAATTTCAAGTGATTGTTCAGTTCTATACAGTTCATGAATTCTTTTGCCTCAAACGGTGTGTAACTATAGTCACGTATATATTGATTCATGTTTAATACTTATCCGAGACAAAGCTATTATTGAGATGCTTACAATACCTGGTGTAACTAGTCAATAGAAAAAGCTTCGTCAAAAGTTGTGGATGGATTTGGCTCAACGCCAACTTGATATCCATCATTTTTAATTCGATGGCCATCCTTTTCAAAAGATCCGCCAGGTTGCGAAGTGTTGATAAAATGGCGTCTCGCGAGAAATTATTGTTTACAAATTCAAATAAATGTGAATTGTGAGCGAAGTTTTGAGGTGTTTGTTGCTCTGATGATATTCATAACAGTAATGTACCAGTTATACAATAGGTCAAATAACTATATCGAAGAAATACGATGTATTAATTCCATACGGGGGCTGTATTCGGCCAAGACATCAGAAATAAATTAGAATCTATGATGATTGTGGTCCACAAACAAGTCATCATCCAGGTATATTTCAGTTCCCAATTGTATAAACGAATGGTGAGTACCTCAATTCATGAAATATATAATCTGGACCTAAGAAACATGACTTTGTAGCCATATAACAGAAGTACATATCACTATTGAATGGAAGAGGCCTCTGTTTAACAGTCAATAATCGATTGAAGACACTCCGATATTTTGTTGAATTCATGACTAGGTTCTGCCAAAGTATAACCTATACTTTGTGGTTCTGCTATGAGTACCTACCCAAGCACAGCATTGCAGCAAGCTACACAATGGGATTGAAAAACTTATTGGACAGGCATTGAGAACACTATCTATCTCATTATCATTCAATTCATCATGTGAGTATATCTACTATATTTTAAAAACACATACAATAGGTACCTACCTAGATTCCTAGTCAAGTGCACATTTTTGTAACATATTTTGGATGAATGTGGCTATTATTATAAGTTATTTTGTAGGAAATTTGCTTTTTTGGCACCAAAAATTCATGAAATGAGATTCAATGAAAAAGAAAAAGTTTCTATATCCTAAATGATTTTCATCTCTCGTATTATATTGATATACCTTTTCGAGTGATCAATCTATATTTGTCTAGCAAATTTCATGCAGAATATCTATTTACAGCAACAATATTTGGCTTTATTTTAATTTGAGATGTTATTCAAAAATATGTTTTACTGATTAAGATGGAGATCGTATGCCTCGGGGATGGAAAGTAACTTTATCCTTATCATATTAATCTAGGGTATTATACCTGTATTTTTCAATGGTCAGAAATTTCATACCCATTAGGGATTAACTAGGTAGGATTGAGTACTTGAGTTGTTGGAGGAGCTTATGGGGGTATTTGTTAATTGCGGCTATTATAGCCCTCTGGTGAGAGAATTTCTTCTTAAGGAACTGAAGAACGTACCTGAAATCATTCAACAACGAACCACCTTAGCGAACAGTCTAGTTAACCTCCCAATTTGACCTTCTAGTTTCAGTCAGTGATAAGCAAGTAAGCAAGAGTAAATCATGAGTGTGAAGCCAGCAACAACTGATCCCTCGACCACGACCGAACTGCCGATAGAAGTCAAAGGCAAGCCTATCGGTTCCGGTACCTACGGCGTCGTATGGGATGTGCTGTATCCTAGAAACGGAAAAAGAGTTGCGTTGAAGAGGATCACGAAAGTGTTCGACTCACCGGAATCAGCAATAATGGTGTTCCGAGAGTTGAGAATGTTGTGTACTTTCCAACACGACAACGTTATCGCTGCCTTGGAAGTGGTGAAACCTCCTTCTATGGACCGGTTCAAAGAAGTGTATATCCTGACGGACCTACTGCATAACGACCTAGACGACATAATATGGTCAAAGCAACAACTGACGGCGGACCACATACATGTTTTCATGTATCAAATAATGAGGGGACTGAAATATATACACTCTGCCAAAGTCATTCATCGGGACATTAAACCGGGAAATATCCTGGTAAACAATAATAGTCAACTGAAAATCTGCGATTTCGGTTTTGCCAGAGCAGAGCCGACTGACAAATCCAAGAGGATGACTTTGAAAGTAGCGACGGCTGATTTCAGAGCTCCTGAGCTCATCATGGGGGCCAAACATTACACGAGCGCCATCGACGTCTGGGCTGCAGCCTGCGTGTTCACCGAACTATTGACTCGCAGGGTTCTTTTCAGCTCACGCAGAAACGTGAGCCAACTAGACCTGATGATAAACCTGCTGGGTACCCCGTTGATGAGAGACATCAACTACGCTCCAGAATTCATAAAGAACTTCATGTGGGGGTTACCGTGCAAGCCGTCGAAGATCTCCACCCTTCATGATCTGTCTCCGCTAGTAACTGAGGACGCCGTGGATTTGTTGTCTCGTATGTTGCATTTCAATCCGAACAAGAGACTTTCTGCTACCGAAGTTTTGGATCACCCTTACATGGTTCGAGGCAGGGAATTGTACCATTCCTTATTATGCGAGTGCTGTGGTACGACAAAGGAAGACGTGATGATGCCCCCAATGGATTTGGAGCCTGTCGCCTCTGAGGTTTTTGACGACCGGTGGGAAAGAGAAATAACCTCTGTGGAGGTTGCCAAAATGAACATGCATCAGTTCATCACGGAACGGCTGATACCTGGACGAGAGCACCTGTGCATCAACCATGAATTAAAGGTTTTCAAAAGGAACCCATTTAAGTTTCTATTTAGGAAAATCTCTTGTTTCTGTGTTAAAGTTATCCGGGTCACTTCTGAAAGGAATTCAGCAGTGTATCTAGTTTTTTATAAGAACTGCTATTGAAGCTCTCACATAAACTTGTATAATGTATTGTGTACCACACTGTATTTTTTTTCATACCCATCCATACTCGATAAAAAATCATCTTTCCAGATATATATATATATATAAAATATCTTTCACTATTATTCCGTTTCTGTATCATCAATGCTTATACAGTCAAAATTTGGCGGAGATGATCTCGATTCGAGGTAATTAATAAAATATATCTGACAATACAGAGAACAATATAAAAATTATTGCCACCTGACCAATATCTCTATATATATTGTCCAAAATTACTCCCAAAATTGACCTCATTTTTGCTCTACATCTTTTCCAGTTGTATTTCAGAAACCATCAAGTTTATTTCTGAAAGCGTCAATTGAATTTCAGAATAGTCATTTGTATTTCAGAAAGTATCAATTGTATTTCAGAATAGTGAGTTGAATTTCAGGAAGCGTCAAATGTATTTCAGAATAGCGAGTTTATTTCACCTTGTTTTTTGTCTCTTGTGATTCGTATTCCAACTGGAGGATTCACTGCTCGGATCTTGTTTCGAAGCTGTCCTCTCTCACTTTTATGTTCAGAAATATAAGGTTCTTATTGAATAAACAACAGCTCCTGCACTCGTACTTTGCCCAAATCGACTCTCGATTAAGATATGCAATTTGTTTATGGGGAAATTCAGTATCAGTAACAGACGTGTTGGTAGTACAGAAGAGAATCCTACGATGTATTTTCAATATGCCTATGAAAACTTCCTGTAGACCGACTTTCAAATATCACAAAATTTTAACAGTGACTGGTATTCATATTTTTCATCAGAGAAAATGCGCCAAATTGTTTGGCAATGAAACTTTTCAATAATCTCCCTACTTATTTGAAAAATATCGAAAAGATGAATTTTTTTAAAAGCCAACTCAGTGAGTTCTTGGCATCCTCATGTCACTACTCGCTTGAAGAATTTTTAATTTGAATTTATGTTAATTGTTAATTCAATATTTTGTTCATTCGACTATTCCTATATGGTATTTGTTTTTGTATTTATTTATTTAATAATGAGCTTCATTGCGCAATTTCTTAAGAGAAATCAATCAGGAAGAAATTCTGAAGGCAACACAAATTTGTTGTGATAATCGGAGTGCCATAGCCTTGGGAGAAGCTGATGCTTATCACCCAAGAACAAAGCATATCGATATCAGGCACCATTTCGTTAGAAACAATATACAGGAAAATGAGATTCAGTTGAAACCTATTAGCACGAATGAGATGATTGCCGATAATCTGACGAAGCTCTTGTTTGGACAAAAACATTAGTTTTTTGTTGAAGCGATGGGACTTGAAATGTTGAAATGATTCAAGTTTTAGTGGGCGTGTTGAAGTTAAATCTTGTATCTACACTCTATATATAAATGATGTTCTTATTTATATATGTGTATGTTGGCATGTAAACAGCAGGTACCTCAGTCTATTTACCAATAATCATTTCATTCCCATTGAGGATTGAGTACTTAAATTGTTGGAGGAGTTCAAGGGGTTGTTTGGTAATTACGGCTATTATTGCCCTGTGATGAAAAGAATTCCTCTTAAGGAACTGAAGAACGTACCTGAAATCATTCAACAACAAACCATCTTAGCGAACAGTCTAGTTAACCTCCTAATTTGACCTACTAGTATCAGTCAGTAATAAACAAGTGCAAGAAAAAGTATAGAGAATCATGAACGTGAAGCGGAAAACAACTGATCCCTCGACCACCACCAAACTACCGATAAAAGTCGAAGGCAAGCCTATCGGTTCCGGTACCTACGGCGTCGTATGGGATGTGCTGTATCCTAGAAACGGTAAAAGAGTTGCTTTGAAAAAAATCAAGAAAGTATTCGTTTCACCGGAATCAGCTATAATGGTGTTTCGAGAGCTGAGAATGTTGTGTACTTTCAAACATGACAACGTCCTCGCTGCCTTGGAAGTAGTGAAACCTTCCCCTCTAAGACGATTCAAAGAAGTGTATATCCTGACGGACCTGCTGCATAACGACCTAGACGACATAATATATTCCAAGCAACTACTAACTGCGAACCACATACATGTTTTCATGTATCAAATAATGAGGGGACTAAAATATATACACTCGGCCAAAGTCATTCATCGGGACATCAAACCGGGGAATATATTGGTATACGATAATTGTATGCTGAAAATATGCGATTTCGGTTTGGCCAGAGCGGAGGTAACCGACAAATCCAAAGAAATGTGTTTGGATGTGGTAACGCAAGGATATCGAGCACCAGAGATCCTCTTGGAGACCAAACATTACACGGGCGCCATCGACGTCTGGGCGGCAGCCTGCGTGTTCGTCGAATTATTCGGTCGTGATGTTGTTTTCAGCTCGAGCAATCACTTCAGTCAACTAGACCTTATGCTGAGTCTGTTGGGTACCCCATTGATGAGCGACATCGACTACGCTTCCGAATCAATGAAAAACTTCGTGTCGAGATTACCGCGCAAGACGTCGAAGATATCCAGCCTCCACGATCTGTCGCCGCTAGTAACTGACGAAGCAGTGGATTTAATTTCTCGGATGTTGAAATTCAATCCGAACAAGAGGCTTTCTGCTGCCGAAGTTTTGGACCACCCTTACATGGTTCGAGGCAGGAAATTGTACCATTCGTTATTGTGCAAGTGCTGTAGTACGACAAAGGAAGACGTGATGATGCCCCCAATGGATTTGGAGCCTGTCGCCTCTGAGGATTTCGACGACCGGTGGGAAAGAGAAATAACCTCTGTGGCGGTTGCCAGAGTGAAGATGCATCAGTACATCACTGAACGGCTGATACCTGGACGAGAACACCTGTGCATCAATCATGAATCAAAATTGTTCAAAAAGAACCCATTAACGTTTATATCAAGGAAAATTTCTCGTTTTTGTGAAAACGTTCTCCAGGCACCATTTTGAGAGGAATCCAGCGGTGTCTCTAGTATTTTTATAAGAACTGCTGTTGAAGAAGCTATAGGAGATGAACTTGTATATTCTCTTGTATTTCACCTTGTATATTTTTGCATGGCTATCAAATAAAATTGTCTTTCCAGAGAAATATAATACCTTTCACTTTCATTTACTTTCTGTTTCATAAAGGTTGATGTGCCATACTTATACAGTCAAAATTTGCCAAAGATTTCAAGTAATGAATAATATCTATCCTTATCTGCACAGAAAGAACAATACCAAAGTTATTGTTAATCCTCAAATTTGTAGAGTAATCTCATGCTAAGCCCTGAATAATATATATTGTAGGGTTTTACAGAGTGGGGTACGCGGTTTGCTATTCATCATTCGACGACAGAGAGTTCGCGACAAGATGTTTTATACTTTTTATTTTATATTCCTTATTTTTATATAATGACAGAATATGAATCTATCTTAGTTTTATTAAAGCCACTGTAGAATAAGTCCACTAACAAACAGTTTACTGCTTCGTGGTATATTTTTTATTAACCCTTGTTCTATCTTTTTGTGTGACTAAATTATTATTATTTTATGGGATGGGAAAAATGTATCATCATTGATATTTCTGAAAAACTCTAAAGCTTGTTTTTGCATGCAACGACTTATATCACGTGACCTCATATTTGGCAGGATTAAAAAAAGTTGTACCTCGTTAATTTGACCCTTTTTTTGGCACCACTTGAAACTTTTCTCAAATTCCCGCCAAATCTGAGGTCACGTTATATGAGTCGTAACGGATTTTCCAGTTGTCAGACATGCAGAAACGAACCGCCATTTGAGTTTTTCAGAAATATCAATATATTTTTTTTACCATTTTTACCAACTTTATGCCGGACACTGTATATCCGGACAATTGGAATTGGCCGTCTATAGAAATTCTATTATTTCATTTCAATCACCCTAGACCCGACTTTGCAAGGTAAGAGTGATAGTAAGAGGTGATGCAATTCATGAAAAAAAATATGTTAAAAAAATAACATTTTCAAGAATCAAAAACCACGGTATTGACAATTATTGTTATTATGAAAATCATTATAACTGTTGTCTCCTCTGAAACGTGAATTACATTCATATATCCGGGCAGACTGAGCCAGACAATTAATCCCAAATCTTGAAATCAGATTGGACACTTGAAGATTTTGGAAAATATTTCCCTAGAATCCATGTCCAAACCGACTGATATCATGACAGTTAAGTACGACTTCGATATGCAGCTTGAAGTGGTCATTAACAACCACCATATTTGCACACAGAGCGGACCTCAACTGGTAAGGGATGCATCAGTGTGGTATACTGATGAAACCAATATCGATGTAAGGGCTGGAGTGGGAGTGGCAGGGCCAAATTACAGGCTCTCAAAACCCCTTGGGCTTGAACCATCGTTCAAGCAGAAGTACATGCTATGGAGATAAATGTGCTCAGGAGTGCATCGAAAGGGACACTCGAAGGGCAAAAATCTATATTCTATCAGATAGCCAAGCAGCGCTAAAAGCTCTGAAGTCATACACTTGTGAGTCTAATTTGACTTGGGACTAGAAACATTCCCTCAGACAACTGGCATCAAAAACTAGGTCACTTTTGATGTGGGTTTCAGGTAACAAGTGAGTTGAAGGCAATGAGGAAGCAGACTGTCTCGCCTGAGAAGTGACAAATACACGATTCAAGGCCCACTTGAAGGAAGAGTTTCGACGTTGGGAAGCGGATAAAATGAAATCTCACTGGAATAGAGTGCCAGGACAAAGACAAGTGAAAAGGCTAGTAAGCCTTTTGCCAAGGAAAGCTAAACAGCTTCTCGAGTTGGACAAAAAAGACTTGAAACTGGTGAAGGGACTACTGGTCACTGCCCTCTGAGGTATAACTCCAAAAAAATATGAGTAAAACATTACCGTTGCCGCTAATGCGAGAACTCCGCTGTAATTGCAAAACATTTACTTTGAGAATGCCCAGCGCTCATCTGCAAGATGCTCAAGTTCCTGGAAAGGGCCTTCCTAGAACCCTCCGATGTCAGGAACCTAACTTCCAGGAAACTGATAAATTTCGCACGAAGTCTCGGAATCCCGGGCCTCGAATAGACCTGGATCCAACTTGTTTCGTAATGCACAAATTGAATAGGGCTCATCGTAAATTTTGTTTTTCATCACTGAGTCCTGCCACTGAGTCTCAATTAGGTAGATGCTTCATCTGTTCAGCTACCTCATCGTTTTGCAACATTGACATAACTTCTTGATTCATGTCCTTTTTTCGAAATATCAACATTCAAACATAATTTTCGTTACTGTTATATCGAGTGTTATATACTCACATATCAACTACTCATAATTCCTTCATGAAAATCAGGAAGTTTTTTTGAAACTCCTCTTCAATTTAAAAAACGTCGATGTGGCAACTCGCGGATCGCTTAGTATAATAATTATGTATGTATCTTGGATAACTTTATATCAGTGCGCACTTACCAAAGAGGCATTCCAGGACCACCAAATTGTGCTACTCCATGCTAGAAACCATATTATTGGCTTGATATTGGAGGCAAGAAAATCCATGAAATTTTCTGAGGCAGCCATTCGCAAACAAATGTCGAATAGAATAATAATGGTACCCGATTGATCGACCCCGCCAATGTGGTAATCTCTCGTTACATAGGTACTGACACGACTGTTTTTAATGATGATTCGGATCAATTCTTTGAGAAACTCAACCTAATCATTGTTGCCCAGTTCGTTTATGTGAGGTGAGAAAAAAAAAACAGTACCTACGAGTTATAAATGTATAAATGAAATGATTAAATAAAGCGATTTTATTTTTGCGTCTCAGATTCTGCAAGAGATAGACAAGATGAGGTACATATACCCCAGGGGTAGGTATAGTTATTCTATGAGTAAGACTATAGTAGGAGAGATTATAAAAATTCACTAATTTCCAATAAGCAGTTCAGTTGAAAAAATTTTCAATATATCAATATGTTCGGTAATCTAAATTCTATATGATGATGATATCCATAACCATCTCCAAATAGTGGAGTAATTTCGAGAGCCCATCGTTTCGTTTTTTTTGGGCGTATAACCAGGTCAGAGATGGCAGGTTTTGTTAAGCATGTCATAAGGCATACGAAATCGTATTTTACAACATTTTTTAGTGGTCTAGAACTTTTAAAACAAGAAAAAACTGAAAAAAATTATTTTGTTGGTTTCCACCGTCATATAATATCTTCTAACTGATGAAGCTATCGGGGTGATTTTTTTTGTTGATTGAAGTACATACAATAGCGCTTCCAACTGTACCAATGGACTTCACAAAATTTGCTTCCTTCATTTTATAAAAATCAGGAAACCATGGAATTTCAAAAAAAAAGTATCATTATTCCCACCATATCAATATAGTATAGTAATCAAAATTTACAAAATCACACAGTATAAATTACAATAAAAATTTTCAATAAAGTTACATCGAAGTAAATTTTTCTACACTACCTATGTGTGTGGTTCGCTTAATCGAAATAGACGTGCTACCGTGAATTCCTATGATTTTACTATATTGGTATGTGAAAAAGAACATTAGAAATTACGAGCTCATGCACAATTTAATATAAGACATAATCCGAATATGTTATAAAAGTAAATAGTGAGATTTGAAACAATTTACAGTTTTTCGCAATCACAACTCAATATAAACACGATAATTAAGACCTTGGGACTCCTCCAATCACCTGATAAAAACACACAAAACATTGCTCGAGGTAAAGCAAACCACATACGTTTTGAAATTCGAACGAGAAATTATTAACAGAATGGAAAATGAATGGGAAAAAGTTATAAAAATATTGAAAGAAGAAATAGTGAAGAATCGCAACGAAATTAAATCGGCATTTGAGGCTTCTGAAGCCAAACTCTTATTAAAAATAGAAGAGCTCAACCACCGAGTGAATAACATTGAAATTGAAAATACCATCCTCCAAAATAAAATCGAAGCCTTAGAAATATCTGCTAGGAAAAATAATATCGTCATATTTGGATTGGGAGACTCTCAGGAAATAACTGCACCCGCTGTTTGCAGAGAACTCAAAAAATTATTAGACGTTGATGTACAGGTATCGGATTCAAATAATTTGTATAGACTGGGAAATAAAGAAAAAAAACCGATTAAAGTTGAATTCATATCATACTTGAAAAAACTCGAGATTGTTAAACAGTGCAAAAAGTTGAAAGGAACGAGAGTTGGAATCTCAAACGATCTAACATACAAGCAAAGGTGCGAAAATAGAACTTTGAGACACCACTTGAATAAAGCGAGACAAAATTCTTCAGATAACTCGTATATAAAAGGAAATAGGTTGATCATCAACAGCAAAGCTTACACTATCGAGGAACTTGAAGAGAACGAGGACACCAAATCTTCAAAAAGTAAAATAAACAGTGCTCCGTCTACCCCAAATCATCGAAATCTCCATCCACTTACCCAGTCATCGGAACGCATTATTCCAGCAGAAGAAAATAACGACCATGATGTGACACTGAATGATAACTCTAAAGGAAAAGAAGTCAAAATCACTCCATCAGTATCTGATAGTGATAAGAAGATAATAAAGACAACCGCCCCCCTACAACAAAAGGACAGAATAAAAAGTTTAAGATCGGGGTCAGCAAGCAGTCGTTATTAGTTTAACCAGATATAAATATAATAATTTTGTTAATTACTCAATTGGTATACATGCAGATGGGATAAAGGAAAAGAAGAAAAAATAATACATATATATATATATATATATACATATAATTTCCCAAACTTTGCCCCTATTTTTCATCCATTGATCTCATCAATAACTCTCTTTAATTCTCAGAAAAGAAACACATTGCGTACTTGATACAGTGTGATGGATCAATACTTACGTGACTTCAAAAGTGAACATATAGACACATTTGAACTAGACACAGTAAATGAATGCTCTGAAATATTACAGGTCAATCAAAAAACTTACAACTTCAAAATACTTCATATGAATGTCCGAAGTATCAGCAAAAACCTAGATGAGCTTAAAACTCTACTACAAGATCTTGATTGTGACATAGATTGTTTGATACTTAGTGAAACATATGAAATACATGATCTCGGTCTATTCAACATCAATGGATACAATGTAATTTATAACGAGAGTCATTATAATCAAAATGACGGGGTCGTCGCCTACATCAGAACCTGTATTAGATTCGAACATCATATCGAAGAAATATTCAGTGGTATTAACTCCCTCAATATAAAATTGTATCTGAACAACAATAAAAAAATGTTGGTTACTGCATTTTACAGATCACCAAATACGAATGAACAAGAATTTATTGACGGATTGGCACGCTTACTAAATAAACATCGAACCAAGCCAGAAGATATCTGTATATTCATAGGTGATATTAACATTAATTTGCTAGAGCCCGCTGAAAAATCGGCCTCAGAATATTTGAATACTTTAAGCGAACATGGTTACACATCGACAATAAATAATATACCCACCAGAGTTTCGGGGCGATCTAAATCTTGCATAGACCACATATTTCTTGAATCAAATGTTGACAAGTAATAATATTATACCCATTATTCTGAAAACTCAAATCACAGACCATTATACAACGATTCTTCAAATTGTTTTCGAATGCAATAAACCCTCCACTAACCGCGATAGAATTATTAGGATATTCAACAAATCAAAAATCAACGAAACATTTTTGGCTATTACTTGGGATACGGTTCTTGCTATGGAAGATCCAGACAAGGCAATGAGTGAATTCATTGACATTAACTTGGAAAATCTAGAAAAATGTACGGAACATCGCAAACTGAGAAGAAAGTATGACAAAATAGCGCCATGGATGACAAAAAACTTAATAAAATCAATAACTGAAAAAAACAAAATGAGCGCCAAAGTACGAAAAAACCCAAATAATTTACAATTACACAACGAATACAAAAAACATAGGAATAAAACAAATACATTAATAAAGGAATGCAAGTATAAGTTTTACAGTACTCAAATAGAAGCTAACAAAAACAACTCAAAAAAACTTTGGAATATAATTAATGAAGTAAGTAGAACAAATTCCACCGAACAAAGTATAAAAAAAATCAAAAATGACTCAGGTGAAATAATTACGGATGAAATAGAAATAGCCAACGAACTCAATAATACCTTCGTAAAGTTAGGTAAAAATCTTGCTGAATCGATTAAAAAGGACCCCAACTATATTCTGCCCAGACAATCTATACTGAACTCGTTTGTGTTTGAAAAAATTGAAGTCAAAGAAACATATATTGCTCCATTGATGTTGAAAACCATCACACAAAAGACATATACATATTTGGCACCAAAACTTTACAACACAATTCCTGACTCAATTAAAGTTGTGCAGCCAATAAACCGATTCTAGAAATCCCTAAGAAAATTCATTCTCAATAATTCAGTAATTTGATTATTTAAAGTAACTACTATTCCCTATAGTGGAATTGAAAATGTGATAATTTGAACTTGCTCCATATTCCTCATATTTTTTTTCTCTCTTTATTCTTTTTTTTAACAGATCTAAATATTATAATAATTGCTATATTCAGCAGATCTAATATAAATGAGATGTTTGTTTGAATTTGATCTTGATTTTTGATTTTCTGTCTGAGTGAGTTTGTATTAAGTGTTATGTAATATGTATATCTTATATTCTCATAATTTTTATATTTAAATTTATATGTAGATACCTATGTTACTCTTCTTCATATATTTACCTCATGTCAGTTTATGTTATTGCTTTTTGTTAGTTGTCTCTCGAAACAAGTGTTACACACTTATCGAGTATTCATTTATTAACTTTTTATCTCATTTAAGATTGTACTTTTCACATGTATTTATATATAAGTGGTGAATAAACTTATTATTATTATTAAGTTATAAACACATTGTTATAAAACTTTTAAAAATTTGGAATTTGAATTTTTTTATATCTTCCAAATGCACCTAGGTGTAGTCACTTGTGTGTGCATAATCGAACATTAATTTTCAAGTTTGTGGGTTAAAAGAAAGAGAGATAAAATAGGTATTTTAATATACATTATGACGAACAAAGATGAGTATAAAAGAAATTTTGGGAATTCATGACATCACTATGGAATTTGAAGCTAACTTAGAAATGTTTCAAACTTTTGTGTGATTCATTATTTACATTCAAGGGACAAATATTTAGCATTCTTTAGATTTTTTATAAAGTGTGGCAGCAAGTTGAGAGATTTTGGTGCTTGTAGGAGATACTTTCGCTTGAATACTGAATATAAGAAGCCAATTTACAGTAAGTCAAAGTGTACTTTATTGAGTTAGGCTAGCTAACTTACACTTCCACTGACTACACCTTTTCCAGTTATAGAATATGAATCTATCTTGGTTTTATACGAGCCACTGTAAAAACCATCAAGTTTATTTCAGAAAGCGTCAATTGAATTTCAGAAAGTATCAATAATTGTATTTCAGAATATTGAGTTGAATTCCAGAAAGCGTCAAATGTATTTCAGAATAGCGAGTTTAATTTCAGAAAGCATCAATTGTATTTCAGAATAGTCAGTTCAATATCAGAAAGCGTCAAATGTATTTCAGAATAGTCAATTGAATTTCAGAATTCGTCATTTGTATATACAAATGATATAATCTGAAATTCAAATGACGAATTCTGAAATTCAGTTGACTTTTCTGAAATTCAATTGACACTTTCTGAAATTGAACTCACTATTCTGAAATACAATTGATGCTTTCTGAAATACAAGTTCCTATTCTGAAATTCAATTGACGCTTTCTGAAATACAATTGGAAAAGGTGTAGTATATATACTCAAATTCCTACAAATTATAAGATTACTATAATAATATTGCGAACATAAATGAAAGGTTTCTTACGATTGGCCCTAATAGTCAAGCTATTATTTCTAGCAACAATTCATAATTTGTCTAAATATTTTTTCGACAATTTCTACTTTTTATCATTTCCGCTGATACTTTTCTGTCATCTCTTATTTACAGAGTGATGAGTTTGTTTTCTGATTTCTTGCGCAAAATGAAACATGAAATACAAAATTGTTCTAACTAAACGATTTCAATGACTATTCCCAACAGTGCTATTCTACACCTTTTCCAGCTGTATTTCAGAAACCATCAAATTTATTTCAGAAAGCGTCAATTGTATTTCAGAATAGTCAGTTCAATATCAGAAAGCGTCAAATGTATTTCAGAATAGTCAATTGAATTTCAGAATTCGTCATTTGTATATACAAATGATATAATCTGAAATTCAAATGACGAATTCTGAAATTCAGTTGACTTTTCTGAAATTCAATTGACACTTTCTGAAATTGAACTCACTATTCTGAAATACAATTGATGCTTTCTGAAATACAAGTTCCTATTCTGAAATTCAATTGACGCTTTCTGAAATACAATTGGAAAAGGTGTAGTATATATACTCAAATTCCTACAAATTATAAGATTACTATAATAATATCGCGAACATAAATGAAAGGTTTCTTACGATTGGCCCTAATAGTCAAGCTATTATTTCTAGCAACAATTCATAATTTGTCTAAATATTTTTTCGACAATTTCTACTTTTTATCATTTCCGCTGATACTTTTCTGTCATCTCTTATTTACAGAGTGATGAGTTTGTTTTCTGATTTCTTGCGCAAAATGAAACATGAAATACAAAATTGTTCTAACTAAACGATTTCAATGACTATTCCCAACAGTGCTATTCTACACCTTTTCCAGCTGTATTTCAGAAACCATCAAATTTATTTCAGAAAGCGTCAATTGAATTTCAGAATAGTCACTTGTATTTCAGAAAGTATCAATTGTATTTCAGAATAGTGAGATGAATTTCAGATAGCGTCAAATATATTTCAGAATAGCGAGTTTGATTTCAGAAAGCATAAATTGTATTTCAGAATAGTCAGTTCAATATCAGAAAGCTTCAAATGTATTTCAGAATAGTCAATTGGATTTCAGAATTCGTCATTTGTATACAAATGATATATTCTGAAATTCAAATGATGAATTCTGAAATTCAGTTGACTTTTCTGAAATACAATTGACGCTTTCTGAAATTAAACTCACAATTCTGAAATACAATTGATGCTTTCTGAAATCGAACTCGCTATTCTGAAATACATTTGACGCTTTCTGAAATTCAACTCACTATTCTGAAATACAATTGATACTTTCTGAAATATAAGTGACTATTCTGAAATTCAATTGACGCTTTCTGAAATACAACTGGAAAAAGTGTAGAAGCGAATCTCTGACTTTCATTATAAATGATTACAAAATGGAGTGGATGAGTCGAGGAATAGGTGGTTATTTGCCCTATTTCTTGTAGTGTATTTTTTGTTTTTTTGTTTTTGTGAATTAAGGGACAGCGTGAAAATGTAGTGAACTTACGTTGAGTATATTATTATTGAATAACATGTTTATTTGATACAATCTATTTTTTGTTAAGAATGCAATGCATTATCATATACGAATACTGATTTTGTTGAATAGACGTGAGAAAAAAATCATTTTGAAGTGTCTATTCAATGCATTGAATCAACGTTAAAATCTACTTTGAAACAACGAAGCAAGTCAACGTTAATTTTACCTTAAATATTCACCATATTTTGATATGAAGTTGATTAAAACCACAATCAAAAAACAAAAATGTGAGTGATTACAGAAGGGCAACATCTCAAGGTCCACACGCGAGGCAGGGACATTTTTCGGAAAGAAACGGCAACTACGATAGGTCAGCAGGTCCGAGTCCAGGAACATCTGGTAATGTAAACAAAAGATGTATCCGTTGTGATACTTTTCATCAAATCGGTAAGTGCCTTGCTTTCAATAGAATCTGTAGTCTATGTCAAAGAAAGGGGCATTATCGTAAATGTTGCCATAATTTCAAGTCAAAAGTGCATGAAATTATGCAAGAGACAAATAATGATGAACTTTTGGACAATGAATCTAGTGACCCTAATTTGATAGTGTGGTCTATCACAAATAAGTCTGACATTCACTCTGTTGAGTGGTTCGAAAAAATAAATTTCGGTAGTCGTGATTTGGAATTAAAAATTGACACTGGTAGCCAAGTGAACATTCTGAACTCTGGTGATTTAAAAAAACTGAACATTGACGATGAATCACTCGAACCAGTGAATTCTATACTGTCTTCTTATTCAGGTCATAAAATTAGTGTAATTGGACAATTATACATGAACTGTAGTTTCAAAACAGAAAATGCAAGACTTCTGTTTTACGTGTTGGATTCGGATAAACAATGTTCGATTTTAGGACTCAACGCGATAAAACAACTGAAAATATTGTCTATAAAAGATGTCCGTGATGTTAGTATGATTGATAAGGATGAACTACAACATATACTCAAATCACATGAATCTGTTTTTAGTGGTACAGGCAAAATTAATCGTCAATATGAGATTACTTTGAGTGAAAACGCGATTCCTTGCGTAAGTGCACCGCGTAAGATTCCTTTAGCATTAAAATCTAAAGTTAAGGAAAAACTTGACCAAATGGTGGTGGACAACATAATAGTACCTGTCAATGAGCCCACTGATTGGGTACACCCCATTGTTGTTGTTCCAAAACCCAATGGGGATATACGAATCTGCATGGACCCTCGTACCCTTAATAAATATATAAAACGGGAAAGATTTCAGATACCTACACAAGAAATGTTGTTTTCTCAGTTGGCTGGGTCAAAGTATTTTACACTCTTGGATGCTTCCCAGGCATTCTTACAGATTCCTCTAAAATATGGAAGTTCCTTGTTGTGCACCATGACAACATGTTTCGGAAGATACCGTTATTTAAGATTGCCGTATGGTATTTCGTCAGCATCGGAAATTTTTCAGAAATATATTTATGAAATATTGGGAGGTGGTAATGGCGTCATCATGTATATAGATGATATCCTAGTTTTTGGACAATCTCTTGAAGAACACAACTTCAATTTAAATAACGTATTAAATAAAATCAAAGAAAGTGGCTTGAAACTTAACACTGAAAAATCGAAATTCTGTGTGAAGAAAATTCATTTTCTTGGACATGTAATAAGTGATCAGGGTGTATCTGTTGATCCAAGAAAGACACAAGCAATTCAAGAAATGAATCCACCAAAAAATAAGAAAGAATTGCAGAGATTCCTAGGTATGATAACCTATCTGTCAAAATTTCTGCCCAATCTATCACAAGAAACGAACCAGATTAGAAAACTGTTAAGTGACAAAGTTGAGTGGTCATGGACAAACAATGAGAATCAGTGCTTTGAAAAACTGAAAAAACTTGTCATGTCAGCTATGACGTTGTCATATTTTGATGCATCCAAAGAAATAGTCCTATCAGTTGATGCAAGTCCTTATGGTCTTGGAGCTTGTATTTTCCAAGACAACAAACCAATAGAATTTGCATCTGTGTCGTTAACTGAAACACAAAAACGCTATAACCATATTGAAAAGGAGTTATTAGCTGTAGTATTTGGATGTGAGAGATTTCACTATTACTTATTTGGACAAATTTTCAAGATAGAATCAGATCATCGACCATTAATTGGACTGTTGAAAAAACCGTTGGATGAGTTGTCTCCCCGTATTCAACGTCTGGCACTGAGACTTCTACTTTATCAATTCACTCTAACATACGTTCCGGGCAAAAATATGTATGTGTCAGATACTTTGAGTCGAGATCCGATTTCAGATGTTATTAAAACTGAATACTTAGAAAATAACCTCAAGGTATACTCAATATTGGCCACATCGAGAGAAAATGAAGAAAGGTTGCAAAAAGCCACATCAGAGGATGAAACTTTACAAAAATTGAAATTTTATTCAACACAGGGTTGGCCTGACCATAAGAGTAAGCTGTCGGGGGATATAAAAAAATTTTGGTCTATTCGAAATGATATTTTCGTTCATCAAGATATACTCTTCTTCAAAAAACGTGTGATAATTCCAAACTGCCTGAAAAATGAGTTATTGAACGTGATCCATCAATCACATCAGGGTATAGTTTCATGCAAAAAACGTGCCCAAGATTCAATATATTATCCCGGATTGTCATCAGACATAGAAAAATTGGTGTCGAATTGCAATATTTGTCAAAAATATTCAAAAGGAAACCAAAGACAACCATTGATTCCACATGAAGTTCCAGAATACCCATGGTGGAAAGTCGGCATCGATTTTATGTCGTTGGAAAATACGAATTTTCTAGTTCTCGTAGATTATTACAGCAAATTTGCAGTAGTCAATAATATAAAAAATAAAACGGCTACTACAATTATTTCCACGTTGAAAAACATTTTTGCAACACATGGATTGCCAATTGAAATTTTCTCCGACAATGGCCCGCCGTTTAATGCACATGAATTCAAAGTATTTGCGAAAAAATATCATATTCAGCTAAATACTTCAAGTCCGTATTATGCCCGCTCCAATGGCATGGTGGAAAGAATGATACAGACTGTTAAAAATCTGTTGAAGAAAACCCTGCAAGACCAGCAAGATCCATTTTTAGCGATATTAAATTACAACACAACCCCGAAGCAAGATCTGCCATGTCCTAGTGATCTTCTCATGGGAAGAAAATTGAGGTCCACACTTCCAGTATCGAAGGAAGTTTTTAAACCAAAATTTCCTTTGGAAGGAATAAAAAATAAATTATGTGAAAGACAAAAATCACAGAAAAAATATTATGATATGGGAACCAAAAAACTAAAAGAACTTTCAGTGCATCAGCCTGTATTAGTTCAAAAGAACGTTCGTGAATGGCAACCTGGTGTAGTAGTTGATAAATCCAGCCCAAATGATTATAACGTAGTTCTCAACGGTATGGAATATCGAAGAAATAGACAGCATCTCAGACCCTCCTCGTCTTCTTCGAAAAATATAACTTTTGACCAAAATCAACCACTAGCATCAACCAATGTAACCGATGAAAATCTAAAAGGAAGTGATGTCCTTCCTCCTTCAAGAGAATCCACTGGAGAATCTGTTGTAAATCCTGGAACAGCTATATCAAGTTCAAATTCGGATGCTGATTTTTATCAGACTAGGAGTGGTAGAATTGTTAAACCCCCACAGAGACTGAATTCACAATTATAAGTATTCAATGGATAATTTTGCATTGTATAAAAGAATATATAAGTTGTTTTTTTTTTCTTTTTCAAAAAAGGGACATGTGATATATTTAATTTCTATTATTTTTGATATACTTGGCAACGCCGCAAGACGTCAGTATCTTTTCAGTATCGTGATGTGAACTCGTGCTCGGATCGATCCTTCGATATAGTTATTTTGAATGAAGAAACTTGTTAATTTTTAGCGAAAATAAATAACCTTCGTGATTGAGTATTAAGCCTCTGATTTCTTAATCATAGTTCAGAACATTACAAAACCTTCAAATGCGTTGATAATACCAAATAAATCAACGTTAGTTTCCAGTGAATGAAATTACATTTTTCCATAAACTTTAATCAAGTATTCGAAAGCGAAAAACAGGATTATCACGTTAGTAGAATTTGTTTCAAACAACAAATTACTATTTATTCAACGTTGCGAATCAACTAACTTCAAATGTTAAGTGAAATCAATACGTCGCTTGAAGGTTTACTGATATCGTAGAATAAACGTATGGAAGAAAACGTCTGTATTGGTGAAAAAAACTTCAGAAAACTTCAACGTTGAATTCCAGTTGAAAAAAAAAAGAACTTCAGAAACGTTATTTCGACGTTATATGTTCTTCAGTTCAACACTTCATATCAATTCACAAATATATCAAACGTCCTAATTGAACCTTGATGTAAACAAGTATATCAACGTTATATCTTTTCAGTGAAACTATATTTCTATAACGTATATTTGAAAAAAAAAACGTGTATTGTAACGCTTTCTGTTCGGAGAAGCGTTATTTGGCGCATTAGCTCGGGTGCTATATTTACTGATCTCGGGCGCCACCTATATTATAGTGGTAGGTCCACTCGCACCAGGTAAATATCATTGAAGAAAGTTTAATTCAGGGGTCTTTGGATGTTCACTCTTTGTTAACTGTCAAAGTGACATAAGTGAGAGAGTATTAATGCCCTGAACCTGGTTGCTCTGCTTATTAAAGAAAATCGAAACTTAAAGCTAATCATAGAAAATAAAACCACCAATAATAATATACACAGTGAACCGAAAACGAATATATTCAAGCACCAATATACTATGTGCTACAATATCCTAATTATACCCCCTCCCAAGGATACGTTTCTTCCGAGAAACTAAAAAAAATAAAACTACATATATGAACGTATAAGTTTGCATTTCATGATAATTATGATTATGCTGTGAAAAAAGATAGGTGTAAGTATATATGGGGCAAGTTTCGACTGGGGTAAAATGATGAATTCGTCAACTTGCCGAATTCAAATTCAAATATTGTTGCAAATGCCCAGAAACTTCACAAAAAAAAACTGAGCGTCGTTCGTAGTCAGAAGACAAATCATCTTACCCTATTTTTGGGGTAAGATGATGAAAATACAATTTTATGATATAATAAGTTATATTTTCTATCGTCGGAATGATGTTTTTCAGTTTGATCACTCGTTGTTATCAAAAGCATATGCAGTTATCGGTAGGATATGTTACTTTCGAAATAAATCATTTGTCGCTTTTTTAAATTTTTTTTCCTCGTGGTCGTCAACTTGCCCCAGCCCCACTCTTCCCTACCTGTTATGTGCTGGTGAATTACCTACATCGTGATTCGAAGTATATGGCAAAATATGGTGTTTGTTTCAGTTATTTAGTTGATTTTATTATTCAACAGTTCATTTTATATGAATCAGTTTGTGAAGGTTATGTACACTTGAATCCAATCGAGATAAATTGGAGAATAAATATTTTTAAATATATATTATATCAATCTGTGGTATTATATCTAAATTATACCTTAATTAGTCTATTAACCTAAATCTATATTATACCTATTGGGAATTGAGTATTTAAATTGTTGGAGAAGCTTAGGGGGTTGTTTGGTGATTACCGCTAGTATTGCCCCCTAGTGAGAACAGATGTGTCCATCTATTTCCGTTGTACAACATCATTTTCTATTCTTACCTGTGGCAAGTTACAATAATCCGTTTTTCTTCTACCTATAAATTGATCTAGCGAAAACCGAAGAACAGAATATACAAAATCTGCTCATAAATGTTTAAGAGGAAAAATTATTGACAAATTCCACACGAACTCCACTAGCAAGAAAAATTAATTATCCTATACAGCAAAAAATACCTTATGATACATAGAAGATGCATACGATAAAGAAGGGTCATAACAAAATTTTTATGAAAGAAAAAGTTTTCTCAAAACTGTCGCACCCTGTGATCAGATAATTAATATTATTATATTATAATATTCTTGAGTATAAACATGTTTCGAGGAAACACCCTGCATCAAAATGACTGCATGGATTTTTTTGAAAGAGAAAAATAGTCTATCCAATTAAAAATATCAAACATAGTTTGAAATTAATGTCTGGTAGACTACGAGCAGAAAACAACTACTTTCCTGGTAAATACCACGCAGAACATTGAATTATATCTGTTCGTAGTCCATGCAACGATTCACACTGTGAATGCAGATCGCAAATGTTTCTTTCTTCCTAAGACGTGACAAATTCACATCGAGACAGGCACGCCTAACAACCTACAGACCGGTTTCGGGCTTATTGGCCCTTATCAGTGCAGGGTAGTTATCCGAGTAGAGACCGTAAGATCTCCACTCGAAGCGTTGCCTGTCCAAATGCATTTTCGTCGCGTCTATTTGACCGCACCGAGCCGCGTTCCAACAGACAATTGGAAGTGGCGACGACATTTGCGTAATGTCCATCGACGTCTGGGCGGCAGCCTGCGTGTTCACCGAACTATTGACTCGCAGGGTTCTTTTCAGCTCACGCAGAAACGTGAGCCAACTGGACCTGATGATAAACCTGCTGGGTACCCCGTTGATGAGAGACATCGACTACGCTCCCGAATTCATAAAGAACTTCATGTGGGGGTTACCGTGCAAGCCGTCGAAGATCTCCACCCTTCATGATCTGTCTCCGCTAGTAACTGAGGACGCCGTGGATTTGTTGTCTCGTATGTTGCATTTCAATCCGAACAAGAGACTTTCTGCTACCGAAGTTTTGGATCACCCTTACATGGTTCGAGGCAGGGAATTGTACCATTCCTTATTATGCGAGTGCTGTGGTACGACAAAGGAAGACGTGATGATGCCCCCAATGGATTTGGAGCCTGTCGCCTCTGAGGTTTTCGACGACCGGTGGGAACAAGAAATAACCTCTGTGGAGGTTGCCAAAATGAACATGCATCAGTTCATCACGGAACGGCTGATACCTGGACGAGAGCACCTGTGCATCAACCATAAGTTTATATTTAGGAAAATCTCTTGTTTCTGTGTTAACGTTATCCGGGGTCACTTCTGAAAGGAATTCAGCAGTGTATCTAGTTTTTTATAAGAACTGCTATTGAAGCTCTCACATAAACTTGTATAATGTATTGTGTACCACACTGTATTTTTTTTCATACCCATCCATACTCGATAAAAAATCATCTTTCCAGATATATATATAAAATATCTTTCACTATTATTCCGTTTCTGTATCATCAATGCTTATACAGTCAAAATTTGGCGGAGATGATCTCGATTCGAGGTAATTAATAAAATATATCTGACAATACAGAGAACAATATAAAAATTATTGCCACCTGACTAATATCTCTATATATATTGTCCAAAATTACTCCCAAAATTGACCTCATTTTTGCTCTACATCTTTTCCAGTTGTATTTCAGAAACCATCAAGTTTATTTCTGAAAGCGTCAATTGAATTTCAGAATAGTCATTTGTATTTCAGAAAGTACAATTGTATTTCAGAATAGTGAGTTGAATTTCAGGAAGCGTCAAATGTATTTCAGAATAGCGAGTTTATTTCACCTTGTTTTTTGTCTCTTGTGATTCGTATTCCAACTGGAGGATTCACTGCTCGGGTCTTGTTTCGAAGCTGTCCTCTCTCACATTTATGTTCAGAAATATAAGGTTCTTATTGAATAAACAACAGCTCCTGCACTCGTACTTTGCCCAAATCGACTCTTGATTAAGATATGCAATTTGTTTATGGGGAAATTCAGTATCAGTAACAGACGTGTTGGTAGTACAGAAGAGAATCCTACGATGTATTTTCAATATGCCTATGAAAACTTCCTGTAGACCGACTTTCAAATATCACAAAATTTTAACAGTGACTGGTATTCATATTTTTCATCAGAGAAAATGCGCCAAATTGTTTGGCAATGAAACTCTTCAATAATCTCCCTACTTATTTGAAGAATTTCGAAAAGATGAATTCTTTTAAAAGCCAACTCAGTAAGTTCTTGGCATCCTCATGTCACTACTCGCTTGAAGAATTTTTAATTTTAATTTATGTTAATTGTTAATTCAATATTTTGTTCATTTGACTATTCCTATATGGTATTTGTTTTTGTATTTATTTATTTAATAATGAGCTTCATTGCGCAATTTCTTAAGAGAAATCAATCAGGAAGAAATTCTGAAGGCAACACAAATTTGTTGTGATAATCGGAGTGCCATAGCCTTGAAAGAAGCTGATGCTTATCACCCAAGAACAAAGCATATCGATATCAGGCACCATTTCGTTAGAAACAATATACAGGAAAATGAGATTCAGTTGAAACCTATTAGCACGAATGAGATGGTTGCCGATAATTTGACGAAGCTCTTGTTTGGACATAAACATTAGTTTTTTGTTGAAGCGATGGGACTTGAAATGTTGAAATGATACAAGTTTTAGTGGGCGTGTTGAAGTTAAATCTTGTATCTACACTCTATATATAATTGATGTTCTTATTTATATATGTGTATGTTGGCATGTAAATGTTAAGTTGAAATGGTATCAATTTTTTTTAATAAATAGACTTCAATGTTGGTATTTTCGCCATTTTCATATTCAATGAAAATATTTCTTATCTAAGAGCTAAAAATTCAGCAGGTACCTCAGTCTATTTACCAATAATCATTTCATTCCCATTGAGGATTGAGGACTTAAATTGTTGGAGGAGTTCAAGGGGTTGTTTGGTAATTACGGCTATTATTGCCCTGTGATGAAAAGAATTCCTCTTAAGGAACTGAAGAACGTACCTGAAATCATTCAACAACAAACCATCTTAGCGAACAGTCTAGTTAACCTCCTAATTTGACCTACTAGTATCAGTCAGTAATAAACAAGTGCAAGAAAAAGTATAGAGAATCATGAACGTGAAGCGGAAAACAACTGATCCCTCGACCACCACCAAACTACCGATAAAAGTCAAAGGCAAGCCTATCGGTTCCGGTACCTACGGCGTCGTATGGGATGTGCTGTATCCTAGAAACGGTAAAAGAGTTGCTTTGAAAAAAATCAAGAAAGTATTCGTTTCACCGGAATCAGCTATAATGGTGTTTCGAGAGCTGAGAATGTTGTGTACTTTCAAACATGACAACGTCCTCGCTGCCTTGGAAGTAGTGAAACCTTCCCCTCTAAGACGATTCAAAGAAGTGTATATCCTGACGGACCTGCTGCATAACGACCTAGACGACATAATATATTCCAAGCAACTACTAACTGCGAACCACATACATGTTTTCATGTATCAAATAATGAGAGGACTAAAATATATACACTCGGCCAAAGTCATTCATCGGGACATCAAACCGGGGAATATATTGGTATACGATAATTGTATGCTGAAAATATGCGATTTCGGTTTGGCCAGAGCGGAGGTAACCGACAAATCTAAAGAAATGTGTTTGGATGTGGTAACGCAAGGATATCGAGCACCAGAGATCCTCTTGGAGACCAAACATTACACGGGCGCCATCGACGTCTGGGCGGCAGCCTGCGTGTTCGTCGAATTATTCGGTCGTGATGTTGTTTTCAGCTCGAGCAATCACTTCAGTCAACTAGACCTTATGCTGAGTCTGTTGGGTACCCCATTGATGAGCGACATCGACTACGCTTCCGAATCAATGAAAAACTTCGTGTCGAGATTACCGCGCAAGACGTCGAAGATATCCAGCCTCCACGATCTGTCGCCGCTAGTAACTGACGAAGCAGTGGATTTAATTTCTCGGATGTTGAAATTCAATCCGAACAAGAGGCTTTCTGCTGCCGAAGTTTTGGACCACCCTTACATGGTTCGAGGCAGGAAATTGTACCATTCGTTATTGTGCAAGTGCTGTAGTACGACAAAGGAAGACGTGATGATGCCCCCAATGGATTTGGAGCCTGTCGCCTCTGAGGATTTCGACGACCGGTGGGAAAGAGAAATAACCTCTGTGGCGGTTGCCAGAGTGAAGATGCATCAGTACATCACAGAACGGCTGATACCTGGACGAGAACACCTGTGCATCAATCATGAATCAAAATTGTTCAAAAAGAACCCATTAACGTTTTTATCAAGGAAAATTTCTCGTTTTTGTGAAAACGTTCTCCAGGCACCATTTTGAGAGGAATCCAGCGGTGTCTCTAGTATTTTTATAAGAACTGCTGTTGAAGAAGCTATAGGAGATGAACTTGTATATTCTCTTGTATTTCACCTTGTATATTTTTGCATGTCTATCAAATAAAATTGTCTTTCCAGAGAAATATAATACCTTTCACTTTCATTTACTTTCTGTTTCATAAAGGTTGATGTGCCATACTTATACAGTCAAAATTTGCCAAAGATTTCAAGTAATGAATAATATCTATCCTTATCTGCACAGAAAGAACAATACCAAAGTTATTGTTAATCCTCAAATTTGTAGAGTAATCTCATGCTAAGCCCTGAATAATATATATTGTAGGGTTTTACAGAGTGGGGTACGCGGTTTGCTATTCATCATTCGACGACAGAGAGTTCGCGACAAGATGTTTTATACTTTTTATTTTATATTCCTTATTTTTATATAATGACAGAATATGAATCTATCTTAGTTTTATTAAAGCCACTGTAGAATAAGTCCACTAACAAACAGTTTACTGCTTCGTGGTGTATTTTTTATTAACCCTTGTTCTATCCTTTTGTGTGACTAAATTATTATTATTTTATGGGATGGGAAAAATGTATCATCATTGATATTTCTGAAAAACTCTAAAGCTTGTTTTTGCATGCAACGACTTATATCACGTGACCTCATATTTGGCAGGATTAAAAAAAGTTGTACCTCGTTAATTTGACCCTTTTTTTGGCACCACTTGAAACTTTTCTCAAATTCCCGCCAAATCTGAGGTCACGTTATATGAGTCGTAACGGATTTTCCAGTTGTCAGACATCCAGAAACGAACCGCCATTTGAGTTTTTCAGAAATATCAATATATTTTTTTTACCATTTTTACCAACTTTATGCCGGACACTGTATATCCGGACAATTGGAATTGGCCGTCTATAGAAATTCTATTATTTCATTTCAATCACCCTAGACCCGACTTTGCAAGGTAAGAGTGATAGTAAGAGGTGATGCAATTCATGAAAAAAAAATATGTTAAAAAAATAACATTTTCAAGAATCAAAACCACGGTATTGACAATTATTATTATTATGAAAATCATTATAACTGTTGTCTCCTCTGAAACGTACATTACATTCATATATCCGGGCAGACTGAGCCAGACAATTAATCCCAAATCATGAAATCGGATTGGACACTTGAAGATTTTGGAAAATATTTCCCTAGAATCCATGTCCAAACCGACTGATATCATGACAGTTAAGTACGACTTCGATATGCAGCTTGAAGTGGTCATAAACAACCACCAAATTTGCACAGAGAACTGACCTCAACTTTTTAGGGATAAGGTAAGGGATGCATCACTGTGGTATACTGATGAAACCAATATCGATGTAAGGGCTGGAGTGGGAGTGGCAGGGCCAAATTACAGGCTCTCAAAACCCCTTGGGCTTGAACCATCGTTCAAGCAGAAGTACATGCTATGGAGATAAATGTGCTCATCAGGAGTGCCTCGAAAGGGGCACTCGAAGGGCAAAAATCAGATAGCCAAGCAGCGCTAAAAGCTCTGAAGTCATACACTTGTGAGTCTAATTTGACTTGGGACTAGAAACATTCCCTTAGACAACTGGCATCAAAAACTAGGTCACTTTTCATGTGGGTTTCAGGTAACAAGTGAGTTGAAGGCAATGTGGAAGCAGACTGTCTCGCCTGAGAAGTGACAAATACACGATTCAAGGCCCACTTGAAGGAAGAGTTTCGACGTTGGGAAGCGGATAAAATGAAATCTCACTGGAATAAAGTGCCAGGACAAAGACAAGTGAAAAGGCTAGTAAGCCTTTCGCCAAGGAAAGCTAAACAGCTTCTCGAGTTGGACAAAAAAGACTTGAAACTGGTAAAGGGACTACTGGTCACTGCCCTCTGAGGTATAACTCCAAAAAAATATGAGTAAAACATTACCGTTGCCGCTAATGCGAGAAATCCGCTGTAATTGCAAAACATTTGCTTTAAGAATGCCCAGCGCTCATCTGCAAGATGCTCAAGTTCCTGGAAAGGGCCTTCCTAGAACCCTCCGATGTCAGGAACCTAACTTCCAGGAAACTGATAAATTTCGCACGAAGTCTCGGAATCCCGGGCTTCGAATAGACCTGGATCCAACTTGTTTCGTAATGCACAAATTGAATAGGGCTCATCGTAAATTTTGTTTTTCATCACTGAGTCCTGCCACTGAGTCTCAATTAGGTAGATGCTTCATCTGTTCAGCTACCTCATCGTTTTGCAACATTGACATAACTTCTTGATTCATGTCCTTTTTTCGAAATATCAACATTCAAACATAATTTTCGTTACTGTTATATCGAGTGTTATATACTCACATATCAACTACTCATAATTCCTTCATGAAAATCAGGAAGTTTTTTTGAAACTCCTCTTCAATTTAAAAAACGTCGATGTGGCAACTCGCGGATCGCTTAGTATAATAATTATCTATGTATCTTGGATCACTTTATATCAGTGCGCACTTACCAAAGAGGCATTCCAGGACCACCAGATTGTGCTACTCCATGCTAAAAACCATATTATTGGCTTGATTTTGGTCATGAAAGCTTTTCACTTTGGCAAGAAAATCCATGAAATTTTTTGAGGCAGCCATTCGCAAACAATTGTCGAATAGAATAATAATGGTACCCGATTGATCGACCCCGTCAGTGTGGTAATCTCTCGTTACATAGGTACTGACACGACTGTTTTAAATGATGATTCGGATCAATTCTTTGAGAAACTCAACCTAATCATTGTGGCCCAGTTCGTTAATGTGAGGTGAGGAAAAAAAACAGTACCTACGAGTTATAAATGTATAAATGAAATGATTAAATAAAGCGATTTTATTTTTGCGTCTCAGATTCTGCAAGAGATAGACAAGATGAAGTACATATACCCCAGGGGTAGGTATAGTTATTCTATGAGTAAGACTAGTAGGAGAGATTTTAAAAATTCACTAATTTCCAATGAGCAGTTCAGTTGAAAAAAATTTCAATATATCAATATGTTCGGTAATCTGAATTCTATATGATGATGATATCAATAACCATCTCTAAATAGTGGAGTAATTTCGAGAGCCTATCGTTTCGTTTTTGTTGGGCGTAGAACCAGGTCAGAGATGGCAGGTTTTGTTAAGCATGTCATAAGGCATACGAAATCGTGTTTTACGATATTTTTAGTGGTCTAGAACTTTTAAAACAAGAAAAAGCTGAAAAAAAGGTATTTTAAATAAAATTTATTTTTTTGGTTTCCACCGTCATATATCTTCATAACTGATGAAGCTATCGGGGTGATTTTTTTTATTGATTGAAGTACATACAATAGCGCTTCCAACTGTCCCTACCAATGGACTTCACAAAATTTGCTTCCTTCATTTTATAAAAATCAGGAAACCATGGAATTTAAAATATATGTGTCATTATTTTCACCATATCAATATAGTATAGTCATCAAAATTTACAAAATTACACAGTATAAATTACAATACAAATCATTATGTTATGAAACTTTTAGAAATTTGGAATTTGAATTTTTTTATATCTCCCAAATGCACCTAGGTGTAGTCACTTGTGTGTGCATAATCGAACATTAATTTTCAAGTTTGTGGGTTAACAGAGAGAGAGAGAGAAAAAATAGGTATTTTAATATACATTATGACGAACAAAGATGAGTATAAAAGAAATTTTGGGAATTCATGACATCACTATGGAATTTGAAGCTGACTTAGAAATGTTTCAAAATTTTGTGTGATTCATTATTTACATTCAAGGGACAAATATTTAGCATTCTTTAGATTTTTTATAAAGTGTGGCAGCAAGTTGAGAGATTTTGGTGCTTGTAGGACATACTTTCGCTTGAATACTGAATATAAGAAGCCAATTTACAGTAAGTCAAAGTGTACTTTATTGAGTTAGGCTAGCTAACTTACACTTCCACTGACTACACATTTTCCAGTTATAGAATATGAATCTATCTTAGCTTTATACGAGCCACTGTAAAAACCATCAAGTTTATTTCAGAAAGCGTCAATTGAATTTCAGAAAGTATCAATTGTATTTCAGAATAGTGAGTTGAATTCCAGAAATCGTCAAATGTATTTCAGAATAGTCAATTGAATTTCAGAATTCGTCATTTGTGTATACAAATGATATAATCTGAAATTCAAATGACGAATTCTGAAATTCAGTTGACTTTTCTGAAATTCAATTGACACTTTCTGAAAATGAACTCACAATTCTGAAATACAATTGATCCTTTCTGAAATCGAACTCGCTATTCTGGAATACATTTGACGCTTTCTGGAATTCAACTCACTATTCTGAAATACAATTGATACTTTCTGAAATACAAGTTACTATTCTGAAATTCAATTGACGCTTTCTGAAATACAATTGGAAAAGGTGCAGTATAATATATACTCAAATTTCTACGGATTATAAGATTACTATAATAATATCGCGAACATAAATGAAAGGTGACTTAAGATTGGCCCTAATATTCAAGCTATTATTTCTAGCAACAATTCAGAATTTGTCTAAATATTTTTTCGACAATTTCTACTTTTTATTATTTCCGCTGATACTTTTCTGTCATCTCTTATTTACAGAGTGATGAGTTTGTTTTCTAATTTCTTGCGCAAAATGAAACGTGAAATACGAAATTGTTCTTACTAAACGATTTCAATGACTATTCCTAACAGTGCTATTCAAGAAGCGAATCTCTGACTTTCATTATAAATGGTTACAAAATGGAGTGGATGAGTCGAGGAATAGGTGGTTATTTGCCCTATTTCTTGTAGTATATTTTTTTTGTTTTTGTTTTTGTGAATTAAGAGACAGCGTGAAAATGTAGTGAACTTACGTTGAGTATATTATTATTGAATAACATGTTTATTTGATACAATCTATTTTTTGTTAAGAATCAATGCATTATCATATACGAATACTGATTTTGTTGAATAAACGTGAAACAATTCATTTTGAAGTGTCTAATCAATGCATTGAATCAACGTTAAAATCTACTTTGAAATAACGAAGCAAGTCAACGTTAATTTTACCTTAAATATTCCCAAATTTTGATATGAAGTTGATTAAAACCACTATCAAACCTTCAAATGCGTTGATAATACCAAATGAATCAACGTTATTTTCCAGTGAATGAAATTAAATTTTTCCATAGACTTTAATCAATTATTGGATGGTGGATGGATGGCGAACATGGCGAACGAAGGTGAGTCGTCTTCGAACGCTGTGCCGAAAATCGTGTGTAAACAGTGCAAAAGAATAGTTGTAAATTATGTGAAGTGCAAGAAATGCAATGACTACTTTCATTCTCGATGTATGGTTCAGTCATCACAAGCAAGAAACCCAGCATGTAGTCACAATGACGAATGTGAAGACGAACGAGATCAAGAGGAAAAAACCAACGCTGATATCATGAGGTACATATCTGAAAACAAATTACTCCATAAACTCGTGAAGGAGTTGGAATCTAAATGCGAAATATTAAATGAAAATTGCAGTTTGCTAAGAGAAAAGGTCGTATTTCTATCAGAAAAAAACGACAAATCTAAACGACAAGAAGATAAAACATCTAATCACGCTCAAGGTCTAACTACTTCGAATGTTTCCACATTTAAATCTCCAGTGGGCAAAAAAGTACCAGCACCAAATAAACTGTCCTACAGTGCTGCCACTGTTGCCACTAAAACCTCCAGTAATTCTGAATCAAATCTCAACATGGATAATCAGAATAAACAATCACTTATCAGCCGCAAGGAAGTAAGTGCTGCTATGTTGAATGCACAATCAACGAGCAAAATGAAAGAAGTCATATACCTGGAAAGTAATGAAGATGGTGATTGGGAAAAAGTGGTTAAAAGAAAATCACTCAGGAAAAACCGCAGATTCATGGTGGGTGGAAACGATGATAACACAGGCATAAGCACAGTTGCAAAATATACATCCCTGCATGTGACAAGGTTGAGTCCAAGCACAGAACCTAATGACCTCAAATATATCTTGATAGGAAACTTCCCAGAAGTGACATGTGAACGACATCAATCCAAACATCCAGAGTTATATGCATCCATGAAAGTCACAATAAAACGAGAAAACTTTGCTAAAGCTTGGAAACGAGAGATATGGCCCAGCGGTGCTTTGGTTTCACGGTTTTTAGCGAAGAAAAGGACGGCGTCACAATCACAAGAAGAGACGGGTCCGAACGAGAGTGTGCAATTTTAAAAAATCCCAAAAAAATTGATGAAAACAGAATTTTTAGCATTTTTCATATCAATATACAATGTCTTTCAAACAAGTTGAACAGTCTGAGTGTTTTTTTAGATGACTATAAATTTGATGTTATTTGTTTTTCTGAGCATTGGATGAATGACGATAATCTGATGACTATCAATATCAATAACTACCAAGTAGCTGCTCACTTTTGTAGGAAAGTACGACAACATGGCGGTGTTGCCATATATTGCAGAAATAATTTGAATTTCAGTACTTTGGACCTAGGTGAGTTTAATGAAGAATTACATTCTGAGTTCTGTGGAATTCATTTTCAGCAATCAAATATCTTAATAATCTGTCTCTATAGACCATGTGCAGGCGATGTTAACGTATTCCTGAATAACCTTGAAGGCTTATTGTTCAAATATTCGAAGCTAAAAACCCAAGTTGTGCTCCTTGGTGATTACAACATAGATTTCATGTCACAAACTCCTACGCTTTTCAATTTGAAGGAAGTTATAGAATCTTTTGGCCTCTCCGCAAAAATCTTAGACTTTACTAGAGTCACACCAACATCCTCTACATGCATTGACAATATCATTACAGACCTTAGCGATCACCTTTTTGATGTTGGTATTCTTGATCCCTGCCTTTCTGACCATAAAGGTCAATTCTTGACTATGAATAAACCTCTTGATGACCATAATGATGACGACATCACTAATAGACTCACCATGACACAAACTGGTTTGGATCAATTCAAATCTATTCTTTCTGGAGTAAATTGGAGTATCCTAGATTCTAAAGAGCATGACCTTAACACAAAATGTAAATTTTTTATTGATAATCTCCAAAATTCAGCAAGAGTGTGTTTTTCGAAGAGGAAATTACGAACAAAAAGTCCTTTTAAATTGAAATGGTATAATGATGCTCTGAAAATAATGAAGAATAACCTAGAAGCAATAAAAATAATATCCGAAGCGTCTAGACAACCTGAAGATGCTAAAGCATATAAAATAATGAAGAAAAGGTATAACACTGAATTGTCAAGGCAAAAAAAACAGGCGTATGATGAATATATTGCCAAATCTCGAAACTTATCTCGAGCATGTTGGAATATAATAAATTCAGAGAGAAATAATTCACATCACAAGAAAAACATAAAAGAATTTTCAGAAAATGATTTTAATGTATTTTTCTGTACAATTGCCGAGAAAACTATAAAATCTCTTCCGATGCTAAATTCTCATAGTACATATAACTTCAAAAATTTTCCTTCTCCTGTCCACTCTTTCTTCTTGGAACCTGTATGTTCACAAGAAGTATTTGCTGCAATCAATAAACTGAGCTCATCCAGCTCTCGCGACATCCATGATCTAAACAGTCGTCTAATAAAGGATGTTGCCGAACTAATTGTTCCACCTCTGACCGACTTAATAAATCAAATTTTTCATAATGGCGTCTTCTCAGAAGCACTTAAAGTCTCCAAAGTGATACCATTATTCAAAAAAGGAGACAAATCATTATTAGATAACTATCGTCCAATCAGTATTATTTCTATCATTGGTAAAATCATTGAATATATTCTGAAAGAAAGGTTGTACTCCTATTTCGAAAAGAGATTCTATTTCTGTGAGTCACAATATGGTTTCCGCAAAAATAAATCCACGACACAGGCCGCTTTCAAAATTGTGACTGACATAGTTGAGGGCCTTGATGAAAACAGACATACTTGCCTGACGCTATGCGACTTAACGAAGACCTTTGATTGTATATCGCATGACATACTAATTGAAAAACTGAGTCACTATGGAATAAGAGGCACGACCTTAGATCTAATTCGTTCTTACCTCTCAGACAGATTTCAATGTGTAGAGTTAAACAACGTTAAATCTGACTTCAAAAAAATTGAACATGGTGTACCACAGGGTTCAGTACTTGGACCATTCCTATTCATTGTTTACATCAATGACTTGTGTCAATACATGGCACCTACAAAATGTATTTTATTCGCAGACGACACAACCCTTGTGTGCTCTGATAAATCCTTTAACACCCTGACCGAACACACATCTGAGTGTCTAACCTCGGCAAAAAAATGGTTTTCTGAAAATAAACTCAAATTGAATGAAAGCAAGACTCAAAATGTTGTTATTTCTTCTAACACAATGTACCAAGATGGAAGTCATGTAACGTTTCTTGGTCTCATTATTGACGATAGATTGAATTGGTCCAACCATGTAGATCACGTGGTTCGAAAATTATCTAGTACTCTGTTTTTACTAAGGCAATTGAAACCTCTCACAAATCCCAATATTTTGAGAATGACATACTTTTCTTTATTTCATTCTGTGCTCTCTTATGGCATTTTACTTTGGGGAAATTCAAAAAACGCTGTAGCAGTTTTTAAATGTCAGAAAAAAGCTATCAGAATATTGGCAAACTTGGGCTTTAGAGACCATTGTCAGCAACATTTTATTGAACTTGGTATTATGCCCCTGCCCACTTTATACATTTTCACAGTCCTCTTAGAAATACACCAAAATGTGAGCTATTTTTCCAGACAATCTGACTCGCATTGCTACAACACAAGATCGGCTAATCTACTGACTATTCCTCGTCATAGATTGGCTGTCAGCCGCAAAAATTCATTGAACCTCAACCTCTACAATATCCTTGATACCTCAGTCAAAGTATTGGAATTCAGAAAATTTAAAACGGTGGTAAAAAAATTTCTACTTGGTCATTGTTTTCATGATATTGATAGCTATATTGCCTCAGCGAGCTCAATACGTATATAATTTTTATCTTTAATGTCTTTTTTGCACTGTTATGATCTCTACTCCCTGAAAATTCAGGATTGTACTTTTTTATGTATCTTAAAATTTGTTTTTTAAATATTTTGTCGATTTCCGTAATATTTTAAATTTTTAAATGTAATTTTATAATATTTGAATATTTTTATTGACTGTTACATTTTCATATTTTTTAATACCATTTTATAATACAACTTTTCAATATTGATCTTAAATCAATATTGTTTTTGTGACTTGCCATAAATGTTCTTTATGTACATAACATGGTCAAATAAACTACTCTACTCTATTCGAATGCAAAAAACAGGATTATCACGTTAGTAGAATATTTGTTTCAAACAAAAAATTACTGTTTATTCAACGTTGCAAATCAACTGACTTCAAATGTTAAGTGAAATAAATACGTCGCTTGAAGGTTTACTGATATCGCAGAATAAACGTATGGAAGAAAACGTTTGTATTGGTGAAAAAAACTTCAGGAAACTTCAACGTTGAATTCCAGTTGAAGAAAACGAAACTTCAGAGACGTTATTTCGACGTTATATGTTCTTCAGTTCAACACTTCATATCAATTCACAAATATATCAAACGTCCTAATTGAACCTTGATGTGAACAAGTATATCAATTTTATATCTTTCCAGTGAAACTATATTTCTATAACGTATTATTGAATATTTGAACAAAAAAATCGTGTATTGTAAAGCTTTCTGTTCGGAGAAGCGTCATTTGGCGCTTTGGCTTGGGTGCTATATTTACAGATCTCGGGAGCCATCAATATTATAGTGGTAGGTCCACTCGCACCGGGTAACTATCAGTGGAGGAAGTTTAATCCAGGAGTCTCTGTATGTTATCTGTCAAAGTGACATAAGTGAGAAAGTATCAATGGCTTGAACCTGGTTGCTCTGCTTATTGAAGAAAATCAAAACTTGAAGCTAACCATAGGAAATAAAACCACCAATAATAATATATACAGTGAACCGAAAACGAATTAATTCAAGCACCTATTTACTTGCTTCAATATCCTAATTATACCCCCTCCCACGGATACGTTTCTTCCGAGAAACTAAAAAAAATAAAACTACATATATGAACGTATAAGCTTGCATTTCATGATAATTATGATTATGCTGTGAAAAAAGATAGGTGTAAGTATATATGGGGCAAGTTTCGACTGGGGTAAAATGATGAATTCGTCAACTTGCCCAATTCAAATTCAAATATTGTTGCAAATGCCCAGAAACTTCACAAAAAAACTGAGCGTCGTTCGTAGTCAGAAGACAAGTCATCTTACCCTATTTATGGGGTAAGATGACGAAAATACATTTTATGATATAAGTTATATTTTCTATCGTCGGAATGATGTTTTTCAGTTTGATCACTCGTTGTTATCAAAAGCATATGCAGTTATCGGTAGGATATGTTACTTTCGAAATAAATCATTTGTCGCTTTTTTAATTTTTTTTCCTCGTGGTCGTCAACTTGCCCCAGCCCCACTCTTTCCTACCTGTTATGTGCTGGTGAATTACCTACATCGTGATTCGAAGTATATGGCAAAATATGGTGTTTGTTTCAGTTACTTAGTTGATTTTATTATTCAACAGTTCATTTTATATGAATCAGTTTGTGAAGGTTATGTACACTTGAATCCAATCGAGATAAATTGGAGAATAAATATTTTTAAATATATATTATATCAATCTGTGGTATTATATCTAAATTATACCTTAATTAGTCTATTAACCTAAATCTATATTATACCTATTGGGAATTGAGTATTTAAATTGTTGGAGAAGCTTAGGGGGTTGTTTGGTGATTACCGCTAGTATTGCCCCCTAGTGAGAACAGATGTGTCCATCTATTTCCGTTGTACAACATCATTTTCTATTCTTACCTGTGGCAAGTTACAATAATCCGTTTTTCTTCTACCTATAAATTGATCTAGCGAAAACCGAAGAACAGAATATACAAAATCTGCTCATAAATGTTTAAGAGGAAAAATTATTGACAAATTCCACACGAACTCCACTAGCAAGAAAAATTAATTATCCTATACAGCAAAAAATACCTTATGATACATAGAAGATGCATACGATAAAGCAGGGTCATAACAAAATTTTTGACAAATTCCACACGAATTCCACTAGAAAGAAAAATTAATTATATTATAATATTCTTGAGTATAAACATCTTTCGAGGAAACACCCTGCATCAAAATGACTGCATAGATGCCTAAATACTTTTCGATTATTTCTATGTAATATGAAAGAAAATTTTACCGTAATAAATTATTGTAAGAAAGACTGATTCCAAGAAACTATTTCGGTGAGCAAATTATTTGTGTAAATACATACAGTGATATCTCTGGTGATGGGAATAGATTTTTTTAGTAATACCTACCGTCATTTTAGCATCAGGCGACCAGGTAATGTAAACGAAAAACTGATGAGATACATTCAAGTTAATGTACCAACTATCAGATCCAAATCATCGTTATGAATTATTGGTGCAACAGAATTATCCAGAAGATATGCACACATAAGTATGCAACATTTCAGTCCGAAGAATCAATTCTACCCTCAATGTTTTCGAGTTTAATAAAAATAACTGGACAATCCAGAATTTATTTTTGCTCACCAGTGTCCAAGAATATTGTAGGAAGAGAAGACTCGTTGCACATATTACAATCAGAACTTCCTTCGAGTTAGGCCAATATCTCGGCCAAATTATGAAATACTCTCGACCATCATTTTTTTAATTGTAATTAGAAAATGATTTTTGTATGTTATATTATTATGTACTTGTTATGTGCTGGTGAAATACCTACTGTTTAATATTGATAGAAGTGGTCTGTAAAACTTCTTTTGTGTAGATTGTAATTGATGAAAGATAGAATTGATTTTCTTTTCGTGATATTTTTTAATTTTATTGATCGAATTTAATTTATTTTGTTTTCATTCTCATGACTACATAATACAGTAATATATTATACAGTATACTACTTAACAGCTACATTGTAATACATAGTGTATATATCTTTCATGTTCTTGTACTCATGAAAAGGGATATTATGTAATGTTCAGAGAACATCGTCAGAACCAAGGAAAAGAAGGTAGGAGTTGGTGTTCTTCTCAAATTTATGGAGATCGTATGCCTCGGGGATGGAAAATAACTTTATCCTTATCATATTAATCTAGGGTATTATACCTGTATTTTTCAATGGTCAGAAATTTCATACCCATTAGGGATTAACTAGGTAGGATTGAGTACTTGAGTTGTTGGAGGAGCTTATGGGGGTATTCGTTAATTGCGGCTATTATAGCCCTCTGGTGAGAGAATTTCTTCTTAAGGAACTGAAGAACGTACCTGAAATCATTCAACAACGAACCACCTTAGCGAACAGTCTAGTTAACCTCCCAATTTGACCTTCTAGTTTCAGTCAGTGATAAGCAAGTAAGCAAGAGTAAATCATGAGTGTGAAGCCAGCAACAACTGATTCCTCAACCACCACCGAACTGCCGATAGAAGTCAAAGGCAAGCCTATCGGTTCCGGTACCTACGGCGTCGTATGGGATGTGCTGTATCCTAGAAACGGAAAAAGAGTTGCGTTGAAGAGGATCACGAAAGTGTTCGACTCACCGGAATGAGCAATAATGGTGTTCCGAGAGTTGAGAATGTTGTGTACTTTCCAACACGACAACGTTATCGCTGCCTTGGAAGTGGTGAAACCTCCTTCTATGGACCGGTTCAAAGAAGTGTATATCCTGACGGACCTACTGCATAACGACCTAGACGACATAATATGGTCAAAGCAACAACTGACGGCGGACCACATACATGTTTTCATGTATCAAATAATGAGGGGACTGAAATATATACACTCTGCCAAAGTCATTCATCGGGACATTAAACCGGGAAATATCCTGGTAAACAATAATAGTCAACTGAAAATCTGCGATTTCGGTTTTGCCAGAGCAGAGCCGACTGACAAATCCAAGAGGATGACTTTGGAAGTAGCGACGGCTGATTTCAGAGCTCCTGAGCTCATCATGGGGGCCAAACATTACACGAGCGCCATCGACGTCTGGGCGGCAGCCTGCGTGTTCACCGAACTATTGACTCGCAAGGTTCTTTTCAGTTCACGCAGAAACGTGAGCCAACTAGACCTGATGATAAACCTGCTGGGTACCCCGTTGATGAGAGACATCAACTACGCTCCAGAATTCATAAAGAACTTCATGTGGGGGTTACCGTGCAAGCCGTCGAAGATCTCCACCCTTCATGATCTGTCTCCACTAGTAACTGAGGACGCCGTGGATTTGTTGTCTCGTATGTTGCATTTCAATCCGAACAAGAGACTTTCTGCTACCGAAGTTTTGGATCACCCTTACATGGTTCGAGGCAGGGAATTGTACCATTCCTTATTATGCGAGTGCTGTGGTACGACAAAGGAAGACGTGATGATGCCCCCAATGGATTTGGAGCCTGTCGCCTCTGAGGTTTTTGACGACCGGTGGGAACAAGAAATAACCTCTGTGGAGGTTGCCAAAATGAGCATGCATCAGTTCATCACGGAACGGCTGATACCTGGACGAGAGCACCTGTGCATCAACCATGAATTAAAGGTTTTCAAAAGGAACCCATTTAAGTTTCTATTTAGGAAAATCTCTTGTTTCTGTGTTAACGTTATCCGGGGTCACTTCTGAAAGGAATTCAGCAGTGTATCTAGTTTTTTATAAGAACTGCTATTGAAGCTCTCACATAAACTTGTATAATGTATTGTGTACCACACTGTATTTTGTTTCATACCCATCCATACTCGATAAAAAATCATCTTTCCAGATATATATATATAAAATATATTTCACTATTATTCCGTTTCTGTATCATCAATGCTTGCTTATACAGTCAAAATTTGGCGGAGATGATCTCGATTCGAGGTAATTAATAAAATATATCTGACAATACAGAGAACAATATAAAAATTATTGCCACCTGACTAATATCTCTATATATATTGTCCAAAATTACTCCCAAAATTGACCTCATTTTTGCTCTACATCTTTTCCAGTTGTATTTCAGAAACCATCAAGTTTATTTCTGAAAGCGTCAATTGAATTTCAGAATAGTCATTTGTATTTCAGAAAGTATCAATTGTATTTCAGAATAGTGAGTTGAATTTCAGGAAGCGTCAAATGTATTTCAGAATAGCGAGTTTATTTCACCTTGTTTTTTGTCTCTTGTGATTCGTATTCCAACTGGAGGATTCACTGCTCGGGTCTTGTTTCGAAGCTGTCCTCTCTCACATTTATGTTCAGAAATATAAGGTTCTTATTGAATAAACAACAGCTCCTGCACTCGTACTTTGCCCAAATCGACTCTCGATTAAGATATGCAATTTGTTTATGGGGAAATTCAGTATCAGTAACAGACGTGTTGGTAGTACAGAAGAGAATCCTACGATGTATTTTCAATATGCCTATGAAAACTTCCTGTAGACCGACTTTCAAATATCACAAAATTTTAACAGTGACTGGTATTCATATTTTTCATCAGAGAAAATGCGCCAAATTGTTTGGCAATGAAACTCTTCAATAATCTCCCTACTTATTTGAAAAATATCGAAAAGATGAATTCTTTTAAAAGCCAACTCAGTGAGTTCTTGGCATCCTCATGTCACTACTCGCTTGAAGAATTTTTAATTTGAATTTATGTTAATTGTTAATTCAATATTTTGTTCATTTGACTATTCCTATATGGTATTTGTTTTTGTATTTATTTATTTAATAATGAGCTTCATTGCGCAATTTCTTAAGAGAAATCAATCAGGAAGAAATTCCGAAGGCAACACAAATTTGTTGTGATAATCGGAGTGCCATAGCCTTGGGAGAAGCTGATGCTTATCACCCAAGAACAAAGCATATCGATATCAGGCACCATTTCGTTAGAAACAATATACAGGAAAATGAGATTCAGTTGAAACCTATTAGCACGAATGAGATGGTTGCCGATAATTTGACGAAGCTCTTGTTTGGACAAAAACATTAGTTTTTTGTTGAAGCGATGGGACTTGAAATGTTGAAATGATACAAGTTTTAGTGGGCGTGCTGAAGTTAAATCTTGTATCTACACTCTATATATAATTGATGTTCTTATTTATATATGTGTATGTTGGCATGTAAATGTTTAGTTGAAATGGTATCAATTTTTTTTAATAAATAGACTTCAATGTTGGTATTTTCGCCATTTTCATATTCAATGAAAATATTTCTTATCTAAGAGCTAAAAATTCAGCAGGTACCTTAGTCTATTTACCAATAATCATTTCATTCCCATTGAGGATTGAGTAGTTAAATTGTTGGAGGAGCTTAACGGGTTGTTTGGTAATTATGGCTATTATTGCCCTGTGATGAAAAGAATTCCTCTTAAGGAACTGAAGAAAGTACCTGAAATCATTCAATAACAAACCATCTTAGCGAACAGTCTAGTTAACCTCCTAATTTGACCTACTAGTATCAGTCAGTAATAAACAAGTGCAAGAAAAAGTATAGAGAATCATGAACGTGAAGCGAAAAACAACTGATCCCTCGACCACCACCAAACTGCCGATAAAAGTCAAAGGCAAGCCTATCGGTTCCGGTACCTACGGCGTCGTATGGGATGTGCTGTATCCTAGAAACGGTAAAAGAGTTGCTTTGAAAAAAATCAAGAAAGTATTCGTTTCACCGGAATCAGCTATAATGGTGTTTCGAGAGCTGAGAATGTTGTGTACTTTCAAACATGACAACGTCCTCGCTGCCTTGGAAGTAGTGAAACCTTCCCCTCTAAGACGATTCAAAGAAGTGTATATCCTGACGGACCTGCTGCATAACGACCTAGACGACATAATATATTCCAAGCAACTACTAACTGCGAACCACATACATGTTTTCATGTATCAAATAATGAGGGGACTAAAATATATACACTCGGCCAAAGTTATTCATCGGGACATCAAACCGGGGAATATATTGGTATACGATAATTGTATGCTGAAAATATGTGATTTCGGTTTGGCCAGAGCGGAGGTAACCGACAAATCCAAAGAAATGTGTTTGGATGTGGTGACGCAAGGATATCGAGCACCAGAGATCCTCTTGGAGACCAAACATTACACGGGCGCCATCGACGTCTGGGCGGCAGCCTGCGTGTTCGTCGAATTATTCGGTCGTGATGTTGTTTTCAGCTCGAGCAATCACTTCAGTCAACTAGACCTTATGCTGAGTCTGTTGGGTACCCCATTGATGAGCGACATCGACTACGCTTCCGAATCAATGAAAAACTTCGTGTCGAGATTACCGCGCAAGACGTCGAAGATATCCAGCCTCCACGATCTGTCGCCGCTAGTAACTGACGAAGCAGTGGATTTAATTTCTCGGATGTTGAAATTCAATCCGAACAAGAGGCTTTCTGCTGCCGAAGTTTTGGACCACCCTTACATATGGTTCGAGGCAGGAAATTGTACCATTCGTTATTGTGCAAGTGCTGTAGTACGACAAAGGAAGACGTGATGATGCCCCCAATGGATTTGGAGCCTGTCGCCTCTGAGGATTTCGACGACCGGTGGGAAAGAGAAATAACCTCTGTGGCGGTTGCCAAAGTGAAGATGCATCAGTACATCACAGAACGGCTGATACCTGGACGAGAACACCTGTGCATCAATCATGAATCAAAATTGTTCAAAAAGAACCCATTAACGTTTTTATCAAGGAAAATTTCTCGTTTTTGTGAAAACGTTCTCCAGGCACCATTTTGAGAGGAATCCAGTGGTGTCTCTAGTATTTTTATAAGAACTGCTGTTGAAGAAGCTATAGGAGATGAACTTGTATATTCTCTTGTATTTCACCTCGTATATTTTTGCATGGCTATCATATAAAATTATCTTTCCAGAAAAATATAATACCGTTCACTTTCATTTACTTTCTGTTTCATAAAGGTTGATGTGCCATACTTATACAGTCAAAATTTGCCAAAGATTTCAAGTAATGAATAATATCTATCCTTATCTGCACAAAAAGAACAATATTAAAGTTATTGTTAATCCTCAAATTTGTAGAGTAATCTCATGCTAAGCCCTGACTAATATACAGGGTCACTCACGGTTACGGAGAAGGGGACGTAGGATTATTCTGAAAATTTGGTTTATTGGGTAATCAGTTTTGTTCCATCGATCTAAAATACTTTCAGCGTTGCCGCTTCTTTCGAAAAGTAGCAACAATTTTGTTATTTCAAATAGAACACCCTATATTTTATTTGATTTTAAGATTCTTCCTGAAGAGCTGATTTCGTCGATCTATCTTACTTGGGGTATAGCGAAAAAGATTACAGAGATATAGGGTGTGAAAAATCGAGAATTTTCAAATTTAGGAATTTTTTGTGCCGAAACTGTCCATTCTTGCTCAAAACGGCTTACATGTCCTTATCTCAACTTTCCATTTACTATCGATTGATATTTAATTGAAACAAATACGGGTGGTTCAAAATTTTGAGTTTTGCATCACTCTCTATTTGTTTCTATTAAATGTCAGTAGACGTTTTGAGCAGAAATGATTAGTTTCGACACAAAAAATTCCTAAAGTTGAAAAATCTCGATTTTTCACACCCTATATCTCTGTAATATTTCGCGCTATACCCCAAGTATGATAGATCGACGTAATCAGCTCTTCAGGAAGAATCTAAAAATGAAATGAAATACAGGGTGTTCCATTTAAAATTCCAAAGTTGTTGCTACTTTTTTATAGAAGTGGCAACGCCGCAACGCTGACAGTATTTTAGATCGATAGAACAAAATTGATTACCCAATGAACCGAATTTTCATAATAATCCTATGTCTCGTTCTCCGTAAACGTCTAAGGTACCATCGACCGTGAGTGACCCTGTATATTTTAGGGTTTCTCAGAGTGGGGTACGCGGTTTGCTATTCATCATTCGACGAGAGAGTTCGCGACAAGATATTTTATACTTTTTATTTTATATTCCTTATTTTTATATAATGACAGCATATGAATCTATCTTAGTTTTATGAGAGCCACTGTAGAATAAGTCCACTAACAAGCAGTTTATTGCTTCGTGGTATATTTTTTATTAACCCTTGTACTATCCTTTTGTGTGACTAAATTATTATTATTTTATGGGATGGGAAAAATGTATCATTGATATTACTGAAAAACTCTAAAGCTTGTTTTTGCATGTCCGAAAACTTAAAAATCTTGAACGACTTATATCACGTGACCTCATATTTGGCAGGATCAAAAAAAGTTGTACCTTGTCAATTTGACCCTTTTTTTGGCACCACTGGAAACTTTTCTCAAATTCCCGCCAAATCTGAGGTCACGTTATATGAGTCGTAACGGATTTTCCAGTTGTCAGACATGCAGAAACGAACCGCCATTTGAGGTTTTCAGAAATATCAATATAATTTTTTTACCATTTTTACTAACTTTATGCCGGTCACTGTATACCCGGACAATTGGAATTGGCCGTCTATAGAAATTTTATTATTTCATTTCAATCACCCTAGACCCGACTTTGCAAGGTAAGAGTGATAGTAAGACGTGATGCAATTAATGAAAAAAAATATGTTAAAAAAATAACATTTTCAAGAATCAAAACCACGGTATTGACAATTATTATTATTATGAAAATCATTATAACTGTTGTCTCCTCTGAAACGTACATTACATTCATATATCCGGGCAAACTGATCCAGACAATTAATCTCAAATCATGAAATCGGATTGGACACTTGAAGATTATGGAAAATATTTCCCTAGAATCCATGTAGAGGTAGATAGATAGACTGGTGAAATCACTTCCTATCCTGTGACTGGTCCCAAATCTATTGATTTCGCCTACTTCGATAAAACGTGTATAACGTGACATGGCGTGGGTGAATCTCGCTAAGTGAAGCCGCGATTTCAACCAAAATTACAGGTTACTGCAGGTGTCAATACGAAAATATGAATATTTGATTCTGAATGACTTCTAATCGTTTCTAACAATTTCATGGAGACATTTTCCAATGAGTTTGATGCGAATATGATTGAAAGAAAATTCTTCAAAAATCTTTCGACAGTATCGCCATCTAGTGTTGTACATGATAACCCCACGTTATGAGCTGAAATTCAATTGTTTCAAATCAAGGATTTGTCTGCTGAAACAATTGAAGAGTAGCGCCACCAGGTCTTATTTCCATCATTATCCATGTCTAAACTGACTGATATCATGACAGTTAGGTACGACTTCGAAATGCAGCCTGAAGTGGTCATAAACAACCACCAAATTTGCACAGAGAACGGACCTTAACTGGGAAGGGATGCATTAGTGTGGTATACTGATGAATCCAAGATCGATGTAAGGGCTGGAGTGGGAGTGGCAGGGTCAAATTACAGGCTCTCAAAACCCCTTGGTAACACCCCAACCATCGTTCAAGCAGAAGTACATGCTATGGAGATAAATGTGCTCAGGAGTGCCTCGAAAGGGACACTCGAAGGGCAAAAATCTATATTCTATCAGATATCCAAGCAGCGCTAAAAGCTCTGAAGTCATACACTTGTGTGTCTGAGCTGACTTGGGACTAGAAACATTCCCTTAGACAACTGGCATCAAAAAACTAGGTCACTTTTGATGTGGGTTCCAGGTAACAAGTGAGTTGAAAGCAATGAGGAAGCAGACTGTCTCGCCTGAGAAGTGACAATACACGATTCAAGGCCCACTTGAAGGAAGAGGTTCGACGTTGGGAAGCGGTTAAAATGAAATCTCACTGGAATAAAGTGCCAGGACAAAGACAAGTGAAAAGGCTTATAGTAAGCCTTTCGCCAAGGAAAGCTAAACAGCTTCTCGAGTTGGACAAAAAGACTTGAAACTGGTAAAGGGACTACTGGTAACTGCCCTCTGAGGTATAACTCCAAAAAAATATGAGTAAAACATTACCGTTGCCGCTAATGCGAGAACTCCGCTGTAATTGCAAAACATTTGCCTTGCGAATGCCCAGCGCTCATCTGCAAGAGACTCAAGTTCCTGGAGAGGGCCTTCCTAGAACTCTCCGATGTCAGGAACCTCACTTCCAGGAATCTGATAAATTTCGCACGAAGTCTCGGAATCCCGGGCCTCTAATAGACCTGGATCCAACTTGTTTCGTAATGCACAAATTTAATAGGGCTCATCGTAAATTTTGTTTTTCATCACTGAGTCCTGCCACTGAGTCTCAATTAGGTAGATGCTTCATCTGTTCAGCTACCTCATCGTTTTGCAACATTGACATAACTTCTTGATTCATGTCCTTTTTTCGAAATATCTACATTCAAACATAATTTTCGTTACTGTTATATCGAGTGTTATATACTCACATATCAACTACTCATAATTCCTTCATGAAAATCAGGAAGTTTTTTTGAAACTCCTCTTCAATTTAAAAAACGTCGATGTGGCAACTCGCGGATCGCTTAGTATAATAATTATGTATGTATCTTGGATCACTTTATATCAGTGCGCACTTACCAAAGAGGCATTCCAGGACCACCAAATTGTGCTACTCCATGCTAGAAACCATATTATTGGCTTGATATTGAAGGCAAGAAAATCCATGAAATTTTCTGAGGCAGCCATTCGCAAACAAATGTCGAATAGAATAATAATGGTACCCGATTGATCGACCCCGTCAGTGTGGTAATCTCTCGTTACATAGGTACTGACACGACTGTTTCAAATGATGATTCGGATCAATTCTTTGAGAAACACAATCTAATCATTGTGGCCCAGTTCGTTCATGTGAGGTGAGAAAAAAAACAGTAACTACGAGTTAAAAATATATAAATGAAATGATAAAATAATGCGATTTTATTTTTGCGTTTCAGATTCTGCAAGAGATAGACAAGATGAGGTACATCCCAGATAACACAAAAACCTTTTGAGGATCTTCTGAGGCGGTCACATTAACGTCCTCAATACGTCGAGAGGCTTTCAAAGAACGTCCCTAGGACGTCCTCCTGTTACCATTTTCCACGTTCAAATAACGTCTCAGAAGATCCCCACGAGGTCTTACTTTTCTTATTGACTCTAGTTATGCCTTTTATGAGTTTTTATTATTCTCAGAATGACTTTTGAGCATATCTGAGAACTAATGAAAAAAACAAGCGCTATCATGGTCACCCATCCAAATCCTAGCCACTGCTGTCGTTGCTTGACTTCTGTGATTCAACTTACCTCCTCATTGCAATGTCGCTATTCCGTTAACTTATAAATGTTTAACTTTCAATGTAATTTGAACAACAATTATTTTCAAGGATTTTTATTACTAAAATTGGAATACTTATTTTTTTTTCAATAATAATGGACAAGATAATTTTTCTTGATATCAATATGGAGTGGAGAACCAACCAATATCGAATAATTAAAAATTAATTCAATAATAAAGAACGCTTCGTCCCGATTTTTATAATTTGTAACTCGATTTAAAAATATATATATATGTATCTATATCTCGTGACTTGGAAGAGATGGAATTTACATAAAAATATTTATCTTTTTCAATTATTTTTATGAGTATAACATACTCCGGTCAATTGCTCCTAACTTCACATGAGTACCTATACATATTTAATGACGAAAATATTATCAGAATACATCCATATAGGCCCACACATCCACATCCCCAGGCTGCCGCTGAGAAGACTAATGTGGGACACTTATGTCAAAAATTCTGAGCCTAGTGACGTTCTCAGGATGTAGAATATAGAACATCCTCCTACAGTCTTTTGGCGACTATTAGAGGACGTCCTTAGGCCCACACATATCTACATCCTCAGGCTGCCGCTCGGAGGACTAATGTGCGATAATTATGTCGAAAATTCTGAGCCTAGTGACGTTCTCAGGATGTAGAATATAGAACATCCTCTACAGTCTTTTGGCGACTATTAGAGGACGTCCTTAGGCGAATGTGTGTTATCTGGGATATACCCCAGGACTAGGTATAGTTATTCTATGAGTAAGACTAGTAGGAGAGATTATAAAAATTCACTAATTTCCAATGAGCAGTTCAGTTGAAAGAATTTTCAATATATCAATATGTTCGGTAATCTAAATTCTATATGATGATGATATCAATAACCATCTCTGAATAGTGGAGTAATTTCGAGAGCCTATCGTTTCGTTTTTTTTTTGGGCGTAGAACCAGGTCAGAGATGGCAGGTTTTGTTAAGCATGTCATAAGGCATACGAAATCGTATTTTACCATATTTTTTAGTGGTCTAGAATTTTTAAAACAAGAAAAAACTGAAAAAAAAGGTATTTTAAATAACATTTATTTTTTTGGTTTCCACCGTCATATATCTTCATAACTGATGAAGCTATCGGGGTAATTTATTTTGTTGATTGAAGTACATACAATAGCGCTTCCAACTGTACCAATGGACTTCACAAAATTTGCTTCCTTCATTTTATAAAAATCAGGAAACCATGGAATTTTAAATATATGTATCATTATTTTCACCATATCAATATAGTATAGTAATCAAAATTTACAAAATCACACAGTATAAATTACAATAAAAATTTTCAATTAAGTCACATCGAAGTAAATTTTTCTACACTACCTATGTTATAAACACATTATGTTATAAAACTATTAAAAATTTGGAACTTAGAAATTTGGAAATGCACCTAGGTGTAGTCACTTGTGTGTGCATAATCGAACATTAATTTTCAAGTTTGTGGGTTAACAGAAAGAGAGATAAAATAGGTATTTTAATATACATTATGACGAACAAAGATGAGTATAAAAGAAATTTTGGAAATTCATGACATCACTATGGAATTTGGAGCTGACTTAGAAATGTTTCAAAATTTTGTGTGATTCATTATTTACATTCAAGGGACAAATATTTAGCATTCTTTAGATTTTTTTATAAAGTGTGGCAGCAAGTTGAGAGATTTTGGTGCTTGTAGGAGATACTTTCGCTTGAATACTGAATATAAGAAGCCAATTTACAGTAAGTCAAAGTGTACTTTATTGAGTTAGGCTAGCTAACTTACACTTCCACTGACTACACCTTTTCCAGTTATAGAATATGAATCTATCTTAGTTTTATACGAGCCACTGTAAAAACCATCAAGTTTATTTCAGAAAGCGTCAAGTTAATTTCAGAATAGTCACTTGTATTTCAGAAAGTATCAATTGTATTTCAGAATAGTGAGTTGAATTCCAGAAAGCGTCAAATGTATATCAGAATAGCGAGTTTGATTTCAGAAAGCATCAATTGTATTTCAGAATAGTCAGTTCAATATCAGAAAGCGTCAAATGTATTTCAGAATAGTCAATTGAATTTCAGAATTCGTCATTTGTATATACAAATGATATATTCTGAAATTCAAATGACGAATTCTGAAATTCAGTTGACTTTTCTGAAATTCAATTGACACTTTCTGAAATTAAACTCGCTATTCTGAAATACATTTGACGCTTTCTGGAATTCAACTCACTATTCTGAAATACAATTGATACTTTCTGAAATACAAGTTACTATTCTGAAATTCAATTGACGCTTTCTGAAATACAATTGGAAAAGGTGTAGTATAATATATACTCAAATTCCTACGGATTATAAGATTACTATAATAATATCGCGAACATAATTGAAAGGTGACTTACGATTGGCCCTAATATTCAAGCTATTATTTATAGCAACAATTCAGAATTTGTCTAAATATTTTTTCGACAATTTCTACTTTTTATTATTTCCGCTGACAATTTTCTGTCATCTCTTGTTTACAGAGTGATGAGTTTGTTTTCTGATTTCTTGCGCAAAATGAAACAGGAAATACAAAATTGTTCTTACTAAACGATTTCAATGACTATTCCTAACAGTGCTATTCTAGAAGCGAATCTCTGACTTTCATTATAAATGATTACAAAATGGAGTGGATGAGTCGAGGAATAGGTGGTTATTTGCCCTATTTCTTATAGTGTATTTTTTGGTTTTTTGTTTTTGTGGATTAAGAGACAGCGTGGAAATGTAGTGAACTTACGTTGAGTATATTATTATTGAATAACATGTTTATTTGATACAATCTATTTTTTGTCAAGAATTCAATGCATTATCATATACGAATACTGATTTTGTTGAATAGACGTGAGAAAAAAATCATTTTGAAGTGTCTATTCAATGCATTGAATCAACGTTAAAATCTACTTTGAAACAACGAAGCAAGTCAACGTTAATTTTACCTTTAATATTCACCATATTTTGATATGAAGTTGATTAAAACCACAATCAAAAAACAAAAATGTGAGTGATTACAGAAGGGCAACATCTCAAGGTCCACACGCGAGGCAGGGACATTTTTCGGAAAGAAACGGCAACTACGATAGGTCAGCAGGTCCGAGTCCAGGAACATCTGGTAATGTAAACAAAAGATGTATCCGTTGTGATACTTTTCATCAAATCGGTAAGTGCCTTGCTTTCAATAGAATCTGTAGTCTATGTCAAAGAAAGGGGCATTATCGTAAATGTTGCCATAATTTCAAGTCAAAAGTGCATGAAATTATGCAAGAGACAAATAATGATGAACTTTTGGACAATGAATCTAGTGACCCTAATTTGATAGTGTGGTCTATCACAAATAAGTCTGACATTCACTCTGTTGAGTGGTTCGAAAAAATAAATTTCGGTAGTCGTGATTTGGAATTAAAAATTGACACTGGTAGCCAAGTGAACATTCTGAACTCTGGTGATTTAAAAAAACTGAACATTGACGATGAATCACTCGAACCAGTGAATTCTATACTGTCTTCTTATTCAGGTCATAAAATTAGTGTAATTGGACAATTATACATGAACTGTAGTTTCAAAACAGAAAATGCAAGACTTCTGTTTTACGTGTTGGATTCGGATAAACAATGTTCGATTTTAGGACTCAACGCGATAAAACAACTGAAAATATTGTCTATAAGAGATGTCCGTGATGTTAGTATGATTGATAAGGATGAACTACAACATATACTCAAATCACATGAATCTGTTTTTAGTGGTACAGGCAAAATTAATCGTCAATATGAGATTACTTTGAGTGAAAACGCGATTCCTTGCGTAAGTGCACCGCGTAAGATTCCTTTAGCATTAAAATCTAAAGTTAAGGAAAAACTTGACCAAACGGTGGTGGACAACATAATAGTACCTGTCAATGAGCCCACTGATTGGGTACACCCCATTGTTGTTGTTCCAAAACCCAATGGGGATATACGAATCTGCATGGACCCTCGTACCCTTAATAAATATATAAAACGGGAAAGATTTCAGATACCTACACAAGAAATGTTGTTTTCTCAGTTGGCTGGGTCAAAGTATTTTACACTCTTGGATGCTTCCCAGGCATTCTTACAGATTCCTCTAAAATATGGAAGTTCCTTGTTGTGCACCATGACAACATGTTTCGGAAGATACCGTTATTTAAGATTGCCGTATGGCATTTCGTCAGCATCGGAAATTTTTCAGAAATATATTTATGAAATATTGGGAGGTGTTAATGGCGTCATCATGTATATAGATGATATCCTAGTTTTTGGACAATCTCTTGAAGAACACAACTTCAATTTAAATAACGTATTAAATAAAATCAAAGAAAGTGGCTTGAAACTTAACACTGAAAAATCGAAATTCTGTGTGAAGAAAATTCATTTTCTTGGACATGTGATAAGTGATCAGGGTGTATCTGTTGATCCAAGAAAGACACAAGCAATTCAAGAAATGAATCCACCAAAAAATAAGAAAGAATTGCAGAGATTCCTAGGTATGATAACCTATCTGTCAAAATTTCTGCCCAATCTATCACAAGAAACGAACCAGATTAGAAAACTGTTAAGTGACAAAGTTGAGTGGTCATGGACAAACAATGAGAATCAGTGCTTTGAAAAACTGAAAAAACTTGTTGTATTGTTATAGGGTTCTTAATAATGCAATGTCCTAGATAACTCTTTATTCCATTCATTCGAGAGATACACACGTGAACACTTGGTCGACATTTTACTCACTGCCCAACGGCCAGACCGTACAGTGTTGCCAGATCTATAATAATGACAGAACATCCCCCCCTTTTACAATAAAGGTAGTTATTTGGATACATAATCTTTTAAATACAAGGGTTTCTTAATATTACGAATAGGTCGAGAGCAAGCACTAGCACTATCGCTTTTTTCAGCCTCACTGATCGAAACACTTTCACTAATTTCGGGAATTTCACTCTCATCACCGTTATCCGAGTAGATTTCACTAGGAACTTCAGGGCTAGCTTCGGGATTAACATTAAATTCCTGAACATGAGTAGAAGGATCATCATCTACATTTGACAGTGCTGGAGTGATTTGATCTCTATATTCAAAGTTATTAGGGGTAAACTTATAATAATGAGCTGGAACTAAATGCCATCTGTTCCTCCGGAAAGTGCCACTATTTGTTTCAATTAAATAGGATCTGGGTTCCTTTAATTTTTTTATTATTCTACCATATAATTTTAAATCTGTCACCCAAACACCATCATTGACATTTAATGTAGATAGATCTTTTACACGATGTCTTTTATTATAGTTTTTCCTAGATTTCTGTCTGTACCTTCCCTCCCTTTCAAAAATAGGATTGATATCCACATTTTGATTCAAAAGTTTTGGAAAAATTGGAAGTGGTGATCGAATTTTGTGATTAAACAACAATTCTGAAGGGCTGAATCCATTTTCCAAAGGTGTGGTCCGGTAAGCCAGAAGAGACATATACATATGCAACCATTAGACTGAGGAAAATGCGGGCTGCTAGTTACATGAACGAAATCATAATCCTGAGCAAATTTTTTAAAGTCACTTTTAAATTGAGGTCCATTGTCGGATCTCACTATTTCCGGTATTCCATATCTACAAAACAGTTCTTTCAGTTTGGTGATGATTGTTTTTTCAGTTAGAGATGATAGTTTAAATATTTCAAAGAAACGAGAAAAATAATCTGTTGCAATTAAATACCAATGATCAAGTTTAAATAAATCTATCGCGACTTTTTGCCATGCTCGATCGGGAAATTTCTCTTTCCTGAACGGTTCTCTGATATTCACTCGGTGTTCCACACATTGTGGACAATTCCGTACTAAATTCTCAATCTCTGTAGAAAGTCCTAACCACCAAACAGATGATTTAGCCCGAGCTCTGCATTTGACAATGCCTTGATGTCCTTGATGTATGAATCCAAGGCATTTAGTTTGAATTGATTTTGGAATGATCAATCGCGTTCCTCTCAGGAGAAAACCATCACATTCAGAGATTTGAGATCTATACTGATAATAAGGAGAGATTTCAGGACTTATTGCTTTTCTTTGGGGCCACCCAAATTCCGAGAATTCTTGTAATGTTTTACAAATTGTGTCTCTAGCCTGTTCTCGTTTAATTTCTTCCAAAAAGTATGGTTTTACTTCAAATGATGTAGTAATTAAATTCACGAAGGTATCTGTTTCTAAAACTAATTCGTCATCATCAGGGATTTTAGTTTTTTCATCGAATTTCCTGGAAAGGGCATCAGCTATAACTAATTCTTTACCAGGTACATAGTATATTTCATACTCATATCTCATTAGCCTTAATCGAAATCTCTGTAAACGAGGGGTTAAGTCATCAATTGATTTGGTTTGAAGTACTTGCACTAAAGGTTTATGATCCGTTTCGATGAGAATATTAAGACCTGATATATATTCAGAAAATTTTTCACAGGACCAGGTTAGTGCTAAGGCCTCACGCTCAATTTGCGCATACCGTTGTTCAGTTTTTGAAAGTAAACGTGATGCATAGCAAACGACTTTTTTCTGTCCGTTTTCATCTTTTTGTATTAAACATGAGCCTATTCCAAAAGATGAAGCATCAGCTGAGATGATGATGGTTTTTGATGGATCATAAATACTCTAAGCAAGGACTTTCCTGAAGTAGTTGTTTGATCCTTTTAAAAGCTTGTTTTTGTGATATATCCCAAGAAAACGGAACGTTTTTCTTCAACAGGGATGTTAAGGGTTCTAGAATATCAGAACGGTTAGGAATAAATCGGCTAGAGAAATTGACCATGCCTAAAAAACGCAAAAGTTCATTTTTATCGCTGGGTTCCGGAAACTTGACAATTGCTGATATTCTTTCTGGATCTACAGAGATACCAGCACTTGAAATGGAATGACCTAAATATTCAAGAGAATTTACACCAAATACACATTTATTTTTGTTCAAAGTTATTCCTTCTGCTTGAATACGGCTCAGTACTTCATGAAGGATTTTATTATGTTTTTCCAAAGTGGAAGCATGAATCAAAATATCATCAATGTGGAAAATAACCCCCTCAATACCTTTCAAGGTTTTATTAAGGAGCATAGAGAAATATTCCGGTGCACATGTTATTCCGAATGGGAGCCTTTTGAAAATAAAGCGACCAAATGGTGTAATGAAACATGTTAAATGTTGACAGTTTTCAGTTAAACGAATTTGGTAAAATCCAGATGTTGTATCTAGACGGCTAAAATACTTTGAACCTTGAATCTGAGCAAATATTCTTTCAACTTTGCCTATTGGGAAATGGGTACGTAGAACAGCTTTGTTCAATTTAGTATAGTCTACACATAGACGTATTTTTTCACCTTTTCGCACTATGACTGTTGAATTCTTATTTGTATAATAGTTTGTTTGAATATGTTTTGTTCTGATATGCCCTGTATAGTTGTTGATAGGATGACAGGGAAGTCGTCGACAAGAGTTGTCATAATAAAATGTTGAAAAAAGTCATTGATAATATATTTTTGATATAACTCAAGAAAAAGAGTCTAACAGAAAAGACATTGGTCCTTCGAACCTACCGACACAGCCCTGAGGAAGTACAGCTAAGTTATCCGCTTGGTTATCAACAAAGTATCCGAAATGGAAAATAGATCAGAAACGACAGGTACCCGTCGAACAGCAGGTATCAACACCAGATTGGATCCTGACTTTTCATGGCCTCGTGGATTTGGAAAAAGAACTTCAAGATACACAATGAAACAGAGAACAACTGTTACTAGTGACAATGGTCAAGATCATACGAACCAGACATATAGACCTGGCCATTCCAACAGTGTTCCTGAAATTGCTAGGACAGTCGCTCCTTCTGAAGTTCAATCCAAGTCAGATAAGTCTGAATCGACAAAGATCAGTGTTGACATTCGAAAAAAGAGATTAGCTTATGAAACTGAAAAAGCTAAACAAGCTATTGAAGAAGAAATTCTGAAGAATAAGTTGAAATTGATAGAAATGGAAAGACAAATCAACGAAGCAGAGATTCTTGAACAGGAAGAGAGAATTTCAAGAAAAACAAGATCTATTTGTCCTTCGATCGTGGCTGAACCTACATACGGACAAACGCATGAAGAGATTGTACCTCCTTGTATACCATTACAAAAAGAATTGTCGTCGCCAGTTATCCTACCGTCGAACTTATCTTCTAATGGTTCCTATGTGGAAAATTGGTTGAAAAATAATCCTGTAGGACAAAATATCGCTAATGGTGCAACTCAAAGGTCAGAAATACAAATGCTTTGTGAGTCACTGGGAAATGTCCTGAAGAATATAACAACACCATCCAAATCAGATAAATTACTCACTCGACATTCTGTTGAAAGAGATTTTCCCATTTATGACGGCAAACCAGAGGAATGGCCTACATTTATTTCCCAAATGAAAAGAATCTCGAAGATTTGTGAATATTCACCAGATGAGACAATGATAAAGCTTCAAAAATGTCTGAGAGGGGAGGCAAAGTTTGCTGTTGCTGGATTGATGATATCTCCACAGAACCTGGACTTGGTAATCAATACTTTGGAAAGAAGATTTGGGAGACCAGATCAAATTATCGATGTTCTCACAAATAAAATCAAAATGTTCCCTTCTGTCAAAGATAGTGAGACTGAAAATTTGATCCAATTAGCAAACCATGTACGTTGCTTAGTAGCCACAATCATGAATCTGGATGATCTGAGATATTTAGAAAATCCACAGCTAGTGAAAGATCTGATATACAAGTTACCAGACTCTCTAAGGCTTCGTTGGGGAGAAGTTGTAATGAAGAAATCTGGTAAAGTCAACCTGCAAGAATTTTCCAACTGGCTGGATGAAATAGCATCCGCGGCTTGTTATGTCAGTACTCCAAAAATAGCCAAGAGTAATCGGAAATATTGTGAAACTTCATTGGTTACATCAACTGAACCATCAAGTGATCCTACATCCTGTCCTTACTGCACTGATGGGACGCATCGAATCAGAAATTGCCTGCGACTGAAACAGGATGACATGGAAACTAGATGGAATACTGCTACACGAAGAAAACTATGCTTTTCCTGTCTAAGCAATACTCACCAAACGAACAAATGTAAATTCAGGAGACCTTGTGGTATAAATGGGTGTAAAAAACCACATAATAGATATTTACACAAAGGAGAGGAAAAACATACGACCACGACAAGTTCTCCGTCCTTAACGACTACAGTATCTCACGAAAAAGATCAAAAGACTCAAGAAACCCATCCATCAATGCCGAGTAGTAGTTTTGATACAATTCAGAGAGTTTTGACAGTGGGACATGAAGGTGATATTCTGTTGAGGATGATTAAGGTTAAATTGTATGGAAGTAATGGATCATCGATGGAGATTGTTGCACTGTGCGATGAGGCCTCAACGGTAACATTAATAGACGAAACAATCCTGCAACAACTCGAATTAAAAGGGACGAAACAACCATTATGTATACAATGGACAAATGAAATAAAATCTCGACATGAAGATTCCATTTGTGTAAATATGGATATTTCAGGAGTGTTTCCAAATGCTAAATTATTCACCATGAAAAACATCAGATCTGTAAAAAATTTGTCATTGCCACGTCAAAATATTTCATCAGATGAATGGAAGAAATATCAGTACCTGAAAAGAATTCCTTTATGCGATATCGATGAAAAACCACTACTACTCATAGGACAAGATAACATAAGACTGACAGTGGCAAGAAGAATATCTCAAGGACCTGCCGACCTACCTATTGCCACCAAAACGAATCTTGGGTGGATTTTACATGGACGAGCGAAAAATCAAAAATCTGAAAATCACTACACCTTCCACATATGTAGTCAAGATGCCTCAGATGATGAACTTCATCAAATAGTGAAGGACTCATTTACACTTGATGCTTTCGGAATGACAGTTCCAAAAGAAAAATATTCCAAAAACAACTTGAGAGCATTTGATATACTAGAGAAGACTACAAAACGTATTGACGGTAGATTTGAAGTAGGACTTCTCTGGAAAAGTGATGAAATTACACTGCCGGAAAGTAAATCAACAGCTTTTCGACGTTTACAGTGCATTGAGAGACAAATGCAGAAGAATGAAATTATGAGACAGAAATACTGCGAAAACATCAAGAACTACGTTGAAAAGGGCTATGCGCGAAAGTTGTCTGAAGAAGAAGCATCGATAGAAGGTCCAAGATGCTGGTACCTTCCTCATTTCGGAGTATTCAATCCCCATAAGCCGAATAAACTCCGATTGGTCTTCGATGCAGCATCAAAATCCCATGGTATGAGCTTAAATGATAATCTCTTGGCTGGACCAGATTTGTTACAATCCTTAGTCAGCGTTCTTTTGAAATTCCGTCAGAAAAGAATAGCATTCTGTGCTGACATAAGAGAAATGTTTCACCAAGTCAAGATCCGCCCGGAAGATCAGAACTCTCAACGTTTCCTATGGAGAGAAGGATATGAACAAAAGAAATGTGATGTATACGAAATGCTTGTAATGACTTTTGGAGCCACTTGTTCACCGACATGTGCACAGTATGTTAAAAATTTGAATGCCCAACAATTGACTACAGATAGTGATGTTTTGAATGCCATCACAAAGAAACATTATGTGGACGATTACCTGGATTCTACCAATACAGAGGAAGAAGCATTAATTCTAATTGATGAAGTACGACGAATACAAAAATGTGGAGGTTTCGATCTTGTGAATTGGACGACAAATTCGAAGAAATTGATGCTGAAACTTGCTGCCAAAGAAGAGTTTTGTAAAGACTTAAACCTCAGTGGTGAATCAAATCTTAGAATTTTGGGACTTATGTGGAATTCCGTTGAAGACCGTTTCGTATTCAAAATTAAGCAACATATTATCCTGGACCAAGAAAAAAGACCAACAAAAAGACAGATTCTAAAGACAGTAATGTCGATTTTCGATCCTCTTGGTCTCATAGTGAACTTTTCAATCAGAGGCCGTATTCTCATACAGGATGTCTGGAGATCTGGTATCAACTGGGACGATAGCATCGACGATCAGATTTATCAGTCATGGTTATCGTGGTGCAATGATTTGGATAAAATTCCGAATATTTCAATTCCCAGATGTTATTCAGAAGAGATCGCAGATGTGAGAGCTATAGAACTGCATGTTTTCTGCGACAGTAGCAAGAAAGCTTTCGCTGCGGTTGCTTATTTAAGAATTTTGTTGATGTACAGTATAGAAATCTCGCTTGTATTTGCGAGAGCAAGAGTAGCTCCTATCAAGTCTTTGTCAATTCCACGCTTAGAACTACAAGCAGCCGTTCTTGGAACCAGAATAGCAAAAATCATAAAAGAAGAACTGGAAATTAGAATTGATAAGACATATTTTTGGTCAGATTCCACAACTGTTTTGCATTGGATAAAAAATGATGCCAGTCGACTAGGACAATTTGAAGCACATCGAGTCGGAGAAATTCAAGAATCAACGGACGATAGTGATTGGAACTGGATACCTTCCAAATTGAATCCAGCTGATAATGCAACAAGAACATATAATGAAGATGGATCTAATCACACATGTTTTCAAAATTGGTTTTCCGGACCTGAATTCCTTCATCAGGACAAATCTATGTGGCCAATAAAGGATTTCAATGGATTATCAAATGGTATCGAGGAGAAAGAAAGAACCGAAATTGTAGTAGTAACTGTAGAAAGAAGAAATGCATTGCCTGAATGCAAAAGATTTTCAAAATGGAATAAAATGATTAGAGCTGCTGCTTGGGAATTGAGGTTTATCAAAAAATTGCAAATGAAAGTGAAAGGAGAAAATAACTGTTTTCCAGGATATTTGACACTGAAAGAGATTGATGAAGCTGAAATTCAACTAATCAAGCAAGTCCAATTCGAGAACTTTGCTGATGATATGGACCTGATTAAGAAAAACAAACAACTGAAAAGTCAGAGCAAGCTGAGACAACTTTCACCAATAATTAACGCCGATGGAATACTGGTTGTAAGTGGAAGAACAAACTTAGCTCCCTATATGAAAGATTCTGCCAAAAATCCCATCATCTTACCAAGAAAACACCACTTCACAACTCTGCTTCTACGACAATATCATCAGAAGTTTGCACATCAAGGAAGTGAGCTGGTCCTGAATGAAGTGAGGCAGAAATATTGGGTCATTAATGCAAGAGCAGCAATCAAATCGATATTTTCAAGTTGCCGGGAATGTCAGATCAGGAGAGCTAAGCCAGTTGTACCTCAAATGGGACTATTGCCTCCGGAACGTTTACTGCCGAATGTCAAACCCTTCAGCTATACAGGCATAGACTATTTTGGCCCGTTGTCTGTAACAGTTGGAAGAAGGCGTGAGAAGAGATGGGGTGTCATTTTTACTTGCTTTTCAGTACGTGCAATACATCTGGAAGTCGCTCATTCTCTCACGACTGATTCTACAATTATGGCAATCCGTAGAATGATAGCAAGAAGGGGAGAAATTAAACAGATATTGTCCGATAATGGGACGAACCTCAAAGGAACAGCAGAAGAGCTGAAGAGAGCCATAATGGAACTGGACCAACAGAAAATCAGAAACGCGATGACGACAAGAGGAATAGAGTGGAAAACAATTTGTCCAGCTTCACCTCACATGGGGGGAGTGTGGGAAAGACTAATTGGGTCAGTAAAAAAGGCTTTTTATGTTATACTCAACGGTCAAAGTTTGAAAGACGAAACCCTACTAACTCTATTCAGCGAAGCAGAAAATATTGTGAACACGAGACCACTCACCAAAGTTTCAACAGATCCTGATGATTTAGAGGCATTGACTCCGAATCATTTTCTCCTTGGATGTTCAAATAGTAGTAACCCGATGATAGTTTCAGAGAAATATAATTTACGATCAGAATGGAGGAAAGTGAATAGGTTAACAGATGAACTGTGGAAACGATGGGTCAAAGAATATTTACCTACATTGACCAGACGAAGCAAATGGCAAAAAGATTATAAACCAATAGCCATCAATGATATTGTTGTTGTTATCGACGATAATTCTCCAAGAAACCAGTGGAAACTAGGAAGGATAACTAACACTTTTCCAGGACCTGATGGACGAATTCGTGTGGCTGAAGTAAAAACTGCGACCGGACTCTATAGAAGACCGTTGATAAAGTTAGGAAGAGTGGATATGGAATGTGAAGAAGATGAACTCCCTCACAGGGGGGAGAAATGTTGAATTCTTATTTGTATAATAGTTTGTTTGAATATGTTTTGTTCTGATATGCCCTGTATAGTTGTTGATAGGATGACAGGGAAGTCGTCGACAAGAGTTGTCATAATAAAATGTTGAAAAAAGTCATTGATAATATATTTTTGATATAACTCAAGAAAAAGAGTCTAACAGAAAAGACAATGACGATGGGACTGACCCAAGGTGTGTGATATTCTACTGGTTCTATAATATTTAATCTCTGAAGCCTTTCGAGTTCTTCTTTCAAAGGATTTAATAACGGTATAGGAACAACCCTAGGCACGGATTGTATAAATGGTGTGATTTTTTCATTGATTTTTATCTCCATGCTTGTTTTGAAGGTACCTATCAGATCAAATATGTTAGGAAAACTTTTTAGTACTTCTTCAAATCCATTTTTAGTAATGGTGTTTATGTTAGAATTAGACAATCCTTCACCAAACTGCAAGATGTTAAGATCCATTATGGAGGTACGTCCTAAGATAGGTCTACATAATAATAATTTGAGAAAAAACAACATTTGAAGCAAAATGTTTCTCAACTGTTCAATAACACTTGAAACGGGCCATCATCCAGATGATGTCGGTCGAAAGATACCCTTTCGATGGTATTGACCCATTGCTGGTTGGATTATAGATACCCGATTACAATATGCCATATATCGGGCCGACATTTTGCCGATGTAGCTTTGCCATTGCCAGCATGTACCCGACCAATCATGCGTTGGGCCAGAGAGCGGCCAGAGATTCATTGTTTGCTGGGTACAGAAGGGCAACATCTCAAGGTCCACACGCGAGGCAGGGACATTTTTCGGAAAGAAACGGCAACTACGATAGGTCAGCAGGTCCGAGTCCAGGAACATCTGGTAATGTAAACAAAAGATGTATCCGTTGTGATACTTTTCATCAAATCGGTAAGTGCCTTGCTTTCAATAGAATCTGTAGTCTATGTCAAAGAAAGGGGCATTATCGTAAATGTTGCCATAATTTCAAGTCAAAAGTGCATGAAATTATGCAAGAGACAAATAATGATGAACTTTTGGACAATGAATCTAGTGACCCTAATTTGATAGTGTGGTCTATCACAAATAAGTCTGACATTCACTCTGTTGAGTGGTTCGAAAAAATAAATTTCGGTAGTCGTGATTTGGAATTAAAAATTGACACTGGTAGCCAAGTGAACATTCTGAACTCTGGTGATTTAAAAAAACTGAACATTGACGATGAATCACTCGAACCAGTGAATTCTATACTGTCTTCTTATTCAGGTCATAAAATTAGTGTAATTGGACAATTATACATGAACTGTAGTTTCAAAACAGAAAATGCAAGACTTCTGTTTTACGTGTTGGATTCGGATAAACAATGTTCGATTTTAGGACTCAACGCGATAAAACAACTGAAAATATTGTCTATAAAAGATGTCCGTGATGTTAGTATGATTGATAAGGATGAACTACAACATATACTCAAATCACATGAATCTGTTTTTAGTGGTACAGGCAAAATTAATCGTCAATATGAGATTACTTTGAGTGAAAACGCGATTCCTTGCGTAAGTGCACCGCGTAAGATTCCTTTAGCATTAAAATCTAAAGTTAAGGAAAAACTTGACCAAATGGTGGTGGACAACATAATAGTACCTGTCAATGAGCCCACTGATTGGGTACACCCCATTGTTGTTGTTCCAAAACCCAATGGGGATATACGAATCTGCATGGACCCTCGTACCCTTAATAAATATATAAAACGGGAAAGATTTCAGATACCTACACAAGAAATGTTGTTTTCTCAGTTGGCTGGGTCAAAGTATTTTACACTCTTGGATGCTTCCCAGGCATTCTTACAGATTCCTCTAAAATATGGAAGTTCCTTGTTGTGCACCATGACAACATGTTTCGGAAGATACCGTTATTTAAGATTGCCGTATGGCATTTCGTCAGCATCGGAAATTTTTCAGAAATATATTTATGAAATATTGGGAGGTGTTAATGGCGTCATCATGTATATAGATGATATCCTAGTTTTTGGACAATCTCTTGAAGAACACAACTTCAATTTAAATAACGTATTAAATAAAATCAAAGAAAGTGGCTTGAAACTTAACACTGAAAAATCGAAATTCTGTGTGAAGAAAATTCATTTTCTTGGACATGTAATAAGTGATCAGGGTGTATCTGTTGATCCAAGAAAGACACAAGCAATTCAAGAAATGAATCCACCAAAAAATAAGAAAGAATTGCAGAGATTCCTAGGTATGATAACCTATCTGTCAAAATTTCTGCCCAATCTATCACAAGAAACGAACCAGATTAGAAAACTGTTAAGTGACAAAGTTGAGTGGTCATGGACAAACAATGAGAATCAGTGCTTTGAAAAACTGAAAAAACTTGTCATGTCAGCTACGACGTTGTCATATTTTGATGCATCCAAAGAAATAGTCCTATCAGTTGATGCAAGTCCTTATGGTCTTGGAGCTTGTATTTTCCAAGACAACAAACCAATAGAATTTGCATCTGTGTCGTTAACTGAAACACAAAAACGCTATAACCATATTGAAAAGGAGTTATTAGCTGTAGTATTTGGATGTGAGAGATTTCACTATTACTTATTTGGACAAATTTTCAAGATAGAATCAGATCATCGACCATTAATTGGACTGTTGAAAAAACCGTTGGATGAGTTGTCTCCCCGTATTCAACGTCTGGCACTGAGACTTCTACTTTATCAATTCACTCTAACATACGTTCCGGGCAAAAATATGTATGTGTCAGATACTTTGAGTCGAGATCCGATTTCAGATGTTATTAAAACTGAATACTTAGAAAATAACCTCAAGGTATACTCAATATTGGACACATCGAGAGAAAATGAAGAAAGGTTGCAAAAAGCCACATCAGAGGATGAAACTTTACAAAAATTGAAATTTTATTCAACACAGGGTTGGCCTGACCATAAGAGTAAGCTGTCGGGGGATATAAAAAAATTTTGGTCTATTCGAAATGATATTTTCGTTCATCAAGATATACTCTTCTTCAAAAAACGTGTGATAATTCCAAACTGCCTGAAAAATGAGTTATTGAACGTGATCCATCAATCACATCAGGGTATAGTTTCATGCAAAAAACGTGCCCAAGATTCAATATATTATCCCGGATTGTCATCAGACATAGAAAAATTGGTGTCGAATTGCAATATTTGTCAAAAATATTCAAAAGGAAACCAAAGACAACCATTGATTCCACATGAAGTTCCAGAATACCCATGGTGGAAAGTCGGCATCGATTTTATGTCGTTGGAAAATACGAATTTTCTAGTTCTCGTAGATTATTACAGCAAATTTGCAGTAGTCAATAATATAAAAAATAAAACGGCTACTACAATTATTTCCACGTTGAAAAACATTTTTGCAACACATGGATTGCCAATTGAAATTTTCTCCGACAATGGCCCGCCGTTTAATGCACATGAATTCAAAGTATTTGCGAAAAAATATCATATTCAGCTAAATACTTCAAGTGTCCGTATTATGCCCGCTCCAATGGCATGGTGGAAAGAATTATACAGACTGTTAAAAATCTGTTGAAGAAAACCCTGCAAGACCAGCAAGATCCATTTTTAGCGATATTAAATTACAACACAACCCCGAAGCAAGATCTGCCATGTCCTAGTGATCTTCTCATGGGAAGAAAATTGAGGTCCACACTTCCAGTATCGAAGGAAGTTTTGAAACCAAAATTTCCTTTGGAAGGAATAAAAAATAAATTATGTGAAAGACAAAAATCACAGAAAAAATATTATGATATGGGAACCAAAAAACTAAAAGAACTTTCAGTGCATCAGCCTGTATTAGTTCAAAAGAACGTTCGTGAATGGCAACCTGGTGTAGTAGTTGATAAATCCAGCCCAAATGATTATAACGTAGTTCTCAACGGTATGGAATATCGAAGAAATAGACAGCATCTCAGACCCTCCTCGTCTTCTTCGAAAAATATAACTTTTGACCAAAATCAACCACTAGCATCAACCAATGTAACCGATGAAAATCTAAAAGGAAGTGATGTCCTTCCTCCTTCAAGAGAATCCACTGGAGAATCTGTTGTAAATCCTGGAACAGCTATATCAAGTTCAAATTCGGATGCTGATTTTTATCAGACTAGGAGTGGTAGAATTGTTAAACCCCCACAGAGACTGAATTCACAATTATAAGTATTCAATGGATGATTTTGCATTGTATAAAAAAATATATAAGTTGTTTTTTTTCTTTTTCAAAAAAGGGACATGTGATATATTTAATTTCTATTATTTTTGATATACTTGGCAACGCCGCAAGACGTCAGTATCTTTTCAGTATCGTGATGTGAACTCGTGCTCGGATCGATCCTTCGATATAGTTATTTTGAATGAAGAAACTTGTTAATTTTTAGCGAAAATAAATAACCTTCGTGATTGAGTATTAAGCCTCTGATTTCTTAATCATAGTTCAGAACATTACAAAACCTTCAAATGCGTTGATAATACCAAATAAATCAACGTTATTTTCCAGTGAATGAAATTACATTTTTCCATAGACTTTAATCAAGTATTCGAAAGCGAAAAACAGGATTATCACGTTAGTAGAATTTGTTTCAAACAACAAATTACTATTTATTCAACGTTGCGAATCAACTAACTTCAAATGTTAAGTGAAATCAATACGTCGCTTGAAGGTTTACTGATATCGTAGAATAAACGTATGGAAGAAAACGTCTGTATTGGTGAAAAAAACTTCAGAAAACTTCAACGTTGAATTCCAGTTGAAGAAAACGGAACTTCAGAGACGTTATTTCGACGTTATATGTTCTTCATATCAATTCACAAATATATCAAACGTCCTAATTGAACCTTGATGTGAACAAGTATATCAACGTTATATCTTTCCAGTGAAACTATATTTCTATAACGTATATTTGAAAAAAAACGTGTATTGTAACGCTTTCTGTTCGGAGAAGCGTTATTTGGCGCATTAGCTCGGGTGCTATATTTACTGATCTCGGGCGCCACCTATATTATAGTGGTAGTTCCACTCGCACCAGGTAAATATCATTGAAGAAAATTTAATTCAGGGGTCTTTGGATGTTCACTCTTTGTTAACTGTCAAAGTGACATAAGTGAGAGAGTATTAATGCCCTGAACCTGGTTGCTCTGCTTATTTAAGAAAATCAAAACATAAAGCTAATCATAGAAAATAAAACCACCAATAATAATATATACAGTGAACCGAAAACGAATTAATTCAAGCACCTATATACTATATGCTACAATATCCTAACTATACCCCCACCCACGGATACGTTTCTTCCGAGATACTAAAAATAAATAAAACTACATTATATGCATGTATTAGTTTGCATTTCATGATAATTATGATTATGCTGTGAAAAAGGATAGACGGTAAGTATAATATATGGGGTAAGTTTTGACTGGGGTAAAATGATGAATTCGTCAACTTGCCCAATTCAAATTCAAATATTGTTGCAAATGCCCAGAAACTTCACAAAAAAAACTGAGCGTCGTTCGTAGTCAGAAGACAAGTCGTCTTACCCTATTTATGGGGTAAGATGACGAAAATACATTTTATGATATAAGTTATATCTTCTATCGTCGGAATGATGTTTTTCAGTTTGATCACTCGTTGTTATCAAAAGCATATGCAGTTATCGGTTGGATATGTTACTTTCGAAATAAATCATTTGTCGTTTTTTTAAATTTTTTCCTGTTATGTGCTGGTGAATTACCTACATCGTGATTCGAAGTATATGGCAAAATATGGTGTTTGTTTCAGTTACTTAGTTGATTTTATTATTCAACAGTTCATTTTATATGAATCAGTTTGTGAAGGTTATGTACACTTGAATCCAATCGAGATAAATTGGAGAATGAATATTTTCAAATATATATTATATCAATCTGTGGTATTATACCTAAATTATACCTAAATTAGTCTATTAAACTAAATCTATATTATACCTATTGGGAATTGAGTATTTAAATTGTTGGAGAAGCTTAGGGGGTTGTTTGGTGATTACCGCTAGTATTGCCCCCTAGTGAGAACAGATGTGTCCATCTATTTCCATTGTACAACATCATTTTCTATTCTTACCTGTGGCAAGTTACGATAATCCGTTTTTCTTCTACCTATAAATTGATCTAGCGAAAACCGAAGAACAGAATATACAAAATCTGCTCATAAATGTTTAAGAGGAAAAATTATTGACAAATTCCACACGAACTCCACTAGCAAGAAAAATTAATTATCCTATACAGCAAAAAATACCTTATGATACATAGAAGATGCATACGATAAATAAGGGTCATAACAAAATTTTTATGAAAGAAAAATTTTTCTCAAAACTGTCGCACCCTGGGATCAGATAATCAATATTATTATATTATAATATTCTTGAGTATAAACATGTTTCGAGGAAACACCCTGCATCAAAATGACTGCATGAATTTTTTTGGAAGAGAAAAATAGTCTATCCAATTATAAATATCAAACATAGTTTGAAATGAATGTCTGGTAGACTACGAGCAGAAAACAACTACTTTCCTGGTAAATACCACGTAGGACATTGAATTATATCTGTTCGTAGTCCATGCAACGATTCACACTGTGAATGCAGATCGCAAATGTTTCTTTCTTCCTAAGACGTGACAAATTCACATCGGGACAGGCACGCCTAACAACCTACAGACCGGTTTCGGGCTTATTGGCCCTCATCAGTGCAAGGTAGTTATCCGAGTAGAGACCGTAAGATCTCCACTCGAAGCGTTGCCTGTCCCAATGCATTTTCGTCGCGTCTATTTGACCGCACCGAGCCGCGTTCCAACAGACAATTGGAAGTGGCGACGACATTTGCGATCTGCATTCACAGTGTGAATCGTTGCATGGACTACGAGCAGATATAATTCAATGTTCTGTGTGGTATTTACCAGGAAAGTAGTTGTTTTCTGCTCGTAGTCTATCAGACATTTATTTCAAACTATGTTTGATATTTTTAATTGGATATACTATTTTTCTCTTTCAAAATTAAATTTTTGTCCAATTTATGGCTAATCCATTTTTTCATTTTGATTGCATGGATGCCTAAATACTTTTCGCTTATTTCTATGTAATATGAAAGAAAATTATACCGTAATAATTCATTGAAAGAATGACTGATTCCAAGAAACTATTTCGGTGGGCAAATTATTTATACAGTGATATCTCTGGTGATGGGAATAGTTTTTTTAGCAATACCGTCATTTTAGCATCAGGCGACCAGGTAATGTAAACGAAAAACTGATGAGATACATTCAAGTTAATGTATCAACTATCAGATCCAAATCATCGTAATGAATTATTGGGGCAACAGAATTATCCAGAAGATATGCACACATAAGTATGCAACATTTCAGTCCGAAGAATCAATTCTACTCTCAATGTTTTCGAGTTTATAAAAATAACTGAACAATCCAGAATTTATTTTTGCTCACCAGTGTCCAAGAATATTGTAGGGTTGCACATATTACAATAAGAACTTCCTTCGAGTTAGGCCAATATCTCGGCCAAATTATGAAATACTCTCAAACGACCATCATTTTTTTATTTTCAATTAGAAAATGATTTTTGTATGTTATATTATTATGTACTTGTTATGTGCTGGTAAAATACCTACTGTTTAATATTGATAGAAGTGGACTGTAAAACTTCTTTTTTGTAGATTGTAATTGATGAATGATAGAATTGATTTTCTTTTCGTGATCTTTTTCAATTTTATTGATCGAATTCGATTTATTTTGTTTTCATTCTCACGACTACATAATACAGTTATATATTTTATTTTTCACTTGATCGTTACTGCTTTATAATACCTTGGCAACGGTTGCTATTAACAGACCCATAACGCCCGGGGCGTTATGGAGGGCATTATGAATCATAACGCCCGCTAAATGCAGCGTCGTTTTATTAAATAAACAACCCTTAGCAACCTCTTCAATGTTTCCATGGCAATTGCATAGAAGCTCACTTGTGCTCAGTTGCCGACCAGAACGCAGTAAATACTATGAGAAAAAATTTATGAACGTCGTTTAAGATAATTTTTTCGTGAAAAATAAAATCTTGTATGCACCACGAGCGTTACTAGATCCTAACGCCCGGAGGGTAACATTCACCCGAGGGCCTTTGGCCCGAGGGATGATATAACGCACTTGGTACATAAATAGCTAATACAGTATGCAAATATACTATACAACTTAACAGCTACATTGTAACACATAGTGTATATATCTAAAAGAAGGTAGGAGTTGCTGTTCTGCTCAAATTTATGGAGATCGTATGCTTCGGGGATGGAAAATAACTTTATCCTTATCATATTGATCTAGGGTATTATACCTGTATTTTTCAATGGTCAGAAATTCAGCATATACCTAAATTAGTCTATTTATCAATAATTATTTCATACCCATTAGGGATTTAGTAGGTAGGATTGAGTAGGTACTTAAATTGTTGGAGGAGCTTATGGGGGTATTTGTTAATTGCGGCTATTATTGCCCTCTGGTGAGAGAATTTCTTCTTAAGGAACTGAAGAACCTACCTGAAATCATTCAACAACGAATCACCTTATTGAACAGTCTAGTTAACCTCCCAATTTGACCTTCTAGTTTCAGTCAGTGATAAGCAAGTAAACAAGAGTAAATCATGAGTGTGAAGCCAGCAACAACTGATCCCTCGACCACCACCGAACTGCCGATAGAAGTCAAAGGCAAGCCTATCGGTTCTGGTACCTACGGCGTCGTATGGGATGTGCTGTATCCTAGAAACGGAAAAAGAGTTGCGTTGAAGAGGATAACGAAAGTGTTCGACTCACCGGAATCAGCAATAATGGTGTTCCGAGAGTTGAGGATGTTGTGTACTTTCCAACACGACAACGTCATCGCTGCCTTGGAAGTGGTGAAACCTCCTTCTATGGACCGGTTCAAAGAAGTGTATATCCTGACAGACCTACTGCATAACGACCTAGACGACATAATATGGTCAAAGCAACAACTAACGGCGGACCACATACATGTTTTCATGTATCAAATAATGAGGGGACTGAAATATATACACTCTGCCAAAGTCATTCATCGGGACATTAAACCGGGAAATATCCTGGTAAACAATAATAGTCGACTGAAAATCTGCGATTTCGGTTTTGCCAGAGCAGAGCCGACTGACAAATCCAAAAGGATGACTTTGGAAGTAGCGACGGCTGATTTCAGAGCTCCTGAACTCATCATGGGGGCCAAACATTACACGAGCGCCATCGACGTCTGGGCGGCAGCCTGCGTGTTCACCGAACTATTGACTCGCAAGGTTCTTTTCAGCTCACGCAGAAACGTGAGCCAACTAGACCTGATGATAAACCTGCTGGGTACCCCGTTGATGAGAGACATCGACTACGCTCCCGAATTCATAAAGAACTTCATGTGGGGGTTACCGTGCAAGCCGTCGAAGATCTCCACCCTTCATGATCTGTCTCCGCTAGTAACTGAGGACGCCGTGGATTTGCTGTCTCGTATGTTGCATTTCAATCCGAACAAGAGACTTTCTGCTGCCGAAGTTTTGGATCACCCTTACATGGTTCGAGGCAGGGAATTGTACCATTCCTTATTATGCAAGTGCTGTGGTACGACAAAGGAAGACGTGATGATGCCCTCAACGGATTTGGAGCCTGTCGCCTCTGAGGATTTCGACGACCGGTGGGAAAGAGAAATAACCTCTGTGGAGGTTGCCAAAATAAACATGCATCAGTTTATCACGGAACAGCTGATACCTGGACGAGAGCAACTGTGCATCAACCATGAATCAAAGGTTTTCAAAAGAAACCCATTTAAGTTTTTATTTAGGAAATTTTCTCGTTTCTGTGTAAACGTTCTCCAGGGACATTTTTGAGAGGAATCCAGCAGTGTCTCTAGTTTTTTATAAGAACTCGAAATAAAATAATATTTATAAAACTTTTCCACTATTATTTCCTTTCTATGTCTCATTAAGGTTAGGTTAGGATAATGTGTCATGCTTATACAGTCAAAATTTGCCGGAGATGAACCCAATTTCAGGTAATAAATAATATCTATCCATATCTGACACAGAGAAATTATTGTTTATTTTCAACTTTACATCAGAGTGATCTGATGCTGAGCCCCCTGACTAATATCTATTGCAGGGTTTTTCGGAGTAGAATATGCGAACTCCAAGGGGTTTGCTATTCATCATTCGACGACATGGAGTTACGTGTAATGATTGCTTGATGACTTTAAATTGTCCAAAATCCTGATAGTAGTAGTACTAGTAGAAAAACCAATTGCCCGTATTATAAATATGATTTTAACGACGGGTACATTCCCAGACAAACTAAAAATAGCTAAAATTATACCTGTGCATAAATCTGGTGATATAAATATCTTAGGGAATCACAGACCCATTGCTCTCGTTCCAATACTAGGGAAGTTGGCTGAAAAGGTGATAGCTTTGAGAATAACTTTGTTTCTTGATAAAAATGACTTATTCATTGATAGGCAGTTTGGATTCAGGATGGGGAAGAACACAGCAAAAGCAATTATGGATCTGACTAAATTCATAGGTCAGGGATTTGAAGAAAAGCAATCAACTCTAGCGGTTTTTGTTGACTTGAGTAAAGCTTTTGACTGCGTCTCAAAAAATATTCTGATAGAAAAACTTGAATATTATGGATTGAGAGGTATTGCGATCAACATCATTTCGTCCTATCTGTCAAGTCGTGAACAAACAGTGTTTCACAATGAGCAATGGTCTTCATTGTTTCTCAAAAAACGTTATTTCGGTTATGAAAGTAACGTTACATCGAATAAATTTCAATAACATATATTCAACGTAATTACCTGATGATTCGTTGATAATTTGGTATGAAAATACGTTAATTATCGCAGTATTTAAAACGTTCACAGAAAACGTTTTATTCGCCTTTCATCTTTACGATTTCACTACCACTAGATCGTCTAATAGACATATTTTATCACTTTTAAAGAAACGTTGAACTCTAACGTTTAGGAATGATCTAACGTTCAGTTGATAAATTCCTTTTCAAACACGTTTGTTCTGAAAGAAAATATAACGTATGAGTGGAACGTTATTTTTTACTGAACTTTTGAATGATTTCTCAACTGATGGGTAATATTAATCTTGACATATACGTAATTTATTTCCAAAATAAAAACGGTGAATACAACATATTGACTTGAGCAAAAATAAGTTTTCTATAATTTGTTGCATGTTGACACTTCGAAACAGAAATCTCATTCAGAACTCGAAGTGTTTTCACCGCCATTCTCGTTAGGTATAAACTTGCGGCCATACACTCGATTTGCTAGACCTGTTATCACTTATACATACTTACCCTGAAATAGTTAATGAAGTCAGAGTTAAACGAAATTTTCCAATGTATGTATAATTATCTAGATAATGCTATTTGAAAGTTGTAGAAGAAGCCGTCGACATCACACATAGTCAAAGAGTCATGAAAGGAGTTTCGCACAAGAAGCTGTAGCAGATATAGTTCCATGAAGAATCAACTCAAGGAAGTTGTGAGCTTAATGTCAAAAAAATTCTAAGAGAGAGGTTAAAAAAAGGTGAAAAACATGCAGTTGATAGAGCTTGGGGTGAGTACACCTTAGAAATTCATTTCGTGAACGTAGCAATGCGAATACTTTGATGAGAGTAATACCAGATTTCGACCCAAAAGTCGATAGCATTACTGATTGGGTTAACTTGATAGAGGAATATGCTCTGGCAAATTCATCTCTCAAAAGTGAAGGCTTCTTTATGAGAATCAACTAGACAACAGATAAACCTATTGTTAGAAATTATTACAGGAAAGCCGAAGCGGATAAGTAATATGCAGGGTGAATGGAGAATTGCAAATGCAGGGATTGTTCTTGAAAGTGGCTCGACGTGCACTTTTGATTGATGTTAGAAATCAATCAGACGAGACAATCAGAATCAACTTTAGGCAGGTCTGTTGATTGATGTAAAAATGAATTAGACGGGACAACCAAAATCAACTTTAGGCAGGTTTGTTTATTGATGTGAAAATAAATCAGACGGGACAATCAGAATCATTTTTAGGCAGGTCCGTTGATTGATGTAAAAATCAATCAGACGGGACAATCAGAATCACCTCTAGGCAGGTCCATTGATTGATGTAAAAATCAATCAGACGGGACAATCAGAATCATCTCTAGGCAAGTCCATTGATTAATGTGAAAATCAATCAGACGGGACAATCAGAATCACCTCTAGGCAGGTCCATTGATTGATGTAAAAATGAATCAGACGGGACAATCAGAATCATCTTTAGGCAGGTCTGTTGATTGATGTAAAAATCAATCAGACGGGACAATCAGAATCACCTCTAGGCAGGTCCATTGATTGATGTAAAAATGAATCAGACGGGACAACCAAAATCATCTTTAGGCAGGTCTGTTGATTGATGTAAAAATGAATCAGACGGGACAATCAGAATCATCTTTAGGCAGGTCTGTTGATTGATGTGAAAATCAATCAGACGAGACAATAAGAATCATCTCTAGGCAGGTCCGTTGATTGATGTAAAAATCAATCAGACGGGACAATCAGAATCACCTCTAGGCAGGTCCATTGATTGATGTAAAAATGAATCAGACGGGACAATCAGAATCATCTTTAGGCAGGTCTGTTGATTGATGTGAAAATCAATCAGACGAGACAATAAGAATCATCTCTAGGCAGGTCCGTTGATTGATGTAAAAATGAATCAGACGGGACAACCAAAATCATCTTTAGGCAGGTCTGTTGATTGATGTAAAAATCAATCAGACGGGACAATCAGAATCACCTCTAGGCAGGTCCATTGATTGATGTAAAAATGAATCAGACGGGACAACCAAAATCATCTTTAGGCAGGTCTGTTGATTGATGTAAAAATGAATCAGACGGGACAATCAGAATCATCTTTAGGCAGGTCTGTTGATTGATGTAAAAATCAATCAGACGGGACAATCAGAATCACCTCTAGGCAGGTCCATTGATTGATGTAAAAATGAATCAGACGGGACAACCAAAATCATCTTTAGGCAGGTCTGTTGATTGATGTAAAAATGAATCAGACGGGACAATCAGAATCATCTTTAGGCAGGTCTGTTGATTGATGTAAAAATCAATCAGACGGGACAATAAGAATCATCTCTAGGCAGGTCCGTTGATTGATGTAAAAATCAATCAGACGGGACAATCAGAATCACCTCTAGGCAGGTCCATTGATTGATGTAAAAATGAATCAGACGGGACAACCAAAATCATCTTTAGGCAGGTTTGTTTATTGATGTAAAAATAAATCAGACGGGACAATCAGAATCATTTTTAGGCAGGTCCGTTGATTGATGTAAAAATCAATCAGACGGGACAATCAGAATCACCTCTAGGCAGGTCCATTGATTGATGTAAAAATCAATCAGACGGGACAATCAGAATCATCTCTAGGCAAGTCCATTGATTAATGTGAAAATCAATCAGACGGGACAATCAGAATCACCTCTAGGCAGGTCCATTGATTGATGTAAAAATCAATCAGACGGGACAATCAGAATCATCTCTAGGCAAGTCCATTGATTAATGTGAAAATCAATCAGACGAGACAATCAGAATCAACTTTAGGCAGGTCTGTTGATTGATGTAAAAATGAATTAGACGGGACAACCAAAATCAACTTTAGGCAGGTTTGTTTATTGATGTAAAAATCAATCAGACGGGACAATCAGAATCACCTCTAGGCAGGTCCATTGATTGATGTAAAAATCAATCAGACGGGACAATCAGAATCATCTCTAGGCAAGTCCATTGATTAATGTGAAAATCAATCAGACGAGACAATCAGAATCAACTTTAGGCAGGTCTGTTGATTGATGTAAAAATGAATTAGACGGGACAACCAAAATCAACTTTAGGCAGGTTTGTTTATTGATGTAAAAATAAATCAGACGGGACAATCAGAATCATTTTTAGGCAGGTCCGTTGATTGATGTAAAAATCAATCAGACGGGACAATCAGAATCACCTCTAGGCAGGTCCATTGATTGATGTAAAAATCAATCAGACGGGACAATCAGAATCATCTCTAGGCAAGTCCATTGATTAATGTGAAAATCAATCAGACGAGACAATCAGAATCAACTTTAGGCAGGTCTGTTGATTGATGTAAAAATGAATTAGACGGGACAACCAAAATCAACTTTAGGCAGGTTTGTTTATTGATGTAAAAATAAATCAGACGGGACAATCAGAATCATTTTTAGGCAGGTCCGTTGATTGATGTAAAAATCAATCAGACGGGACAATCAGAATCACCTCTAGGCAGGTCCATTGATTGATGTAAAAATCAATCAGACGGGACAATCAGAATCATCTCTAGGCAAGTCCATTGATTAATGTGAAAATCAATCAGACGGGACAATCAGAATCACCTCTAGGCAGGTCCATTGATTGATGTAAAAATGAATCAGACGGGACAATCAGAATCATCTTTAGGCAGGTCTGTTGATTGATGTAAAAATCAATCAGACGGGACAATCAGAATCACCTCTAGGCAGGTCCATTGATTGATGTAAAAATGAATCAGACGGGACAACCAAAATCATCTTTAGGCAGGTCTGTTGATTGATGTAAAAATGAATCAGACGGGACAATCAGAATCATCTTTAGGCAGGTCTGTTGATTGATGTGAAAATCAATCAGACGAGACAATAAGAATCATCTCTAGGCAGGTCCGTTGATTGATGTAAAAATCAATCAGACGGGACAATCAGAATCACCTCTAGGCAGGTCCATTGATTGATGTAAAAATGAATCAGACGGGACAACCAAAATCATCTTTAGGCAGGTCTGTTGATTGATGTAAAAATGAATCAGACGGGACAATCAGAATCATCTTTAGGCAGGTCTGTTGATTGATGTAAAAATCAATCAGACGGGACAATCAGAATCACCTCTAGGCAGGTCCATTGATTGATGTAAAAATGAATCAGACGGGACAACCAAAATCATCTTTAGGCAGGTCTGTTGATTGATGTAAAAATGAATCAGACGGGACAATCAGAATCATCTTTAGGCAGGTCTGTTGATTGATGTAAAAATCAATCAGACGGGACAATAAGAATCATCTCTAGGCAGGTCTGTTGATTGATGTAAAAATCAATCAGACGGGACAATCAGAATCACCTCTAGGCAGGTCCATTGATTGATGTAAAAATGAATCAGACGGGACAACCAAAATCATCTTTAGGCAGGTCTGTTGATTGATGTAAAAATGAATCAGACGGGACAATCAGAATCATCTTTAGGCAGGTCTGTTGATTGATGTAAAAATCAATCAGACGGGACAATAAGAATCATCTCTAGGCAGGTCCGTTGATTGATGTAAAAATCAATCAGACGGGACAATCAGAATCACCTCTAGGCAGGTCCATTGATTGATGTAAAAATGAATCAGACGGGACAACCAAAATCATCTTTAGGCAGGTCTGTTGATTGATGTAAAAATGAATCAGACGGGACAATCAGAATCATCTTTAGGCAGGTCCATTGATTGATGTAAAAATCAATCAGACGGGACAACCAAAACCAACTTCAGGCAGGTCTGTTGATTGATGTAAAAATCAATCAGACGGGACAATCAAAATCATCTTTGGGCAGGTCCGTTGATTGATGTAGAAATCAATCAGACGGGACAATCAGAATCATCTGTAGGCATGTATGTTGATTGGCATGGAAATCAATCAGACCAAGTTGCCAAGGTGTACAAACAGCAGCATTTTGGGAACTCAGATTTGGTATGAATTGATACATAATTATGGCGTTATTTTTGCTTCAGAGTTTCAATAATCCTCGAGGACGAGGCATGTAAAAGGATGGTTGGATGTTAGCAACTAGCCATCCGGACGCCCCGTATACAGAACGGCTATCGTATAGAGTTAGTCATTATATTACTTAGATATGCGTATTAGGGTGGCGCTATGCGACCTATTTCCACTGCGACCTTTACAGATCTATTGTGGTTCCCCTGATATTTATATGACCTGCGCTAGCTTCGTCTTTTTGAGTAGGTTGAGGATCCCTGACAGTGGCTCTTTAACATAGCTTTCTGCTTCTGGGTATTCCGTCCCCTTCTGTGAAAACCTTGTCCTTGCTATTCCTTCGCATTCGCAAAGGATGTGGATAGGAGTTTCTTCCTCTGTCTGGCAGAACCTGCATGTGGTTTACTCAGCCAGACCTATGTTTTTCATGTGTCTATTGAGTTTACAGTGTCCTGTAAGCATGCCTACTATTGCTTTTACGGACCTTCTATCCTTGCTCAGTAGGTCTGCCGTGAGCGATGGTGAGGGTTTTTTGATAAACCTTTTCGCCTGCCTCTGTCCTGGGGATTGTTCCCACCAGCATTGGGCCTGTTTTTCCACCCATTTGCTAGTTGTTTTCATGATTATTGCTTTAGCTATGCCGCAAAAGGGTTCTGGGCCGTAGAAAGCCATTGACGAGCCTTCTCTGGCCAGTTCGTCGGCTTTTTCATTCCCTTGATGTCCACTGTGACCTGGAACCCATGCCAGGGTCACTTTCTTGCGGTTTGCTAGTTCATTCAGGGCACAGGCACAGTCCCACACAAGTTTGGAGTTTACTTGGGTGGTCTTCAGTGCTTTTAGTGTTGCCTGGCTGTCAGAGAATATGACAATGGACTGACCTGTCCTGTCCTGTCGGTTTATTTCCCCGATACAGAGATGTATTGCTGCTACTTCAGCTTGGAATACTGTGGTGTCTTTCGACAGGCTCACTGGGATCGTTGTCCTTGGTTTTTTGCCGTAGATCCCGGCTCCGACTCCCTCTTCGGTCTTCGAGCCGTCTGTGTACCAGATTGATGTTGCACTGATGGGTTCTCCTTCCTTCCAGTGTTGTCTATCTGGAATACTGACTTCATATTTCCTATAGAAGTTATATTTGGTTACCATGGCATCGCTGGGCATTCTTGTGATTGGATCGGCCCTCAGCTCTTCTTCTAGCATTATATTACTTAGTCAGATGGGTATATGAATGGGTAATTCCGATAAGGGTGACTAGTTGAGTCAGTCTGACAAGAGCAGTCGTCGTGATGAGTTGTATACTATTCGCGATAGAAAATAACACGTAGCACTATCTCATGGTAACAACTCGAACTTCTCGAAGTGGTATCGTTTTTGTTTTCTTTTCATATTTTTGATATTTTGTGTCATTGTGACATAGGTGTCTTGCCACCAAACAATAACTGAAACGAGAAAAACGATAAGATTTCACATGTATTTCACCAGAACATCTCTCGAAAAACTGCTGGAAGTACAATTTTCAAATCAGAAGCGAACATAAACAGAACAGAGTTTAAGTTTGTCCTTGGGTTATCCTTCAGAGAGTTCGGTGGTTATCCCACTACGAGTAGTTCACGAAACACCGCTATAGGTAGCGTATCGCTAAGCACCTATCGCGAATAGGTTGATGAAGGTTGATCGTATTGTGGGAGTGATCGTGTCTTCATACAAACCCACTAGCGCTAATACTAGTTTTACTCCTGTCTGATTTTTCATTAATGATTTTCCTGAATTTCCTGAAGTTTTCATTTACATTGGTTCCGTTACAGATATTGACTGGAATAATCATAGATCTCACTGCTTACGCTAGATCCGGCATCCTGTAGTGATTTTTAGGTCAAGAGGGGTCTGCAAGCAATTAGGTTCTATGGTCACGTGGGACAACACATTTGTATGGTCAACAACTGAAACGACCAATCAATGGCTTAGTACTTTCAACCCCCCCGGACCTACAAAACAAGTAACCTGGATACCGGATCTAGCGTAAGCAATAAGATCTATGGGAATATTACTGTTAATTTTGGACAGTCATGTACAGGGTGGCCAGATAAGAATACAAAGTGCAGTATCTCGGAAACTATTCGTCTGAGAGACTTGCGATGAAAAATGTATATATCGAGATACGGTTTTCCCTAGCCTAATAAGGTATCATTTCACTACATTTTCATGGAAACAAAGTCTTATAATTGCATTCGATTTTTCCGACAATTTTGCGATTTTTTTTATCATGTCAAAGAACGCGCTCTAGTGGCATCAATTGAAATCAGACACTTCACAAATAAGATGAATTTGATAGACCAATGAATGCTCTTTCCAACGATACCAAGTTTGTTGAAACCCGTTCAGTCGTTCAGGAGTTGTTTATTTGAAACGTCAAAAAGTTTCGAGCAAAATTTACTCGAATCAAGCTCAACTTTGAAAGGTATATATTGGTACGTTTACTAGGCGTATTTCCTCAATAATTCATTTCAAAAGTTTTAGATGGCGGTTACGCCCCCTAGCGGCCATCTTGGAAACATGAAAATAATTTCCAGGATTTTTTTTTGCTAACTTTAGTTATAACATTTTTCACCACAAGTCTCTTAGACGAATAGTTTCCGAGCTACTACACTTTGCATTCTTATCTGGCCACCCTGTACTTCAGTCACTATATTATTTCCGTCGATAATCGTTATCACATAATCGATCAATGCTTACTAATATCAGTGACTCGTGTAGGTTTCGTGATACTTTGCAAAATATCATAGGCTGAAAAAAGATTTTTATTTTTTTTACCATAAAAAGAATCAGCCAACCAATCGATATTAAAATCGCGATCTTTATCACAAAATAAGACCATTTCCTCAAGGTCTTCAATAAATGCGGCCTCAGAACTTGAGGGTTAGTGGTACAAACATCCAATCAGATACATTGCAGATGTGAAATTGATTATCAATACTTTACACCAGTAATAATTATCTCTAAGTTCAAATGTTTTATATATTTTGCAACGAAATTGGTTATAGTATTCAATTTTTATTTCACTATCTTTTATATCATCTGTTTGTCTTGTTTTCATCTATATGTTTCATTCTAGATCTTCATTGAAAAGCATGTAGTTGGAAGACTGTAAGTCAATAGAAAATGTTGAAAATGTAAAAAAAAATATTATTAATAATCATGTCAAACAATCATCACAAAAAAAGAATACACATTAATTTCGGTAAACTCATATAAACATATCACAGATCCATGGGATAGTGAGATATCCTTTGAAAAGCTCTTTTTTTTTTTCAAGAGTTCTGAAGAGAAAATTAAATTGGGTGCCAGTTTTTTTCTGTAGTATGCATTACGTATAATTAGTGATCCATTTTCATGCTACTTATTTTAATTATTTCGATAATTAAATTGTTGTATTGCTATTTATTGAGATAAAACATCCAGAAGTATGAAATCTGAATTTTCTTTTACGGCACGTTGTTATTTCGAGCCTGAGACTAGTTTTCATTAAGTGGTGTGAAATTAATGTGTCATGTCAACTTTTTCACATTTTGAGAACTGTTGTTTCCATATATCGGACGAGATTGCTATTTTTCAATAGTTTGGGCATGTCTGCTCTCATCATCTTTTCAACAGCAAGAATATTCTCAAAAGTTATAATCTCGACATATGGAAATGTGTTGTACCAGTTCGAAAAACTGTAAATTTTTTTCAAGTACCTTCTGTAATACAAATAACGATATCTTTCCATATCTATACATATTTTATGAAAATGTCAAATATCAACCACAGGTGAAATGTTCTCTATCGTAGATATACGAATTATTGCTATCACACCCTGTGAGGAATTAGTGCATTCATTGAATCGTTATCACAATTATATTCTGTATAACGGTTGTGCGGATAATAAAAACCGTTTATTATTTCCAATCAAATGAACTCATGCACTCGAATGAAGGCACCGATATCTGGTATTCGGAAAATAATTGGATTATATGTGTAGCTACGTGATGCTGAAGTGAATTGATTTCGTTCAATTGATATTCGATAAAACCACACAAAATTTACTATATCTACAAATACGAAATTGTTGTTGATGAGTGATAGCTTTGTTCGAAATTCTGTTCATGGAATGGTTCCTCAATACTTGAAATTACAGAATTATTGTTGTTGACTGTCGATACATCAGTTTTCAATTCTGGAAAGACATCTTGCAACATGCGAATTCTATCCCTGCTTTACCCCCTTCAAATGCCGATTGCATCAATTCTTAAATTTATATTCAAATTCCATTTTGGTTGGAAAAATTCCACGTTAAAATGGTTGAAGTAAGTATTTTTAACGTTTTCATATTTTTCCAACATATGAGGAATGACCGATTTACAATAATTCGATATATCGCGTGGCTTAGTCGTATAAAACACTTTCAATATATCTCCATTCAAAATCAATAATGCACAATAATTTAGATGATATTATCAGTCATGGAAAATGTCGAAGTATAACATTAAATTCACATTGGAGTTTATGTTTGTTATGTTCCTGCAATGGATGAATAAAAACGATATTATTATTATTATTATTATTATTATTATGAAGCGGCACTTTATCGCCCGTGGTCTACTTTATCGTTGCCAGGCGATGAATATCATATTCATATCGAAAGAAATATATATTCCGATAGTTTAAATTTATGCAATATGATCAAAACATGTACCTAAGTCCTCAATTATACATTAGTGTAATGTGTATCCATCCAATCAATGAGGCGTTTATATTTATGGAGGCATGTGAGGACTATTTCGGAACCAGCAAAGTGTGTCTGCAGGAGAACACTCAAGCTTTCCTTAGAAGTTATCAGTATATTTCCAGTTCGGCTTTTTGATCAGACCGATGCTGTTGGAGTGTTCTTTTGAGAGAACTTTTTGGAGACTTTGTGCTGGGGCACATTCGGTGATCTCCTCACACTTCTGCCTCCATGTTCTTCTTTTCGACTTTTTGAGTTCTGTATTGTACTCAGAAAGAGCTGTTTTGTAGTCTTCCCACTGTCCCAGACTCTCAGCTCTATCGAAAAGTTTTCAGACTTTTTTCAGAAGTTATTTCACCAAGGCACATCTCTGGTAGTAGAATTTTGTTTTTTAGGACAGCTGAGTTCATGTGCTTTTATTATAGTATTTTGAAGTTGTATTGAGGCTTTGTCATTCCTTTATTGATTCGAAGGATGTTAGTTGATGCTCCGTCTGCCTTTCGAGAAGCTCCTTTGAAGCATCCGAGTTGGTTAACTTTGGTACCCTGTATTCATCGAAGCGTGTCTCTGACGTCTCCAGGTCGAACCTTATGTGCTGATGATCCGACATTGAAGAATCATCAGAGACAAGAACCTCTTTTTTAATCGCTTCATGAAGGTGGGTTTATTTCTTCTGTTATTAATGTCGATATTGTTGGCCAACAAATATTCTAGAAGATACTTACCCCGTATATTTGTTGTCTGTGCTTTCCCATATTAAGTTCGCATCGCAGCACAGAATGAATGCCTCAAGTGCCTGTTACCTTTTTTGCACCATTCGGTGAGGCTTTGGATTTTCTCTGGTGAATGGTACGTTGCGGAGTCCCCTGGGAAGTAGGCCGAGGCAATAACCACCTGTATCTTGCCTACCTCAGTTGGCAGTTCCAATTTAGCGGTCGCCAAATCTCCAGTGATGAAAATATAATATTACGTTCGAGCAATATGGCTACTCGTGATTTTTTGTGAGAAGAACAAAAGAGTAACTTACAGGATTCATTATTGAGTCCTTGTATGCGTCCTCTGTTTATTCACGGCTCTTGGAGTAGCCCTACCTGTATTTTGTCTTCGATAAACCTTTTTCTGAGCACACTCGTGGCAGATTTTGAATGTCGTTATAAGGTTTATTTCACACTGGAGGTTCAGGTGGGGCTTTTGGCTTCCGCTTTCCCTTGAATCTAGTTTCCGAGGTACAATATTGCCTTTGGTCACTTTCTTCCCTTTGTCTGCAGCACTTTTATATCCCCAATGGTATCTTTTTACCACTGCACGGTGGCGTTATCGGCACACATTAGTGCTAACTAGCCAGGTCTACTGTGGGAGCGGTGGAAGTATTACTTCGTGGCAGCCTTTTCTCTCAGCTCGATGATTTTATCCAGAATTGCCATCTTTACGGCTTCAATCGGTTTCGTTGTCAGGAAAGCCTCTGGATAGTTAATTTGCTGAATCTTCACCCTCACGCCTTATGTCACTTGACTGGAGGTAGGTTTGGTGGACACTGAGGCACTACTGCCTCTGTCTGCCGCTTTTGGTATTTTATTCAGTTGACCGTCAGGAGTCTTTTCCTCTGACCGGACCCTTTTCAGCCCTTTGTCAGAAGTTAATGGTTCAACTGCTTCTGTCCTGGCCTCTTCTAATGGGATGCCTTGTTTGACGAGGTATTTGAACCTTTCTCTGGCAGCACTGTTGATCCTGATTATGTCCTTTCCTTCCGAGGAGGCTTTTGCGAACTTATCAGTATTCCCGTCACTGCCAGATTTTTTGGAAAGGTCAGCTTCGAGGTCAGGACGTTCAGCGTCCTGTGTGATGCTGGTCGTTTCCATCAGAAGAAGCGGTCACTTGCGACGGAAACCGGGACGCCAGGTACCCCGGAGTTCGCATAATCGCAACTAGTGTAACGGTCGATTTCGACCGTAAAGCAAACCACTCTTCAGAAATAACACCAGTTATGCGATCATTATATTTATGAAGTAATATTGTAACATAATTCGATTTCTTAGTATAGAGGCAAGGATATTGGTACTTCAGAGTATATTTCTAGGATTGTTTACTGGTTACTTAACCAAAATCGTCGTCGCTAAAATAATTCAATATTATAACGTACCTATATACACCATCAACTATAAACTCACCTATCCAATGCGTTGTTTATCATTTTACCATCGGTTTGCCTGTCCGAGCGTTTTCGCTGAAATTATCAATTCGCATTCTGTTTTGTCTGATATTCGCCGTTTCTTTTCAAACCATGTGGTCGCATATAAAATAATGTTAAATTATTCGTCCTTCCTACATCATGACTAAATATTCCTGAAATAGAAACACCAACAATGAGATTCATCATTTCATTTACTCTTGTGTTGTTTACATGTATAAGACGTATAAGTATGGCAGGTATGCATTAAATTAGATCTACTCACTCATATTTCTCGTTCAGTATGATTCCAATTTGATTGCAGGTATTGTTATAATGATGTAGGTATGGATTCAATTGTTCATCTGTGGGTGAGCAGCTTGTAATTAGGTTATACAAGTTATCTTCGACGTTATGATTTGGTAGCTGCAAATGACTGCTAACACAGTCAGATCCAACTGGAGGGGTTAACGAAGATCGACGAAGGCAATTTCAGTCGAAGCACCACCAAGTGAAGTTGGTATTTTCTGCAGTTGTTCCAATAACACAGAAATTATAGCTGTCTTCGTTAGATTTGATTGTTGTTCATAGGAAATTTATTCACTTCCAATATTTTCACCCTATAATCGGAGTAATTCTGTTTGTGGTCGGAGGATGGAACTGCATTTATGCATCTAGCTCGTCCGTTGGTCTCATTTTGTTGAAATGCCAGCTTTTGTGGTACGGCCATCTGGAAAGTAGCGTTGGAAGTAATACTTAACTGCTCGGTTGAATGTGTTAACCAGCTATTAGCAATTGCATTATCTCCAGAACATCTACCGTTGATATTTGCTTGGTTGCTTGAGTAGAATTGCTAGTTGATTGATTGTGGATTACTCGAATTTATGTTTGGTATATATATATTTTTATATTGCTTGTGCGGCGGTAACTTGCAGGTTGGTTGAGTTTATAGGTACTCAGATAATTGGAAATAGCGCCTACTCCTGAGCTCACGTTTTCCTATTTGGTCCGTCCAAATATAGATAAAATATAGCTACTTTTTTTTATTATATTTAAATTTATCTTGCTTGCTGTGGGGACTACCACTTTTGGGCTATATGTCTTTTACTCTATTTTATTTTCTTCAATGAATATTTAGGTAAACAACTGAATAAATGTTTTATTATCGATCCAACCTATTTTAATCATTCTTACGTGGTAAATTCGAAAATTGAAAATAACTCTGGGTATTTGTGGAGGGGTGATAATTTATCTGGCGCCCAACTATATCATCTTTTATTTTAAACAATAATGAATCTTCCCGTCTCCACTGTAGTGTAGCCGCAAATGCCCGACTGTCATCTTACAGTCGTGGACAAGTGACGCGTCGATTGCAAAGCAACCCTCGAAATCTCATTGAGACCTGTGTGAGTAAGGAAGACGGGGACCTTAGCTTTTTAAGTGTCATCCGAAGCACTACTCGGCTGGTTATCGTTGAGAGCTCGAAGGATTGAAATGTGGGTACCAAGAATGTTCGATTCGTCACCTATCTCCTCCCGCTAAACGATGCTACAGAAATAAATAAAATTTCCAATAGCCGCGCCGGGATTCGAACCCGGAACCTCTTGGCCCAAAGGCAAGCGCCTAGCGCATTCGACCACCAACCCAGTGGTCCTGCTATTTCCGTATCCATCGGTGCTACTTGGAAGCAATAACCCGATGGCTAATTTTACCCATCATTCCACAGCCCTAACCTATTCATATACATTTGTTAACAAGCAACAATCTTAGCAGTGAGACAGTGGCCAAAAACAACCGACCCCGCCCTCTGAAAGGTAAATTGAGGCACTATGTTTCGAATAGACTATTTAATTTTTTTCATGGCGGTTAAGAATCATCACAATTTCTTTCTTACAAAATTCTTGAATTCATGAAAGAACTGAAAGACATGCAATTTGGAACAGATGAAATATTGTTCCCATAGGATGTTATGTTATTTTATGCCAGTGTTTTAATTCCTGAGACAACTACATATACCTAGGAGATTCATTTGGACAAGAATATTAATAAATCAATTAAATTTTCATTAGTCCTTTCGATGGTTACATAAAAATACAATTCGAAATCTTCTATAGGTAATCAAAAATACATGATCTATAATATAGAACAGTCAGTAATTTATGAAATACAATATGGTGGCTGTGACGAGAAATATATTGGACAAACACGACTGAACATAAAAACTCGCTTCAAAGAACATGTAACTGAATCAGTTCAAGTCTTAGAAGAATCCCATGGCAAAGGGCCAAGTGAAAATCTGAGTGCAAATGGGACATTGCATAAATTAAGAGAACGGTTCTATTGGGTCCAATATCGTAACAAGAGAGATGGTTGGTGCAGAAAGTGGCCAATTTGTCATGGTAGTGAGTGTCCGGGAAAAAACCAAGAGGCAAGCTGATTAACGAATTGGGAGATAATAATTATTCGACCCGAGCATCACCAGAGATGGATCTAGATAGGGCACTGATGAAATTAAGGCTCTTTATGAACTTAGAGCTACCGAAAATCAATGGAAACTCTTATTATTTCTCGAGAATGAGTGATTTTACTCGAATGAATGTTTTGTACCTATATAAGGGACCGCAGTGAGTGAGTAAGTGTTTATTGAAATGTAGTTCGAGTGTTTATAGTGGAATAAATTGTTCAGCTTTTTAACTGGGTATTCGAATTAACGAACTCAAGTAGAAATATCGTGACAATAGGAAGCTGTTTCACCATTCTATATCCACTTTACTATGAACCAAGTATTGTACTACTGTCATCTCTGAAGTTACGAAGCAAGCAATCATCAATAATGATCATACAAATTATAATGTCTGGAGAGTTCTGACAGTGTGAGATCAATAGGAGATTGGCTTGCCTACGTAACACACATATCAAACGACCATTGAAAAATAAATGAAGGCATACTTTGTAACGAAATATAATTCGTTACTCAGTGATTAATGTTCAATATTTATATTTAATTATTCATTTGCTGTTTATTGTTCAAAACATCAATATTCTAACATCACAACATTACAATGTCAGCAGTCATCTCTGAGAATTATTAAATCACCTGTTGTAATGTTCAGTAAATGATAGATTATAATAAAGATTATAATAAAATTACCATTTCTGCAAATATTATGTATTGACATCTATTGATGAATAGATATATTAAAATAATAGATAACATAGACTCCTGTGTGAAGTCTAATTCGCGAAATGGTAATGTGACGAGCAGGAGCTTCTTCACGGTTGAAGCAAGGATGCTCGCTCTCTTCCTTTACGAATGCTGATCAAGAGAGCCTTTGTTTTCTAATTGATGAATTCTCGTTCCCTTCTCTTCGAAGAAATTTTGAGAACATAAGTTTTCTTGGACAGGATGTGTGAGTGAGTTAAGGTAGGCATAATTTTGATTAGCGATTGCTATAAGTGATTTGGATTAATGAATTGAATTTTAATTCTAGCAGGATTTTTGACACCTTCTACGGCTTTCGCTAGGAGTACCCTTTTTACCTCTGATATCCTTATTAATAATGCTTGCTTAATATATTATCTATGAATTGGATTGATTATAGGGAATGATCAGATAGTAGATTAATATCGATTATTGATTCTCTTTTTGATCACCGGTTTTACAAAACGTGTTGAACAGGAATCTGTTGGTTTTTTTTCTTTTTTTAGAACGCAGGCAGCCAAAAGTTTTTGTCTCTGGACTCTTCCTAACTCTTGAGTACCTTCACGAAAAGGAAGGAAGGTTGAAATTGTGCCAGGCCAGAAGGATCTTGTACAGGTGAGTGAGACATGTAATGTTTCTACATAATTTTGCAGTACTTCGGATCACTCACTTGTGCAAACCTTTTCACTATTTCATGATTTCTAATTGAATAGTAATATTATATATATTAGGATTATTAGAGGTATACATAGTCCGGTTAATAAGGTGAACTTTCACATACTCGTTATATTGTGCCTATCTTAATATCATTCTGCCGATTGCCTTCATCTTCTCTTTACATATTTTTTTTTCTTTATGCTTATTATTCTATATCAGATGATATAGTTTGAATTGTACGGGGTGATTCAAGTTCATGCAGCAAATGTTCTATCTATATTTATTATAGATTATTGAGTTGTTATAAATACAAATTATTACTGTTATTAATGATACAATTGTATGGGAATTATATAGCCTTCAGCTGTAATTCATTTTTGGGACCTTCAGTCCAATTCAACCCTGATCACTGACTGATTCTCGTTTTCCAACTTTCATATGTCTTCGAACGAGTGATTGACATCCAATAAACACAGCTATACTGAGCGCCTGAATTTCGGGAATAATGGGAAGGTGTTAGAAGATCTGGGCCCCCTGCAGATGTTTCAGTGCTGAAACAATCCAAACTGACCTAACTCAGAGCTGAGCAGGTCACCTCCGTACTACGACGAAGCTATTTAGCTACAGGCTGCAGGCATCGTGATCAAGACACCTTCAAGACTCCTAGTGGTCTGCGCAAGTATAGAGCTGTTGTGATTCATAATCAACTCGTGGAATAGAAATCAGTCAGATTGTGTTAAAACCTTCAGTATTGTCTCATTGCCCCACAACAAGGTGGATATAGGATGGTGAAACAGCTTCCTATTAACAAGCACTAGAATGAACTGTAGACCTTTGCCTACTTGATTTCATACCGTAGTAATATTTCCTGAAATTAACAGAGATGGCGGCATACCTTGTGTCGGTAAAACAGAATCTGTGCATCTGTCACCTTTTCATCAGTTCCATCTATTCTAGATGAAAAATGACTGAGAAGATTCAAAATATCGAGAATTATTCCAGATTCACTGAAAATATTGTGTTTTGATGTCATTTCAACTCATGTCTGTCAGATGCGAACCACAGAAATACATGAGCAACAGAAATCTTCTTCGATAATCGATCTCACCGCCATCTTCATTCAAGTCGTGGAAATATTAGTACCTTCTCAAACGGTCTACAAGTTTTTCGCAGAAACAATTGAAGAGCTGTTTTACCATCCTATATCCACCTTGCCCCACAACTTATGTAATAGAATACATTTTTTTATCTCTTGTTTTGTTGCTCTAACTTATGAGAGAGTTCTGAAAGATTTTCGATTATTGCCTTTTGTAAGTTTTTTTTGTCTATTTTTTTAACAATAATAAATAGACTGGCGCTCAACTTTACTTGACACAATATAAAATTCATTCTGCTAGCTACAAAAATCATCTACAGCAGAATAGTCCAAAGAATTCACCCCTCTGGAATCTCATGCTTAACATTCTTGGAGCTAAGGGCTGAAAGAAATTTCTTTCGTATCACGTGGCGCCCAACGTGATCATTGACATCAATATAGCACCTATAATCATCGAAAAACAAGTGTTTCTGACTCACAGCAGAAGTTAGTCATTTTTTTAAAGAGCAGACAATATTATAGACTCAGCCACCGACATTCCTATTCAGATCAACATTATAAAGTTTCGACTGAACCTTATGAAGATACCAGCAAAAGTATTATAAAAAAAACAAATATATAGTTAACGACTAACTCATTCTTATCTTCCATATGTTGGGTAAACCATCTCATATATTCATGTATTGTTGTCATAGTCTGAATTTTCACCTCATAATCAGACGAACATTCTGAAATAATAATGAATTGCTCATGTGGTATGAACTTCAAGGCGGGTAGGAGATATAAATCTGTCTGTTTGATTTTCAGGACTGAGCAGCTTAGGCAATATAATGTTAAGATTTATCTTCGCTTTATTGTGTACAACACAATGTTCTTGTGTTTACTTCAGGTATTAGCCAATAAATTTTGCAGAATGGAATGTTTGACTTTATTTCTTGTATCTTCTTGAAGGAGCTTCAAATATATTAAATATTAGATGATTTATAGCAGATCCAATAAAACGCCAAGGATCTATGAAAATCAAATTTAATGTAGGTAGTCCTGGATATTCGATGAAATCTTAATGTTTATTGGGAAAAAGTAAATATGTTCATTGAGAAAAAGGAAATGATTGGAAAAACACGAGATGAGACTCCTCATGATTGACATTGACATGATTAGATTTATGATTATGATTTTGAACCAAACAGAAAGTCCAGTTACCTATAATAATTCCGAATATGCGTGGTTATGCATATTATACCTAGTAATCAGCAAATATTGAAATGAGTACTTGAATTTCCATTGTAACCTATTCATATTATCACATATCAACAAAGAGCGTCGTACATAAAATGTTCAGTAGTGATACCACAAGTGATTGGATTTTCGCAATAAGTTGATTTATTGCATATACGAAGTAACTTATCTATGACAGAACTGAGTTGCTTGGAAACACCACGAGCAGGACGAGTAGTGTTTTCTTCAAGAGTAATAAAAATCCCATCACGAGTGGAATTTTAGTAGACCATTTCATAAACACAGTTTCACTGTCACATACAGAACTCTGAAAACACCGAAATTGACAGGCCAATCAGAGTCAAGAGTCAATTTTGTGTTATCGGTAATCAGAACTTGATTAGAGCTCTTGATTGGTTCATTTGTCAAGTGCGTGAAATAGTCACGTATGTCTAACCATTACTGAACCTTTACCATTGAGAGTGGAAATTTTCAATAAAAGGGAGCTTGATGATAAATGAAAAAAACTACCCAAAGAATTTGAACCAAGAATCTATTTTTTAAATTAAATGTATTTTAGAAATGACGAAACTAGTTGACAGTTTCTGTTTAACTCATTGTTGGGGTATTTAATAAATACATAATATCTGTTTCTACCACCGATTGTACCTACCTACCTTTAGGTATGATTAATTTTTTTTGTTGTAGAATTGTATGTGTGATGTTGATGGCTTGACAACGATAATTTTTTACTTCTGGAATAAGAATATTTACATGAAATCACAACTACATTTGATTGATCAATCATCTGTGAGCAGATAATATAAATTCCACCAAATAAAAAATTTCTACCAATTGTATTTTATCATATACTATCAGGTATTCCACATTATGATAAATATAATCACTAGTTAATGTATAATAATATTCATTTAATTCAACGAGAAAAAAAAACATACACAAGAAGGTGATACAAAATAATTTGACAATTAATTGTTTTTATTCCAAATGGTTCGATTTTATTACCCATATATTTCTGGTATTTCAAACAGTTAAATTTGAACATATCAATATTATTACTCCATGATTCACGTGAAAAAAAAAATATAAAAAGCCGAATACTGCCAAACGTTTTTGTCACAGAGTGAAGTCATGCGCAAAGCGGTTCAAAAATCGTATCTCAACTGATCATATCTGGTCTTTTATTGTATCATTACCTGAAGTGACACATTAAACAAATCTAAGTTATTGTGATATTGATTTCCCAGCTTCAGAATACGAGGAATCGGACTGTTCAAAAAAATATATGAAAATATCAGAATTTCTCGTATTTTTTCGTTTGATATGAAGTAATTCTGGGCAGTTGATCTCATTATTCATTATTTTGAAAAGGAAACTTAAGTGCTTACAAATTATCCTACCTTCCCATGATTTTATATTCAACTTGTTTAAGAGTTGACAGTACTCATATTCATTTCGTTGAATACCAAAGTGAAAAGCACAATTCCTCAAGGATTTTTTTTTAACATTCTCAATCAAGTCGATATTTACATTATAGTATGGGTCCCATATAACCGCATATAACCGAATATTATTCAAAAATGGCTATTACGAAAGCACTTATATTCTAAGAATATTGGACTTCCAATATCAGCGAACATAATGATTTGACACTTATCGATGTTCACCTCAAACAAATTATTTTTACACCATCACATGGAAAAAGCTTCGGAATCTTTTTGAACTAATTCGGCACCTTTCCGGCAAGTAATTGCTCGATTTGCCAGTAAAGTAGTTGTTTTCTGCTCGTAGTCTACCAGACAGTCAATTTCAAACTACGTGTGCTATTTTCAATTGGATAGACTATTTTCTCTTTCAGAATTTTTGTCCAATTCATGACTTTTCCTTTTTTTCAGCATAATTATCACTTTCAAATCGATACTATCCATTGAAAATTTGTCTCCCAAAATTATTGAACCATTCAAAATGATATTGAAATATCACAAAAGAAAAATTGTTTCAATGAAGAGAATATACACAGAATTGAGTTTCTTAGAATGTTCACTGATGAGAAGCAATTTGGTTTATAGTATAGGTACCTACTTTGCATTTCTTTCAACAAAAATTACATTGTACAAATGAGTCAGACTTTGAAATCTCGACTGGTTGGTTATAAAAGTGATTGTAAACTCAATAAACTTTTTTGCTCACGCTCATGTAATTAAACAAGATCACACAATGAATTATGACGATACAAACAAAAAATGAAGAATAAAATCTGGACAAGCACACTTTTTTAGGAAATGTTGTAATAATTGAAAATGATTACAATATAAATAAGAGATCTGACATCGACCAACTTTGAATCAACGTTATTGAAAAACGAAAGATGATGAATGAAATTTTATTCCAGATATTTGTTCAGCATGAAAATACGCAACTTTGTCCCGATTTGACCGACCACGTATCTATCATAACAAGTGAGATCCCTATAGTGGAGCTTGAAAATCGGGTACCTCGTAGATCCTTAATCAATGACCCACCATCGACCATAAGTGAAAACCTATAGTCAAATAATCATATTTCCCGACGTCCTACCTGAAATACGTATCATTTTGCACTGTGAACTAGTACACAAAATAAGATATTTCGCACTAGTGCGCTAAGCGATTGGTGCGATTACCTAATTAAATATAGTTAACAATACTGTGATATTTACTTATAGGTAGCTGTGACAATGTCATATCACTGAACAATTGTTAAAATATTACAATCAATAATTATTTTTCCAATATTTCATAAATACAGACCAAACTGTACCCAAATATCTTTGTTGAATGTTCAATAAAATTTGTTACCTTTGTGTGATACATCTTTCTTATATGCTTATTCAGACAATTGAATTGTTTTCCTGTAAAAATGATTTGTAAGTAGGTATTACAGTCATGCGATATTAAAATCATCGGAAAAGTATAGTGCAGGATATGCATCCACCCCGTATACGCTGACAGTATCACTTAGTTGATCAATCGGGTGAAATGAATCTTACGTGAAGAGTTAAGCCTGGTTCATGCTTATACGAATATCGGAAAATTTATGCGAATAAAATGGCCGCTGAAAAGAAATATCGCAATAAAGTTGAAATATTTGAAATTTCTTGTGGATTTTTTTATATTATCACGATATCATAATACCTCAGAATGCAAAAATCAATAGTGTTGTAGAGTAGGAGTATCAATTTAATATTTATAATTTTCCGATTCGCATTAATTTTGCAAAATTCGTATAAGCATTAACCACAGGCTTTAGCCTGAGAGTCAGTTACCGTTTAGAAGTTGAATCAGTAGGATGAGAGAATAAAAGTGTGATTGATTATTGTTTCGGATTATGTATTTTTAACAAAGACAGCGGTAGGACATTCAATCCATCAGTTTCTTTTGTGGACCTGTATGGTGAGGCGAAGGATTTTTCTTCTCAAGCATATTGGTGAACGTCACCGGTAAAAGAGGCGAAAGTCGCCATGGAAATAGGTGAAAGTCACGATGAAAATGGGCGAGAGTCACTTTCATAGAAATCGCTATGGAAATGTGCAGAAGTCGCACGTATGGTATCATGTTATAATGACTATCTAGAGTCTGAGGACAGACTAACCCCAGGATGGCCGAGTGTAGGATATGCATCCACCCCGTATATGCAGACAGTATCACTCATAGCGTTTTCCACTCGGCTTTTCAGTGCAGCACTGACACCGCACCAGTTTTGACACCCCTGTTGAATGAAATGCGTGGATCATTTTATTTTATATTTATTTCATATAAAGGAACCAAAAATAGCTTCTACACAATACAGCCGTACAAAAATACCACCACCCTCATTGGAATGAAGAAGAATAGAAAAAAATAATTGACATTATTGACACGAGAACATCATCTGTCAGTCTATCACTATAAAACAACAATGTCAAGTCAACTAACTTTGAGATCATGAAATCATAGAATAATAAAACTAAATCCCATGTTGCCAAGTCACTTATAAAAGTATAACTTCAACACACCTCCTTTCTTTTAAAAGTGACAATCCCATAAAAAAACATAATAAACATTTTGAATAATATAAAAAATACATTTAGTTATTACTTATTAATAAATACTCAAGAGCTGCCTCACTCTTCGAAATCTAACAAAACTCAAAGCTTTTGTTAATACATCAGCCAATTGGTCTTCAGATGAAATTTTCGAAACCCTCATAATAATGCCTTTCTTGACAAAATCATGTACATAATGATATCCCACATATATATGTTTACTGTTCTTGGAAAAATTTCCATTATTTGCTAAGTGTTTTGCTGATGAATTATCTTCAAATATTTCCACGGGTTCATTTATATTTAATGACAAGTCTTTTGCAATAACAATCGTGAAAATAACCTCATCTGTTGCTTCTGATAAAGCAATATATTCCGCATGACATGATGATCTCGTAACTTTTGTTTTCGTGAAATCCATAAACTTGGGTTACCTAAAACTCTGACTAAAATTCCACTTCTTGATTTACGGTCAATTGTATCACTTGCCCAATCGGCGTCAACATAGCAATCAATAGAAATACTGCATGATGAATTAAAATTCAATTTAAAATTTTTTGTAGAATACGTATTTTAAAATTCTGAGGGCATACTTGTAATGAGTACTTGAATAACTAATAGATTTGTTTTTTATTACATAATTAATATCAATTCCTAGATAATTTTTCATTCTGCCAAAATCTTTCATTTTGAATGTTTTGTTTAAATTTTCTTTAATTTCTTCCAGTATATTCATATTTGGGCTACACAAAAGTAAGTCGTCAACGTACAAAATAATGTATACAGGGTTTTCCTTATCTTTTTTAGTGTATAAACAACTATCATATTTTGAATTCTCGAATTTTTGAGAGACCAAATAATTATCAAAACAATCATACCAAGTTCTCGGACTCTCACGTAATCCATATAGCGCTTTTCTTAAATGACAAACTTTATTTTCATCTTCAACAAAACCTTGGGGTTGATATACATAGACCTCAGAATTTATCTTTCCATTCAAGAAGGCTGTTTGGACATCCATTTGTTCTATTTACCAACCTTTAGTACATGCTACTGATAAAAAAGATTTGAGCGTGTGCATTTTTGCTACAGGTGAATAAATGGTTTCTTCTATGCTTCTTGGCTGTTGATATCCAAGAACAACTAACCTGGCTTCGAAAATATTATCTGATTCAACTTTATACACCCATTTAACCTGAATGATTTTATTTTCTTTTGGTTCTGATTTCACGTCTACTAAATTCCAAGTTTTATTATTATCTAAGCATCTCATTTCAGTTTCCATAGCTTGTTGCCAATGAATCCTTTCATTTGATTCTATAGCTTCATGATATGTATTGGGAATGACCACATTTGAAAATGTGCATCTAAAATATAGTCATCATGCCATACTGGGTTATTTATTATTCTTCTAGGTCCCTCATTTATTTCATCTATATTCCTTTCCATTATCATAATTATTTATCACCTCCTCAACCGTTTCATCAAGATTATCTTTCACTACAATTTTCGATGTCTCCTTTTCATCATTTAATTCGTCTGTTATTATTATTGACTTTTCATTTGGTTCAATAAACTTTACATGTTTACATGTCTACTCTACTTGTTATTTATCAGTATTCGATATCCCATATCAGAGTAACCTACTAAAATACCTTTTTCTGATTTTGGTTCCAATTTTGAATTTCTTCTAACTTCAGGTATTCTAACAAAAAAAAAATTAAATTCGAAACATCTGGTTTTTTACCCACAAATATTTCATATGGAAATTTATTTGAATTATTACTTTTTGTTGTTCGATTACTTAAATAGGCTGCAGTTTTTACACACTCAGGCCAATATTTTTTCTAATTTTGAATTTGTCAATAAACATCTCGCACTGTCCATAAGGCTCCTATTATAGCGCTCAGCAACCCCATTTAACTGATGTGTATAACTGGGACTTGGTCTTAACCATATACCATTTCTTTTAGCAAAATCATAAAAATTTTCATTCAGATATTCTGTTCCTCGATCACATCTTATTTCTTTGATTTTTATATTTACTTGATTTTGTATGAAATTTGCAAATTTTTCAAGGCATTCAAATACTTCATCTTTAGACTTTATACAATAGACTATAACTAGCTTACTATAATCATAAATAATTGTTACAAAGTACCTTTCACCTCCAAAGCCCACTTGGGTTATTGGGCCATTTACATCTGTATGAATGATATCACATATTCCAGTCAACCAAAAAAGTAACAGTCGCAGGGAATGAAAAATATTGTAACAATGGTAATCATCTTGGCGACTTATCAAAGATTTACTGAGAACTTCGCTACGTGGACATCAACATCCGCTTATTGTTGGCACTGCGAATTCTACAAATCAAATTCTATAGGAATCGCATGCGACAATATATTGAGAAGTTTCGATGAAGTGCACATTGTTAAAACTATACGACATATTCCTATTCACTTTTATCGAATATGGAACTCGTGATATTATTCGAATTTCAAATAATGTATTATAAGGGAACTTCCTCAAACCATAGCCGAGCAACTACTTGAGGAAGTCTTTTTGTAAATTTTTTAAGATGTCCTATTTAATGACACGTTGCGACAACCCAACGATCAACTTCATTCGCACATTTTATGTTAATTGATGGTTCATCTGAATATGCATTATGTATTCCATAATTACCATTACCCATCTAGCTTTGATTCTTATGTTTTGGTAGCTACTGAACTCAATAATATTGATGTAAAATATATAATAATTGAAAACATTCATTGAATGGGTAATGATCTAATGATATTCAAATCGTGAATATACAGTGTGGAATATCCAAATGGAATGAATTCATCAGTATCTCAATAATTGAGCAAACCTATTAATAAAAAAATCATTTTATTTATTTTGAAATAAAATATCTCTTGCAATGCATGAATTTCATCGCTGGAATAATAAAAGTTCAAATTGATGCTATGTTTCACATTCTGGTGCCCAATCAAATGCCTGGCATGTACTATCGCGAGACATCAACGTATTCAGGACTTCAGGAGACCGAATGACAGAAATGCAATAAGATGGCAGAGGTCACAATCATGTTGAGAAAGTTGTGTCCCATCTTCTCGCAAAATATAATCGGTAGGAAGTAAATAACCGATTTTCGATCATTTTTATAATGCATCAAGAGTAGGTACAGATTTGCTCATTTAAGCTCAGCTGTATTTCAATTATTAGTTCACGAAAATGCATAATCGAATTTGTAACAGTAACAGTACTACCTGACATCCGAAAATGCTTATCGAATGCTCCATAACCACAAATCAGAAATAAATTATATTACCTGAAGTGCCTATTCAAACAAGTAATTGGGTACCTAATCGAGATATGGCGCTCCTTAACAACAACCGAAGATAATCTACCCAAATGTAACAAATACATAACATAAGAATTACCATCTAAACACAAGAATGGAACTCTGACTGACTGTCCCTAGTGATATTCAGTAAACTTCCCAATATCAACATTATATTGATATCCATTATAAAATGAAAAATTGATTTACATATTCGAAAGTGTTAGTAGACATTCCATTCACGTATTCATCAACGTGAAATGGAATAACCTTTTGCGAAGTATATGGTAATTCGCGGATTCAACGTCCACGAAAGTATTATTGGATTTCATTTCGATGTTTATACTATTGTTCCATGGATGTTTAATGTTCTACCATAAAGAGACGTCACATAATGGCAGTACATGGTAACTGAAATAGATATTCATTGCGATATTCTGGCAACTTATTGGTGATATGTGAGGTTGCGGACATTAAGCAATCGCCAATAAGTACTGTACCGCCTTTTTTATATCAACATTGTGAAGTCGCATCACCACGATAGTAATTCCCTGCAACTTTCCTGCCACCGGAACTGGTTAACTGGGATATTGTTTGCTCTTTTTCTATTATTCTCAAATTTAAGGTTGCTCATCTTTGCCATTAAACAGATTTCACACTTGAGATGTACATTTTCCGATGAATTTGGCAACCCCTTACAGACTTGATTTTTATTCATATTATGTAGATTTCGAAAGTTCATATTTCCAAGTTTCCTGTGCCATTTTTCTTTTTCACTTACAATTTGAGGATAATTTGACTCTGTATCAAACACTACATTACCTGTTAATGTATGTAAGTTCTGGTTTTTCTGGGCAACAGCAATTATTTCATTTTGATTGTTCCAAATTTCCAAATAGTTTCCCTGGGCCCATATTTTGTTATTATTATCTGTAATTTTGGACATACTCAGCAGATTTTTTTCCATACTGGGAGCAAAATAACAATTTTTGATAGCTGTTCTAATCGGCTCTTTCCCTACTCTAAAGTTTACAATTATTGTCCCTATAGCTAAAGCATTTATTAAATGGCCATCACCTACCTTTTAATGTTTACTGTCTTATCTAGCTTCCTTATTTCAGTAAAATACCTATCATAATTTGTTATATGATCACTGCATCCACTATCAAGAAGCCATGTTATTTCATTTTCTTCTACATTTTCTTCTTTCTGGGTCATCATTACAGTTGCATGAAATAATTATGATCATTGTTCTCATTTCTTCTCATTTCCACAGAATTTCCACTTGCATTGGGATGACTTTGGTTCATTTCATATTGATATCTGCCTCTATAGTTTCCTCAAGGATTCTGTCCACCTCTGTAACTTGTTGCTCCTCTATAGTTATGTAATCCCCTGTAGGTCTATCCACCTCTATGACTGGGTCCACCTCTTTTACTTTGTCCTCCTCTATATTGTCCTCTACTCTGGATTATACTTCTACAAAATGCTTGTATGTGACCTAAACGTCCACATTTATAACATTTTCTCATCTTCTGTTCATTTTCTCTTCTGTTTGTTTGGTCTTCATATCTGCTATTTGATGCATGTGAATTATATGCATGACTTCCAAAGCTATCTTTATTTCTAGTGTTTCTTTTGTAACCTATCAACAATTTGGATTTGAGATACTCAACTGTTTGTTGGTTTGGTGCCAATGCATCAACTATGTCCACTAAGACTCTGGAAGTGCTAGTAACAAATAATTGAGCTGGTCTTCTTCTTTGACTGATTCACCTGCATTCCTGAGATCATTGACATGTTTCTCAAATTGTGTCTGGAATTCTTTTGGGTCATCATCTTCTCTCATTCTCAACTCCAACAGCTTCCTTTTTGCAATCAATTTCAGGGACGTGGAAGATGGTTCATAAATTGATTTCAACTTATTTATCATGTCAGCAGCCTTAGTTTGATTTATTATTAATTCTAATTGTGCATTTGAAACTGCTTGGACAAATATCGAACGTGCTGTTACATCATTTTTCATCAATTTCCTTCTCTCATCTTCATTGGTAGGCATTGCATCATTAATAACATTATTCACATTCTTACTTTCCAATATTCCAATACGAATAATGACCTGAATATCCACTTCCACCAGTCTTTTCCATAAAAAATTGTTAGCAAATTATCCTCTTTCTTCTCGGCAATTTTAACTTTCTTCTTGAGTTTCTCAAACCACTAATCTTTGATTTCTTCTTCATGTAAATTTTACATCCACGGAAATCATCCATACACTTGACAATCTTTTGTTCCTTTTTATAAACCACGCTCTACTACCATGTTGAATAAAATGCGTGGATCATTTTATTTTATATTTATTTCATATAAAGAAACCAAAAATAGCTTCTACACAATACAGCCGTACAAAAATACCACCACCCTCATTGGAATGAAAAAGAAAAGAAAAAAATAATTGACATTATTGACACGAGAACATCATCTGTCAGTCTATCACTATAAAACAAGGTGGATATAGGATGGTGAAACAGCTTCCTATTAACAAGCACTAGAATAAACTGTAGACCTTTGCCTTTCCTGAAATTAACAGAGATGGCGACATACCTTGTGTCGGTAAAACAGAAACTGTGCTTCTGTCATCTTTTTATCAGTATCATCTGTTCTAGATGAGAAATGATTGAGAAGAGTCAAAATATCAATATTCATTCAGGATTTATCGAAAATATATTGTTTTAATGTCGTTTCAAGTCACGTCTGTCAGATGTGAACCACAGAAATACGTAAGCAGCAGAAAACTTCTTCGATAATCGATCTCACCGTCATCTTCAAACAAGTCGTGGAAATATTACTACTACCTTCTCTCAAACGGTCTACTAGTTTTTCGCAGAAACAATATTGAAGAGCTGTTTCACCATCCTATATCCGCCTTGCTATAAAATAATAATGTCAAGTCAACTAACTTTGAGATCATGAAATCATAGAATAATAAAACTAAATCACATGTTGCCAAGTCAATTATAAAAGTATAATTTCGACAACCCCACGGGCAAGTCAAGTAACCTACAAAAAAAATGTAAACCAATAAACTGAATTTCCACCGTCTTATATAGTTATTTAATTTATTTCAGATATTCAAATTTACTCCGTTGATATTTCATAATATATTATTGATGTGTAGTTTCGTATGTTTATTAGCTAAAACTTGTTTTTATCATTTATTTCTTGAACAGTCTTTAAACATATCGTCAATTTTTGGAATAGCAGTTTCATCAATATGTAGAAGTTTGAACATACTAATGGAGTAATAACAAGTAACATTTCCTTTGGTTCTTTAGGACGAATATCTACTACCGTCCGCTTATAATCGAAAAATGATTAAAGGTGAATAACATAACCACACGAAACAAACGTAAATAAATGCACTAGCACTCCACGACCTACCAGAGACGGTGGAGAAAATATCGCACTGCGTGCAAATTCAATCAACTGGTTTTTCCATCAGTGGAACAAGTAACGCTGAACAAAATTGTCCTAAAAATGTCCAGTGGAACATATAATTGCACTGAAATTGCACGCAGTGCGCACCGAAAAGCCAAGTGGAAAACGCTATTAGTTGCTCAATCGGGTGAATCAGTGATACGATGAATCAAGGGATGTTACGTGAAGAAGTTAGGCTGAGAGTCAGTTACCGTTAAGACGTTGAATCAGAAGGATGAGAGAATGAAAATTCGTATAATTATTGTTTCGGTGTATATATTTCTAACAATAGTGTACAACTCGTGGGAAAATTGGATATTTCGCACTAGTTGCACAATATACTAATTCGTGGCATTTATGTGTTCCGCCGCTGGCTCAGAGTGACAACTACAATAAAGATTCATCAATTGTACTCCGACCGTATTTGCCCGCATGCTGTTCCGAGGCTTCCTCTGATTCTCATCCGCGTATCTAGGAAATGAAAAATGTATGTTTGCCATTAAAGTCTCATTTCAAAGTATTAATAGGATCGGATCGGATGGAACCGGAGCCCTTTCATTCCGCCGGATAATGAGTGGATCTGCTCTTCGGTTTTGTTACTTTTTCATTCCATGGAAGCGAAGCGAGGAGAGCTTTTTACGCGCTTCATAATGCTACGTGTCATTTGTTCGTGGAAATGCATTCGATTTTTATGCAATGATGTGTACAGAATGAGAATAGATATAGTTATGCCTACGTCTATCTAGTTTCAGAGATATTTTTTTGATATATTACTACCTAAAAATTGGACACAGATGCAGTATAGGTACATTCTTGATTGATGATGGAACTATATAAAATGTGCCTATATATCTCTTCGAGGGGCAGATCATTTCGAATTAAATCACTCTAATGGGCATGAAATGGAAACATCAACTTTGATCCATTCTAGCCCGTATATGTTTATAACAATTTAGCACAATTCACCAACATCTATTTTTTTTTAGAAAAAAACAGGTGGATTATGTATTGTACCACCGCCCATTATATATGTATAAATACAAGTCATCTGACCAAAATTGTTCGAAAATTTCATCAAAGAATGAATAATCTATTTCAGTGATGAATTGAACAATCCCTGAATGACTTGTGAATGGAATTAGCGGCCTCTGTAAGAAACCATTTGCCATATCCTACATTTTTGCAAAAACAATCCCTTGGATGATATTTTTAAGAAATCTGACCTGTAAACTCAGGAGAGAAATATACCAATTCTGCATCCCCTCTCAATATTCTGAGGAAATGCATATATATCCTTTTTTTCCTCATCTTTTTTGTTTGTGAAATTTTAGTTGTCTACAATTTGTTTGTTATTTATATAATGTCTGTTTATCATTTAATCAAACATGTTTACTCCACTTTCTTCATTTACTCTCTGCTTGACTTTTTCCATACAACATGTACTGTCTTAAGGAAATAAATCTTATTCTATTCTATTCTAATATTCCCCCACTGGCTCTCATTTTCCATCAACATCAATAGCAGGGGAGCCCAAGCGGGGATTCTGAAGATTACATAAGCGTGGTAGACTAATTAACATATACACTCTGCTGAGCACCTCCACCAAATCTAAGCCCTTTATATAGAGCGGCGCATGTCGGGCAGCCGATTAGAATAGTAAAAAAAATCGATCGTGAGATGAACTCGAGCGCGTCAGATTAAGGCAAGGTGAATTAATTACACGCATAAAAGTGTGCATTTCAAAAATCTGATGATTTGCGCGTGACATAAGGAAATTGGAGGATCACAAAGTTGCAAAAAAATGTCACCAAGACAATCTCGACCGTGGTTAATTTTTCGTTTATCTTGAAAGAAATCATTCAAGGATCAGGGAAATGATATTATCTGCCGATTTCAACAAGCCGAAATAGTTGAAATTGTCTCACTCCGCGCCTATCTTCCCTTTTCACACGTTCTCTATTTCTCACTCTTTCCCCATACTTTCCGTTGCTATGATACATAAATGTGTACAACACTTTGGTTTGTTTATTGTATTGTTTCAAATATTCAGTAATTGAAAATATAAAAATAAACCAAGTTAACCAGTTTCGGTGGCAGGGAAGTTGCAGAGGATTACTATCGTGGTGATGCGACTTCGCAATGTTGATATAAAAAAGGCTTATTGGCGAGTGCTTTCCGAAACCTTACATATCGCCGATAAGTTGCCAGAATATCGAAATTAATATCTATTTCAGTCACCATATACTGCAATTATGCGACGTTTATTTATAGTAGAACATTGAACATCCATGGTACAATACCTAGTGCAAACATCGAAATGAAATCCAATGAAACTTTCGTGGACGTTGAAACTGGGAATTACCATTCACATCGCAAATGGTGATTCCATTTCACGTTGATGAATACGTAATATTCACTATCGTTTTGAATATGAATATTGATTTTTTATTTTTTAATGGATATCAACATAATGTTGATAATTCAAAGCATACTGAATATCACTGGGGACAGTCAGTTAGAGTACCATTCATGTGTTTTAATGGTAATTATTGTGTGAGGTATTTTTTCTATTTGGGTAGATTTTGTGTACCTTATTAGGTACTTATTTGAATAGGCACTGCAGGTGATATAATTTATTTCTGATTTTGAAGCATTCGATAAGCATTTTCGGATGTCGTGTAGTACTGTTACAAATTCTATTACACTGAATGAAATACAGCTAAATTCGAAGTGAACAAAAGGTATGCACCTTATTTTTGTGAATTAGAAAATTAATCGAAAATCAATTATTTAGTTTCTACTTTTTACTGATTATATTTTGCCTTTTTATCGCATTTCTGTATCTCGGTCTCCTGAAGTCCTGAATACGTTGATGTCTCACAATAGTTCATGACCCAGGCATTTGATTAGACACCAGAATGTTATACATGGCGTCAATTTGAGCTTTGATAAATATCTCTCTTGATTTTTGAGTTATAATATAATAATTTGACATCAAACAGTATAATGCCAGTGCTACATCAAATCAGCCATACTACTCCCAACATGCATTCACAAATCCAAAAGTTGCAAGTGGCATTCGGAAAGAGGTTGAATTCAAGGATGACATTTATGGATTGCAAGATATATGTTATTTCGAACTGAAAATTCAGGATATTTTATGAATATGCTCCATTATTGAGATACTGATATCTCACACTGTATATTCACGATTTGAATATCATTCGATCATTACCCATCAAATAAATCTTTTCATTAGTATTATAAATCAATATTATAGAGTTTAGTAGTTACCCAAATATAAGAATTGAAAGTAGATAGGTACTGGTAATTGAGGAATGCATATTCAAATGTACCATTAATTAACATAAAATGTGCGCATTAAGTTGATCGTTGGGTTGTTTTAACGTGGCATTGAATTTGACATGATGAGGATATCAAGCTGAACCGTCTGTCTGTATATTAATCTGAGGTGCTCGAGTATTTCAATGTAAAGTTTTTTTTTGCATTCTCAAAATGTGACTCTAAGTTTTGGTCGCGTTGAAATCGTCAGTCTTTTGAGTAGGAGCTTCTTTAGAGCTCACCCGACATGCCCTCTGAATAGCTCACGCGCTCGAATCAATCTTTTCTTCCATTTTCAACCCCTTTGTTATGACCACCCACCGTCATCAGAAACTCGTTGAGCACATACACTTTTGATATCTGACGCGATCGAGTAATTCTTCGTGACTATTTTTTCAACATTTTCAAGAAACTGTACACGCTGCCCCCACCAGTCATATAACCATTTTCTTTTAGCATCTCATCTTCACAATCAAAAAGGTGCCCATTCAGCCTCTCGACCTCCCCTACTATAAAGGATTTGATTTCGTCTCCGTTCATGTTGGTCGATCCTTGGAGTCAGAACCCTCATTTCAATTAAATTATATAATTACTCTAATAATAGTAAAAATCAAAATGAGATTTCGATTAGTGACATTTAGGTTTATTTTTTCATGGAAGGGGTGAACAATAATTCATATGCGGATTATATAGGATAACTGATTGAAAATACAAATGGACATCTTCAAATCGTATGATAAACTATGAACTGATATAGATAGAAAGGTAGATAGATAGATAGATATACTTTATTTTCCAACAGGTGTACACCCAATTACAGGAAAAGCAGTGGACATTCTTAAAATAACAAAAAACAAATAAAATCAAATCACATTATCCAAATAACAAAAATTAATTCTGTGTTCTATCAATTATACAGGAGAAATATGTTTAAGAGAGCTGTTTTGACACAACTCATACATATCACAAATCAGATTGAAATTCCAACACATCAAAGACACAGGTGATCTACGCATCACATTGGTTCGAGAAGCCTCACAATAGAATGTTATTTCGTATCTGGAATTCAAACGGGGTGTCCGGTAATTAGTTTTTTGTAATAGCCAGGGACATATAATATTATTGTTCGTCAAATTATGCAGACAAGAATTAGTAACAAAATATCTACGTATTCAAGGAAATTACATCGAAATTATCAAGAAGCATAGAATAGTCAATTCCCCGTTCAGGATAATTCCCTGTTACTTTAAATAACAGGAATTTAAGGAATTTTCTCTTTACAACTTCAAGTTGATGCGTGTGGCAATCATTAAAGGGTACCATATCAATGCCCCATATTCAAGTTTAGACCTCATATATGCGTAAAGGAGTGTTTGAATTGCACCAATGTTATTGAAATCTCCAGTGTTTCGCATTATGAAACCCAACATTCTATCAGCTGAAGAGTAAACTTGATTTAAGTGTGGTATGAAAGTGAACTTATATGATCGAAAGTAATTCCAAGATCTCTCATCTCATTGTTCCTGTCAATAACATAATCATTTATTTTATAGGGAAACTCAAATATTATCTGTTTTTTAGTGAACGATAAAACGTGACATTTTGCTATATTTAGTTTTAGATGGTTTTTCGAGCACCAATTAAATACTAAATTGATTGAGGTCTGTAAGTTTTGACGATCTTCTTAGTCACTGTGATGACTTTGAATATCTTCAGGTCATCGGCATAGAGTATCTTAGAGCAGTTTATGTTCTTAGCGAGATCATTGATGAATAGTAGGAACAGGAGTGGTCCTAGATTTGATCCTTGAGGCAAATCCAATATATATATAATAGAAAACTCTACATGAGCATTCAGTAACTACTTGATGGAATGATGATGTAGAATGTAGATGAACGAGAAACACCCTTCGTAAAGTGAAAATATGATGAAAAAAAGTATTATTCATCAAACTCTTATTGAATGAATAATAAAACACGAATCCACAGATAAGCTGAACACAACACGACCACAATCTGTGACTACTAATCAAAACCAATAACAATATAATAATATTTCTTTCTCTGTATGATGTTCGAATTGTGCGATTTGTATATTTCCCTATCATACTAGTATTTCTTTCTCTGTATGATGTTCGAATTGTGCGATTTGTATATTTCCCTATCATACTAGTGAGAATTTCTTGTTCAGGTTACGTCTGAGGAACTCGCAATGAGGATATCCTGTTCTGGTTGATTGCTCGTCAACTTTGGGAACCAGTAAAAGAATGAAATTGGGAGAAAAGTACGTGAGGTCTTCAAGATTTTTCCTAGAGACACCACTGATAATTTCCTTCAAATGCAAACACACACCTCGCAATGGGAGTTCGCATTAGATCATGATTGTAACCTCTCATAGATCTCGTGTTGCCTAGGATGTTTGGGCTGGCATTTCGGAAGATTAATTTGTTGAACCCTCGTTTCCGAGAGCCGTTAATTTTTTAGACTCCAGACCCAAGCAGCAATTTGACGTTGCGGCGACGTGTTCGAAAGAGTTGCGCAACCAAACATGAGTTGCGTAGTCGACCTTAATACTACGTCGTCACGACCCTGTTTTGCACCAATTTGGTCAATCATTTTTGGGTTTTTAAAACGTTTCACTTTCAACTGTAGGTAGCAGTTGGTCGTTTCCTAAACGTTGCTGAATTTACCAAAAAACAACTACACACTTGCGCCCTCTTGCGCAGCGATGACAGTTTTCTTCCCACGGTGTTCAGAAATTAGTAAATATTCCAACCAAATCATTACTGATCACCAAAATGGACACTTGGTAAAAACTTTCTGACGACTACTAATGTTTTACTCGTGTGCTCATGATAGGTAGGTACCTACTGCTCTATTTATATTGCCTGAAAATAAATATTTCCAAACAGAAATTATCAACGCATTTCAGTTTATTGTCAAATATACTATTGTTTTGCGTCAAAAAACACGCGCTCCTTCAATCCGTGGCGAATTTCTCAAGACTCGAAGAAAAAAAAACAAAAAAAATAATTTGGATATATAATATTCAAAGCTAATATTTATCCAAACAAGAACTATAGAGGATACAATGATATATTAATCGTTTCTATAGTACTGTTAACCTCTGTTTATGTTTGTTTATGTCCCAAATTTCAATGGCCGACAATGTTTCCGAAGATAATTACGCATCAAACATGGCGTAGTATTATAATAGACGTCAACACGACTAAGGATATCAGATAACTGAAAAATATACTGCTTTCAACCTTAGTCATCCAGACAACTAAATATAACCAAAGCCCGACTGAAGTTGGTTATCCGACCAAAAACTGAACGAAGTCCAACTAACGAACACACCTCGCGCTCCACATTTGAAAACGGGCTTTTCTGTGTCATACAATTGTCAGTAGTGTTCTTCGAAAAATTAGTTGCTTTCCTCAATCTCTGCATCCAGGTTAGCATTTGTTCCAAAAGAACTGAAATTTTCCAAACTGCCTGTCTTCAGGCATAATTTTATTTTTTTAATAAATTTTTTGAGGTTAGGTTGGATCAAGTTTCTCTTATCTTATCTTATCTTCGAAGCATTTCAGCCAACAGTATGTCCTTGTTGTCATGGGGCATGTCCTCTATAGTGAGTATTTGGAAAATTTAACTGCAAAGATATGACTCCACGAAAACGTATACAATTTTTATATAAAATTGCCCACTGCCAAGTTAAATCTCACAAGGTCGGCTCAACGTCGGTAAAACGTTGAACATAACTAGAGTAATCACTCAAACGTTTTTAGAACGTCACTCCCATTCCCAAAATTTTTACTACATGAAGTTGGTTGGGTTCAACCTTGTAACAACGTCGTCGGTTAACTAAAGTCATGCTCAACACTGATACAACGTTGTCCGGTGGTTTAGAGAGCGTCGTTTCATAAATGACTGATTTCTACACCAAGTATAACGTTAATTTTGGTGTATTATGTGGTTATCGTCGCCAGTTATCGTACTTGGGGATGATCGAAGGGATGGCGATTAGATTGAAATCTTCATCCTTGATTGTATGGTGCTCCACCGCATTATGCTCAACAAATAATAAAATGACTGGATCCAAATTTTCTAGAAGAAATGATTGATCGCAGATGAGAAATCGATCAATGGCCACCGCAATCACTGGATTTGACGTTGCTGGATTTTTTTATCGGGTCACATCAAACCAGTACATCTCAGCAACGAATTGCAGGTGCAGTATACAAACTTTTTTAAATTGAGGTATATTAAGTACATGACAGTGTTGATATGTGATCAAGGTGGATATAGGATGGTGAAACAGCTTCCTATTAACAAGCACTAGAATACACTGTAGACCTTTGCCCACTTGATTTCATACCGTAGTAATATTTCCTGAAGTTATCAGAGATGGCGACATACCTTGTGTCGGTTAAACAGAATCTGTGCATCTGTCAACTTTTTATCAGTTTCATCTATCCTAGATGAAAAATGACTGAGAATAATCAAAATATCGATAATTATTTCAGATTCACTGAAAATATTGTGTTTTGATGTAATTTCAACTCATGTCTGTCAGATGCGAACCACAGAAATACATGAGCAACAGAAATCTTCTTCGATAATCGATCTCACCGCCATCTTCATTCAAGTCGTGGAAATATTAGTACCTTCTCAAACGGTCTACAAGTTTTTCGCAGAAACAATTGAAGAGCTGTTTCACCATCCTATATCCAACTTGTATGTGATGTATAGCCAATCGCCAATCCAATGTTTCGAAATTGACGCACTGTATGAAGCAGCCTATCGTTACTCTCGCTGAATATTCAGTAGAAAGATGTTCATTAATAACCGACCTTTATTCATCCACAATCAACGTTTTTGAGTCTTCTGCATGACCACCCGAAGCTGTGTAACGCACAACAAAGGCGTTGTGGCGTATAAAATTTTCAACAATGATATTTGCTTTCCATGAATATTCATCAAACCCGCGGTGCAGTATGTGAGAATATTTACAGAATTTACTTATTTTACATAAATGGCGATGTGAAAAGCGCTTTGACTACGCGCCCAACCTATCGTGACCATATTTTGCATAAAGTTACGAGCTGATGGCCGATGGCGTTCTTGGTTTCTATAGGGTTTTATCAAAATCTCTATCACCTGACGTTTTTGCGAAGGGCTACATAAACAACATGCAAATTTTAGATTGGAGTTAATTTCTTATTTTCTTTTCTCTGTGGGATTGATTGACCATCGATCATTACATCATCTGTATTTCCAAGTAGGTATCAATTACACAACATTTTGAATATTATAATATACCGCCCACAAATCAAGTGAAAAACTTTTATATCATCAAACTCCTATTCATTGTATCTACCGTCCCGAGTACCATCCTATCATTTGTCTTTCGATGTTTACCACTGTTTATCAGAAATAATAATTTCACTAGTGCACCCAAAATATAATAAATACATTTATTTCTGACAGTGACATTATAAGCTTATATCGTCATAGTTACGATATCTATAATGAGGGTCATAACTCCCTTGGGATATTAAGGTTCAAAAACTCCCTCTTACCTTTTACAGGTGAAAATGATACAAGAAATGCTTATAAACGTTTATATGTAATGAAAACTAAGACATATTTTCCTTATTCACGTCATTACAAATAATAAATGTACAATTTTCAAATGTTCCCTGAAAATTACTTCCGCCGCTGGAAACAATTTCTTCTTTTTTATGGGTGGTGCTGTTGCTGTTCACTACAGTCGAGGTGCCTGCCTCTTCTGATGGCAAAGTAGACAGCATACGCGCCGTTTTATTTCTCAATTAAATACTGTCCTCCAGATACCCCTCTGCCACCGTGGAACTTCTCCAACCAATCGTTTTGTACCTTCAGGACGCAAGGACATATAAAGTCTCAATAAAGGCAAAGCAGAGAACTCTTCTTCATCCACAACTGTAAATTTCTTCGATACACCAGTTTTACTTTCCGGTACGTTCACTACCATAACAGTATCCCGGTCCTCTATATCTGCTATACTCATATTTAGAAGTTCCTGAGTTCTGCATCCTCCAAAATAACCCATAATTAGAACAACCTATAGCAAATAAAACGAAATAAACAAACGAAAAAGAAAATTATGAGAAAAAATTACCTTATGCAATAAATGAATTTCATTAGGGGCGTCCTTTAGAAATTTGATGACATCTTTAGGAGATAAGACAGCAGACTTTTTCGGCTTATGCCCCTTACTTTTCCGTTTCAAAAAAGCCTCTAGTTCGTTGAACTTGGTGATATCTCTTTTCGATTTGAGCATTGACGAATTTGGGCTAAACGTTTCTGACTGCAACGAATAAATACAATTATTACCAAATCTACCAGAAAATACTGAAAATACTCTACCAGTTCTTGAAAATATGCCAGAAAGACAGTTTCTTTGGCATCTTTTGACATAACATGTGTCAGCCACTTCAGATATAAGTTGTATTCTTTTTGATATAGGGCTTCACTTTTCGATGGAAGTAATGATTGTCTTGCTTTTTCTGCTTTTTTATAATATCCTCCATCATATCAGAAAAAGATCGTCGATTTGTGGTGAAAAATAAACACGTTTTTAACGGAAAAACATTAATTGATAAAGAAAGTTTGCTTATAAACATGTAACATAGCGACAACCTAGCAACAACCAACAATGCTACAATCAACGCTACCTAATTCAAATATACCAGAAAGGTTATGAATTTAAACATTTATTGCGTTCTAAATATGGACATATTGTTATGAAAATCGGTCAAAAATAAAATTATCTATGTACCACGGGAATTATAGAGCCTTAATAACCTCTGGCAATTGCTGTCTCTCGGGCCAGAGGCCCTCATAATTCCCTTAATACATAAATAACTATAATAACAAATTTATTTTATTTCTCATTACCTTAGCATTAGGTGATCATTTGTTAGTGTTCGCCTGTTTTCAGCAGTTCAAGTTCGCCTCACAAAACCCTTTTCCCATAGTGCCAAACTAAAATACCGAGGTGGTAGGTACATTACTTCACATCACTATCCCTTGAAAGGAAGGAAGGAGTTCAACTTAGTTAACCACAGTGACTATATCCATAAAAATGTGACAAAAATATCTAACATTGATATCCACCGTGCCATATATCAATTATGGTTGTCCTTGTGAAAATCTCTGGATTCAATATTAAAAATCAAATTATCAACTAGTTATCTGAGAATACTCTTCAATATTTTCCTTCTAATATTAACACATGATTCATATTGAACCAATTGAAACTCAATGAAAAAAATAGGATATTATATAACAAGTGTGTACAGTGACATATTTCGCAGGAGTATAGTCGTTGAGCACAAGCCAGACAGATGCGAGTGCCAAAAAATTACGAGTGCAGGAAATGCACGTACCAACGAGTTTGGTACACTATTTTTTCTACGAACATATTTTTTTTGCGGGAAGTGATTTCAGAGATATACGTCCTACGCCGTGCGTTTCGGAAAAGGTCGCAATTGTGTTTTCACGAGGCAGGATCAAAATTACCACATCGTGGTAAACATTGGGCGTTGTTGCCATTACTGCGTATTCAGTTGGAAATCTTCAATTGTTCATTAATTCGGAAGTTTCTTTGGAAATTCGATCCGTGCTGCAAAATGACACTTTCATGAAAACGAACTCAAACCTACTATTGTTATCAATTATCAAGAACTTGTTTTAGTTTGCAAAACGTCAAAATATAAGAAAGAGCTACTATAAGATTGAGGCTGGGAAAGGCCAGACACTTTGTCCAAATCCGGGACAGGGGGGGTTAGGAGGAAACAGCAGTTAGCGGTTACCAAATCGTCATAAATCAACGGTTATCCTTGTTCAACGAACGATCTTCTCATCTAGTACGGGTGATATCGCGCATGACGTTTTTATTTGCATTGCTCGATAATCTAATATGCGAGTAATACTGGGATGCTGTCTCTCAGTTTTCGAGAAAACAAAACTGGCGTAGATCCAAATCAGACTTGTTGCGGATCTTCAACTAGATGATTGTGTATACCAAATCACTTTTTACGACATTTTCTCTAGGCCAAGAACTTTTTTATTCTGAAAAAACACAAAAAGTACGATTTTCCTGTAGAATACGTTTTTTATCGTTCCTACCGTTATATTTCTGGAAATAATTGAGCGATCGGACTGATTTTTTTTTTCAAATTGAAGTATACATGATAGCCATATACAATATTGGTGAAAAATTTATGTCCATCAGTTTCTAGAACTGTAGCAAATTTCAACTTGTTATTACTTTTCCAATGACATGTCTATAGAGATAGAGTGCTCTATTCGTTATTGCTCACTTATTTAGCACTCTCTACTTCAAAAGTTAGACCTTCAGGATATTACATATAATTTTTTTTAAATAGATTTGAGAATTCCTATATTAAAAATGCCATTAGGTATAGCACCCTGTATATATAGTGTCAATACCCGATTGCAATAATTATTAATCAGTTATACAATGTTAAATACAACACGGTCTCATATTTATACTGTACCCTCTCTACTTTTACGTATTGAGATCTGTTCAACATTCAAATCATCGCAATGATAAATCCTAAATCGATCCCCGGTAAATAGAAGCGACCTTTTTCGACAGGTTTCTTTTCATTCATATTGTATTGTATACCTTCTGGGTGTATAAATATTCTTATTTGAATATCATACATACCTATTCCTCTTTATGTATGAGAATTTCTTCATTGTGAACAAATCAGAATATTTTTATTTTTCACGCAATGTATAATTATTATATACATATATTATACAATATTTACTAGAAAACCTAGCAAACTGATTCATATAAATTTCTATTTCCTATTCTAATTCCATAATATCACCCGTACTATCGATTGTATCGTGTTTTTGATCTACTTCGTTGAGTTTCACCAAGGGGCGCAAATATCATCGAATAATTCGTGCGAATTTCTGACGTTGTAGAGCCTCGGCTCTTGACTTCCTGGTAAAGATACTAGTCCATATTTTGATCTGATATTTTTTGTGTGGAAAGATGAAGGTTCGACCGAGGGAGGATGCTATCTCAAAACTGATTATTTGATGTAGAATTTTTTTTCCCCAAATTGGCTAAAAATTGGCTATGTTCAGATATATTTTTATATATTTTCTTTTCGAAAAAAAAAAGAGATAGTATCCTCCCTAGCTTGATCCTTTATCTACATGATGGGAACAAAAAATCATGAAAATATTGATTGGTTTTCAAATGAGAAGTCAAGAGCGGGAGTGCTGCATTCGGTATTCTGCGCGTCTCATTGCCCACTCTTTATACCGAAAAGCTCCATTCGGGTTGTAACCTAGCAAACGAAAATATAACTCAAAAATCACGAAAACATTTGAAAACTAAAATGCGTCTCTAGGCAACTAAGTTGCCATCTTCAATGGAAGGCCACATATGAAACTGGGTTTCTAACTAGTGTGCGACTACCAACTGCTTCTGGCTATCCAGCTTTCCTGTTAACGTGCGACTGCGTCGTAGCATGTGAATAGCACATATCATCGCCATGCCCAAACGACTGGCGCAAGGGCCGAGCGTATGCCCGGACGCTAAAATTCGCGCTCGCTCACACGCCGCTGTCACACGCTCCTATCTGAAATGTTACATTTGACATAATGCCAACCAACGCCTCAACTGAAACGGCACTTAGTGCGTCATTCCCAAATGTAAAAGGTGCAGAATTCTGTGATGAACAAGTGTTTGAAAAGTGTTTTTTAACCACCAACTTAGTTGCAAAGCAACCCTCGAAGTCTCATTGAGACTTGTATGAGTAAGGAAGACGGGGACCTTAGCTTTTTAAGTGTCATCCGAAGCACTACTCGGTTGGTTACCGTTGAGAGTCCGAAGGATTGAAATCTAGGTACCAAGAATGTTCGGTTGGTCACCTATCTCCTCCCGCTAAAAGATGCTACAGAAATAAATTAATATTTCCAATAGCCGCCGGGATTTGAATCCGGGCCCTCTAGACTATAAGCCAGCGATTCAACGCACTCGACCACCAGCCCAGTTGAGTTAATATTATTAGAATTGATCGTTGAAATTGATGAAAATGATTAATTTTTATTTATTTTAATGTCACTTACATTCAATGGGAGATGCCTCTGGCCCCATTCTCAAAAAAGAAGTTAGTTCCTTCAGCAGTAGTAGATAATATCAGCTTAAACTAATCAGAGGAATGAATTAATACGAAATGTTCATTGAATGAGCAATTTCAAATTTCAATCAGTTGAGTTCACAAGGTGGATTTAATTGGAAGCATATAATACATTTCGTACTAAGAGTTTCATCACTAGTCAGGTTGAATTGTAACAAGGTTTTGTATTTTTCCGCTAGATAGATTATTAGAGACCAGTCCTTCCTTACGAAATTCATAAACCACTTTATCAAAAACATAATTTTCAAATATGTAGCAAATCGAAACAATGGTAAATTTTCTTCAGATTTACTCTTGAAGTATTTTTATTACATTTCAAGCACTATTCCACGATTCATATCTGAGTTGACTGAAAGCTGACTTGTGAGAATAATGTCGATAGTTCTTCATATCACCGTCCATTGTATCATTCTCGGCTGGTATTAGATAGATTGAATTACAACTTTGATACAAGTCTAGAATGCAGCGACTCTTTTAGAAAACTAAGACGACATTGAATATTTCTTGTGTGTTTACTTGTGTTTCACAAGAAATAGCTACTCGGCGTGGCTAACCCTGTACGTATGCACACATTATTTCATATTATTGTCATGTTGTTGTTGCATCCGCTGATCGATCGATTCCATATGAGAATTCTCAATTATCGTCTTGTAAGGCTACCACTTCTAGAGCCGGACTGCCAATAGACTCGGCGTCCGTAGAAGAGAACTCATCCATCTCACTTTTCCTCGGCTTGTGCTTCATATAATCCACTACTAATTCCAAACCCAGCAATTCCCTCAAATCTTCCACCCTCTTCGCTTCCTCGTTTCGCGAATCCTCCTTCACATCATCGTTCGTATTTTCCATCTGCACACCGATAGTTTTGTAAATACTCGTGATGTTCTTCATGACGTAGCTCGTGCTGGCACTGTTAGAGCTTTTGTCGAAACCCATAGACTTCACGTCGAACTTGGTGGTGCGATTTTCCCTCTCTGACAGATTCATGGGGGAGAAATGCTTGCTGGTGTTCGGAACTGAGAAAGCAGAACAATGCCTGGGCTTCTTGAAAATGTCCCTGGAGTCTGCTACCTCGCTTTTAACATTGGTAGCTTCAGGTATGTCGCCATCGCTGTAGGTTTTCGTAAGGGTCTCCGCTGCAGGTGAGTGTTGGTCTTTGGAGAGTTTCCTGTCGTAGATATGCCCCGAAACTCTCAAATCGATGAAGAAGTGTAGCGGGTCAACGTACGGAGCGGTGGGGTACAAGGGGGGATACCACATCGGCGGTGGAGGGGGCAGAACTAGATTAGAAGCGTTAGCATCTTGAGTGATGTTGGGTAGCACACTAGTGAACGCTTCTGGTGGTTTCTGTTCGACCTCAGAGCTCACCTGGAAGGTTTCTATGCTATCTGGCTTGTTCATCGTCAGTTCCAAGGGAGTTCCTTCGACCTTCTTGTTGCTTTTGATCATCCAATCGACCGAACCGTTCGAGTTCTCTTCTGGCCTTGCGGCGGGCTTGGAGAGGCATTCTGATCTTGCCCAGCTCCTCTTTCTAGATCTGCGTATTGGCGGATGCATCTGGGCGTTCCTCTCCACTTTGGCGTGAACCAGAGAGCGTAGCATCTCGCTAAAGAAGAAAGTGTTGGGCAGCAGAGACATGTTGTAGAGGTAAGGGGGTGTGGCTGCCAATAGCCTGGAAACCAGATCTGTGTTGCGGAATTCCAGCGGGGACAACCGTTGTTTTGGGGGTAAAGGCAGGTTGTCGTTGGTGGATGTCATCTGAAACGAAAATATTTTATCAGTTTTCTACTGTTTGTGAAGTCGATCTCTTGAAAAATGAGAATCCATCGCATATTGCATTCAAATTATTGAATCAATGTCTGTTTGGAAATGCTCAGTTCATGATTGTAAGAGGATGCGGATATACTATGTCATTGTATGAATTTTCAATATTCTCACATATTCTCATTGTGTGAGAACAATTGACAAGTGATGTAAGTTATGAAAAATATTCATACATTATCTTGCTAATTTTATATAAAAATTCAATAACCTTTACTATGGATTGATACCAAGAATGATTCTTGGAAAAAAGGTACCTAATTCATTGCATCATAAAAATCATGTCTAAAATCTAAACTTGATTGCAAAGAACACTCTTTGTTTATGTTTTCTAAAACGAGGAATTTTATTGTGCTTATAGAATGATAGAAAATTAATGGATGTTGTGGTTGAGAAACTTCGTAGATCTAGAATAATTATGAATATGTGAAAAAGTGAGAATAGGATAGGGTGTAAACCTCTGAGGTTTAATTACTACCTACATGAAATGTGATACATACGAATTGAGATTGATTGAATCAGGAATTCATAAAATTGATATGTTGAGTTAAAAATAGGGGATAAAGGGACCATGACATGATACTCTTTTTGTACGCCACTGAAGGCAACAGAAAATGTATTATTATTATCAAAATGAAGCACCTATTGAACAGAAACATTACTATGTTCAATTGTGAAATTTTATAATTTGTGGAATTTATTGATACAAAATACATTAATTTTTATATTTTCAATATCCTGTATCGCTGCAACCAGCAATTTTTGAGATTGAATATTAAAAAGAACCTATTTATTCATCGTAGGTAATCTTCCGATTCAATTTGGTACTAATTATTCTATTCGTCAAATAGTTCAGCTATTCATATTGAAGAATATAATATTGAACAAATAATTTTCATTATATCTTATACAAATGAGAGTGGTTATTGATTATTGCGCTATTTTAAAAGTAATATTCGTCCTGACTATAACTATAGAAACTGAAGATTATCCGAATACAGGGCTGATATCTACTAAAAATATATTTTTGAAGGAATCAAAGCATTTATATTTCAAATGTAGAAAAATATAGATTTGCAGATTGTAGGCGGAGTCGTTAAGGCTGTGCAGCCTCTCAAGCACCTCGACATATTAGATCTTTTGTGCATACCCTATAATCTATGAGAAGCCCGGGATTCCGAGACATCATGCAAAGTTTATCAGTTTTCTGGGAGCTAGGTTCCTGATATCGGAGGGCTCTAAAAAGGCCCCTTCCAGAAAAATGAGCCTCTTGCAGAAGAGTGCTGGGCATTCGCAGAACGAATATTCTGCAGTTTCAGCGAAGTTCTCGCAGTAGCGGCAACTATCACTCTCTGTTTTACCCATCTTCTTGAAGTGATACCTCAGAGGGCAGTGTCCAGTGAGTACTCCCGTTACTAGTTTCAAGTATTTTTTGTTCAAATCGTGTAGCTGTTTAGCTTTCATTGGGGAGAGGCTCAATAGCATTTTCGCTAGTCTTTGTCCTGGCACTTTATTCCATCGAGATTTCATTTCATCTGCTTCCCAAATCGAACCTCTTCTCTCAAGTGGGCGTTGGAGAGTCCACAGAAGGGTTCTGGGCCGAGAAATTGTGTATTTGCCCCTTATTTGGCAAGGCAATCTGCTTCCTCATTGCCTTCAATTCCCTCATGATCTGGCACCCACATCAAAGAGACCTGGTTGTTCGCTGCCAGTTGTCTCAGGGATTGTTCACAGTTTCAAGTCAGTTTAGACTCACAACTGTATGACTTCAGAGCTATTAGTGCTCCTTGGCTATCTTATAGAATATATATTTTTGCCCTTCGAGTGTCCATTTCGAGGCACTCCTGGGCACATATCTCCATAGCATATACTTCTGCTTGAAAGATGGTTGGGGTATTACCAAGGTGTTTTGAGAGCCTGAAATTTGGACCTGTAACTCCCACTCCAGCCCTTCCATCCATCTTGGATCCATCAGTATACCATACTGATGTATCCCTTCTCAGTTGAGGTCCGTACTCTGTGCAAATTTGGTGGTTGTTTATGACCACTTCAAACTGCATTTTATAGATGTTTGAAGTTGTACCTAACTGGCATCATATCTGTCGGTTTAGACATGAATTCTAGGAAAATATTTTCCAAAATCTTCAAGTGTCCAATCCGATTTTCTGATTTGAGATTTTTTGTCTGGCTCAGTCTGAAGGCACTGATTGCTGCTTCTGTCATAACACACAGGTGCAATGATGGAAGGTTCAGTATTACCTCTAATAAGGCTGCAGTGGGGCACGTAAATATTGCCATTGTAATACCCAGACAAGCTATAGCCGCTGCACTCTCTGCAGCAGCTGAAATTTGTTGCATTTTTGGCCACCATATCAATGAAGCGAAAAATATACATCATCTAAATTATAACTGCTCATTCCGAAAATGTGACAACGCCACTGGATTCCACGTGAAAATATTATACATAGAGATTTTATTCTTCCTATGAGTTGATAGATAGCTGATATACCGAGGGGTCCCAAATTGCAATATATTCAATTTCGCCCTGTACCTCAAAAACAGGAAGGGATACGATAGTTATGTTTTTGGCAATGTTGGTTTCACTAGAAACAAGGAGCGTAATGTGAAAATCGCAACTCTCTTTCCCCAAAGACAACTGAAATATCGTGCAAAAGTGTCGAAGATTAGACATACTGTATATAGGTACCTACCACATATTCCTGTCCTTATATCAATACGTATTGATGAGAAATTTCAATTACATTTGGTATTCAATTTGATATATTTTATCCGAGATTTCATTAGATTTTGTCAAAGAACATCCATCATAAGAAGTATTCATCAATATTTGTCATCGCGATGTTCTCAAATTGATATCTGCCACCCTCGAAGAAAATAACTATATATAACTTGTCAATTAGCGGGGCTGAAAAATGCACAGCGGGAAGAAATCCGGAATTATAATAATCGAGCGCAGACAAATTGGTATCTTTAGTTCTCCCCCCTCGCTCGCATTTCCATAAAAAGTGGCTAATTTATTTCGCAGCGTCAGCCTCTCAAGTTTGATAACTTATTATTTTGGTATGTCTCGCGAAAATGGGACGCTCTTAAAGAAATGTCATCTCCGAGCGATTCTGAAATGCGATATTTTGTTGTCGGGAATTTATCGCAGGGAACAATTGGGAGTCATTCATATTCAAGATCTATGCATAATATCGTCTACGGACGATTGATTTGGGATTCGTTCGCCGATTTTCACACTCAATATTTCGGAGGATATTGTACAGTATGGTGTTTAGAGCTTTGTCAACTGAAAATAATTTGATTTATTTTCCGAATTCTGCTAGGGATTTTTTCGTCTCATATTGATGTTAAATTATGTCCCTTCGATATTTCTTTCATATATTTTCAAGACAAATAAACGTTCAGAAATAAATCAATTCCTCTGCTGAACAACTCACATTTCTTCATCGTGTTATTGATTTGTTTCTAGAATGTAAGAAGTAGCCCCAGAAATTAATTTCATATCCCAAACGAGATTCCACATAGTGCATAGTGAAAATGTATCCATAATTCTTGAAATGTGTACAGTCAATGACTATCGACAAAGATCATAATCTTTGCTATCAATAAGAGATCCAATGATAAAAAAAATGTAAGAAATACATATTCGGTATTATCCAATTGGAAATCGAACACAATTTAAATGACTACGAGCAGAAAACATCTAATTTCCTGGCAAATACCACGCAGAACATTGCTCAAAATCCATGTAACGATTCACACTGTGAATGCAGATCGCAATTATTTCTTTCTTCCTAAGAAGTGAAAAAGTTCACATCGAGAAAGATACGTTCGACAGCCTACAGACAGGTTTCGGGCTTATCGGCCCTCATCAGTGCACGTTAGTCACGTGACGAAGCGGTGCCTCTCCCAATGCACCCCTGTCTAACCTATTTCAACGCAGTTAGCCGCGTTCCAATTCACACTTGAAATTAGCGGCGCTTTGCGGCTGAAAAAAGAAACACTCCATAAATAAATCTCCTGTGTCACAAAACATGAGAGTGACTGATTGCTCGACCCGAATTCAATATTCTCTGTGTGGTATTTGCCAGGAAAGTTGTTGTTTTCTGCTCGTGGTCTACCAGTTATTCGAACTATGTTTGATTTTCAATTGGACAAGACGATATATGTCCTTTTTTCAATTTAGATACTTCGTCCAATTTGCAATAATAGAAAAGAAAAATCTTTGCTTACTTCAATGCTATAAAATAAGAAGCATTGGATATTATTTTTCAAGAAATAAAGTAATGCGGATCACGATTCTGCAAAAGCCGAAAGAGTTATACCGAGTCCATTCATTCAAATGCCAAAATATGGCATCATGTTCATTGAGAGAACATATAGCTGAGGTAGCGTCGCTTAGTGCAATGTTTGCAGATTTGATGTTATCTTGAGTACTAATAACATGTTTGTGGTATGTCGATATGCCAATAAGAATATTGACGATCATGAAAACTGATGATTTATATTCCAACCCAAATCCTGAGGATTAAGATTCAAACCTAAATCCTCAGCATTTCATATAAACTGAAACACCAGTTACTTTCAACGGTAGATATACATATATATATATTCTATAATTCCCCAGGTGGAATATTCTCTCATCCGTATATCTTCTTTCGTGGACATTAAAATTCTGGAATTTGACTTCAAAATAACTATTCGGAAAGTTTTGCTCCATAAATTTTAATAAGTTACCGTCGAGTCAGAAGATGCTATACGCACTTGCTCCAAGAATGTCATATTTTAAAAGTTTTTACCAAGAAATATAAACTTTAGGCGGGACTACCAAGGCTCACTAAATAAATACTTCCTTCCGGAATCAACTGTTTGTTCAGTTTATAAGACATAAACACACACAGATATATACCTACTTACTGGGTGATTACGAATGATGTGATTTTGCCGTTGATTTTCCAGTTCGAACCATTTATATAAAAATTATCGTAGTATAAATAGAAAATTCGTGTGCACACGCAAGAAAAATAAATGATATCATATTGATGATTCGAATACTTGAAAGGCTTCAGTATCAAAAGTTATTTTAGAAAGTTATAAGTGAGAACCACATACATCATGAACATGATTTTTCCATTGAAGGAAATGAACTATTGTGAGTATTCTTAATCAATTCAGTATGGGGTACTTCAATGAATGAAAGGGATTCTTTGATACCTCGATTTTCAATACATTCTATCACGGCTGCCTATCAATATCAAACTAAGAATTTTCATTTTCCACCCAATGACGAGGTTGCAATAGAAATATTTTTCCCAAAGTAGGCTATGCGACTTTAATTTTTATTATGATGAACTGTCGCGAATCGTGTAAATCTTTTCCGATTGTAATAATAATATGTGAAGAATATAGCAAGTGAACACGACGAGATAATATATACACCGCCAGATACCATGTGGGTTCAAATTATTGTCTTCAAATGGTAATTATTCTTATGTGAGGTAATTGTTTTGTTTGGGTAGATTATCTGCGGTTGTTGGTGAGGATCCCCATATTTCTATTATAGTTAATCACTTATTTAAGTAGGCACTGCAGGTGATATAATTCATTTCTGATTTTGAAGATTCGAAAAGCATTTTCGGATGTCGGGCACTGTTACAAATTCTTGTATGCCTTATCGTATAAAATACAGCGAAGTTCAAAGTGAGCGCTCGGAGCGAAAGCTATGTACCTACTCTTGGTGAATCATAAAAGTTATCGAAAATCAGTTATTTATTTTCTACTTTTTCCTGATTATATTTTGCGAGAAGATGTGACCTCTCGACAGGTGACTTATGCCTTTTTATTGCATTTCTGTCTTTCAGTCTCTTGAATACGTTGATGTCCCGCGATAGTTCATAATCCAGGCATTTGATTGGGCACCAGAATGTGGAACATAGCGTCAATTTGAACTTTGATGAACATCACACTTGATTTTCGAGTAATTCCATGCGTATATTCGAATTTGTAATAATTTGTCATTTAACAAGATAATGCCTGTCCGATACCAAATAAGCCATTACTCTCCATGCATTCACTAATTCGAAGGTTGCAAGAGCCATTCGAGAGGAAGTTGAATTTAGGGATGAAATCTATGCATTGCAAGAGTTGTTAGTCCAAAATAGAAAGTCGGCATTTTTTATGAATATGTTTCATTATTAGATACTGGATTTATTTCATTTGGATATTCCACACTGCGCATGTTCACGATATAAATATAATTTGATTATTACCCATCAAATAAATGTTTTCAATTATGATCAATATTAGGAAGTTCAGTAGGTACCAATACTGGTAATTCAGGAATGCATATATATTCAGATGAACCACTTGATAACATAAAGAGTTGATCGTTAGGTTGTCGTGACGTGTCATCATATAGGACAAGTCAGGAAATTTACAAAAAGACTTCTTTAAGTACCTAATTACTCGGCTATAGTTTGAGGAACTCCACTCGGCTATAGTTTGAGGAACTCCACTCGGCTATAGTTTGAAGAACTCCACTTATGATACATTATTTCCAATACGAAAGAAATCACGATTTCGATATTGGAAAAAAGTTATTATAGGAATATGTCGTTTAGTAAAGGAAATGAACCAAATTTGAGATACTTTTTTTGTAAAATGATAATAAAATATAATTTATTTCAAAACATTATAACTATCATGAACTCAGTACATTACTTGAAGGGTTTTATAATCACTATAACTGAATCAAGGCATACGAAAAAAGTTTGATGTTATAAAAAAATTAAATTCATACAAGAAACAAAAGAGTCTTTCAAAATTGAGGTGCCTAACATGAGATAGTCTGGTTACTAAATTTGGGATAGGGTCCCAATTTGGTACATCAATCAGAATAGTATATTAAGTATGGAGAACGGTAAGGGTTACCCTTACCGTTCGACATGCTTATAACGTTTTTTGTCATTATAAATTATAAAAATAAACTAAAATTAAGAGATTGTTTAACTCCACGGTAAGTGAATTAATTACCGTCGAGTTGGATTACTTACCGTCGAGTTGCTAGTGAATGTCACCTACTGACGTAAAATCTGTCACGGTAAACAGTCAAAAATGATCAATCGTGCAAAAAATCCTTTTCCCTCGTAAAAAGAACAGGTGAATATAGAACTTGTCAATTCTCCACAATCCTCATGGGCCCATCTGAAACATTTGACACATTTAGCCCATTTTTCACCTCTTTTGTCTTCTGAAAATGGGCCTGTATAAAATATACATTCAGCGTCACTGCAAGAATCAGAACTGATGGATGATGACAATGTACGTTTGGCTTTATTTTTCATTCGTTTTGGACCTGCATCGTTTCTTTTTTTCGCGTCACCACCTCTTCCTTGATTAATCGGTTTTTTTATTTTCTCATCCCTCTTACCAATATCTTTTTTTACTCCTTCAGCTTTATTTTGTCTCGCATCCTTTTTCTTCATACTTTCTAACAGCTCTTCTTTATAGGGAGTTGTTGTTATAACGCAGCTTTTCTGGAATTTTTTCTATGTTGAGTTTTTTTATGTACTAGAATGGGACAGATTTCCATGGGAGATACCAAAACTTTTCCAACATTTTCTTTACTTGTAGATGGCAAGGAAATATCTCCTTCGCACTGCAGTGAACTCAATGGCCTTGGTCTTTCTTTCGCTCTCGGAGGTGATGGGGTTCTTTCATGTTCACGTTGTTCTTCTGTTTCCAAGAAAGAGGAACATGATGGAAGAATCTCGATATTTTCCTGTTCCTCTAGGTTTTGCGCTAACATTCATGTAATGAAAAATGCCCATCTTAATAATTAACATATTTCATACAGTACTTCGTATCGAGGTTCCCAATTTGAGATAGTCTCAAATCAAGATACCGGTATTGTCTCAAATTAGGAAAATTTATAAAAAAATTGAGATAGCTATATTTTGGTTATAACTACTACAAAATGAGTTTGTGCATGACAGAATAGTAGCATTAACACTCTTTGTTCATAAAATCATACCACAGTGGACTGATGACCTCACCTTAAAAAAATATTTCTAGATTCAACAGGCACTCACAATATTTTTTAGCACCCGAAGTTGAATTGTTGTACATTACTCGGGAATCATGTGGTAACTGATGAAAAAACGTGCTTGCGAACTCGGTTTGGCCTGAAAGACTCAACTTTTGCACATTATAAGTAGATGGCACCAGCCATTCTGCCATAAGGCTACTGTCTCAAATTAGGCTCCTATTTAAAATTTGGTTCCTTTCTTCTATTACCAACATGCACTTCATCAAAATTTCTGAATACATTGTTGCGTGCAATTTATATGGAAATCAAATATTCGCAATGCCAACAATAAGCGGATGTTGATGTCCACGTAGTGAAGTCGTCAGTAAATCTTTGATAAGTCCCAGATGATTATCAATGTAACAACATTTTTCATTTTCTGCGACTTACTGTTACTTTTTTGGTTTACTGGGTAGCGCATCATTTATATCGCTAAGTTTTGTTCATTAGGTAATTGGATGAAGAAAATAAATGAATGAATTAATATGGATAAACCTTTTTCAAAATTATTCGAAATGAGAGTTTCGATTTTTCATTTCCTGCATCCAAGCAAGCTGAAATTGAGTAGAGGTGTCTATTATCACGTTACAAGACCAGCAGTCATATTTCATCGATACTTTCCCAATGATTTCAAGGAAGTGTTGAACATATTTTCTATAATTATTCAGAACTCAATAAAATGATAATTCATTATTCCAGCATGCCGACTAGATGATCTCAGATTTACCACTAGTAAGTTTTCAGACTCGAGACCTGCTGAACTTCTCTCTGTCAGAATTATTTTTTTCTATCGAGAGACAACGATGTGGCGATGTGGGATTCATTATCTAGTGAGGACTTTCCTGGTGCCTATTTAACCTCCAAACATTCAATTCCAACACCGATATCGTTTCCCATAATATACTTTCACTGGCTCACATGATGTTTCACAAATATGATGAGTTTTTCTTTCCTGCAGTTTGAAAAAGCAAAAAAAAAACATCTGATAAACTCTACATCGGCTATAGTTGGTCTGACAAACTCAAACGATAGTATCTGAAATAAATAATTTGGTTCGGCAGAACTGTTGGCATCATGAAAAGTACATAATATACTGATCTTTTTTTATTAGACAAAACGAAATTATCTTCGTAAACATTTCAGTGTCCCATGGATAGCTATCTGTCATATTCCAGATGACGTCACATAATATGCTCTATGCTCCTCATCCGAACTAGACAGTGGTGGGACTGGTAGACGCATCCTGGTTTACACTAGCAAACCCGCCAAATTCGAACATTTCAGAACTATGGAAATGTTTAGTGATGAATCAATGATTGAATATTTGTGTAGCTTCAATCAAGGGTATATTCTGCAGGATATAAGATGTCTTAAATTATTAATTTCTAGGTGAATAACCATATCTGTAAAAATCAAGTATAACAATAATTTCAATATGGAGTTTCAAGCACATAAGTGAACAATATTCGTTAACGTATTTATTCTGATGTAATGTTGAGTATGAGATTTCGAAAGAAAACTCAAGTCATTATTCGTTTTACTCGACTGATTATGTTTCATAGGAACAAAATATGAAAATGGTACATAGTAATAATGTTTTACTCACAATAATAAATCAATAATTATTTCGATATTGCACACAAAAAATTATTGGACCACTACATAACCATAATTTGACAAAAATATTTCTTATATGTGAGTACATACAATAAAAAACAAATTATAAAAAGCAATTACAATAAAGATTTATATAGAGCATGGTCTCAGAAACTTCTATCAGCTTCCATAATGATAATATCTAATGAAATATAACTTACATCAAAAATAAAATAATTGATATCAACCATTCCAGGAACTGATTTCTTCCAGGTTAAGTTTGGTGCTTGGTTGGTTTCTTCCAATAAATAATGATATTGAGCATTATTTATGACAATAACGATAAAAATAATCACAAAAAATTTTGATATTTCATTTCTATAAAAGAAAACATTTACTGTTGCACGAATAGCTTGTTACTCAGCTTCATCCAATGCTTGAAGAAAAATCTTTTTGGATTCTCTTCTTCCTTGGAGTTGCAACAGTACCTTTAGCCTGCATCTCAGCGACAACTTTCGACATGGTTGATTCCGTAAAGATACCTCAGCTGCTGCAAGCTCAACACTAGAACTCAATTTATAAACTCCGCTGCCGTAGCTACATTTGCCGCTGCCGTTCCAAAATGTATTGAGGAGATATCCGACGGCACCTGCGTCAGCTGCGGAGTTTATGAATCGATGTTTATTTTTAGCATATTCCATCTACGAACAGTAAATACAGCGTCAACTGTAGCTACGGCAGCGGAGTTTATAAATTGAGCTTAAGTATATGTGTTCTATATGTCTGATTAACACACTTCGTACATGTGTACCAGAATGACTCTGGCACTATATGCACTTATGCAAATTGCAGGGCCTGGTTCAGAGTTTTCTGCCATTATTAAAATTTCAATGTATCCAGAAATTAAATAATGGTGAACTGAATTGTTATTGTTGTTAACAATTTATTGTTAATCACAATTTGTAATCATAATAATAATGACGGATTTGGTAGCTAGTGAACCGTAGCGGCTGACTATGAACTACGAGGTGTTGATGATAATCAAATTCATGTCCTGATGACAAAAGGATAAAACTTACGGTGAATAAACTGGGAACAAGACTTCAACGTTCCTTCTCGTCAACTTTGAATTCATTTCACTGTTTATACACAGCCGTCCGGTCAACTAACCACTTCTATTTTTGCGATATCGTAATATTTACATTGTGTAAACTTGCCTGGCTTCTAGACCAATGAGAAGCGATGAAAAACTTTCCCTATCTCTTCAACGCTGTATTCTTAACTGAAATGGACCATAGTACATTGCATTCCCCACCAGCTGAACGTTTCTCACGTAAAATAGCAACAACCCTTTCTCCTCATCTGTCCGAACGCCTCCTCAAGAAAATAATAGGCGGCTGGGTTGACAAGACGGTATGAGGAAAGGGAGAGGAGAGGGGAGACATATTCTCCGTTTCCTCAACTCGAGGCAAACACGCCTGATTTAATTGCTCGGCGTTGGCAATCTCCAAATGGCTTTATTCGACGCTATCTTATTGCCATTATCTCTGATATTCGCATAATCGTCGAATAGACCGTCTTACTCAATAAGGAAATCGCGGGGATTTGTCTTTGTCTCCGTTTGTCATCCCCCTGGAGATTGTGCAAGACAAGCGGACGAGGCTTGTCGGCAGATGGTGTGGACGCAACTATTCGTGTTATGATATGTGATAGATGATACTACATACCTCTATCTGCCGTTTAATTAATGATATAAATGAGAAATTCATTTTGATATATTCCTACAAGTGATGATCATTCAGTTGATGAACTTGGTCAGTGAGAAACCAGGTTTTTGGTGAATGGAAAATTACCGGTTCACTCTTTCGTGAGCTAGGGACACCTTACTGATAAATGACAAAGTTTTGAATTGAAGAGAAAAATTAAGGTGGGAGTCCCAACATCCTTGACAACCTACAACGCAAGATGGCGATGTTCAAGTGCGCCATGAAAATGAAGTTTTATGCAACCAACCCAACAGACTCCGTCTAATTGGGAATGCGATGTTGTCGGTTGTTGTAATTTAGTTGTTGAATCCAGATATTCTATTGAATTGGTAGAAAAACAATAATAATTGTATTGAGTGATATCGTTTCAAAAATTTGTAATAAATTTTTCAAGTCAACATCCGATTGAGCTGATATTTTGTAGGTACCTATTCATAATTCCAGTGACAATGCATCACAACTTTTTTTTCAGAGAAAAAACAAAATGGTGGCTCCATAATGGAGAATGAGTTTCCTGATTTTGATCCGATTGGATTCAAAATCGTGTTTTCGAGATCAAAATTCAGAATTTCAAGATGGCGGAGTTTTGTGAATATGGTCCGATTCGAATCGAAATTGGCATTTGATTTGAAGATTTTCGGGGTCAGAGATTTTAATTTTCTCGTTGTGAATCAAAATTTCAAGATGGCGGACAAGTTTTGTGAATAAGGTCCGATTCGATTTGAAATTGGTGTATATGGATTTTCGGGGTTGGAGATTATATGAATGATTTGTCAAAATTTGTGAATTCAAGATGGCGGTCGAGATTTGTGATTATGGTCCAATTAGATTCAAAATTGGTATATATGGGTTCTGGAGGTCAGAGATTATATTTTCTTATCAAAATTTATGAATTAGAGATAACGGCTCCAAGTTATGGCGGACGAGTTTTGTGATTATGTTCAGATTCGATTTTAAATTGATATGTGGGAGTTTTCGGGGTCGAAGATTATGAATCATTCATCACAATTTGTAAATTCAAGATGGCAGATGAGTTTTGTGCTTATGTTCAGATTCCATATAAAATTTGAATGTAGGGGTTCTCGGGGTCAGAGATCATGAATTATTCGTCAAAATCTATAAATTCAAGATGGTGGTCGAGATTTGTGATTACAGCCGCCATCTTGAATTTATAAATTATAATGAATAAGTCGTAATCTCCAACTACCGAGCCTACTAAAAAAACCTCAATATACCAATCCTCGACCCAATCGGACCATAATCGCAAAACTCGTCGCTATCTTGGAGCCGCCATATTGAATTGAGGAATTTTGGAAATCAATTTATAATCTTCAATCCTTAAAACCTCCTTATACCGATTTTCAAACGAATTGAACCATGACACAAATATCGTCCACCAACTTGGAGCCGCCATCTTGACTTTACGAATTTTGACGAAAAATTCATATTCTACATCACAAAACTCGTCGATATCTTCGAGCCGTAATTTTTTTCTGTAACACATTTTCTAGACATTATTGTCACCAGAATTATTAACACCCACCAAATTTCAAGTAAATCGGACAACTAGAAGTAGGTCGAAATTCACTTGCGAGAATAACAGAATTCGACTAACAAAACCTCCAGATTTGAATCCGAGAACTTTTCCGTCATATCGATTTTTGACAAAGAAAATCATAACTTACCATCCAAAAAAACCTATATACAAATTTCGAAACAAAATATTATAAAAAATCACAAAACCTGTCCGCGATCTTGCATTTTCATCATATAATAATCGGTAGATTTTATTGTAATGACGTGTTGACGACATTCAGATATAATAAGACGAAATTGAATCGTACACACATTACCCGAAAATGAAAATGTTATGAAAATATCAATGGAGTTGAAGATCTGGCAACGCCTGGTATGATTTACAACGACTCTGTATGATTTTATTGCCATCTTGCTGAGAAATAGTCTCGTAGCGGTGCCTGTCCCAATGCATCTCCGTCGAGACTATTTCACCGCACTGGGCCGCGTTCCAAGAGACACTTGGAATTAACGACACCATGCGGCAGAAGATTGAAATACTCCAGAAACAAATTGAAAGCAAAAATATTATATCCAATTAGAAATATCAAACATAGTTTGAGTGGAGATCTAAGGGTCTCTACTACCCTGCACTGATGAGGGCCAATGAGCTCGAAACCGGTATGTAGGTTGTTGAGCGTGCCTATTTCGATGTGAACTTTATCACGTCTCAGGAAGAAATGAACATTTGCTATCTGATATAACTCAATGTTCTGCGTAGTATTTGCAAGTCAAGTAGTTGTTTTCTGCTCGTAGTCTACCAGTCATTCAACTTCAAACTATTTTTGATATTTTCATTTGCATAGACTATATTTTTCCTTTCAACTGATATACATCGATTCAGGGTCAATTTTGAAAGGTTTGACACCCCAGCAATATTTTTTCTTGTTTCGAGATTCGAGGATCCAGTAGATTACCTTTTTCTTATGAACAAAAAGTTTAATCTGTTCCAGAGATCCACAATGGTTAATCGACCTTGGATTCTCAACATATTCAACTCATCAGTTAAATACGCTGAATGTAAGGCTTCAAGGAAAAAACAAAATGATTTCTGATATGCACACAGAAATGAAGGCATACATTCCAAATAAAAATTAGCTCTTCATGAAACTTATTGAATAACGAAAATTGGATCAATTTTCAAATTGTAAAAAGGCTTTCGAGGAAGCTGGAATAAATTTCCATTCATGTGGCGATGAAATGAAAAACATTCGGATACAGCTACAAAATAAAAAAAATGAGTTCAACGACAGCTTTGGTGACTTTGAAACACAGGTCTCTGGCAAACTCTTCTTCTTGTGATACTGAGGATGTACCGAGTCATTCAGAAGAGTTTCAACCACAAACATGAGAGCAAATGTATAAACAAATAGCCACTTATATACAACCTCAAAAGTAGTATCACTCTTGATTTTTTAATTAATTAGTTGAAAATTCTCATTCAAGTTTTTTTCTCATATCTTTTCTGTTTCTTTTTTGCCACCTTGTCGTCGACATAGTCCTACGTACCCAATGATGTAATTCAAATAAAATGTTTTCCATTTTTTGCTTTCTTCTATATTCTATTTTACCTCATTCCGCCACTATATGGCCCTTGCCTTCTAGAAGGTTGTCGACCAACACATCTCCTGATATTGCAGGAAAACCCCCTATCAGAGAAATGAATAGTTATTGTAGATTATAATTTGATGTATTGATAACATCGAAGGAGTACTATATTTTTTTAGGTTTCGATATAGGTAGGTAATCAATCAATCAATCAATTCATTTATTGTTTAAGCAAAACATACAGTTTTATAAACAAGGAATTCGGCTATTAAGTGAAGTAAGTATTATAATATAAGATAGAAACCAAGAGAGAGAAAAAAGTCTGAACTAAATCAGATAACAGAAGCAGCTATAAAAATAAGAAAAAAAACATTAACCATAAAATATTCCACCACCTACACATGTATTTTACCAGTTATATTTATAAAATTCATCTATAAATATGCATCAGACCAAATAACATCGATGTAATACAAAAAAAATGAAAAAGAGACCCGTTACGAATTAACATACAGACCAAAAATATATAAATGAAAGAGAATGAAAGAGAACCCAGTGCCTAATGAAAATTACCTACTCATTAATAATTAATGATCTGATTTTCAAAATATTCCAGATATGTGTGGCTATTGATTTTGCTTCAGTGGGCGTAATATTATTGAGCGTGCCAAACAAATTGTTAATATTCTCCAAGCAGGGAACGTTACGGGGTCGCATTGAGGTATATATAGGACAATCAAATAAAATATGATGGATAGTTTCAAACTCATTCTTGTTACAAACTGAGCAGATTTCTCTCGGGTTGATGCGGTAAAGTGATCCACGATAAGTAAATTTTATCGCTAAACTGTTACATAATCGGAGTTGGGCAATGGTTCTAGTAACTTGGATGGGTACCTTCATAAGGAGATAGTTTTGGGCTTGTTCAGATAGTGTAAGTGACTGGCTGAGTGAGAGGAAGGTTGAGCGAGAAAACAAGGACCTATCTTCTTCTTTGAGTCTGTTCAGATACCTGGAGAGCAACATCGACCTCCTCTGTTTGAGAATATGTGATGTGGTTTCTGCTAATGGCATGTGAAAGTCAGCAAAAGGTAACTTATCATATGTGTGATAGACGTGAATAAATTGAATTTTGAAACTGCGTTTCAAAAAAAATCTTCTGTGTTTAGAACGCGAAGTGTCTCGCCGCCAAGCTTCCCGCTCTCGAAATATTATCTCTTCGTCGAGCAGCAATCTGTCACTTTGCGCTCTAAATAGCCGCTGATGTTTCGATACGCTTTTTTATTCTTTGGCGGTTGGTATAATCCAATTATCAAATAAAAGTCTGAAAAGATGCTTGCGCAGTTATTTGAACTGAGAGCACTCGTCAAGTTTTAGATATCTTATTTTTGTCAGTGTTTCAATTGATACTTCAAGTAAAACAAAGAGACATATGACAGCAGGACGGATAAAGAGTTTTCCAATAAAAATGAAATAATTTTGAAATGAAATTCAATCAACTTTTTCAAATGCAACCAACATATTAACATTATCTTGATGGATGTTATGAGAAATACACATCTTTCAAATGTCCACATCGACTTGAAAACGTGATTGTATATTCAAATAATAGCCACCGTATAGAAATAATTTGGATAAATTGAGCCAGTGATTTGCATTTTCATGGAAGTATAATAATTTCGCTTTCACCAGTAACTGAGGTACTTTCATTCATTATGACGTCTTCCATAAAATGCAACAAAAACTGTAGACAGCTCTGTCGATTCAGTTCCTATACGAAGTCAAAAGTTACAATGGGTAGCGAAAGTGACAAAACTGACACCTTCAATTGTGAAATACCTAATTCTGCTATTTCATAATTAATTGCCGTAAAAAATAAGTATGGTGTATAACACCCTACAGTACTATTCACTTTCTGCAACTGTCATTCGAAAGGGGCTGAATTCGGGAATGAAGTGTATGCGTTGAAGGATATTGTCATAAATGAGTCTTTCATCATTTGTTAGTTGGGATTCTGCCGAGGTGTTTCTACTCACATCAAAATAACTCTTAGGAGACATGAAACAAATACAAATATATTCAATATGGAGAATACAATTTTTATAATCCTTGAAGAGGCGTGTTGGGTCTGAGAAAAGAATAAAAAAAGCCGTCCACTAAGAGGACCAAAAACCAAGTCCCACTTGGTACGTCGATTTCGAACGATTTCACTATTTATTTTATTGAAATGTGTTGTCACGAGCTAGGACAGTTTGATTATGAAATAAAAATATATTCAATTCTGAACTGAATCAATGCAAATGAAGATAATAGTAATAATAAATTTGAACAAGAATTTGGAAAGTGGCCTTTCGTGACATTATCATTGCATGACCTATAAAGTCTACATGTCTCGGGATTTTTCATAAATATGCTCAAAAATTATTGTGAAACTGGAATTTTTCAGTAAGTATGTATTCAAGATAGAATACAGTATCTTCAATAATGAATAATCTCATATTGTTTTGAGAATGTTAATACGGTGGAAAACAAAAAGCACCTTGACAGTATAGGAGATCACAAGGCAATACAGAGCATAAGGTAGATATGCAAAATATATCGCTCTTTCTATTAGGTATAACACAAGAATCCACTCCATTTTTATTGTCCTAACACGACGTAAACCTGAATTCCTCTCGACCGTTAACGTTGGAATCATCCTGAAGGGAATTATTTTAGAATATACCCGACATCGAAAGGCACTGGATATTTTTACATTACCGTCGATATAACTATCCTAGATAGCATAATAGTATGGAAGATAGCATTGCTGAATATATGCTGAATAGCACATTATTTCATTTCAATATTATTTCAAGTCATACTTCGTTTGACTACAAAAATTTGCACGAGGGGATGTGATAGCAGAGCCGTGCCAATGAATTGGGAAATTATTCATGTAATATTCCACTGATTACAACTTGAGAGAGAAAACTGCTATTCAAATCATTGAGGAAGCATATGGCATATAAGGTGGATTCATGCAAATTGCAACACCACTTAACTTAATTCAATCCAATTTGATAGGTTGATGTAGGTATACATAAATAATACAAGTGTTCAGTTATATACTTAACTTAACTCAAGAAGATGAATCATTATAACCAAAATTATATCAGTATGAGAGTCTCATTGAAACGAATCGAAACATCGAGCATGACGTTGTCATCTTCACGCCAGCTTTCGCCTATCGCGGAAAACTTGAATATAACATTTTACGCAATAATTTGAATAATTTATAATTATGATGATGATTTTAACCATATAAGTGAAGACCCTGAAAATCTGAGCTCCTTTCAGGTGGAAGAGAACGTAATCGACTTTCTGGCAGATGACCTTGATGCGCGCTCACAAAGATCGGCCAATGGAATCACAATACGCCATAAGCCAAAACGCGAAAAGCCAGAATGTGAACTCGCCGTTATGGTAGTTTCTCTTGATCAGGTATTCACAGGGTTATCCGCATACTTTAGTAACTTTTATAATTTTGAAACTACAACATCGGTTGAATCAGAAAGAGAGAGAAAGAGAAATATAATCTGTCGTCCAAGACTTGATAATAAAAACAGATAATCTGACAGGAAAAAAACAAAACAGAAGGAAAAAAACAAAACAGAAGGGAAAAAACAAAACAGAAGGAAAATGACTCTATTCTTACTATTCGAATGTTTGGTATCAGGAAATATTTGATATGATTTTTATTCGATTTCGATTTTATAGAGATAAAAAAATTTATTGGAGTGGAAGTATTGGAAATTTTCTTATTTCATGCAAACTCAACTGAAAGGATGTGAGTTTATATCATAATTACATTGAAGATGGCCCCGAAGAATGTGCTGGTCAATAATTGCCCCAGGAGCAGATCGAGAGTCTTAATGTGTTAATACTCAAGGGCCATATGAAGAAACAGAATAGAACATTGTAGCTTTTGACAAACCAGATTCATTGAATTTTTGTAGTTTCAAATCAATATCACAAATGGATTTGAATATTATATGTAGGCATGCAATTGTATCATTTCCTTGTTGAAATTAATTGATACTATATGTTGTTTATTCTCAATGAGTTAGTTATTTCTGAAATAATAATCATAATCAGAACACAATGCTGCACTAGGGAACTGATCTTTCAGAGAGAGAGAGAGAATATATGTTTATTGTTCATGAGAAAAATTTTTTGTTGGTTTGGCATCAAAACAACAGTTTTTTTTGCTATAGAGAAAATTTCTTGTTGACAAACACATGGATAAAATCAACATACGTGGACAAACGTGAATGAACATAAGTCACATTAAACAATTGATAAACTATTCACAGGTTAAAAACATGAATATGCATTTGAATGTTAATACTTTAACAACAAGTATTTTTTTTTGTTTAGGTCCTAAACACCTCGAGATTTCTCTCTTCAATATCACCTGGTATTTTATTATAAATCTTCACTCCAATGTGAATAAGAGGATCTTTTATAAGCTTGGATGTAGGAGGTGATTTTCTCTGGCGAGTATTATAGGGGATGTTATTGATTTCATACTCCAGTCTATTCTTATGGATTATAGAAACTGTCTCCAATATGAAAAATTGTTGTCCAAAAGTAATCCCTAAAATTTTGTCGAACTCTTGCTTTTTATTATCAACTCTTCAAGATAAAATCTAATATACAACATTTTCTCATTGAACAGTGAAATTGTGGAAATCGTTTCCTAGAGAGGTTTTTCCTGATGCCTATTATCTCCAAGCTCTCAAAAAAAGTTCCAATATCTATTTTCCTTCCCATTATCCTTCTACTGATGACTTTCACGAAAAGCCTTTAGCGGACCAATGTAAAGTATGAGCAGAGTATGTGCATGAGTATGTTCGCATATAATTAAAGAACAGCCTATTTAACTTTTACCGTTCCCAAAATAATTCGATTTTCTGTAACTATTGGAAGATTAATGATATTTATTCAACATACGTCCAAGATTTTTGAAGATTTATTTGAGACAATTCAAGTTATAATGTATCACAGATAATGGGAAACCTTAGTTCTTTATTCAGCTGTACCTAACAAAAAATTTCCATTTTTCTTTCCGCATCACTGACACTGTTTGCGATGTTCGCGATGCTCTCCCTACGTAAAAAAATATATCTTCAACTCGATAGGCATCACATTCATACTTCCCAAAATAGTAGTAGGTACTGAAACGAAATTTTTGAATAAGTATACTATGGATCAAAATTTACAATTTCGACAAGAAACTCTGATGCAAATGCATATAGATACATATATAAAATGTTCAATCAATTCGTGATATCCATATGGGAACAACAATAATTGAAAATAGAATGAACCTGATTGGTCAAAAGTGATTAAGAAATAGAAAATATTCTGTTCTGTTATGTTTCTTAAAGGTAGGTTTATGCAAAATTGATGCAAATCGAAAAATTATAAATATTACATTGATATTCGTACTCTTCAACACTATTGATTTATGCATTCTGTGGTATCATGATATCATAATAATATGAAAAAATCCGTGAAATATTTAAATTTTATTGCGATATTTCTTTTGAAAGGCCATTTTATTCGTATATATTTTGCGAAATTTGTATGAGCATTTATGAGCATTTATGGTGTACTTATGACGTCGATTTTCAAGTCGTATAAGTTTTTAGTTTTAAGTCGTGAGACGTTCTATCATTGGTTTTCAATGTTACCATTTATACACGTTGACATAAGTGTTAATAAGTTGCAAGTCATAAGTTTCAAGTCGTAAGTAAGTTGGCCAACTTTTATCTCCCTGGCTCAAAACTTAAAACTGATCTTATTTGCACAATCATGCAATTTATAGGTTATTGTCTGTAATTGTGTTGTTTATTTAAACATATCTACATAAGAATTATTAGATTATAAAAAGATAAACTGGATATTGATGACAGTCCGCGTATAGAAATTGTAAAGTGACCACTGACACTGAACCACAGAAATTGACCAATGGGAGATGTTTCCTCTAAAATATGACAGTCCTTATCAATTCCTGTATGATTATTCTTTTTTCCTGTATTCTTCTATACTGAAAACTTGAAACTCGAAAGTTATGACTTGAAATTGCTGCATAAAACCACTTTTATATGGCCTCTGCTCCTGGGGCAATTGGCCAGCACATTATTCTTGACTTCTTATGTAGCCATAATTTTAGCTGAAATCGAGATTAACTCATATCCATTCAGTTGAGCTTGATGTATGAAATAATGAACCTCCACTCCAATGGATTTCATTTTCTTTTACAAATATCGATAAACAAGAAAACCTTTCATATAAAATGAGAGGTAAGATTTGTTCTTCCTCTTCTTCTTTTTTGTTCAAACTTGCGATCTCGACTTACAAAATGTCACTTTTCATCCTAATTAAACGATATACTTACTATTTCTGCTTGAACATAGATTAAAGCATTTATAACGCATTCTAATCTTTATACTATGAAATCCTCTGTTTCGGTATATGGTCGAGGCCAAATGCGATTGCAATTGTATCATTTTTTCACAATAGCAACTCGAAAGATCGCCGCAGCCGTGCGCTTATTACGATTGAAACAAAAGCTCTTCGTAGTCAGGAGAGCACAAAGTGCAACGCGAAAGCAGTGTATGAAACCGGTGTATTGTTTGTAGCTACCTTTATTGTCAGTTGCCGGACGGATGCAACCAGAAACCAGCCAGACTGGATGTTCTGTGTCTGTTCGGACAGCGGCCATTTATTTGAACTTTATCTACGTCACGGTGCTTGTTGTCAGAGACGGTTTATAAACTTTTTGATGGGAGAAACTACATTCAGAATTGCATAATACCAATTCTGCTGATTGAAACTCAAATAGACAGTTCTCTAGCGAAACAATTCAACTTCAATAATTCAGTTCAACTTTCAGTTTATTCGAAAATAATCATATGTGGTAAAAACAGTGCGTATGCTACAAAAGCAATAATTAAATAAAATGTGAAGTGAGTGTGAAGAGTAGATTTATGTAATAATGGGTTTCGATATGTGCAGACAATAATGAACCAAAAAACAGATGAAATGACCGGACAAAAAATCCCAAATCAGGAAATTGGATTGGACACTTGAAGATTTTGGAGAATATTTTCCTAAAATCCATGTCTAAACCGACAGATATCATGCCAGTTAGGTACGACTTCGAAATGCAGTTTGAAGTGGTCATAAAGAGCCACCAAATTTGCATTTGCACAGAGAACGGACCTCAACTGGCAAGGGATGCATCAGTATGGTAAACCGATAGATACAAGATATATGAAAGAGTAGGAGTGGCAGTTACAGGGCCAAATTTCAGGCTCTCAAAACCCCTTGGTAACACCCCAACCATCTTTCAAGCAGAAGTACATGCTAGAGAAATATGTGCCCAGGAGTACCTCGAAAGGGACACGCGAAGGGCAAATATATATATAGATAGCCAAGCAGCACTAAAATATCTGAAGGCAAACACTCGTGAGTCTAATCTGACCTGGGACTGTAAACAATCCCTGAGACAACTGGCAGCGAACAAGCAAGTCACTCTGATGTGGGTGCCACGTGATAAAGGAGTTGAAGGCAACGAAGAAGCAAACTGCCTTGCCAAAGGAGGGGCAAATACACAATTTATCGGCCAAGAAGAGGTTCAACGTTGGGAAGCGGATGAAATGAAATCTCACTGGAATATAGTGCCAGGACAAAGACAAGCGAAAAGGTTATTGAGCTAAACAGCTTCTCGAGTTGGACGAAAAAGATTTGAAACTGGTAACGGGACACTACCCTCTGAGGTATCACCTCAAGAAGATGGGTTAAACAGAGAGTGATAATTGCCGCTACTGCGGGAACTTCGCTGAAACTGCAGAACATTTGCTTTGCGAATGCCCAGCATTCTTCTGCAAGAGGCTCAAGTTCCTGAAAGGGGTCTTTTGAGAACCCTCCGATATCAGAAACCTAGCTTCCAGGAAACTGATAAACTTTGCAAGAAGTTTTGGAATCCCGGGCCTCGAATAGATTGAGGGTTATGCACAAAAGATCTAATAGGTCGAGGTGCTTGAGAGGCTACACGACCTTAACGACCCCTCCCTATAACCTCCTCGGCTCACACCTATCATATATCATAGGTGTGGAAATTAATTTTATTTGCGGATCTGAGTGTTCGGACGGTCCTCGTTTCCGTACATATCACATCTGATAGGTTCGAAATATGCGCATAAAAATTCACATCGCTCTGGAGAGTGATTCAACGAAAGTGGGGTTAGTTGTTCACGTGTTGTCATATGTGTTATACGGTGTGAAATATCTCTTGATCATAAAAAACGTAAGTATTTATATAAAACAATTCTAGTCCTTTGGTACATTTCTCCAAGTGTTTGAATGAGGTACTATGCAAAATACCTTGTATGCATCCACCACCTGATGCTGAAATCGAAAATTAGATAACTTATCACATATGATAGCTTGGGACTCAATGTTAAGAGTACTCATATTGATTGAATACGTTAACGTTAAATTCATATTGATTTTACAGGAGCACTCACCGATGAACAGTTGCAACAAATTGTCGGCAATTTGGATTTGGACCAATCTGACCTTGATGACGATTTATTATTGTCAGAGAAAGACGAGGAAGATGGAGTTCAAGCTCGCAGCCAAAATCCTCAACCAGATGAACAAGACTCTGAAGTATTAGTCATACCCAACCTGGTCGACGATTTCGATTCATCTGATGACGAACCACTCGCAAACTTTCGGCCAAATTCTGCTAAGAATTGGAAACGTGATCTCCAGTTTGAACCTCCACCTCCATCTTCAGCACCGGAAATGGATTGTTGCGATCCCAGCAGGGTGAAAGAGCCTATTGAATATTTAGTATATCAATAAAGAGTTGTTTGACTCCATGACACTCTTTACGAATATGAAGGAAGTTGTAGATACAGGAAAATCCTTGAAACTCTCTGCCAAAGAGCTCCGTACATTCATTGGGTGTAGTATGTTAATTACCATCTATGGTTTACCACGCATAAAAATGTTCTGGTCACGTGAAACTAGAGTAACGATAATTGCTGACAACATTTCCCGGAATCGTTTTTTTCAGTTACGTACACGTTTGAAAATAGTGGACGATGATGCAGTGACCAATGAACAGAAAAGTGTAGATCGTTTCTGGATAGTACGCCCTTTACTTGATTCTGTTCAGAAAGGATGCCGTCTAAATGATATAACAAGTCAAGTTTCAATTGATGAACAGATGATACCTTTCCATGGGCATGTTGCTATGAGGCAGTATCTACGTGGAAAACCAAACCCAGTTGGTTTGAAAAATTTTGTGACGACCACACCTGGAGGGGTACCATTAGATTTTTATTTGTATGAAGGTAAAGGATCATCTGTTGAGTCTGTTTTATGTTCAACACCTGAAAAATTAAATGTTGGTGGCCGAATGATTTTGAAACTCACTGACACTCTGCCTCTAGGAGCAACAGAATTCACTGATAGATACTTCACATCTATTCCACTCATTGATACCCTGTTGTCACGGTCAATCGCATTAACTGGAACTATCGTGGCTAATAGGCTTCCGAAAAAGGTAGAATTTATGAAAGACATTGTCCTGAAAAAATCAGGCAGGAGATCATATGATCAGCTTGTCCGAGAAGACGGAAAAATAAACCTACTAAAGTGGTTTGATTCCAAGCCTGTTCACCTTGCGTCATCAAGTTCAGGGGTGGATCCGGTTCTATTGTGCAAAAGATGGTCGAAGGTAGATTCGAAATATATTGAGACAACCGTGGACTATCAGAGAGTACAATCAAAAGATGGGTGGTGTCGACCTATTAGACCGAGTTCTAGGAAAATACTCCATGAGAACCAGAACCAACAAGTGGACATTTCGATGCATCTGCCATTTTTTTGATTTTGTCACAGCCGCATGATGACTCGAGTATCGACAAGATGCAACCATAGAACAGGTTCCAAAGAAGGATATCCAAGATTATCTGGCTTTAAAACTCGCGATCGCGAAATCTCTCATTTATTTTTCGAAAACTGATGACTCTGAGAGCAGCGTCGGAGAGGACGAGGCGTCGGATGAGGAAAAAGAAGAGCTCAAGAAGAAGAAACAGCGGAGTGTTCATCCAATGCCAGATAAAGCTTTTGCGAAGCAGAATGCTTCTCATTTACCAGAATTCCTGAACAGATCACGAAAATGTCGTTCGTTCTGTAGATATCCAGGCTGTAAGAATTTAACCTTTGTGAAATGTACCGCATGTAAAATATTCCTATGTTGTTCTGTTGGACGGAATTGCTTCTCAAATTTCCACAAATAAAAATGCTTTATGCACTGATTTTTGTATTGCTGTAGCCCCAACATATCATATATGATAGGTATTTTTTTGAAAAATCGAAACAAAAATTTGATTTTTTTATAATATATAATTATCTTCTGTGGTATCTTGAAAATAGTAGGCAATGTTTTGAAGATTTTGAAAGATCAAATCCCCGTTGGGTCTGAGGAGAATAATCTACAATGAATTTTTGGTGCAAAAGTTTTTTCAGACTTAATATTTTCTAAATGGTATTACCATAATATGTTTGTTTGGGTACTGTCTAGTTCGGTTATAATGGTTCACATAATGAGTGTGAATTTTAATACAAGATATGCAGTAAGGTAGGGATAGTACAGGCATCGGACATTCAAAATAGATTCAATTTGTAGAATATAGTATATTTTTGAATGATATCATTATTAGTATATAGTTTTGTACATTCAGTTGAGTCAATGCATTATCATGGAGCCCCACCCCCCATACTATAATTCAATTCAAAGGGCTTGTTCAATTGCAAAAAAAGTTTTCTTGTCAGAATTTTGTGTATTGCATGAAATAACAGTTTCATAAGACGCTGTTTTGGCGCACACGCGTTCAAGGGAACAATTAAAGATACATTTTCAATAGGTAAAAATGATGAAATTGAAATATTCAAAATCTTACGAATGCTGTCAGTTCTTAAAACCATACTCGACAAGCATAAAGCCCAGTTAACTGCTAAGCGATTTTGACTCTCACGATACCAGCGGAGGAAAATCCAATAGTGTTATTGGTCAACTCAAATCCAATCACAATCTTGATTAAAATTTTACAATAACAACATTTCGTTTTTTACAGCTCGTTCATTCATTCGACAGTTCGATTTCACCAAGTTCCGAAAAATAAAAAACGTTTATCTGAACAGAGGCTATCACGATACACATTTGCGTTTCATGATTGCTTCATTAAAGAAAGAAAATAGAGGAAATTTCTTTCATTATAAGATCGCGGTGTCATCAGCATATGAGATAGATATATCAATTATAGTTAGGTTTAGCAGTGAGTTGAGGTGAGTATTAATTAAAAGAAGTAAACCAAGCACTGTTCCCTGCGTAAGACCTATCTTAGCTTCAAAGGGGTCAATTCTGACATTCCCATATAAAGTTATTCGTTTTTCATTGATCAAATAATCATTGAATATTTCCTATATACCGAACCTAGGACACCATAAAGCTCGAGTGTGCTGATAAGTACGGTATCTTAAACCTTTGAGACATCTAGGAAACCACAATAGCTTTTACATTTTCGTCGAGACCGCCATGCAGGGGTGATTTACAAATGAGATAATGACACTTTTAACAATTTTTTATGAGTATATTTCCGAAAATTCGATTTGATAGGTGATTTTAAATCAGTGTTAGTGGTATATATTCGTTGGAAAACATGAATAGGTGAGTAGAACAACGCATTATTTCCATCATCATCACATCAGAAAACGACGTTGGATCGTAACTAATTTCAAACGGACATTGAGACATAAAACCTCCACATACACTTAACATAAAATTCGTCTAGAACTATTTCTACTACATTCCCATTGATGTTGATGGCAGCAGGTGACATTATCAACAATCCGCTACCACTTGCTACAAAAGAGAACGACTTGTTTGTATTACAGAAGTTTCCACTTTTCACATTCGAGATAACGCACACACTCATATTTCTCTGGTGGCTGATGGCAGATGTATTTCTGTCTGCGTGATTCTTTTATATTCATGACAGTCGTGTAGCCTTTTTTGGATTCAAATATCGATGGAATCATTCGTGCAACTGAAAGGAATTCAGTAATTGACATCTGGAATTGGCGAAAAAGTTTTCGATTATCACCTTAAATATGGAAATTGACAGTAATATCGTTATATCGAATAGACATTTCCTGAAATGGACCGCTCAAGTCACATCTTTGAAATGACTTCCGCGAAATAAATAATATATTTTTGGTGGTAGGAAAAATCGTGTACAAAACTCGTTGGAAAGTGCATTTCCTGCACTCGCCGCTATGTTGCTCGTGCTAAACGACTTCTCGTGCCAAATACGTCACTTTCCTCACTCGTTATGTACTATACTATACAGTGGTGCATATTTCATGATACACTTTTGTCAAATCGAAAACGTAGAGAGAAACGAACAAGGTTGAATTACGAAAAAGACGCGTAATTTCATGGCTATCTCGAATATAAAAATATATCGAGGATATATTACTGAAATATCCTGAAAAAAATTAAAATGGTCGATTCTTATAGTCATCGAAAACTTTTCAACTATTGCTGCAAGTATTTTGAAATCTGCTATAGTTACTGAAGTTTGCATGCATCGAAGACATCGAGTGAAAGATTTGATGGGCTGTGTGCACGTATCAATAATTCCAAAGAATCTAATTTCGTATTAAGTTCAAATTTTATTTCAAAAATCGGAGAGAGCGATTTCGACTGTTTGGTCATCATCAGTGCGTACATGCAAGTAGGTTTATTGATAATTTGTTTCAACTCTTTCATAAGATCATACTTACTTGCAGGTACGCACTGATGATGACCTAAAAGTCGAAAGCGCTCTGCTACGATTTTTGAAATAAAATTTGCACTTGATACAAAATTGGATTTCTTAGAAGACATCGAAGCCAACTTCAATATTTCTAATGGTATCCATATTGGATTTTCACACCATGATGGAAGAGTCGAAATAATGGTAAAAATATAGGAAATATCAAGTTAATGATGTACATGCAAGTAGGTTCATTGATAATTTGTTTCAACTTTTTCATAAGATCATACTTACTTGCAGGTACGCACTGATGATGACCTAAAAGTCGAAAGCGCTCTGCTACGATTTTTGAAATAAAATTTGCACTTGATACAAAATTTGATTTCTTAGAAGACATCGAAGCCAACTTCAATATTTCTAATGGTATCCATATTGGATTTTCACACCATGATGGAAGAGCATTGAATTGATTGGACAATTTTTCAAATCATGCAGCGTCACTGAGTGTTTTGAAATTAACTTCATTTTTCCCACGTGTAGGATATGCATCCACCCCGTATATGCTGACAGTATAACTAAGTGGCTCAATCGGGTGACTCAGTGATACGATGAATCAAGGGATGTTACGTGAAGAAGTTAGGCAGAGAGTCAGTTACCGTTTAGACGTTTTATTAGAAGGATGAGAGAATAAAAGTGTGTATATTTATTGTTTCGAAGTATGTATTTTTAACAAAGACAGCGGTGGGATATTGAATCCATCAGTTTATTTTGTGGTAATAAGTTTAACAAGATTTTCGAAGTGAAAATGAGTAACCAAAGGAATGTCTTGAAGTTGAAATTGAATAAGGTAACTTATGGTGAAAGTCATCAGTTATAAGAAGCTTATTATTTCGGACCTGGAATGGACCTCGAGGACCTTTGAGGAAAGTAGTTGGTTTAAGGTGTCAGTTGCGACCTGTGTAGCGAAGGTGAAGGATTCTTCATCTAAAGCATATTGGTGAAAGTCACCATGAAATAAGAGCGAAAGTCGCTATGTAAGTGGATGAAAGTCACCATGAAATAAAAGCGAAAGTCGCTATGGAAATGGGTGAGTCACCATGAAATAAGAGCGAAAGTCGCCATGTAAGTGGGTGAAGATCGCCATGAAATAAGAGCGAAAGTCGCTATGTAAGTGGGTGAAAGTCACCATGAAATAAGAGCGAAAGTAACTATGTAAGTGGGTGAAAGTCACCATGAAATAAGAGCGAAAGTCGTTATGGAAATAGGTGAAAGTCACCATAAAAATGTGTGAAAGTCGCACGTATCCGTATCATGTTATAAGGACGATATAGAGTCTGAGGACAGACTAATCCCAGGATGGCCGAGTGTAGGATCCACCCCGTATATGCTGACAGTATCACGTAGTGGCTCAATCGGGTGACTCAGTGATACGATGAATCAAGGGATGTTACGTGAAGAAGTTAGGCAGAGAGTCAGTTACCGTGTGTATAATTATTGTTTAGAAGTATGTATTTCTAACACACGTTATAATTTCAAGCACAGAGAATTGGACATTATGACAGCCGCTTTCCTTACTTGGCTGTCACGTGACGAATTTCGGAATTAACGATGTAGGTATATCAAAATAACATCCATTTAATTATGATAAATTTTCCACAATTACACATCAGGTCTCGAGTTAAATGTGAAGATAGACTTACGGATAAACTTCTGTTTAGTGTATCCTTCTAATATGACATAAAAACAATGAATAATCCAGAAGCATTGATGCTATAAATCAGTATAAATCATAGATTTCACTCGATTTTACTCCTTACTTTTTTCCTGTTATTCCGACTTCTGCTTCATCAAACATCCAAGTGTGATTTATTGATGAATTGGTAATAGTATGATCTATCCCATGGTGTGAAAATCTTAAATGGCTACCATTGAAGAAATCAAAGTTGGTTTCGATATTTTCGAATCTAGTGTGCACAGATTTTCTTTCATATCACCGTTGAATTCGGCATGCAAAATTTAGTAACTATATTAAATCGGAAAATCCTAGCAGTAATAGTTGGAAACTTAACGATGAGAATTTTCAGGTTCTTTAAAATATTTCAGGAACTACGTAAGATAATCACTATGTTAACAATAATTTCTCTTCTCACATTGATCGTTTGAATTTCAAAAAAAATTAATTGGGAAAACTTAATCTACTTTCAACAGAATTTAACTGGGCTTTCATAGAGTCATGTTCAGATGTCAACATGACTAGCAAGCTCTTCAGTACCCCATTGATAAATATGATAAAAAAATGTGTACCATTGTCGAAACAGAAGAAAATATAAATATCCTATTCGGTTGACTCAAAGCATAACATACGAGATGAAATCAAAAAATCACTATTCGAAAATGTATCGAAGCCAAAAATTCAACTTCTACCTAACTCGTGTGAAAAATTTAAGGAAAAAATAAAAAATCTCGCATTCCTGACAAAATGATCTATAAAGGAAAATAAATCGACAGCAAATCGTTGACTCTTTTGCAAACCACTTCAAAAATGTTTACATAGAGGAGGATTTCGATATAGTATGCGACGCCTCGTCAAATAGTTCCACGAGTACTAGTAATTACCTAAACGTACCAAAAATAACTCGGGAGCAAATAACCAATGCATGCAGAAAGCTCAAAAGTAAGTGAACAACGACATCTGGACCTGACAACATTCCACCCAAAGTACCTACTTAAAGAATGTATCGACAAATTGATAGATCCACTTGTTGTTATTTTCAATATAATTGTCAAAAGTATAATATTTCTAAGTATCTGGAAGTATTCACGTATATGCCTCATTTTCAAATCTGGGGAACCTACCGAGATCAAAAACTATAGGCCCATTGCCCTGCTTTCTGCCCTTTCAAAATTCAGATCCTTGTGGAAGACCTGATGTACACACATACCAGGCACTTAATTTTCGAAAACCAACATGGTTTCAAGAAAGACCGTAGTACATCAACAAATCTTTGCATATTCACGGAATTTATCTCGGACGCCCTCAATTCAAAATCGCAAGTAGACGTAATCTATACAGATTTCAGTAAGGCATTCGAACGCATGTCGCATAATCTGCTACTAATACAAAACTAACTTATTTCGGCTTTTCTGCAAACCTTATCATTATCTTGAAGACATATTTGTTGGGCCGTAAATCGTTGGTCGAATATGAAGGAGTGAAATCTTCAGGCGTGCCACAATATTCAAATTTGGGATCACTGTCGTTTCTTTTATTCGTGAATGATGTATGCACTGTAATTGAATCAGAAACCCTTTTGTTCGCTGACAATGTGAAAATATACAAACGAATTACTAACTCATCTGATTCAATTTCACTATAAAATTATCTTAATTCTCTAGACACCTGGTATACAGTAAATAAACTATCACTAAATATTAGTAAATGTAATGTAATGACATATTCACGCAAACATATTCCACTGTTGTAGAATTACATGCTTAATGAAGAGATATTGTCAAGAGTCACATGAGGACTTGGGTGTCATTTACAACCATAAATTAACTTTCACCGATCACTGCGAAGCAACAATTTCTAAAGCTATGAAATCACTAGGATTCCTCTGATTCGCACTTCTTTAGATGCACTTTGTCTATTATATAATACATTGGTTAGAAGTAAATTGGAATACCTACTGTATTCAGGTCTGGAACCTATATCACCAACAAACAATCTCGGCAATTGAGATGGTACAGAGAAAATTCTTGAAATATTCATTTTATAAAAAATACAAACGCTATCCTGAGAGAAACTATATATAGTTATGAACTCCTCCTGAACGAATTTAATTCCAATCGTTGAAAAAGAGAAGAGATATCGGAAATCTAATATTTATTCAGGTCGTACACAATTCCATAGATTCTTCGACATAACTTTCATTAATTGATTCCAACATAACACGACTAGCCTCTCGTTATCAAAATACTCTTCACCTTAATATTCCAAATACGCAACATAAATTTCATTCTTCAAATAAACTCAATGTGCAGAAATTGTCACAGTCGACATTTTCTTCCTTAACCAGAATAAATTCAGATAAACCATTTCCAGTTCACTTTTTGACTAATATTAAATAGATGTGAGTTATTCGTTCGTATCTAATTGTAATTATTTGGCTTTGGCCTGCTGGATGTATATTCAATATAATAAAAAAAAAATCCTCGATTTATTTGGATAATCGAGATGCCTTAGAAAATTGCGCATCTTTTTAGTGAATACTACGAAGGCGTAGAACGGACATGCGATATATTTTTTATTAATTTCGAGTTCGAACTCGAAATTAACCTAACTCGAAGTTGGTGCTAGTTCGAACTCGAAATTAGCACTAATTTCGAGTTCGAAGTTAGGCTAATTTCGAGTTCGAACTCGAAATTAACCTAACTCGAAGTTAGTGCCAATTTCGAGTTCGAACTCGAAATTAAGAAAAAAATATCGCATGTCCGTTCTACGCCTTCGTAGAATACACCTAGATCGTATCTCTTTGTGTTAACGATTTGACAATAGTGTACCATGAAATTTGCATTACCCTGTATAAATGCATGTTGATTTATTATGTATCACTAAAAAACGGTTTACTTTAAGAAAAAACCTTTTCTTTTGATTAGCAATGAACTGAATATTGAGGAGTTAGATGTGAAATATGCTCTCGAGAAGCACTGGTATAACTCAGTGATCTGAATCCGATTTTTCGCACTCGGTTCAGCTCTAGTGCACGTCATATCCCATCTCCCCGAAAATCGTTCCCTCATCATTCCATTCACGATCCAGCTCGGAAATCAAATAGGCAAACACGCGTCCGTCCCCGCAATACCGACACAGATACAGACCACAATCCGAAAATATTTCCTCGCAATTCCGCTAAGCTCTTCCAGACTTCCAACTCTTCACAATGAGCAAACGTACCGCGGCGCGGGAACCGCACAAAAGGATACGCTCCACAAAAGATTATTAAGTTTGATGAGTCGCTCTAGAGCTGCGGCGGAATTACCATGGAAATTCCCCCGTTCCGAGGAGCGGCTGAAGAACTGCATTATTTTCAAATGGAGTCGTCGGATTGTGTGGTTTAGTGGAAAGATACTTGGCACGAGGAGCAACTATCGAAACTCCCATGTCTGTGCCGTGTGGTATTTATAAATGGAATTGTGACATCAGGGGTGGAGGTGCATGGATGAAATGAAATGATTCATTTTAGCTCTCCAACATTTTTTTCTATCAATGCATTGCCCGGACGCATATAAGCACAACGTACATGGATATGGCAAAAGACCTGTATCTAGGCTTTCTAATTGGTTGATGCCAGATCACAGTACGTTCTGCCATTGCGGCGTCACAGTCATGTACGTTTTGCAAGTGAATTAAAAGTGCATGTGTATGCAATTTTACAGAACATATTGCAAGATTCGTGTCAGCGCCGTGTACGTTATGCCAGTAAAGTGAAATTTCTTGAGAATGTATATTGACAATTTATTACCATAATTCTAATACAAAACTGAAAGAACTAAGCTCATTAGCACAAATTATTAAAATCAGGTTCTAAAAACATGTATTTTATTGGTTCCTAGTGTCCAATGACATATGATTTTGCGTTTACTACGTTAGATTCCACATTTAGCTGTGAATTACGCTTTCTGCAGAATTCGAATCACCAACAGTTTCTCTTACTATTTTGAAACCTGCTTTGTGGTCGTGTTTCAGAACGAAAATAGAGTTATTCTAATGTTGGATAGACATTTCAAATACCTATCCAACAAAAAAAAATTGTTCAAATAATAAAGATTTCACATCAGGGGTGCTATATATAAGTCTTTAGGGTGGACACACTCATATACATTATACCTATTGGAGTTGAATAATTCCTATTCCTTCTGCCTACCCCCATCACCTCCAAACCCCTAACTGAACCCAACAAAAAATTCTAAATCGTCTATTACATCAAAATAACATTTATCGAAGCACTCCAACTCCAGCACAGCTTTTCGAAAGTATTTTATAGTTTATAATAATATAAGTAATGAAACATTTTTCTAGCTTAGCCACTTAAGAACACACAAAAATTTTCAAATCAGGAGAGCTATCACCTTGAATATTCTCTAATCGACAAGTAACATTTTTTCTAGATTGTGTAAACTTGCGTACATTGTTATACCATTGCTATTGTAAGCAACTTCTTTCGTCCTGTATTTAAAAGATTTGGGTAGTTCCATATAGTACTGTAGTGAAATCAAGATCAACTAATGAATTCAACAAGACGCATCACGTGAATGCATAAAACAACATGAATGACTGCATGTAAAAAAAATGAAAGCAGGAGCTCTGAGATGGCAAAAGGTACATCCCTTTTAGGTATCATACCCGCAAAAAAGTGTCTGGTTAGTATAGGCACAACCATATGATCTTGTCATCATAACATTGTCATATCGTTACCATATCGTTATCATAACCATAATAATATGTATTGTCATGTTAACAATATTATGGTTAGTATAACAAAAATAAATTGTAATGGTAACAAGATCATATGATTGTGCCTAAACTAACTGAAACTTTTGTTACGATTACAATAATTTTTTTCCGTGTACGCAATTCGTACTGCTATTTGGCGAGCAGAAAATCGGTAGCAAATTGTACATTCATTTGGCGTTTGTATAGCAATGTGTACTGTTATTTGGCATCAACCAATCAGAAAGCATAGATACACAACGTTTGCCATAACCAAAGTTTCCATAACCATGTACGTTGTGCTTATATGCTGCCCGGACTGGAAAAGATAATATCAGTATATTGTATTTTAAAATGTCATACTGTTCATATTTCACACTCATAGCTCTCCTTCAATTCAATATTTCAATATGTTGCATCGTTCATAACATTTTATTTATATTGTGAAACCTTAATCTAAATTTATTTTTATCACACACAAGCTGACTACGACTACCACAGCTTCAGTGATTATTCTTGTTTTCCTACGACTCCGTATGAAAACGTCATGTAGCACACTGTTTTGTTATTTGGAAAGTAGCTCATATCACCATGGTGTTGTTATTTGAAAGAAGAAAGCTCACGTGTTGAAATGAAAAATATAACACGCTCGCCTGAATTGATAGAAATGATTGAATATGAATGCGTTGTGAAATCAAATGCATATTATTTATTGAAATGCCTGTCTCGTTTCGAATTGAACCGATAATTCTTCAGATATCTATTAATTTCAATGTGTCAATGATACATAACCTCATTTTGATAAAAATTAGGGTCACTGATGTTGATGACAGCGGGTGAGATCATTCAAAAGAGTACGGCTACAGTTTTATGCTGAGTCTCCATACTGAACGTCGTCGTCATGACTGCATGACAACTAATCTTTGATTTTGCTGCTGTTAGGTTAGGTGTGAGGTTACCAAATGTCATAAACAGCGTTGAAACGTCGCGCAGTTGCTGTTCAAAGTTGAAATTCAGTTAACTTTCGCGCTTTCTTATTTGACGTCGTGCCTGTGATTGGTCAAATCGCAGTGCAGTCGCGCAGTTCGCTGTCGTTGCGTTGGTATAGAGGCTTACCATTTTGCGCGGCTTGCATTAGTTGCATGTTGCATCATATCACAGCATCACAGATGTTACATTTGACAAGGAGTCAAGGACGCACTAACTCGTATGCGCTTGCGCACTACGTACTTCTGTGGTTCTGTATTCCTGGTTGCGTGATTACTGGCGCTAGCAGGCGAATCGTGTCAAATATAAATAAAATTGTTTGTTCAAACAAAATTGATTCAATCAATCATCTTGAATATGGAAATAAACAGTACTTGATGATATCGAATCAAAACCACCTGAAATTATAGAGACCGCTCAAGTTACATTTTTGACAAGACTTCCCGCGAAATGAAAGTATTCGGAGTCGTAGGAAAAATTGTGTACAAAACTCGTTGAAAAGTGAATTTCCTTCACTCGTTACGTTTCCGCACCACCGCTACGCGGCTCGTGCTAAACTACTACTTGTGTGAAATATGTCACTTTCCACACTTTGTTGTGTAATATAATATTGTTTATCGAGATATCGAAATATAAGTATTGTCATCTTTCGTTTATTCGCAATCATTTTGGTGAAATAAACAAACTTTTGATTCATTTGATTCTTCATAGACAAGTTAAAGATTTTTCAGATCTCAATAATATAACCATGTCATATTAATCAGCTTTCAGAAAAAAAACTCTGCTGAAATATCAATGCAACTGACCATTTCCAAATAAAAAAAAATTAGGATCCTCATTAATAGCCTACTGCAAAGTGTATTCGTCCTTCAAAAGCCAGCTCTGAAATTCATATTAAAAAAGAATATGTGAAAATCATGTAGACTCATTTTTCTGACAATAAGATTTTGACGAAATATTATAAAATTTTTATTTTAGATGTCTGCATTAATATAGAGAGAAGTTTATAAACGTCAACAAAAAAAAAACAACTTGCCCTTCCTCTTCCTGTTTTTATCTCCGACAAAAAAATCACTCACTCTCAACCTTTTGCCGAGTCGAATGAGAGCTCAAAATGATCTGGAAAAACTCAGATAGGTAATCTATCAATCACTTCTAGATTGGAATGTGCTTTTATAGTTCGAATACTTGGCATATCAATAATTCGAGTCCTTCTATGATTTGTGGGAATTAACTGCAACTAATTATCATCAAGTTTTACACTTTTATCATAATCTTTGAATTACTTTGTCGATGAATGTTCATTTCAATCATATAAGTGATTATTCACAGTATGTTTGGTTTGTATAATAGTATAGGTATTGAAAAAGTTTTTGACTTCTTCGACTTTGCGGCACTGAAGGAAAATCTTTGAATGTTCGTGGAACATCGTGCAAGCTAGTAGAATGATATTGGAAAAGGAATTAGGTATTGAAATTTCTATTGAATTTTCGGAGTTCATAGGCATCAGGAAAATCCTCACTCGGTGATGAGTTCTACAACTTTCCCGTGTCCGTCTGGTATGCCTGCTTAGAATCGCTGGTGATGAAATAATAGGAATGATTTTCGATTTGCATCAACCATGAGTATATACATCTATAGAAAATGGATAGATCGACTATACTTTCGTGCGATAGTCTAGAATCTTCAATTGAATCTATTATTGTCAGTTTTTATTTCCTGGCATACTACTAACAACCATAAGTATTGATTGAAGACACTCAGAGCAAATTTTATGCCCAAGATGAATTCATCAAGAAAGTGGTAAATGTTTCAAATTATCCAGAACAAGTACACGAAAATACAGTCAATTTTTACAAGCACCTATTGTCGCAGATACTCATTTATTACGTTTACCCAGTTCACTTTGTATTTTACGATATTAAAAATGTTGTTGTCATATAAAGAATTCAATGTATCGAAATTATCAGAAATAAAAAAAAAACACAATTTCATTTTTTTTTCATTGGTATTTTTTTCAACTATTCCTTGAAGGAGTATTGCAGAAGATCTTCTTGGTGCAATGTAATCATTGTACTTACTGAATTTCTTACCGTATTCACAAAATTTATGAGTTAATCCAGTTTATCCTCTCTTATCGGAGGTGCTATGATAGTTCTTTCTAACAGCATAGAGGCTATGTACTCAGATCGACAAAACCTTCTCTCCAGAACTTCTATGATTTCAATGAGATTTTCTGTAAGAATCAGTAAATATTGAACAGTATCCCTGGCTTTTTTTCTCAGACATTTCTGATTTTTCTCATTCGAATAACAACATTTCTTGGTGGTATTTCTGAATTGACAGAAACTAGGCCAATCTAATGGATCGCCTCTAAATATAGGTTGGTCTTTGTTAACTGTTTGTCTGGATATGAATATCTTTATTACTCACTTCTGATATATTTCGAATGTCATTCTTACCAGAAATTATGTGTTATAATACAAATCATCTAGTGTTATCTTGGTTCTAGGTAATGCAAGCTTTAAATCTATTAATTCTTGAGTTCGCTTTTTTTTTGCCAGTTTCAATTCCTTCTTCTCAATTGCTGCTTCCATCGATTATTTCATTCATGCTAAAATACACGTTATATTTTCGATTTTGTATTTCGGCTCCTGATTGGCTATTGGGTACCTACATGCTGTGTTTTCGTTTCTGTATTTCGCTTTCTGATTCGTAGGCAGTAGGGTAGTTTAATTAAACGACGAATTACTAGTTGCAATCTATCATAGTATTTTCCGATTCCATGGTGAATAAATGAATGCCATCACTAAACCAAATTTTCGTCTGAACCATGTTAAACACACACTATTAATATGTATCCACTTCATTTTCCACAAATTCTGGACAATTTCAGCATCAATAGAATCAATCTAATGTAACCTAACCACACAAATTGTAACAACAATCATAATCAATTCAGCTCAGTAGTACCTAGTGCATAGGTAATCTTGCCTACATCATACAATGGCATAAATGTATTGTTGGTTGCATAACGAATCTTCTTGTGTCGAACTACAATGCATAATCAAAATAACAAATTCCATAAACTGTACGTTTGAAGTTTATATTAAAAATAAATGGGAAATCATCAAAATGGCTTCGATTTTATTCATGAAATAATCTGAACAAATACAACTTGTGTTATTGATAATTATCGAAAATTCCTTCTCTTTTTCGAAACAAATCGAAGGAATTTTTCTGTCGATAATCATCAATACACTTGTTGTATTACATGCGATCATCTCCTTTCAGTCATTTCTTATTTTACCTCTAGAATCCTCCTTCTAGAACTCCCTTGAGAATAATTTGAAACTGGTATACTTTTCTCTAAAATTCTGATTTATTTTTCCTTATTTCAACTTTATTCTTCATCATCAGTCTTTGAATTCTCCTCTGTATCTCTGGAGGTAAAATGTCATTTGACGAGAAATATTTGACAACATTTTCTATGTCAAATTAACTTTTTTTTCAACTTTTTAGTGAATTTCTGTGGAGGAAACTTCGCGAAATATATACTTTGATAAACTCTTCTCCGTAGATAATTTTTGAGGACTAATCTTTTGGTCTTTTGTGCTGTTGATGTACTTTTCGATAATGATATTGTGCATTTTGATTTCTGAATATCTCAATATATTCAACTCTCGCTATATTAAAAACAACATTTTCAACATATAGATAGATGTATACCAATTCCATTTCGGTAACTCTCCTTTCTTCTACCACCCAATGCATTTCCAAAATTTTCCACAACCTGAAGTAATAAAATATGATCCATCAATATTTCTATAGACTGAATCCGACATAAAAAAGAGGCAGAAAATGTATAGGTAACCGAACACGACGACCTTTATTTCGGGGGCACAACCACCCTCTTTCAATTAGATCAACACATGCAATATACAGCACGACTTCCTTCAATATTTGTGACAGTTGCTGCATATTCGCTTTATAATTCACCCTCGTCACCCTCCAGTCATCCGCCCGAATCGATATGACTGCGGTGTCAAGTCATGGTTAGCTGAATTATTGAGACCGCGCGTAATTTGACAGTATTCCACCCCCTCGATGGATAGATTTGTTATCCCTAATTCTTGTGGCGTTCCAACTGTATTATTGTCGTTGTAAAAACATATTTCAATTGGTAGTTGGTTTAGGTTTATATTCGATGTAGGTGATTGAGTGATATCTGTCAGCAATTCAGTTTTAATTTTTTTTCATCACGAGAGCAAAAATACAAAACACTAATACCTATACCAAAGAATTCAGACATGAAACATCATTATATAGTACCAAATGAAACCTCTGAATGATATATAATATATTCACTCGCCGGTCTGACGACTGAACTTGAACTTAGATTCTTCTCGATTTGATTAGTAGTTCACAATACTACTTCTTATTCAGGCGAATATACTCATATTATGGAGGAAAAGTTGGAAATTAGTAAGTTAGACTGGTTTCGACCATATAAAGTAAAGTAAGCTCAGCATCTATATCTGAAAAAAGTTGCGCAATAATCACATGAATAATAAAAAAAAATTTAAATATTTTGTTGTTTATGTCTCTTATTATGGTTTCAGTGATATCATTTGAATATGAATAATAAAGATATATTCCAAAGGTCTAACATTGTGGTTATCTAGTACCTTTGATTTTCAGTTCAGAAAGGAGCCCCTGTATATACATTTTCATGTCAGTTGATACGGAACCGAGGAACCAATATATTTTTCAAAACAACCCAATTGAATAAATCGGTACCTACTCATTACTACAATAATTTATGTTCGATATGTCTTTATAGGGGCTTTTTTTATTTCAAATCAATTTTTCTACCATAGGTATCGGTTTCAGGCATTGTTGCCAAATCATCATCCGTAGAGTACCTACTATGAAATAGTTTATGAGGTGATTGTATTACGATATACGAAAGCGAATGAATTATCGCGGAATATGAATGTTTGCAATTTTTCCAAATAGCTTTTTTCGCCATCTCTGGAAATTCTCACCCTTCGTGATGAATTTTTCAATATCACCGCCATATTGGTGGTCAATTGACATTAGTCGAGATTCTCAGGTTTTCCGTTAAGACGTATATTTTGTAACTCTAAACACGCTGTATAATAATGTTTCTTCGTACAAACTCATGACAACCTATATTTTCTTTCTCGAAAAAGTAGGTAATGATTTTCAATGCTAAATACCGAATATTAAGATACCATTTTTGTAGATGGAAATGATACATTCTCATGTCTAGAAACTAGTGTATAAATTGTTTCTTGATGTTCATTTCTACTAATATTGTTTCAAAAAGCAATTTTGCTCAATTGCACCATTTCATAAATTTATTATTGTATTCGAACTGTGTGTCAAAATATTCCGAAAAAAATCATGATAATCTCCTATGGCATTGATATACCATTATATTATAAATGTAATATGTTGAAAATTTATTGATATATTCTCAAAAAGTCCCCTAAAAGGGACTTTTAAATTTATTTCTCGAAAACATTTCATCTGAATAACTCAAATGACTGTTTTTCTTCCGAATTTTTGAAATTACCATTTATTTTCTCATATTAATCTTTAAAGTGAATATGATCACCAAATCAATAAAAATCAAGGAATGAAAAATGAGACAAAATTCTTCTGAATGCGTGTTCATCACACTGTATAACCTTCATGAACATGAAAAATATAACCTATGGAAAAAAATCACCCATGATCAAGAATTTTTCACGAGTTTCCTGGTCGAATCAATCGAGAGTTGCGTCAAACAGATTCCACGTAAAATCCTCGTGGATACACAAAGGTAATCTCTCATTATCCAGGCATCTAATTGTTCAGGATTCGACGTTGCGAAAGCGTTTCGAGGCAAAGTCGAGCTTATAATTAACTTTCCAGAATCGCGATACGCTCATCCAGTGACTTCATTATCCTGTTTGCATATTTCGGGCACAGGTGTAGCTAGGGGGGAGCTATAATATCATTTGCCTGCTTCAGAAAAAAATTACCATATTGAAGGAATATACTGTTCCCATCATTTTATCCTATATTATAAATTATATTATCCTCGTATTATAAATTTTCCTATCTATGAATACGTTATAAAGCAGAATGTTTTCTTATTCGAAACATAGCTCATATGACAATGACATTTTTATTTATGACTTTCTGACTATAGTCGTATTATAAGTAGAATTCATAACAAATTTCAATGTTTCAATAAGACACTACCACCGAATTAATTTTCATGCAAATCGGAAACTCATCGTGACTGGAACTATTTTGACTCCTTTCCCAGGGGCGGACTGGAGGCCGGTGCCCTTTGAGGCCGGTACAGTCAGTAAAACTGTTCAAAAACTGCGAAGAAGAATGCAGAGCAGACGAAAAATACCGAGATCAAAAGACACACCAACCAACCTTTTCACAGATAACGTTGCGTCCAACAAAAAAAAAAACAAAACGAAGAGACTGACTGATGCCTGATAAAATGGACTCACGTCATGGTTGTCAAATAGTAAACCACGTCAAATTCATGTTTGTGGCTATTTTTGGGAATTTTCAAATTTCCAAATTTCAATTTTGTAGTACGTGATCGAGCAGAAAGTCTTTTTGACGGATTTCTGAAATATGAGACCATCACAAGTGCAAGGGTTTGCAGAAAAATATTTTTTCTATTTTGGTTGTATAATGAAGTCATTGTGCAACGCAAATGCGTGTTGAAATAGCATCTATTCCGATACGCATTTTTTATTATTCGGAGATTGGTACAATCAAACTGTCAGATGAAAGTCAGAAGAGTTAGGTCCAGTTTACTTCTGAGCGATTTGGATTTGGTGATATTAGCAGTGAAAAACTCGATGTTTTAATAGGTAAATTTCAATTCAGAGAGTAATTTTATTAAAATTGACCAACAAAAACAATAACAACATTGTATTTTTACCGTTGGTATTGCAAAAATCAAAATCGCTCAACTGTAAACTGGGCTTTACGCTTGTGCGTCAGATTTTGATCATTTCAATTTCATCATTGTTACCAATCGAAGTTGTTTCTGTTGTTTATCGATATTTAATCCATTTTTTTCTTCAATTCGATCCAAAATAGAAAAAAATAACATATGATACACGTTTTATAAGACACGTTGTCGCACTTGTTCACTTGGAGCACTCCTCGCTTCGCTCGTCGTACTCCAAACAACGCGTGCAACAAAAGAACGTCTTATAAAACTTGTATCATAATATACTATTATTTAACCACTAACATCAACATATTTTTCTGTTCAAAAAACACAAAATAAGAAACTTATGACAAAGGTGCCTTTCATCGAAAGTTTTATGATGGATGCCACCATTAATAAAATTATACTGCACTGGAATCAAATGATAATTGTTCAAATTTCCTCCTGAACAGGTAGCGAAACATGATTTGAGTTGAAATCAGTTTTATAAGAAATATTTTTTGTTTGTTTTCATATTTTATATTTCACTGAGGCCAAATTTAGAGAAAATTTATATAACATATCCTGACGTTTTTAATTTCACAAGATCTCTTTTTGAATCGAAATTTATCTGAATAGGTTGAGGAATACTCTCAGCCTGAAACTGGATGATTTCATGATGATGAGCTGCGAAAAAGATATTCTGCCTCAGCAACCATGTTTTCATATAAAAAAATATATAAATCAATGAGGGATTGATGATTCGATGTTTCTATTTTCTTGCCAATATTTGGATCCCAAATGAAGCAAAAAATGTTTTTTTCTACTTTGTTAGCAGAGGCATAAAGGTTGGATCTCATTAACTTGAGCCACCTCTAGAATTGTCTTCTTATCTCTTTTATTTACAGAGTGACCTCAAAAAATCAATTTTTTGGTTTTGCAGTCAACCTTTTTACTCTTCAACCGATTTTCAAAATCTCAGGATCATTTTGAAGCTGAAATGTTAGATGCACAGTCATGAAGACTAGCCTATGGAGTCTTATAGTAAAAACAAGGGCATACAAAATAGATCTAAAAAGTGGTTGCGGTGTTGAAGCGAATAGCTCATGAGCCCCTTACCAATCTAATATTTGAATCTGTCACACACAGAATAACCTGTATCAAACAATGATAGATATTGTTTTTTTATTTTTGAAGATATTTTTCAAGATTGTTTTATGGAATATCAACTATTTCATGGCCAATTTTATCATTCAAATTTAGCAGTATCATTAGACTTACAACTGCAGAGAACAGTTGAGGAAGGCATCATTTGGTATGGGTGGAGTGAATCAAATCCATTATTACGATACATCACTCATTTACCTTTCATCATATTGCTCTGAAACTTGAGAAAGTTATCAATTCCACTGAAAATTTTGTTGACTGATGGTTGCCCTTCCAGTAAAACTGCCTAGCTACGCTGATGAATACGGGGATAGCATACAGAAACATATTTTAGCGCACCTGCCGCGTACGTCAGCGTATGTAAGTTGAAATTTTCAGGAATTCTATGAGTTACCGACACTATGACACTTATAGTGCAGTAAACTAGTGCTATAAGGAGTAGGACAGGCTGCAAAATTATTCGAAGCTTAGTAAACGAATGGGGGAGAAGTACACATTCATTCCTTATTTATTCAAACAGTTGCTATACTAGGTTTATCACTCAGGAACTTCTACACAGGTGGTTGAATCGGGGCAGTTTAGTGGTCGTTTTAATTCCAATTCCAAGTTTCCACTTGTTAAAATTTTTATTCAATATATTTCTTTATGATACAACAAGATTGACATTGAGGAAAATGAACGATCATTCATAATTTTGTTCAAGGAACAATATACATTATCACCTACTTGTATAGTTGAGATATATCGAATTCCCGCTATGTTATCCTATTTTTAGTTTGTTTAAGCTACGCGAAAAACTGTTGAGTGTCACATAAGCTGGAAACGCTTCGCTTCGCTCTCTCAGACAGCTAATAGCCTCATCGGGATGCTTATGATTCTTTCGTGCCGTTGTGATACAAACTATTCCCGCCTCTCGACTTTTCACTGATTACTGAATCTGATGAAAACATGTCAGTTCTTGTTTCAATTGATTTGAATTGTCATTCTTCACCGAAGAAAAGCATGAATCTGTGATTTCTTATAATTCATTTAATTTCATCACAAGATCGAATCGACATGGGTAGGTACGGAATATATGGTAACGAAAAATTTATATTTCAGATTAATCAAGGTACCTAATCAATGGAGTTTTTATTCAAGATATTCTTCAACCATTGTAATAGCTACGGTAATATGTCGACACATTTTCCTGCATAATTTTTATTATACAGAATATTTCCATCGTATGTTAAAAATCCCATATGAAGTGGGACATTTCCGATCAATTACAGCGATAAATTCCCGAAAAATACCCGCTCGGTCCGTGTATCTATAGTAAAGATTGTTGAAATGTACATTTGTCATCTTTTGACAGGCATAAATACTGAATTTTAAACATCGTTGAAATGTCACGTTTCGGGAATGATTCGATAACTGTAATTCAAGAAAAAATCACCAAGAGCAAAATAAAAAATACAATGTTGAACCATCAATATATATGGAACCAGTTTATGGATTTCTTTGAAGAGAGAAATCATAGTTTAAACGAAAATACTTCAATACCGTCGCTGGCAAATATTCTCACTGACTGATGGGCCTACAACATGAAGAAGAAAAACGGTGAGGATTATTAAGAATATACTGTGAAGACTGCTTGGAATGTAACGTCAAAACTATTAATGAAAAAATACCAAGACGAATATAATATTAAATTTAATCCTTTCAATGACACAGAATTTAAAAATGCTAGTGAGGCAAAAAATGCCAATAGAAAGGAGTTACAGACAGATCCCCGAAAAAAAACAACATGATGCAGAACTGTGATGAAAATACGCCTGATGGCTTACAAAAAAAGTTATTTTTTGTTTTGGAAAAAGTAGCGGAAACGGTAACCTCACGGTTTTTTACGAAATTTACACAGATGATCAAAAACACACTATATACAACCTGAAAATTTTCTGCGGAACAGCCTGGAAGTCACTTTTTTTCGAAAAAAATGTTCAACGGTGGTAGGTGCAAGTACACGAAAACAAGCACTATTTAACTGCTTTTAAATACCCAACCAATGCCAGTATATAGGAAATAATAATTTGAAGGTATAAAGAAAGCAATTCACTAGAAATATACAAATAATACGATGAATAAATTGTTAATTTCAATAATCGAAAACCCCTAAATCTGACATCTTCGAAAGTATGAAATGTCAAACATGGGAATGAGGGAACTACAAGAGAGAACAATGCGGTGTTGCATGGTCTTTTAAAATTCCTGCTTACTGGAAAAATAAAAAATATTTGTTAATTGTTCCCAAATTGGTGATTTAGTAGATATATAGTTATTTATCGGCACTTTTCAGGAAAAATAAGTTAAATTTTTTGTGGAACCAGCCTTCGAGTGTAATTTGTTTGTAACCATGGCAACGCATGCGTTATCCCGCTAGTTAGTATCCCACATTAAATTAACAGAAGGCTTGATGAACTTTTATGCAACTGGCCTTGAGTCTATTTTCGTCAACCTTTTATGTGATAATAAATGCGAGCGAAGCGTCCGCGCTCGGCCTACATTTCGCAAATTCTCGCGCTTCCCTTTCTCTAAATTATCAATCAATCTCAATTATTTCTAAAAACCGCGATTTTCTATTCTTCAATGAAGTTACATAAGATAATACGCGAGCGAAGCGAGCGCGCTCTGCCTACATTTCGCAAACCCGCGCGCGCGAATTTGCGAAATGTAGTCCGAGCGCTTGCTTCCCTTTCTCTACTTTGTCAATAAATCTCAATTATTTCCAAAAACCGTGATTTTCTTTTCTTCAATGAAGTTATATATAATCCGCGCGCGCGAATTTGCGAAATGTAGGCCGAGCGCGCGTTTGTCAATTACTTCCAAATATATGTAAAAAAATGTATCCCCTATTATACATGATCAATATGTATCATTGAAATAGTTTTGAAAACAGTTGTTTGCACCATAGATTGTGAAATTAAAAGTTATTGTCATGATTCGTGTTACTAAACGAATTGTTTCTAAAAAATTGGTGGCCCTGAAAAGTGCCGTTTTTGTTACATATATATATATATATAATCTTGAACACTTTCACCCTCAGGGTGTCGGTTTTTTGTTACATTAAAAATCAGAATCCTTCTTCCAAGTCGGAGTATTCCTCCTCATCTTTTGTAAATTTATATTTTTTGCATGAATAATTCATTCGGCAACACTGTGTGAGTAGTGAAGTTTGAAGGACGTATTTGACGTTTGTTTGAAATTTTATATATACAATGAGGATATCATAAATATTCGAAATTCTTCGATATTATACAATGTAAATTGGAAAAACAATAGCTGTAAACAATGGAATGAATCTGTAGCTGATGTGTTGGCTGAGAAGAGGCAGTAGTAGTTATCAAACAAATTCCTGCAGATTAATATAGTGACATTGCCCAATAACCCTTTTTCTGGAACTGAAAAGGGCATTATCTTCCAAAGGTATGATTTCCGCATACAAATTTCGCTTGCTATAGTGGTTTTATCACGATTTTAATCATCTGTGCAAATTTCGTGAAAATCCGTGAGGTTACCGTTTTCGTTACCTATACCTTTGTTTTATCACATGAATTAGCTTGGCGAGGAGAAGAGGGAGTAAAATGTTTAACTTTCTATTTCAAAGAAGACATTCATAACGTGGGTGAAAAAACTAACAGACTGGAATGTAATCCAATATTTGACAAAACAACGCAACCTTGCGCTCCTTCCAAGTGGCTGGTTAGAAACATAATTAACCCGGATTCGTGTCCGGTAAGGTTGTTCAGAAGGTTTATGGAGAAGAGAAATTATATAAGTATTCCAAGATTCTTCTTAACTGTTAATCCTTCTTGGAAATCGGGCAAGTGGTACAAGAACATTCCTGTCGGAAAAAACATGATCTCTCAGTGGACGCCAACGGAAGCAAAAAAGTCAGTTTTGGCGACTGAAATAGCTATTTATGTACCAAGTGCGTTATATGGTTCGGGCAACATTCATCCCTCGGGCCAAAGGCCCTCGGGTGAATGTTACCCTCCGGGCGTTAGGATCTAGTAACGCTCGTGGTGCATACAAGATTTTATTTTTCACGAAAAAATTATCTTAAACGACGTTGTTTACTTCATAAATTTTTTCTCATAGTATTTACTGCGTTCTGGTCGGCAACTGAGCACAAGTGAGCTTCTATGCAATTGCCATGGAAACATTGAAGAGGTTGCTAAGGGTTGTTTATTTAATAAACCGAATGCACATTGAGGAGTTCATCATCGGTCAACTCACAGAACTTCAAACTTGGTACTAATTTTTCAGGAACATTTGAAAATTGTAATTTCTATTTGAGAGAAAATAATTAGTCCCTTTTTTATGTACAGTTATAAATAAAACTTTTCTGAGTAATTAATTTATTGAACTACAGAAAAAAACATTTAGCGGGCGTTATGATTCATAATGTCCTCCATAACGCCCCGGGCGTTATGGGTCTGTTAATAGCAACCGTTGCCAAGGTATTATAAAGCAGTAACGATCAAGTGAAAAATAAAAGTTAAAATATCCAATCATTCACTACGTGCAACAGCTGTTTCAAACTTAGCAAAGAAAGGGGTTGAAGAAAATACGTTGATTAAAATGACTGGACATTCAAACACGAAGTCCATAAAGCCATATCTCCAACTGGATGAGGAACACCATGCAAGTATAGTAGAGAAAATGAGAGACAATAATACTACTAACCTTAATGAAGAAACTAATGTAGTAGCTATAAGTTCTATAAGTTATAATTCAATAGCAAACTCGAACCCATTAACAAGTAGTGCACCAGGCCCAAAAAAATCTAATTTTTACAACTGTGTTCCACTGCAATACAGGTGATTTTTAGGTGCGTTCGATTTGTTAATTTTTATATAATTTATATGTACCTACCTGCTTAATGTAAATTTAAATGAAATTTCAAACTCAGCACATACATTTTTGTTTTAACTCCGGAAATATTCTACCGAATTACACTCGTATATCAAAATAAACCTGATAATTTTCCATTCAAGCATGTTGTCAGTAAAAAAAACTGCATTCGGTTATTTTCATATTCTGCTAAAAGAGCGCCCCTCCTTCGGAGTCGGGCTCTTTCGACAAAATATGAAAATAAACTCATACAGTTTTTAGACATGCTTTCCGGGAAAATTATCGGTAATTTTGAAGCACTTGTGTAATTACTCCCGATAAATTGTCAAATTGGTTTGTGACATCAGTTGGAATTATTGCTACTAAACTCAAAAGTTATTACATTCCACTTGCCTGAATATAGGATTCCTGAGATGTTTTCGATTAAGTTGAGATATGTCTACAGGTGATATAAAGTGTAGACCCAATTTGCTACCTAGCATAACCGCATAATGCTGATCTTTCACAGTTTTCATTCAGGGGTGACCATAATACCTTTATGATTTGTCAAAATATCACAAATTTCGATTTTTTTATAGATCATTCAGTGCACATGTGGTATATTTTGTTTGCACTTAAGAACATACGAAAATAACATTCTAAGTAAAAGTGCCAATTATGACATCTTCTAATCATGGACTGTTTTCACTCCAAGGTTGAGTACCAATGAGCGTAATTGATGTCACACACCAATTTGACATTTCATCTAACTTACGGCCGTATTCGCCGTATACTTTTAAGCTAAGCTCAACTTAAGCTCGTTTTAAAAGCATACAATTTCGTATTTTTAGGTGAGTTCAAACCCTAAGCTCAGCTTAAAAGTATACGGCGATTACGGCCGTTAGAAAAAATATGAAGTAATCAACTTGATTGTTGTGGGGAGCTCAAGTTTTTTTCTACAAAAGTTTCCCTAGAAATGAATGTACACCTCAATTTTCCTCTTGATTTCGACATTCTATATCTCAGAGACAATGCATTTTAATATGATGGATTCATAAACGTTTTTCACCTGAAAATGAAATCTGTCGGTCTCATTCACTCTGTACCTATATACTGTTTCGTTAGTTTATTCTCTTGCTCTTCTGCACGAAAATAATATGTGCATGTTTGAAAAGTGTGTAGGAGTGTTGGGATATCGCCTGCGTGAACACTCCCTAGCTTTCTACAGATGAATAATTCCCTCTTTGCTGTCAAAAATCCTTTCCGGGTAATTTGAAATAATCATTGCCCAGCTCTCAAATTTGCTCTCCAAACTATATATAGGCATAATTTCGACTGCAGATGTCATGAAGTTGTAAACTTTCTTCTCAAAATTGATGAAATGAAATACTTCAATAAAACATGTAATAAAAAAATAAAAAAAACATAAAAAGTGTATATTTTTATGTAAAACAAAAAACTTTTATTTTCTCCTATCTCCCAAAAATCCCATATATATACTCTCAATCAACTTTGATTTTTTTAACTGTTCTTCATTTGGAAAAAAATTAGGACAGTCAAAGCCTTCAGCTTTGAAATTCGTTCGAACGACACAAGATGCGTTTAAACTGACCTCACCAATTTTGTTAGTTTTTTTTGTTCTTATATATCCAGTTAGCACAGTGTAAGAATAGTGTACACCCTACCACAGATTACTGTACCATGATCACAGTTCAGTCCACAGAACAGAGCGATGTAAAAATATATTTTCGATTGTCTTGATTATTTTCGATGATGTTATCGAATTTCCCTCTCAAACCGTGTTTTTTCTGAAGAATTCCCTTTTTTCCACAAGATCAAAGAAATTTCATGAAAAAGGAAATTTTCTTCCCATATTCCAACACTGAGTGGGGCTTGATTCAAAGATTCGTGTAGGCCGTTATTCATAAACTATAATATTTTGACTTTGCCTTCAATTTTCATCTTGAAGACTGTGTGTCTGTGAAATATAGAAGCGGAATTTTCCAGTATGCAGGGTGTTTCATAGTGGATGGAACATTAGAAGTATCTGGAGAACAGAAATACAGATCATTTCGAAAATTTGTGGGCGTGGATAATAAAACTTGTTCTATCCGTCTAAAATATTTTCATCAATACAGTGTTGCCGCTTGTATCAGAAAGTAGTAGCTACTTTGTTATTTCAAATGAAACACCCTATATTTTGTTAGATTTTTGAATTTTTCCTGAAGAGCTGATTTCGTCGATATATCATACTTTGGGATAGCGAGTAAGATTACAGGATATATGTATATGATATATGTGTGTGAAAAATCGAGATTTTTCAACTTTAGGAATTTTTTGTGTCGAAATTATTCATTTCTGCTCAAAACGGCTTGCATGTCCCTATCTTTACTCTCTATTTACTATCGATTGATATTTAATTGGAACGAATACAGGATGGTTCAGAATTTTGAGTTTTGCATCACCCTCTATTTGTTTCTGTTAAATGTCAGTAGATAGTAAATGAAAAGTTAAGATAGGGACATGAAAGCCGTTTTGAGCTGAAATGAATAGTTTCGACACAAAAAATTCCTATAGTTGAAAAATCTCGATTTTTCACATCCTATATCTCTGTTATCATTCACCCTAGACCACAAGTATGAGGCATTGACGAAATCAGCTCTTCAGGGAGAATTCAAAAATTCAACAAAATACAGGGTGTTCCATTTGAAATAACAAAGTAGCTACTACTTTCTGATACAAGCGGCAACACTGTATTGATGAAAATATTTTAGACGGATAGACCAAGTTTGATTATCCATGTCCACAAATTTTCGAAATGATCTGTCTTCCTGTTCTCCAGATACTTCTAATGTTCCATCCACTGTGAAACACCCGGTATATAATGGTGAAAAAATTTTCTGATTGAAGGTGAAACGAGCATACATGCTTTCATAAAAATTGTGAGAAAGATTCTCTTATCGAAGGCATAATACTCCATGGACTAATTTAACGCAGATAGAAATTTTGGGCAATACACTGCATAATTGATGCATTATATATGTAATTTTTTTTATACGTTTAACAAATTAGCCTTTGACGCTTTCAAATCCCAACACAAAGTTGATGTTTTTCGGGGAATGTCATTGAGTGACAGCATTGCCGCTCATGCGCGGAAATAGTGTCATTTAATTACAGCATTGCTGCTCGTACGCGGAAATGATGTCTTCTAGTGACAGCAATGACAGCATATTTGCGCTTGCAACCATCATTATTGAAAACGAACTCATCATTATGTTGCATGATGAAAAATAATAGTGACAGTGAATCATCTGCTGATGTAGCAGAAAGTGCGAACATTTTAAATTTCCTACCAGACGAATCAAGGAAAAGTATGAATTATGATATGATAGATTTATGATATGGTGCCATGAAATTCTTCAATGCTAAATATATCAAAGTGAGTAGGTATCTTAAACTCGTTATATTTATCAAAAAACACCAGTCTGTTTCGTTTATAATGTTATAACTGTGGGCGGTGCTATGGGATAGACATAAATTTTGAAGTAGCCTCAATAGCCATCAACGGGTTCAAAGGGCGACTTCTCAAGCCGCCAGCCCGGGTAGGGCAATTATTTTTCAATCTATGAGTAATTTTACCTCCTTTTCAATATAATAGTGAATAATCAATGAAATCATTGATTTAGATGGAGAATATTATAAAATGTAAGTTAAATTAATGAGGTTTCGAGTTTTTTTGTTCAAGAACTGTGTTTGTAGCAAAAATATCTTGTGTATTTCGAGCGGTGATCAATCACTTTGCGCTCTAAATACACAAATAGCTATTTTATCACAAAGATTTGTATCCATGACTTTTTCATAAAATGTTGACGCTTGACTTATTTATGTTTTTTTCTATTTTGGTTGTATAATGAAGTTATTTTGCAACGCAAATGCGTGTCGAAATGGCCTCTATTTCGATACGCATTTTTTATTATTTGGGGATTGGTACAATCGAACTGTCAAATGAAAGTCAGGCCCAGCTTACTTCTGAGCGATTTGGATTTGGTGATATTAGCAGTGAAAAACTCAATGTTTTAATTGGTGAATTTTAATTCAGAGTGTAATTCAATTTAAATCGACCAATAAAAACAATAACAACATTGACTTTTTCACCGCTGGTGTAGCAAACATTAAAATCGCTCAACTGTCAACTTGGCTTTACGCTTGTGCGTCAGATTTTAATTATTTCAATGTCATCATTGTTACCAATCGAAGATGTTCCTGTTATTTACCGATACCAAATCCATTTTTTCTTCAAATCAATTCGAAATAGAAAAAATTGCATATGACACACGTTTTATAAGACACTTTGTCTCACTTGTTCACTTGGAGCACTCCTCGCTCCGCTCGTCGTACTCCAAGCAACGCGTGCGATAAAATAGCGTATTATAAAACTTGAATCATAATATACTATTGTATGTATCTATTATAATGACTGCATTTATTTTATATTCACTTAGAGTTTGTCGTTTCTTTGACTCCTTCGTTCCATTTTCTATTTAGTTTTTTATCTTCAATTATACCTATATCGAATATGACAATTTTTATTTTATATTTTTACTTAGGTATCAATTTAATATTTGGAGACTTTGTCAATGAGTATGAATTTTCTTCGGACAATGAATAAATTTCCTCAGTGAAAAATGCAAATCGACTCACCTTCGAAACTGCCAGCCAGACGATTCCAATATGAAAAACAACCCCCTCTGTGCCACGGCAAAGTCAGCACGAACGGTTACGATAATACCGAGCGTTGGTTATTTCCGGCGGCCGCGTGCCGCCCTACTGAGATTCAAAACCGCAGAACCACGTGTTCCACCCTCGATGACAAGCGAGCGCGTTGTGCGAGGGGGTGGCGAACGCGACGATAATGAGGGGGGTGGGGCGCCAGAGGTGCGTGCGGGGCGGCGTTACAGGTGGACGCCGCTTTGAGGGGGGTTGCGCCCCCTACCCCTCCACCGGAGTCGTTTTTTTTTGTTGGATTTCGTGCTGGAACACTTGGACAACCTGACTAACAATAAAATATTTTTCAATAAAATAACTATAAAGTGACCTGTTTGTGCCACCCAGTGAAAGTTGATTGGGCCGTGATTTTTTTTATATATTCTTGATTTTGTTATCAGAATTAGGAACTTATTTAATCAATATTTTATTCCCAAAAAGTGTTCAATCATCTAGTAATTTTTAGGTTACTTATACTATTTTACACAGCTTTTTTTGTCGAAGTAAACTTGACATCCCAAGCAGCAATTTGACGTTGCGGCGACGTGTTTGAAAAAGTTGCGCAACCAAACATGAGTTGCGTAGTCGACCTTAATACTACGTCCTTACGACCCTGTTTTTAAAACGTTTCACTTTCAACTGTAGGTAGCAGTTGGTCGTTTCCTAAACGTTGTTAAATTCACCAAAAAACAACTGCACAAATGCGCCCTCTTGCGCAGCAATGACAGTTCACTTTCCACGGTGTTCAGAAATTAGTAAATATTTTAACCAAATCATTACTGATCACCAAAATGGGCACTTGGTAAAAAATTTCTGACGACTACTAATGTTTACTCATGATAGGTACCTACTCTATTTATATTGCCTGAAAATAAAGATTTCCAAACAGAAATTATCAACGCATTTCAGTTTATTGTCAAATATACTATTGTTTTGCGTCAAAAAACACGCGCTCCTTCAATCCGTGGCGAATTTCTCAAAACTCGAAAAAAAAAATAATATGGATATATAATATTCAAAGTTAATATTTATCCAAACAAGAACTATAGACAAATGATATAATAATCGTTTCTAGAGTACTGTTAACCTTTGTTTATGTTTGTATATGTCCCAAATTTCAATGGCCGACAATGTTTCCGAAGATAATTACGCATCAAACATGGCGTAGTATTATAATAGACGTCAACACGACTTAGGATATCAGATAACTGAAAAATATACTGCTCTCTATACCTTAGTCATCCAGACAACTAAATATAACCAAAGCGCGACTGAAGTTGGTTATCCGACCAAAAACTGAACGAAGTCCAACTAACGAACACACCTCGCTCCACATTTTAAAACGGGCTTTTCTGTGTCATACAATTATCAGTAGTGTTCTTCGAAAAATTAGTTGCTTTCCTCAATCTCTGCATCCAGGTTAGCATTTGTTCCAAAAGAACTGAAGTTTTCCGAACTGCCTGTCTTCAGGCATAATTTTATTTTTAATAATTTTTTTGAGGTTAGGTTGGATCAAGTTTTTCTTATCTTACTAGATATTTATTCTTTCTTCGAAGCATTTCAGCCAACAGTATGTCCTTGTTGTCATGGGGCATGTCTTCTATAGTGAGTATTTGAAAAATTTAACTGCAAAGATATGACTCCACGAAAACGTTTACAATTTTTATTAAAAATTGCCCACTGCCAAGTTAAATCTCACAAGGTCGGCTCAACGTCGGTAAAACGTTGAACATAACTAGAGTAATCACTCAAACGTTTTCAGAACGTCACTCCCACTCCCAAAATTTCTACTACATGAAGTTGGTTGGGTTTAACCTTGTAACAACGTCGTCGGTTAACTAAAGTCATGTTCAACACTGATACAACGTTGTCATGTGGTTTAGAGAGCGTTGTTTCATAAATGATTGATTTCTACACCAAGTATAACGTTAATTTTGGTGTATTATGTGGTTATCGTCGCCAAAATGCTACTTGGGATGTATCAATGAGAATTCTGTTCGCAGGCAATTTAACGAAAAAAACTGAATCTGCCTAATGGCAACAACATTCGAATTATAAATGTCAAGTTTACTTCGATTGAAAAAAAAGATAGAGTGTAATTCGGTAAGACAATAGGTATGTACATATATTTTCAAAAATTATATATGTAAAACGTGGGCCTCCAGAGAATACGTCTATATTTTTTTGAAATTTTTCTGTCACGGGTTTTCCAAAATCGGCATTCAAAAATCGAAAATTCTCCATCCTTTTCTTAAAATGTGACGTCACCCGGTAGGTTGGTTCAGGTTCAGGGCGATTCAAATTCTAGATTTAAGGTTAGTTACTATTGGGTTTCATTTTATTGTATAGCGTATCATCATACTCTTAATCGACCACTATTTTCAGAAAAATGAAGCATCTCAAAGCTAGTTTTTCATATAGCAACACGAAAATGGATTCTCGAAAGATTTTTGTTCCCACTCCAAGAGATAATATAAGACAAAGTTGGTGTTTTGCAGGACAACTGCAAAATCTGCAGATGAGTGCTGTGCAGATAACTTTTATGTGACTTCAAATTCCTGTCCTCATTCTTTGTACAATAATATAGTAGTACGTACTTTAGTGAAATGTATGGAATATGTTTTGTTGCCATTCCATTGATAAACATCACATGAGAACCTGATTATCAACTGAAATCTTTATTTTTATGAATATGTGAATTCTCAGCAACAAAGCACTTTTGTTAATCATAATTATTGTATTTTTCAGAATGAATATACATAATATCTAAGTGCATTTCTATAGGTTGATGAAGACGGACATGGATCAAGTAGTTCCGAGAATGACTATGAGAATGATGAGATATGAAAAGTGTGTTGAAAAGTGGTTTTAACCGCCAACTCAGTTGCAAAGCAACCCTCGAAGTCTCTTTGAGAGTGGCTATAGGGAAAAATCACGGAGTGGGCGACATCTATAATTGATCGCATGAACTACTCGAGAGGTGAACAACAAACTAACCTCCATATGTTCATATGGGTAAAATGTGAACTTTATTTATAAATTTCAGTGATTTAAGCATTGAAAGTGTTGTATCTTGATGACATTTTGTGAAGAATTGTTGTTAATAAACCACACAATCTGAAAATGCAAAAGATTAGAAGAGCTGATATGGAGATAAAATCGCGAAAAATATGCTTGTTCCACAATGCATTACATACTCAAGGCTTTGCATAAATTTCCTTCAAATTCTAAAGCAGAAGATGGGCAGGATTTGGGGAAACCTAAATACTAAGGCAACTAGCCTAGAAATGGAAGAAGATCTTGAAGATAGAAAGAGCTATCTCGGAATTTTTGTTTGTTGTTTGTAGTTCGATTTTTCATTATTGTTGTCACTATGCTACCACCTCTTCTCCACCTCATTTGGTTCATTTTAATCATTTTGTAATTTATTACAAGCTCAGGCAAATATCAAATAATTATATGCAGTTGGAGCAACATGGAAATAAACAAGTAGGGGAAGATTTATAAAGAAGACATGATGAAAGATCTACACTTGAATGATGATTAAAATGATCATGTGATGGATCTTGGAGAGTTCCACTGTAAAGACAAAAGCAACAACAACCTATATGACACAACAATGTTCCTGTTAATGATATGAAGTTTTGGGTGATTCTGGTGTTGTGTAAATGGAAGACTAATTTATCATCTGCTTGCTTGGCAGGAATATTTGGATTTAGTAATTTAACATGTTCAAAAATGTTTTATTTTTGCATTTTTTATGAGTTGTAGTCTTTTTCTGAAGGGAATCTATTCCACATTACTATTTCATTCACCAATGATTAAAAGATTTGAATACTGATTTGTTATTATTGTGTTACATTTCCCAAATTATTCAATTAAGAAAAACATATGGCATGCTAGAGAAAGCCATTTACTCCTGTTAACCCAATAAAAAAAAAATGATTCTTTTAAATAATTTATTTGAACACTATCATTTCTTCGAGTCAAATCTCCACTGTCACTTCCAGGTAGTTTTTGCACTTCACTTTGTTCTAATAGGTATATCTATTTGAATACATTACCATATAATCTAGGTTCCTGAAAATAAAAACAAACCAACATAGAAAAGAAAACTGATAAGTCAAAAAAGTGGAGCTTATATGCTTCCAGTCAAAATGGCCAATAAATCAATATTGAATTATACAACATTATCAATGAATATGCTTTACAGGAACATTGAAATAAACCCACATATCTCATCTAGTTTCATAGTGATTTCATGTGAGAATTGTGGAGGATCTCATACACAAACTTTTTATGATTTCTTCATTGAGGCCTTCAGTTCCAATTGTGTGATTGCTGAAACACTTTCACCCCACATAATATCCGAAATGTTCGAAATTAATATTTGATATAACGTCATCAAAAATTTGTTTACAATGCTGGTTGTCATGCTTTCGAAAGTTAGGTTCCGTTTTGTCGCTGGAAAAGTTCGGGCAAACTTTTTTCGCTATCAAAATAAAAAAACACCGCGACAAATAGCATTTTTTTAGTGCATGAATTAAATTGTCTCTGAAAAATATGAAAGTACCTGCTAACAAATACTTTGAATACAAATGTGCTAGGCATGCTTTAGAACAATTTTATTTTCCTATTTTGGTTCTACAATGAAGTCATTATGAAACACAAATGCTTATCTAAATAGCCTCTGTATCGATACGCATTTTTTATTATTCGGAAGTTGGTACAATCGATCTATCAAATTAAAGTCTGAAAAGTAACACCATGTTTACTTCTGAGCGATTTTGGATTTGGTGATACTAGTAGTGAAAAACTCAATATTTTTATTGATACATTTTGATTTTTAATTGTGATTTCATTTAAATTGATCAATCAAAACTATAGCATTATTGCATTTTACATCGCTGGTATCGCAAAAATCAAAATCGCTCAATAGTAAACTGTACTTTATACTTTTGTGTCAGATTTTGAATATTTCAATGTCATCATCGTTACCAATCGAAGATATTTCTGTTATTTAACGATATTAAATCTATTTCATTCAATGAGAGACTTCAAACTAAGTAATGCAAAATAAAAAAAGTATTTGACACAACGCGTGCGATAAAATAGCGTCTTATAAAACCTGTATCATAATATACTATTATACCACTAGTGAGAAACTCTACGAGCTCTAGTGCCGCCCAGTCTAACTTGCTTAAAATATGCGCTGCAGTAGAGGTAAGTATTATAAGTCAAGAGGTAGGTATTCAATGTAGTCTAAGGACTCACATCAGGCAAAAGGACATAATTCAAGAGGTGATAGAAAATTTCCCTCGTCTTCGTCTCGGGATAATTTTCTATCAACAAAAAAATTCGTGACCTTGAAAAAAATTATCGGTAATAATTTTTCTGCTAAGGAGATTAAAGATGAAAATTTCACACCTAACTTTTTCTAACAATCAAAAACCTATTTTTTATCGTTACCTACCATTGCAACTCGAACAATTTCCGGAAATTTTTCTCTCTTCCTTAGGGGAAGGAATGTATATGAATAATGTAAATTATCCGGACATTTTTGCGGTCACGTAACCAAGGTGCAAAATTAATGAGTGATAATTTCCCTGGCTTGACAGTGCTTGAAAACTGTACCTATCGTCCTGTACAATATATAATATGCAATCATAATCTTGTGTGATTTTGATAAAACATCAACTTATTAGAAGGATTTAAACCTTACACTACTGAATATAGCCTTTCGAGGAGCTGTCGAATCTCACATTATTAGCATGGTGGGACATAAGGAAACAAATCATTCTAATCGTAACAAAAGTTTCAGTTAGTTTAGGCACAACCATATGATCTTGTTATTATAATAATTTATTTTTGTTATACTAACCATAATATTGTTAACATGACAATACATACGGTTATGGTAACTATATGACAATGTTATGGTGACAATATCATATGGTTGTGCCTATACTAACCAGACACTTTTTTGCGTGCAAGATTACGATTTGTACAGGATGGACCAAATTCGAGGCGTAACATGGGGATCTCGTAAACTGTAAGAGATACAGGGTCAGTTGAATCGTGGCAAAGTTGCGTAATTTTGTGCTCAATGAAATGCTGTCGAGAAAATCGGAAATTTCCCACTACTTCCGGAGATATCCGAGAAAAACTGAAATGCCGAGATAATGACTTCCGGTCTTCTTGGAAGCACAGCGCGTAACAGTATAAATAATAATTATTGGAATTTACCTATTTTAGTCAATCTTATTTTTGTTTTATATTCAACGGACTGATGTTTCTTGAGGAATGCGACAATTTAAGATACTCACTTGAATATCTTCAACATTCAAGCATTTCATGGCAGTATGTATTGAATTTATCATATTTATCTCGATTTCTCTGGTAGGAGGTTGGTCAAATTTACAATGTTTGCTCTTTCTGCTAGATGAGGAGGTACCTTAGATAAATCACAGTCACTATTTCCATTCATGCAGGAGAATATGAGTTCGTTTTCAACAATTAATTTTCAATATTTCCTCTCACGAGTGCAAATGCTGTCACTTACTGACGTCAATTTTGTGTGGAGTTTGTTCAACGGTTGTAGAACAAAAATTTTTTTTCGTTTCGGTTTTTCTTATTGAAGACAAGAATAAAGAAACGAAATAATATCCTGAAGTTGAAAATGGGTCCATCCGTTCGGAAGTTATGGCGATTTGAAGAATTCGAAAAAGTTCCAACTTTGATGCATTTTTTTTCAATTTTTTTTCGATTTTGATCTTTTCGATTGGAGAAATGGATTCTATGAAAAAAAACAAGCAGATTGGTTACGCGAGGTCGAAAATTGGTCCATCCGTTCGAAAGTTATGGCGATTTGAAGAATTCGAAAAAGTTCCAACTTTGATGCATTTTTTCTCAATTTTTTTTCGATTTTGATTTTTTCGATTGGGGAAATGGATTCTATGAGAAAAAACAAGCAGATTGGTATGCGCGAGGTCGAAAATTGGTCCATCCGTTCGAAAGTTATGGCGATTTGAAGAATTCGAAGAAGTTCCAACTTTGATGCATTTTTTCTCGTTTTTGTTTCGATTTTGGTCTTTTCGATTGGAGAAATGGATTCTATGAAAAAAAAAACAAGCAAATTGGTATGCGCGAAGTTGAAAATCAGTCCATCCGTTCGAAAGTTATGGCGATTTGAAGAATTCGAAAAAGTTCCAAGGGTATACTCCTTTTGATGATTTTTTTAGATTCCGGTTTTTTCGATTGGAGAAATGAATTCTATGAAAAAAAACAAGCAGATTGGTATGCGCGAAGTTAGAAATCGGTCCATCTGTTCGAAAGTTATGGCGATCTGAAGAATTCTAAAAAGTTCCAAGGGTACCCCCTTTGATGCATTTTTTTTTTCGATTTCGGTTTTTTCGATTGGAGAAATGGATTCTATGAAAAAAAAACAAGCAAATTGGTATGTGCGAAGTTAGAAATCGGTTCATCCGTTTGGAAGTTATGGCGATTTGAGTTTCAAGCGCACCCTCTTTGATTAATTTTTTTCTCAACGGAGAAATGGATATTTATGTATTTAGAGCGTAAAGTGATAGATAGGCGCTTGAACTGAAGCGCGTTGATTTTTCGACACTTTACGTTCAAAATACACAAAAAAATTTTACACAGTTTCAAGACAAGAAAACTCGATACTTCATTAATACTACCACTAGTGCTTCCCAAACTACTATAAAGTATTGTTGAGATATATTTACTTGGTTTCGTGAATTTAAAACTCTAAGTACAAAACAGAACAATTTATTTCACTAAACACTCTGAATACAACAAAACAATGATATTCGCTTCACAAATCTCAATGTTGACAATACTAGCTTTCTTTCTAAACTCAACTATTTCCAAACTATAACCAATCTAACATCATTCTAGCGAAATCACTCATTCTCCAGAAATTACAGGAACTATTTAGAATTACTGGTAATAAATCATCCGCTCTAACTGATACGTCGGTAACCGATGTTATCGCGAGGCCATAAATCACGGCCTAGACGCGATCTGCCGAGATAATGACTTCCGGTCTTCTTGGAAGCCCAGCGCGTAACAGTATAAAGAATAATTATTGGAATTTACCTATTTTAGTCAATCTTATTTTTGTTTTATATTCAACGGACTGATGTTTCTTGAGGAATGCGACAATTTAAGATACTCACTTGGATATCTTCAACATTCAAGCATTTCATGGCATTATGTCATGAATCTATCATATTGCAATTAATACTTTATCTCGATTTCTCTGGTAGGAGGTTGGTTCAAATTTACAATGTTTGCTCTTTCTGCCAGATGAGGAGGTGCCTTTGATATTTCACTGTCACTATTTTCAATCATACAGGAGAATATGAGTTCATTTTCAACAATTAATTTCCAATATTTCCTTTCACGAGTGCAAATGCTGTCCATTACTGACGTCAATTTTGTGTGGAGAAGAAGCAAAATAATATCCCGAAGTTGAAAATGGGTCCATCCGTTCGGAAGTTGTGGCGACTCGAAAAATTCGAAAAATAAATTGAAAATTCAATGACTACGGACTTTTTGACCACAAAACTTCTACGTTGAAGAAAGAAGACGAACGCGACCGAACCGAGGAGAAAAATCGGTCCACCCATAGCCAAAACAAACAAATTTTTTCTCCTGAAAAAGCTTCATCCTTCAGGATGACTATACCCGTTATTCCTGCAACGCGAAATCTTCACCAGCAGCACAGAACGAAGCGCCGTTTTTCCACCGCTGACGTGAATTCATTATGATTTTTTCCTGGATGTTATTTGAAGAAAATTTTCAAAATGTATGGCAGTTCATCATTGCCACTTTTTGTTTCCTACAAGATGATATCCACCCACCACCATCAACTTTATGTTTTCAAATACGGACCTATATTTTTTCATTTGAATTTGGTTTTCTTTTGGTACCCTGATGATAATTACATATCACAACTATCGAAAAAATTAGTATATATGAGAAAATTTGGCTATTGAAATAAATGCATCTATCCATCGCTCTTTCACACATTGCTCTTGTTATAGGTTTGTTTTTGTTGCACTCGTTATTGAGAGCGCTTCAAATATTATGTATTTTATTCAGCGTAATACCGAATACTAACTTAAATACAGAAAATTCTTTCTCAAACACGAATATTTTTCAGAAAACTCTCATAATCCTCAAAATATTCGTATTCTCGAGAAAATGTTCAGTAATTATTGAAGCTCTAGTGGTATCATAAGTGAAAACAATCAAAAAGATGGTGAGTCACACCAAGTGCTGACTCCAAATGTTATTAGGTTTTATTCGAAAACCAAATCCTCCAAATTATTGAATACGAATCAAACATTCAAGCAGGGACGCGCCGTCCATATGTGCAAAGTCGTGCGGCGCACGACGGCGCCAAGACCAAGAAGGCGCCGTTGTTGAATTTTCAACACAAATCAACATACGAAAATTATGAAACCGGTGGTGAAAACGTACTATCCACCAATACAGATCACCGATCGGCGACCAATACCAGTGGTGAAATTCTACTACTCCTATTCCTGTGGAGGCGCGAAAATCCGCGTGCGTTCGGCGCGCAGGTTTACATTTTTATAATTTTGAGTGATCGTATCGATGTAGCAGGTTGATTTTTCATTCTTGTCGCAATAAGCGCCTAAGACATATAGAATGCATTATTTGCTATTATGTACCTGAGGCAATTGTGAAAAATAATGACAAATAGGGTGAGTAAGTAAGGTTTCAGTATGGGGCGAAATTTACGAAATTTATTGAATTTCGACAATGCTACAGAACACTATTTTCTTAGGTGAAAAATCAAAACTATGAGTTTGTGTGTATGGTAGTCTTGTGGTACAAGATTCCAAATAAAGTGGATAATGTTACTAAGATTCTGCAATCAAAAACATTCAATATTTCCCAGGCTTGCGACAGTATTAGGAGATGCCAAAGAACCAGCTTCTTGCTTAGATGTTGATGCAAAATTTATATCTACAGAAGTGTTAAAGCAACGAAAGGTTAAAAAACTATTTTCCTACGAAGGTGACGACCAGCCGATTGAAAATCAAGAAATGAAATTCAAAGTAAATTGCTTTTTCGGAATGCTAGAGACATCACTCTTTTATTCGTAAATGAATGGTTTAAACTATTATCGTGTCATTATTCTGATGTTTTTAATTTTTTGTGGAATGTTGAAGATTTCGGCAAATATTCCGATGAAGATCAATTTGATTTTTGTAAGAAACTGGAGGAGACCTTAACCGACAAAGATCGAAACGATAAAGATATAGATGGAACAGATATTTTACACGAATTACAATTTATGCAAAATGGCGACAAAAACGCGATGTCTGTAACAAATAACCTAACCCAATCAATTCCTAACATTACGATTGCATTGCGTATATTATCAACCATTCAAGTTTATGTAGCTACAGCCAAGAGGTCATTCTCCAAATTGAAGTTGATAAAAAAATATTTAAGATCTAGAATAGGCCAAGAGCGGTTAAAAAATATTGCAATTATTTCTATAGAGTTTGACTTTTTAAAGCAACTGGAAAAGGAAAATTTTATTGATGAATTTGCAAAAAGTAAAGCTAGGAAAGTCCAATTACTGAAAAATCTCTCCATCATTATCTGTTCCACAACAAAATTGCTATTTTTGTTTTGTTAAGTACTGTTGTTTCATATTCTATTGATATTTCTCGTGTATTTTTTTGTCACAAATAAATATAGTGATTTGACTGAAAAGTGAAGTATTATTGAAAAAATTCAACGATCAATTAGGAGAGAGGGGTGGTGATTTTACCTCAATATTATAACATTGGTTAGAGGCGCTTATCATTATTTCGCACGACGGCGCCAAAAATACTTGGCGCGTCCCTGCATTCAAGTGTCAAGAATTCTCACTTTAGTCATTTGTTCAATAAATATTTTGTAGAAGCATCAGTCAATGAAGTGACGATGTAATATTTGTATCATTTATTGTCCACAAAGCGATGTCCAACATGAATAAAATGTGCTTCATTAATGAACATTTTTCGTAACACGAAAGGAAAACCTATGATCTTGCAAGCCAGTTTGGAGGTTATAGACATCAGGGATAACCTCGAACGATTCCGAAAAATTATTGGGCTCATTGGTACAATATCACTAACCAGAACGAATAACCTTCGTCTGGATAGAATCCAGTAACCTCAGAGTAGTTTGCTACCCAGTCAACCAGTTACGGTGGCAGGGCAGTCGCAAGGAATTACTATCGTGGTGATGTGACTTTATAAAAAAGGCGCAACATTATTTATTGGCGAGTGCTTAATGTCTGAAACCTCACATATCGCTGATAAGTTGCCAGAATATGGCAATGAATATCTATTTCAGTTATCATATACTGCCATTATGCGACGTCTCTTTATGGTAGAACATTAAACATCCATGGTACAATAGTGCAAACATCGAAATAAAGTCCAATAAAATTTGTGTGGACGAATACGTGCGAATTAAATATCTACTATCGTTTTTGAATATGAATATAATTTTTTATTTTATAATATGGATTTCAGCATAATGTTGATAATGTGAAGCTTACTGAATATCACTGGGGACAGTCATTCAGAGTTCTATACTTGTATTCAAATAGTAATTCTTATGTGACGTATTTATTATATTTGGGTAGATTATCTGCAGTTGTTGGTGAGGTGCGCCATCTCTCGATTAGATACCTACCCAATTACTTATCTGAATAGGCACTGCAGGTGATATAATTTATTTATGATTTTGAAGCATTCGAAAGATAAACATTTTCGGATGTCGGGTAGTAATGTTACAAATTCTATCATGCATTTTCGTGAACTAAATGAAATATAGCTTAGTTTGAAGAGAACGAAATCTATGTGTACCTGATCTTGGGGGATTATAGAATTGATTGAAATTTTATTATTCACTTTATACTTCTTACTGATGATTATATTTTGCGAGGAGATAGGAGCCAACTTTTTCAACAATCATTTGTATAACATATAATATATAAATATATAAATTGATGGAACATATAAAGTTAAAGGGATATCATTGTAAAAAACTATTTGAGGTACCTGCATTTTTTCCATAATTTGTAAAATCGTCAACTGTGTAGAAACACTGACTGCTCAAAAATTGTTTCAGCATTTTCTTGGTGCTATTCGGATTAGATAGCAATCTGATTTATATAGGTAGACAATTGAAAAACTTGGAATCCATACAAATGGGTGACTTTTCAAAGAGTTTGCTTTTATGTTTCATCATTTCTGGTATATCCCAATTTCTTGTTGGGTATCTATGTTATTAGTTTGAATTGATGCAACATTATTTTCAATAGTTATTGAACTATAAATGTAAATGCAAGGTACAGTGAGAATTTTGTATTTTTAGAATTATATTGTATTTCAACACCGAATATACCATGGCGTTGATATATGTTCATCAGAGAATTTTCATCTAATACATTTTTAACTGTAATATGGCTTAAAAACTGGAATTCAGCCTCTTTTACATACCTAATTGATGTGATTTTATCCGCATTGATCCTGGGTCTATATATTGTTACGAACTGCTGGCGCCGACAAGAATAAAAATTGGAGGAAGAGAAACGCCGACAAGAAGAAAAATTAGAGGAAGAGAAACGTCGAAAAGAAGAGGAAAAACGTCGTCTAGAAGAAGAAAAACGTCGTCAAGAGGAAAGAAAAGAAGACAAAGAAGAACAGAAGAAACTTCTAGAACAACAGGAAGAGCAAAGAAAAGTAGATACTCAGAAACTTCTAGAACAGGTACTACAGAAAACAGAAGAACAAATTGTCGAATTGAAGGAGAATGTCAAGAAGATTGACGGTGAGTTGAGGAAAGAAGTAGAGACAGTACGAGACGAAGTAAAAGACATCAAGCATGAGATCGACATTGTTCTCAAGAAGGAAGTGGACACATTCAAAAAAGACGTACAAAGCCAAATCGCCTCGCTTAGGATTAATGATAGTCGTGACAGGGTTGCCACATCGGGAATTTCAGTGAAACCACCGACTTTTGATGGACAATCATCTTGGGCCATGTATCGAAGGCAGATTGAAGCAGCTGCTACGGCCAATGGGTGGAACGACGGAGAGAAGGCTACTGCACTCATAGTGGCCTTGAGAGGACAGGCTTTGGGGATGTTGCAGACAATACCTGTCGACCAACAGAACAAATACGGAGATCTGGTGGCTGCACTTGAATTGAGGTATGGCGATCATCATCGAGAACAGCTATACCGGGCACAAATGAAAACGCGGGTGCAGAAATGAGACCCTGCAAGAATTTGAGGCGGATGTGAGAAGACTGATCCAGTTAGAATATCCACAGGCACCAGGAGACTTCAAGGAGCTACTGGCTGTTCAGTTATTTATCGATGGACTCAGAGATCCTGAGATTGAGAGTATCCTTCGACTGACGACCGTCAACAGAAGCAGTGAAGCCTTGGTTCGAGCTTTGGAGGTAGAAGCAGCTTTTCTTGCTTCGAGTGAAACAGCAAGATCAGTTTCAAATGGAGAACCAACCCAGCAGAGTGAAGAATTGACACAAGTATTAGAAATGTTGCTGGAGAAGATTAGAGTCCTGAAGAAGAATGCTGATGACCAGCAGAACCGAACATGTTTCAGATGCGGCAGAACTGGACATATAAAAAGGTTTTGTAGACAATATGTGCCATCGCAGTACGCTACATCTGAGTGGACTTCGACTAGTAGACCTGGGACGGCGAGATATCATCCAACGATAAAACAAGAGGAACGAACATGTTATCGATGTGGCGAGACAGGCTACATCCAGAGAGACTGCAGGATGAAAGTATCCCCTGGTTACTTCTCGACCAGTAGGACTGATACATCCAGCAAGTTTTTAATGAATGGTCAGGAGAACACTTCTGTTGGCACTTCGTGGCGAAGGCCATCAGAAAATTCTGAACAACATGTAGCTCCTAGGGTTATTAAAGTTAAAAGGGTCATGGTAGAAACGGAAAATGTGTCTAGTTCTGAGAAACGAGATGGATCAGAGGAATCTCGGGTTTATCACCATGTGGATGCCATATCGAATAGATCCATTCGAGAAAACCGTACAAGGTATGAGCGGGCAAGACGTCCTGAAGAAACCGACGATAAATGGACAACAGCTACTATGAGACGAGACCAACAGAAAGACCCGGATATTGCTGATTTTCTACAAAGAAAAGAAAATGGATTGGGTAGACCTTCATGGAACGATATCGTAAATAGAGGTCCAGTTTTCAAGTCTATGTGGGCACAATGGGACTCCCTAATCATGGAAAATGGATTGCTGAAACGAGTTTGGGAGTCAGCCGATGGCAGATCATCCATGTCTCAATTAGTGGTACCCAAGAACAGAATAAACGAAGTTCTAGAAGAAGTCCATGGCAGAAGGCCTGGTAAACATCTGGGTGTAAATGGGACATTGAACAAATTAAGAGAACGGTTCTACTGGGTCCAATATCGTGACGACGTAGAAGGTTGGTATAGAAAATGTTCAATTTGTCAGAGAAATACAAGCCCGAAAACAAAACCAAGAGGCAAGTTGAGTTACGAATTTGGAGATTCATATTTGACCCGTGACATCAACAGAAATGAATCCAGGTGGGACACTGATAGAATGAAGGCTCGCTACCACCTCAGGCAAATTCAGAGGGATTCAAGGAAGAAGATCGGGTATGGCTGTATAATCCACGTCGAAAGAAAGATGTCTCTCCCAAATCAACACCATCTTGGAAAGGACCCTATAAGATTATAAAAAGGATAAATGATGTGGTTCATATAATCCAACGAAGCCCCAGAGCCAAGATGAAAGTCGTCCACCTGGAAAGGTTGAAGCCTTACAATGGTAAAGTATTTGATCGGGACGATCAAATCTGAGAGGGGGATAATGTTACGAACTGCTGGCATTTCCGAGAAGGTCGGAAATCATTTGCTCGTTGCGTGACTCACAGCGGTCGCAGACGCGCCGCTATAATTAGCGGATGATTCATTACCGTCGAATATGAAAAATGCTTCCAGTTTATTCCTATTCTTTCTGGACAATGATGTTCTTACCTATATAAGATCCGCGGTTTCGCGGACAAGTCAGATTAGAAAGAAAGCTAGTACAGTGAACATTGAGATTTTTAAAGCGAATATCGTTGTGATTTAACTAAGTGTTTATTGAGTTGTATCAAGTGTGTTTAGTGAAATAAATTGTTCAGTTTTTTACTGAGTGTGTTAAATTCACGAACCAAAGTGGAAATAACGTAACAATATATTCCAAGAAACTTGTTTCCATCTGAAGGAGCTATGACTGCATCATGCACAGTTATATTATGATCTAAGGATTCAAAAGATGTTGAATTAATTTTCTGACATATGTAGTAAAGTCGAGCGAGTACAGAGTGGGGCCTATACTGGAACAAAAACATTTTCATCATCGGAAGCGTGGTTCAATGTTATTTTCGGCAGCCGCGTGCCCAACAGCATATCGTCTGGCGCAACGATTTAGAATCCTGCTACCACGTGTTCCACCCCCGATGACAAGCGAAAGCATCGTAAACGGCAGCAAATGCGACAATAATGAGGGTGGTAGGGCGCCCCAGACGTGAGAGCGGCAGTTTGTCAATGTACCCCCGATCTCGACGTCGTGAGTGGGAATTTGTCGCACAACCTTCACGATGAGTGCTGATCTTTTGATCTCTATTAAGATCCTTGTATAAGAAGGAATTTGAGCGGTCATGGTCGACAGAATTCTGAATTCTCGTCTGGTGAAGAACTAACCAAGATAGTCCCCAGGACGTCCATTTTATGTCCATTTTGAGTCCGAATGTCCAGAACCTAGTTTGGACGTTATGAGGACGTACATGCGTGGACGTTTCTAATAAAACTTTGTTTTTTTCAGATACAAATGTGATTCACTTCTGCTTCGAGATACAAATGAGATATCAATGAAATAAATGGTAAATATCAGCTGTTGGTACCTATCGTTTTCCTCATCGCTGCTCATACATAAAAATTTAGCAACTTCGAAGATATGCGATATAATAATAATCGCTACTTCAAATTCCATATAAATTTGAGATGCAGAAATGAGTATGTCGAAATAAGAACCCAAATAACCCCAATGTTGAAAAAATATATCACATTTGAAATCCTGTTAGAAACCATGACTCCTAGAAGTCGTTCGGATTCCAGCATAAGCTGATGTTGGCTCCACCTGTATGAATTTACTCATGGGGAGTTCACAAACTCGAAATTGCGATATATAAATACATATATTATGAATATTAGACTAGAATATTATATGATCTTAGATTAGAAAAATAATTCATGTATTAATGAAACGGAAGTCAAGCAACATCAGGCGAGGATAGAACTTGGATGGGTGACCGTATAGTTCGAATGGCTCTTTTTATTTTACTTGGACGTCCCCATGACATCCTGATTAGTAACAATGGACGTCCCCAAAACGTCCATAAGACGTCAGTCGTCCGGAAATGGACGTTTTTAAGACGTCTTGAATGTCCAGAGTGGATGTTTTTAAAACGTCCATTAGACGTAGGTACTTGTGCTGACTGGGAAGGTCCACCTTAGTTTCATATTCAAAAAATCTTTACTACTACAGTGGAGAAAAATCTGATAACAGCGTTTATTCCATACAGCAGAGCTACTTTGAGAAAAAAATAATGTTTATTCAGAGTATGAGCTAGTAACTTCGCTTCTATAATAATAAATATGCATTATTTCCAGAAGAGATAGTTTGTTGATGATATTGATATGATCTGTCTGTCAACTCAAGGACAGTGGCAAAAATTCAATAACAAAGAGTGTAAGAACTATACTAAACAAAGAATACACAAAATTCAAATAGTAGTTATTAACGTTTTAAGGCCGATATGTAGCAAATAACGCATGAGGTTGAATATTGTAAAACAACCGAATCCGTTGAAAAATCCTAACGGACGGAGGCTGTTATCATTAACGTTGCAATTGTCATAGGTATGTATACCGTTAAATCAAAATAACAGTATAAGATTACGAAAACAGTATAAACAGTTGATATGATGAATTGGAATAATTCCTGTAACGTATCGTGGGAAATGCCTGATTGGTTAGTCCCAGGGAAGAAATCACATACCCACAGAAATATATATTTCTTTTGTTGAAAATTGAATAACCAACACAAGAATATGATTTTCTGTTGTTATTGTGTATGCTTACTGATACAGGAGAGTATATATTTTTTGCTCGCTGAGAGCAGCAGAATTGATTTTCTTCAGAATTTCTTTCATATATATAGATTTAATCAATGATCTTTGAGCAAATGAACATTATAACTAATTCAATTAAACGTGCCAGCCAGTCAGCCCTGGGAGATGATAAAGGTATTAGCATTTTTCTTCAATGTTTGGAGGTTATAAGCATCAAGAAAAACCTCACTGGGCCATGAGTTTTACCACTTTACTGTTCGATAGAAAATTTCAATTAGAAAATCTGCAGGTTTCGAGCTTGACAATGAAAGTTTGAATGATTCGAAATTTGGCATCAGCTGTACATAACTCCCCGGTGACAATGCATTATGAGAAGAAACTTAATAGCGGCTTCAAGATGACGGTTATGTCAAAATTCAATAAACCATTTTTAACAGCAGAAACGAAATGTCGGATCCCAGATGGAATTTTGTACATGGGTCGGAGATAATGATGATCATAAATTCAAGATGCCGGTTATTTTTTTTCCAAAATTGCACTGGTGGTTGAGCACCATTCTGCTAGAATGCCTCTGATGGTGACAACCAGGTAATCGGCGTAACCTTGAGTTGTCGACGACCAAAGACTCATCAGCAAATGCCATAGAACCTTGTTTTACTGTCATCTTGACTGTTTCCTTTCCGAGTCGCCACAATGATTCTGCTTTTCAGCATTTGGTTGTATCCATCTAATCAGTGAGGCGTTCAAATTCTTTCCTCTAGTGATCTACTTATGGAGGCATGCAAGCTGTTATCAATGTTGTCGATGAAGGCTCAAAGAGCCATTTTTATTCTTCGCATGTCTTCTCAATACTTTGAGCTATAGACATTGTGGAGCATTCATCGTGGATTTACGTGTTTGATAAGCAAACTGTTTCTTGTGGAGCGGTTTTAGCTCAATAATCTAGCTTCTCCATTGCTTTCAGAAAAAAAGAGGTAGGACTGATAGGCGGTAAGACTTTGGTTCGACTATTGGACGTCTCCCAGTCTTTGGTATAAACGCCACAACGGCCTCTCCTCAAGCTTCTGGTATATAATATAACCGAAGATAAAACTGCAACCAAGAAATATCACGTCCTTTCATGGCGACTGGAACTATCGCTTGATCTCTCAAATGCCTTTAGAGTGAATATTGGGAAAACATTGTAAACAACTGTCCTAAATATTTCCTAAATAAAAATAATCTGTTATTATTTTACCAATCAGAAACTACAGATCAACGATTAAGCAATTGATCATTCTAGAAGAGGCGATACAACTGAGCTTCGCGAACAGAGAATATCTGGTTGCAGTATTTTTTTTATATAGAGAAAGCGTATAACACGACTTGGCAATGCAATATCCTGAAAACATTATACGATTTGAGAATGAAAGGAAGCTTCCATACATTTATGGAAGGATTCTCAACTCGATGAAAGTTCTTTGTGAAAAACGGAAACGCTGAATCCAATCATAGAAACCGGTGTTCCACAAGGATCCACTATGTGTGTCATTCTCTTCGCAATTCCGATAAATGATTGAATGCAGAACCTTTACCCAATAGTCAGAAACAGATTACATGTCAATGATATGACCATCTTCTCATTTCGGTCGATAAAAACGATAGAGGATATTCTACAAGAGGCAATCAACCACTCAGAAAATCAGAATAAAAATTTCGACCAAAAGTTTAACTGGAAAGCCCATACCGACGAAGCAGTAGGAATCAAGAGAACATTGAACCCCTTGAGAGCAAATTGTAAAATTAAAATATGGCGGTGAATTCATAAGGCACTTATCCTATCTAAACTAGACTACGTATCTACGAAATACGGAGGAGCTCGTCCATCAACGCTCATAGCTCTCTACTCAATACATTGTATAGGACTACGAATAGTCCTCGGTGCTAACCGAGCTGCCTAGTCACTATGTTGCAAGGCAGGGATCGCTCCACTTCAACATAGGAAACAACAGTGCTTGATAATCTAGGGCATGAAAATCTGTTCCCAACCGAGACATATCAATATTTATGTTTTGTTCGACAAAGAACTATGCTTCATATGATATGAAATACGTTCTACCATTACACGACCGTCGTAATAGACCAAGAGAAGTCAACTGCTCGAATATATCTCTCTCACAAATCTACCCATCTGGTTTTTGCGAAGTAACTACCATCATGAGATCTTTGACAATAATCAATCTCTAATTCCTCAAATAACAAAGAAACTCAACAAGGTACGATTATAAAGGATTCCAGGAGAATTGAACGCTATCCAAACAGTCATCTAATCTACACCGATGGATCGAAAACAGAAAACAGAACTAGAAGTACTTTCACATTCCTAGATATCTCCCAAACAAGAGATCATCTTCACAGCAGAACAACACGCCATCTGGCAATCAATGCTATACATAGATTGGTGCAACTACAAGTCATACATCATTTGCTCTGATTGGCTGAGTCCACTCATGAAAATGTATAGATACCACATCAAAACTAGCAACTACAAAATGACGTCGATGAAAATATTTCCATATCTCCCAAATACTGTAAGAATTACTGCAAGAGAAGAATATCTTTAACATGGGACAATGAATGGATAAACTGTGAATTCGAACTCTTAAATAAATATCTGATATCCACATGAACTCACAAGGAAAGAACAAGTAATCATAAGTAATATTAAATATAATTTATCAATTTCTAGTTGACACAGCTATTTGCGTGTTTTTTTTTCAGTGTTGCAATCTATCATTCCATTTCAGCTACTGAAAGAAATTCTCTTACATGAAATATTTTTTTCCCTCTGGCTTTCGATGAATGTTATACCATTTTAAAATGTATCATTTAGTTTTTTTGAATCAATATAGTTGATAGCTATTAGTGACGAAATGTTGACCCATTTTAATATTTATAAAGAATATCAGCAGCACTGAAAGATATTGACTGCATAAAAAATGGCGTTTTTTTTTCCTGATATGAATACTCACAGTTCTAGTGTATAAATCCGCAATGAGCGATAATTATTTTCAACAATCGACACCCAAAATAAAGCACAACAAATTAAATAACTCAGTATGAAAACTCCTATTTATGAGTCTCCAAAAAACCTCAAAATTCTCAACTTTTTGGGAACGAGGTGTGTTCTCTTGAAGAAAATTATTACACTAGCGATGGTTCTCAGGATTGCCATACCAATTGATAATATCGAGATCATTTCAGTACGAAAAATCTATTCATAAAAACCTCGTTAACAATTTGAATATTCGGAATTGAGTTGGTAGTATTGAAAAGGTACTGACGTTCTAAAAGAAAATAAGCGCCTAGTGTCCTACGTATCGATAAACCAGACTTTCGTTACTGCGAAATCTCAAATACAGGCTGTCTCTCGAAAAGAAATCTGATTTCGAAGAGAAAGGCCACGAAAATAACAAAATAAATTCCTGAAAACATATGACAGATTACAGATGATAGATATTATAGATATATAGATTATTATTATTACTCTCTTGATATAATGAAATGTAACAGAGTCTTTGGCAAGACATGGGATCTGAAACCAAAAGTGATTTATTGGTCATACTAAACGATCATCAAACCCATGGTCACCTATGCTTCATTGAAATGGTGGCCAAAAATGCAACAAATTTCGGCACAATTCAAGCTGCAGAAAGTGGGAATCACATGGTCAATTTTCACGTGCCCCATTGCAGCCTTAGAGGTAATGCAGAACCTTCCACCATTGCACCTGTGTGTAATGAAAGAAGCAACAATCAGTGCCTTCAGACTGAGCCAGACAAAAAACTCAAATCAGGAAATCGGATTGGACACTTGGAGATTTTGGAAAATATTTCCCTAGAATCCATGTCTAAACGGACAGATATTATGCCAGTTAGGTACGTCTTCGAAATGCATTTGCATGGAGAACGGACCTCAACTGGAAAGGGATGCATCAATGTGGTATACTGATGAATCCAATATGGATGGAAGGGTTGGGGTGGGAGTAACAAGCAAATTTCAGGCTCTCAAAATCCCTTGGTAACATCCCAACCATCTTTCACGCAGAAGTACATGCTATAGAGATATGTGCCCATGAGTGCCTCGAAAAGAACACTCGAAGGGCAAAAATATATATTCTATCAGATAGCCAAGTAGCACTAAAAGCTCTGAAGTCATACACTTGTGAGTCTGAGCTGACTTGGGACTGTAAACAATCTCTAAGACATTGGGCGAACAACCAGGTCACTTTCCAAAGCCCACTTGAGAAAAGAGTTCCGACGCTGCGAAGCGGATGAAATGAAATCTCAAAATGGAAAAAAGTGCCAGGACAAAGGCAAGCGAAAAGGCTAGTTAGCCTCTCGCCAAGGAAAGCTAAACAGCTTCTCGAGTTGGACAAAAAAGACTTGAAACTGGTAACGGGACTCCTCACTGGACACTGGCCTCTGAGGTATCACCTCAAAAAGATGGGTAAAACAGAGAATGATAGTTACTGCGAGAACTTCGCCTAAACTGCAGAACATTTGCTTTGCGAATGCCAGCACTCTTCTGCAAGAGGCTCAAGTTCCTGGAAGAGGCCTTGAGCCCTTCGATATCAAGAACCTAGCTCCCAGGAAACTGATAAACTTCGCACGAAGCCTCGGAATCCCGGGCCTCGAATAGATTAAGGGTTATGCACGAAAGATCTAATAGGTCGAGGTGCTTGAGAGGCTGCACAGTCTTAACGACCTCCTACAATCTACAAATCTACACACATGAATATAATCATCAATGAATGTTAAAGAGTTTTAGAATTCACTGTCAGAAATTCTCGTAATTTCACGAATAAGAATACTCTGCTCCTTTTATATAATTTGTCCGATCTGAAACCCTAGTATGCATTTATTATTAGTGTCAATATTATGATGTTCATTCAAAAAGTCTTGTCCATAGACGCATTATGAAATACCTCTCTTTCAAGGAAGATTGTGTTCACCCTGCTCTTATAGGTATATCTACTTAAGACTACCTCATTAGAGATACATAACTTTACTTCTCTCGCAAGTAGGAGGAACACATCTGCTCTGATTTTTCTTCATAAGGTGATCCATGGTCAAATCAACAGTAATGCTGTTCTGAGTATGCTCAATTTTCATGTCCCAATAAGATCAAATTCAAGGCAACATGTTATTTTAACTCGAAGCCCCTAGAACGAATATTTACAGGAAACTTCACCCTTATTCAGAATTTGCAACAAATACAAAATGCAATCAGTCATAGGTGTGAAATCTTTTCTTGCAGCATTGCATCTCTGAAAAAATCTGACTTTGATATTATTTTTCTTCTGTTCTGTTTATTTTTTGAACAATAACTTTACTATTATTTTCTTTCCTAGCTTTAAAATCATGTTTGTGCCTGTAATTTTCCCGCCCTGTGAATGGATTTCTTTTGGGTGGTGTACAATGAAGAGAAAAGTTGAGTACCTAGCTACTATTACAGCATCGAGTAATTTTTTTCAGATTTCTTGAGCCATGTCGCCAATACATTTTTTCGCATTCTTCTTTGTAGAGTTAACAAAGATCCTATATCTCAAACTAACAGTGAGAAAGATGAGGCAAACATGAATTGAAAGAGCTTTTCAACTGCACAGTAATTGTAGAGGACTTTGTATTCAAGTTTACCCTGTATGACGGGTTGGTGTTGATATGGATATATAGATAAATAGTTTTGCATGTATTGATTTTGAATATAAATAACTCATCAAATATAGTGTTTGATTGGATTTTATAAGCCACAAATATAAGCCAATTTATAAGCCATGACTATTAGCCATTAGCTTTTGTAGGTATTTGAGAAATCCAATTCAAGAGAATTGAAACTGGAGATATTTGAACAAATATTCTGTATATAGTTCACAAAAAACTAGAGGCTACTACATCTATGAGATGAGCCAATAGTGTATTGGAGATAAGTGTGTTTTTGACAGAATTTTTCTTTGAAAATGCATAACTTACTTGGTAATTTTGCAATTCACTTCTATTACAAATCGAGGCTAAATACAAGACTAGAAATATATTATTTTTGGTATCACTCTTATTCGAAAATATTTGCGTGAATGAAACATCGAAACTTTCATAGAGAACATTTTCCAAGTATGTTCAATGGTTCAGCAACTATCGTCTGAGGCATCCGAAGCTCCCAGTTCATAGAGAGCCCTATTTTTTTCAATCCGTGAATATTTGAAGAATGCTAGTCGACTCAACCTATGTGGATTCTCTTCAAGATTGAATTTTTGGTTACTTACGAAGGATATAATTATTCCAATCATTCGCTGATTTCCTCGTTGTAGATGTATAGTTTTTTTTCTATAGTTACGTTTCGGAGTAGTTGATATGGACAGTAAGCGACATCTATTGGCATTAATAACATAACTAGCAATAGAGTTTCGTATGGACGCATTCTCTGAATGCCAAACTTCCAACCCCATCGACGAATTATTGGATTTTAGAGAAGGTATATGTCGATTCTCCCTCAACACTACAGATGGCGCGATCAGAAACTCTGTCCTACAGTTACTCCATACAAGACAGTGGCGACAATAGGACTATAAACTGCACAAGAAGAATTTTAGTCACTAAACACCGAATAAACCATATGTAAACAAACAGAAAATTTGCCTCCTAATGGCGTCTGGCGTGACAGCCAATCAAAACGCTGTCGACTATTGTCGCCACTGTCTTGTATAGAGTCACTGTACTCTGTTCCTCTGTCCTATATATATAAGGGCAAATTTACTGTATAAACGCTATTTCATGCTCAAGAAATCTATTTCGGAGATATCTACAGAAAAATGGAATTGTACAAAGTCGTTTCCATTTATTTCTTATAGATATCTGAAATGAATGAATGTTTATTTTTGTCAGTTTCTCTCTACAAAATGTCAAATTGACAATCCGACTTTAAGCGACCAAATAACAATTCAATCCAATAAAAATCTAGTCAGTGAATCAAAATTATGATATCCAATATTCAATATAAAACAACGTAATCATTTGATTAAAGCTTTTTTCATCGTGAAAGATCAACAATAATCCTATTTTCGTTTAAGCATTAATTTGTTTTTTTATAAACTCTTCTCAGATACCTTCGAACCTCCGCTATTATCAGAAAGCGTTTATTTTTTGCTGTTGTAGTTATTTTGTGGAAACAAACAACCGTTTTTGTGAATGGCATTTTTAATTCAATCCCAGAAAAAGATATCAAGTGGTGTTATGTCCGGTGATCGGGTTTCTACGATATCTCTGTTTAAAAACCATTGTTCAGAAAACCTGGACAAGAAATTTGTTAGGAGAGTTTTGGATGAGCTGATGATGTATATTCATATCATATTTATGTTTGTGTACTCAATGTTCTCTTCTATATTATATTATTTAAAAAAGCAAATGTTACTATAGTGGTAAAATTATTGGCGTTATTAGTGCAATAATAAATTTGCAATGACAGCAATTCAATTATAAACTACTCGGTGCTGAATAATAGATATGTTATGTTACTATATTTTTTTGTTCAAAAAATTATCGACCCTGATTTATCATGGTCTGAAGTCTAGTTCGATTCTGTCTTTTCATGAACTAGTTCTCTTGAAATGCTTGTATTTTCAGCAAGGTGAGGTAGAACTTTGCCTACATAATTCAACATTTCGAGTGAGTTTCCTACTTCGGTTGGATTTTGAGGTACTGGAAGGTTCATAAAGCAATTAACTTCGATTGGATCTGGTATGTTGATCAGAACTTGTCTGAGGGCCAGGTGAGAGGTGGATAGATAGACTGGTGAAATCACTTCCTATCCTGTGACGGTCCCAAATCTCTTGATTTCGCCTACTTCGATAAAATGTGTATAACGTGACATGGCGTGGGTGAATCTCGCTAAGGGAAGCCGCGATCTCAACCAAATTAACAGGTTACTGCAGGTGTCAATACGAAAGTATGAATATTTGATTCAGAATGAATTCTAATCGTTTTTCACAATTCCATGGGGCCATTTTCCAATGATTTTGATGCAAATATGTATCGAACATAATGAAAATAAAAATTTTCAAATATCTTTAGACAGTATCGCCATCTAGTGTTGTACATGAGAACCCCACGTAATGAGCAGACATTCAATTGTTTCAAATCAAGGATTTGTCTGCTGAAACAATTGAAGAGTAGCGCCACCAGGTCTTGTTTCCATCATTGCCGGGTGCATAAAGATTCAACAGACCTAATTCGTTTATAATCACGGCAACGCATGCCTTAGCTCGTGCATTAGCAGAGTTAATCCCACGTTAAGTTAACAAAAGGCTTTTATGCAACTGGCACTGAGAGTAGGTACTTTGGAAAATCTCTGCAGCAGCATTGGTTCCAAAGTTCAAACGTTTGTAGTAATATAGCCCTGCATGTATTAAGAAAGTTGTTATGCACCTAGATTGTTACCTCAGAGTTATAGCTGCTTATATCCATCTCTCAAGTCCATTCAATTACTGAACATTATTTAATAATTTCACCATTCAGGTACTTGTTCTATGATAACATCTATATTTGATGTTGAATGTATTTCCCTCGCAAAGGAACTCTCATGTCCACACAAATGCGAATTGTACCTGTGTTGTTCTGTTTTCGCACAATAACCACCCACAGGGCCCTTCTTCCAGGGAATGGAAAAACTGATAGAAAAATGTGGGGGATATTTTTTCCAGGGTGGTTCAAATGTCCGAGCCTCAGAATGTCTTAGGAGCAATCATATAAATATATATACAGGGTCACTCACGGTCGATGGTACCTTAGACGTTTACGGAGAACGGGACGTAGGATTATCCTGAAAATTTGGTTTATTGGGTAATCAGTTTTGTTCTATCGATCTAAAATACTTTCAGCGTTGCGACGTTGCCGCTTCTATCAAAAAGTTGCAACAATTTTGCTATTTCAAATAGAACACCCTGTATTTTATTTCATTTTTAGATTCTTCCTGAAGAGCTGATTTCGTCGATCTATCATACGTGGGGTATAGCGCGAAATATTACAGAGATATAGGGTGTGAAAAATCGAGATTTTTCAACTTTAGGCATTTTTTGTGTCTAAACTAATCATTTCTGCTCAAAACGGCTTGCATGTCCCTATCTTAACTTTTCATTTACCATCTACTGTCATTTAATAGAAACAAATAGAGGGTGATGCAAAATTCAAATTTTTGAACCACCCGTATTTGTTTCAATTAAATGTCAGTAGATTGTAAATGAAAAGTTAAGACAGTTAAAAATGAAATAAAATACAGGGTGTTCTATTTGAAATAACAAAGTTGTTGCTACTTTTTGATAGAAGCGGCAACGCCGCAACGCTGAAAACATTTTAGATCGATAAAACAAAACTGATTACCCAATAAACCAAATTTTCAGAATAATCCTACGTCCCATTCTCCGTGAACGTCTAAGGTACCATCGACCGTGAGTGACCCTGTATTCCAGTGACAATCTTATCATTCTTGTTGAATGTTGAATGAAGAGTTATTTTCGATATTTATTCACTATGACATCTCTCCATGATCAATTGAACATTTGTTGTGAAAACAAAAAATGATATAAGGTAATTGAACAATAAATTAATCCATTTCTAACAGCGGCACTAGGGCCATGCACGGAAGTGAAAAAATTCAACCACATGGTAGAAATATAAACTCACTTTATATGTCGATTCGGATCTCAATTATTTCAAATGAAACGTAATTTAGTTACAAGGAAGAATCAAATTAGGAAATTGAATAATAAGTATATAAAAATTGACAAAGTGTATTTTATGATCTTAATTAACATCATTCAACAGTGCCATCTAATATTCTAAGTAGAAAGCAAGTCCACACTGAATCCACCTTGTCCTTTCTCTCTCGTTGCATGGAATTTGAAGAGAAAATACATTTTTCTCTTTGGTAGAGTTCGTATAAACTGGAACACTAATATTTCCTTCTTCTTCCAACATAGTACCCTGCAAGATATCACAAATATCAGAAACATATAATATCATATCTACATTATCTCCTCATTCTAATTTATATCGAAATTAACGAAGAAAAACATTGAGTTTCTTACTGCTAGTTTCACCAAATCCAAAATCGCTCAGAAGTAAGCTAGGCCTAACTCTTCTGATTTTCATTTGACATTTCGATTGTACCAACCTCCGAATAATAAAAAATGTGTATCGAAACAGAGGCTATTTCGATACGCAATTGCATTTTATAATGACTTCATTATACCTATAGAACCAATATAGAAAAACATATTTTCATGCAAGTTTGCCATTTGAGGAACCTCGATATTATAGACATCAGATATGGAGGAAAAAAACTGATCGAAGTATATCATGAGCTCACTAGAGATAGTTGTGATAATTTGATATCTTTTTGTGAATGGGGTGGAGGTCAAATTTTGTAATATTATGTAGAAACTTTCAATCACTGATTCGTATTCTACCCCTCTTCGTAGGTTTTTATTTGATTCAATTGATTGACTTATTTTCGAAATATTTGAATCATTTATAAAACTTGGATGAGTTTGCTACTTAACTGAATATACACTTAACTAGTGTACAAGGATTTGTCCAGGGTAGTGAATTAGTTAAATGTTCAATTAAGGATTTTCATCAAGTATCTATTCAAAATTTCAACTGAATGTTGAATTTTTCAACTCTATAGCTACTCCACGGTTTCTGAATCATGTAGAAATAACCTACAGAGATTGAACCCAAAAAATATCAGCTATGGCGATTTCAGCACCATCTATCAAGAGTAAAATAAATCAAAGAAAAACTTTTAGCGTACATAAAGCTCTTATCTGCAATCATGAGTGGGACTTTTATTCGAAATTTTGAAATTGCCTTCGAAGCGAATATCTTGTGATATACAGGGTGTGTCATGCCACAGTGGCCAATATCAACTTTCTTATTTTAAATGCAACACCCTGTATTTTATTTCATTTTCAGATTCTTCCTGAAGAGCTGATTTCGTCGATCTATCATACTTGGGGTATAGCGTGAAATATTATACAGAGATATAGGGTGTGAAAAATCGAGATATTTCAACTTTAGGAATTTTTTGTGTCAAAACTAATCATTTCTGCTCAAAACGGCTTACATGTCCCTATCTCAACTTTCCATTTACTATCGATTGATATTTAATTGAATCAAATACGGGTGGTTCAAAATTTTGAGATTTGCATCACCTTCTATTTGTTTCTATTAAATGTCAGTAGACAGTAAATGAAAAGTTGAGATAGGGACATGTAAGCCGTTTTGAGCAGAAATGATTAGTTTCGACACAAAAAATTCCTAAAGTTGAAAAATCTCGATTTTTCACACCCTATATCTCTGTAATATTTCGCGCTATACCCCAAGTATGATGAATCAACGAAATCAGCTCTTCATGAAGAATCTAAAAATGAAATAAAATACAGGGTGCTGCATTTAAAATAAGAAAGTTGATATTGGCCACTGTGGCATGACACACCCTGTATAAAAAGTTTTTTTGAAAAAATAGCGCAACTAAATATACAAATCGACGTGTCCGAGCGTTTTTCCTAAAACGCCACCGTTTATTTATTAACGAATTTATTCCATTTGGCTGGTACACACTGTATATGGTATCTAAATTTATTGTTAGAGTAACCAGGGTGATATGGCGTACTTAATAATTCTGAACTGTACAATAACCCGCAAAATGGCCATTTGTATGACGTCAGAAAAAGAAACTCAACCAACTTCGTATCATTTACCGTTTTCGAGATGCAAATAGTGGTCAGATAAAAAAAATATGGCTTGTATAGCTGCGGTGTTTTTTAAAAGTTGCCCATTCCTGTAACTTTTTTATTTTAGGTATTATATAGCCTTATGATGAAAAAGATTATTCGCTATCATCCAGGACCTAATGATAATTTTTTTTTTCCGAAAAATGTCTGAAAAGATCAAAATTTGACATGCTATCCTTCAACTGAAGAATTTTTGCTTCACCTTGTCCAAAAACGAACAGTCTGCATTGAACTAACCTTCTTCATCCAATTTAAATAACAATATGGTACGTTATTGATGCTCTCTGAATTGGGTGTACATTGTTTGATAGCTCCATTCTCAAACAAACCTCCTTCGACCAGCAAGTCTGTCAAAATCAGTGAATTCTTATTCGCTTTCCAACTGGTTTTCAGAACGAGTTCATCCATAGGTACTTGGCTGTCTCTGGAAATCGAAATGGAAATTATATGGTATATACATTATGTGAAATAAAATGGAAAGTCGACTAATATTTTGATATCCTTAACAGTAATACTACCGATAGATTTTTTCTTGAACAAATGTGGTTAAGAGTGCTGAGACTAGAATGAAATATTCAACCTGAAAAATTATTATTATCAATTCATTCTTTCTGAAAGTTATCGTCGAAAGAATTGCACCTCTCGAAGATATCTGAAAATAGACATCCAGCTCTAAACTACTTCAACTGGCCATTTTTTAAGCTAACAACAATTTGAATTTCGATTTTTTCTCATGTCACACAAATAATCATAGATCTTATTGCTTACGCTAGATCCGGTATCCAGGTTACTTGATTTGTAGGTCCGGGGGGGTTGAAAGTACTAGGCCATTGATTGGTCGTTTTCATTTTTGTCCATACATGTGTTGTACCACGTGATCATGTAGTACCTACTTTCTTGCAGACCCCTCTTGACCTAGAAATTACTACAGGATGCCGGATCTAACGTAATCAGTAAGATCTACGCAAATAACCATCAATCATTTTAACATCCAACTGATTGCAGTATCAACGAAAGTTTTTAATCATGATCAAGACTGTGGAAGCTGATATTTTTTCCCGATATCACCCTGTGAAGTCACTTACAAAGTTTGGAATTTTTTTTCCTTTTGGTTATTCGAATTTGAAAATACCAAATACCAAATTTCAGAAAATCTCGCAATTTTTTTCTCCATGAAAAAAATAATGAATATCCATTTTATACTCTGAACCATGTCATGAATTTCATTTTAAACAACAACAAGTCCATCTTTTTGAAGCACACATGTGAATTATAAAATATTTTTTGAAACTGTCTTTTTAATGGGCTGGTAGAAAAAATGTTTTTATTTTATTTTTAGCAGTATAACTTTATGCACCTGTTGGTATAATAACTATTACCTGGAGTAATCTTGTTTATTTGAAGCTAGGAATGTTTCAACATGGAATAAAGTTGCCAAATTGAGTGGTCGTTGCAGCAACTCATTGACATTTGCTTCCTTCCATTCAAATAGTCTGGTGATTTTGTTGAGAACCGTTTTGAGATACTGTACTGGTTCTTTGGGTCCATTCCAAGACTTCAACCATAATTTTGGGGTCTGAAAATAATATAAAATATAAACATATACCAATAGGTTTGTTCTAGCAACGATTTCGAATAATTTGCAATCGTCCGGAGCATGCGCATACTGATTTAATAGACGCATAAATCAGTATGCGCATGCTCAGATTGCAAACTATTCGAAATCGCTGCTAGAACAAACCTAATATAAAGTGTCTGAAATGATATCATGCATTGTCAACAATAAATGTTTCTAAATTGAAATTAAATAAAACTTTTACGACAGTGGTCGCAATGTTGTCACCGCTTGTGTTTCTGCTAAGATCCATATCGAGACCTTTACTATTTATAATACGTGAATTGAATGAACTCACGAATTCATCTATAAGTCTATAACAAAGGAGAAAAGTAGCTGCTTTTTCCCTTTTCAATGGGTATTTTCATGGTTGTTGCTGATATCACATATATTATTCCACAGATTTGTCGGGCTAGAAACTGGCTGAACTTCATCAGAATTGTCGCCGATTATGGGAAAGTTAGGAAAATGAGGAATACCAAGATTTTTATTAAACTATAATTGCCATCTGTATTCAAAAAAGATCATCACATACTATGCACACACAGTGAATGCAAATGCACATGTTTCTTTCTAACTAACACGTGACAATTGTCTAATACCTACTATCCGACATATCTCTTTTTATTCCTATCGAGTGGCATGTGGTTTATGTATTTATTACATTCGAATATAAATAGATAGTGGATACAAATTTAAGATAGAGACATATACAGGGTGGACCAAATTCGAGGCGTAACATGGGGTTCTCGTAAACCGTTAGAGATACAGGGTCGGTCAAATTGAGGCGTAATTTTGTGCTCAAGAAAATCAAAAATTTCCCACTACTTTCAGAGATATCAGAAAAAAACAGAAATTTCGTGATGTTATTTGAAGAAAACTTTCAAAATGAATAATATTTCATCATTGCCACTTTTTCTTTTCTACATGATGACGTTGTCACATTTACAGATGTTTCATCTTCGGCCCACCACCAGCAACTTTATTTTTTCAAATACGGACCTGGATTTTTTATTTTGGATTTGGTTTTCTTTTGGTACCCTGATGATAATGACATATCCCAACTATCGAAAGAATTAGTATATATGAAAAAGCAAGCCAATTGAAATAAATGCATCTATCCATCTCTCTTTCACACATTTCTCTTTTGGTTTGTTTATGTTGCACTCGTTATTGAGTGCGCTTCAAATATTCTAGTTTGCATTGAAGTAAATTCAAGTAAATGAGAGAGAATCAGTTCAGATTTCTATACCCAAGTATCTGAAAAAGGTATACTCAAAGACATTTAAACACTAGAGACTTCATCATCTACGTTTTTGCGCGATCAGTTATCGTTCGATCCTTCTTTTCTGTCTCTTTTCCTCCAATTACATGTTTGCCAGATTATACGATTTATGCAATCTTACAGTAAATTGATTAATTCACACAAAACAATAACTATACTTTACTGAAGCATAATTGTTTCATTTCCTTTCTATGAATCGGAGTTATCATCGAATCATAGTGTTTTTGATTTAATGATGTATATTCTGATGAAATCAATTCGTCTTTTATCACATTTCACCATACAAATCAGCACTTTCGGCAACGCCGCACTAGAACATTCGACTATTTTTACAAGTTTGACGCTTGCGAGGTTGCAGAATTGCCCTCTCATTTCGTTGATACCGATTTGAGTTATTTTGACCGTTTTACTTTTTTGTGAGTTTCAGAAACAATATTTGTGTGCGAATATGGTGCATTTGTGTGTTGTGTGTAAAAGGGTGGATCATTTTCACTTAAATTGGACGTTTCACGGTAGAACCAAAATAGAGGTTATGTTTATTAGACAGAGGCGTCCGGTCCAAAAGTAGGTGCCAGATTCGAAATATCCTGCTCTGACGGTAATGTAACGTTGATATTTCAAAAATATTGACAATGAGCACACATATTATGACTGCTTATTAGGTATTCTTAAACCTCCAGTCGAAACCTCACGAATCACATGAGATGATCTCAATCGCACAATGTAACTGGAAGCACTGGCACATAACATCTCATTCCTCTGAAAATGTTCTCTTCAGTATTGAGGAAGTACAATCTCAAGTACCTACATGCTTAAAGGTGAGTGCTATTTTTCAATATATGGACAGATATTCAACAGTGGAGAATTCACAATGCAGTATTCTTGCATTTAGCAGCATAATTTCAATGCAGCAAACACCGTTTTAAATACTCCATTATCCAATATATATTATAATTATCCAATAATAATGTTCCTGAATTCTATACCTTTTGGTCTTACCACTCTTCAACAGATCGTTGGGTAATCTAACTATATACTTATCTATTATATGAATATATTTAGTAGTTACTATAAAAAACTGAGATGGACTTAAGTTTCATCGATATAATTCCTTCCTTGTAATTTGGATATCATTCACTACCTCATTTTGTACCTTCAGTATCAGTAGTATGTATAGATATATTTTTATTTCAGATGAACAGTGAGGAAATGATGAAAATTAATCATAAAGGTACCATACACCTGATGATGTGTATGGAACAGTTCAATGATCATTTATTATGGTAAGTTGTTTGAATGTTTCTCCAAACCACTATGGTTTCACTAGTTTTATTCCTTCTATTTTCAGATATAATCAATATCATGTTATTTTTCAGTGATTAGCATCTAATTTTTGATGTAGCCAAAGTACATACACTATGCTCTACTACTTACTACCACAGTTGTTTCCAGGGAATCTTTAAATTTCACATTTGCTTATGCTAAGAACTTTTGTAAAACATTTTTTGGTAAGTACTTGAGCAATGTGAATGCATACATACAACATAAAAGGCATGATGCAAACAAGAAACTCAATTCATATTTTTTATTTATATATATTAATACCTCAGCTTATTGTAATGAAATTTCCGAAATCTTTATTTCGAAATTAGTGTCCTTCCCTGGGTCCTTCCTTATTATTTTCTATTGATAGAAAATGAATCAAAATTATTCAATCTGCTGTTTTCCTCTATAGGTTTTTGGCTTTCAAACTGTTATTTTTTGATTTTCTATAGCATTTTTTAGATACTGCTCAGTAGCCTTGAATGTTTTTATTTGTTTCAGAGTGAAAATGTATCTCTTTTCAATATTATATTGGGACTTGATACCTGTGAATATTCATAACGAACTGGATGGGGTTCAAAGGATGGTTTCAACTTTAGAAGTAGTCAAAGGAATCTACAAATATATAAATAAAAACTTCACATTCACCACTGAAGATTCATCTACACCTTTTCCAGTTGTATTTCAGAAAGCGTCAAGTTAATTTCAGACTAGTCACTTGTATTTCAGAAAGTATCAATTGTATTTCAGAATAGTGAGTTGAATTTCAGAAAGCATCAAATGTATTTCAGAATAGCGAGTTCGATTTCAGAAAGCATCAATTGTATTTCAGAATTGTGAGTTTAATTTCAGAAAGCGTCAATTGTATTTCAGAAAAGTCAACTGAATTTCAGAATTCGTCATTTGAATTCCAGAATATATCATTTGTATACAAATGACGCATTCTGAAATTCAATTGACTATTCTGAAATACATTTGACGCTTTCTGATATTGAACTCACTATTCTGAAATTCAATTGACGCTTTCTGAAATAAACTTGATGGTTTCTGGAATACAACTGGAAAAGGTGTAGTTCGATTCTTCAAAAAACTTGTTTGCATTCCTCTCATTGATGGTAGCCTCAAATAGCAAATTGAAAGTGTTTTCAACACTGTTGTAAACCTGGTTTCATCTGAAAAAAAGGAGATTTTTTATTGATTGAAATTATATTCATTACATATTGTTTTATAATTGTTTTTGTACATGTATATACTATACAAGATATAATAAATATACATTATTATATAATTTAGTTTATGTTGATATTTATACTTATAGGTACTTCTATGTATAAATTTTCATGTATTATGCATAATTATAGTATGATTTATGTGTAGATATATTGAAGCTTGATACATTTTCACTATGCAATCATATTTTTCAAACTTATATGATTGCTTTGAAAAAACCGGATTACCACATCATATTTGTTATTTTATAAATGAATAAATATTCATGTCATAGGTATTAAAAATGCAATCTTATTCTGTATTTATTTAGTTGAAACTTATTTCAATCTGGATTAAGAGTGAGAACAGGTTGAAATTTCATGCTATTCTAAATGAATGGATGGAAAGCTGGAAAAATTACACATACCTGTTATAAATGAGTGAAATCAGTTGCTCAGTTCAAAAGGTATAGTTAATAGGTAACTTATCCAAATGATTATGAAATTAGAACACTTCATGAAATATTACGCATGGTTTTGAACATTCTTCCTCTGGACTAGTCTGGACTCTGGACATACATAGTTGGCATCATCAAATCATCAGCTGGTTCCTACAAAATCATATTAAAAATAAGAAATATTTATTAAAGGAATATAAAATACTTTGAATACCCTAAAAACTGATATGAGAATATGTATAATATCTGCACATCTGAGATCAGCTCTTAATAGGTATAAATTAAAGTGTGGAGTAAATATTTGAGGAAATATCAAGAAGATTGTAATTAATGTAGTAGCAAAATCATATATATTTAGGTAAAATGTTGTCAAATAATATATCTATGTAAACACAATCAAGGGATATACATAATATGTTATTTTCAAGGGTATAATCAACATCAGTTTATCACCAGTCCAAGATTCCTCACAGCAGGGGTTTCAAAAAGCAAAAATACTACTCATTATAATATCTTTATCATACAAGAATGAAAAAAATATAAGAGAAAACACTCGAGAAATCAGTTCACTACCCAATACAGTACAGAAAGACTTACTTTTTTAAGGTATATGTTTTCCCATTTCCAGTATCAAAATGGTTAGCACAAGTGCCACAATATTCAGCAGTGATCTCTGCAGATATTCTGATGCTAAAATGAATCATGTTACCACAAAGATTCTTCAAACAAACTATATTATATAGTATATTTTCTTACCCATGCTTTCCAAAATTGTAGTCAACCATGTCTGGTGTCACTTTATATTGTTTAGTTTCAGTAGTAGGTACATAATGGAACGGCACAATAACAAAGAACAATAAAGTCGTTGATGCATTTTCGCAGAAATATAAAAGTATGAAAGAAACAAGAAGTATTTTGAAGGAAAAAAATACAGAAGTGACATTTACATTACATGACTCATGACTGACACGAGTGACACTTCAGCACGCCACTGACGATGATGAGAAGCTCCAAACATACATTGTTGCCAAATCGCCGCGTTCGTATATTTGTCTCTCTTGCACTCGTTGCAAACATCCAAACAATGACTGATCGGCTTTGAAAGCGATTTAACAATGGAACGTGTAGTCTCCTGTATTTGAATGTCTTTGGGTATACTTGTTGATAAAAGGCACATCTTTCGAGAATTTCCAAAATTGTTGCTATGATGAATTGATGATCCGATTACATTGAATGTTTTGTTTTCTGCAAGTGCAATCAACAAGGAGGTAACATATTTGAACATTTGATTCAATACTATTTGGTTATCAATAATAGTTGAATGTGAGTCATTGAATGAAATGAAAGAGAGTTGGAAAGATGCATTTATTTTATTTCAATAGGCTTTTTTCTCAAATATACCAATTTTTCCGATAGTTGTGATATGTCATTAACATCAGGATACCAGAAGAAAATCAATTCCAAAATAAAAAATCCAGGTCCGTATTTGAAAAAATAAAGTTGATGGTTGTGGGCCGAAGACGAAATGTCAGATTGCCAATTTGACAAAGTCATCTTGTAGGAAAAAAAGTTGCAATGATGAACTGCTATTCATTCTAGCATTTATTTTGAAAATTTTCTTCAAATAACACCCGGAAAACATCTAAACGATTTCACGAAATTTCAGTTTTTTCCGGATATCTCCGGAAGTTGTGCGAAATTTCCGACTTTCTCGACAGCATTTCATTGCGCACAAAATTACGCAAATTTGCCACAATTCAACCGACCCTGTATCTTTGACGGTTCACGAGATCCCCATATGTTACGCCTCGGATTTGGTCCACCCTGTACTTGAGCCGTTTTGACCAATAATGAATAGTTTGGACACGAGAGATTCCTAAATTTGGAAAATCTCAATTTTTCACATCCTTTATAATATATCTGTAATCATTCTAACTAGATCAAAAGTTTGAGAAATTGATGAACTTAGCCCTCCAGGAAGAATCTGAATATAAAATATAATACAGGGTGATCAAACTCAAGTTGGCACTATCGCGAACTTCTTTATTATTGACTGATAACCGTAGTGCTAACAGAATAACAGTTCGATCCATTCGGAATTTTTTTGTTCAATCATATTTTGACTTCAATCGATTGCCCACTTCTTCCGGTTATGGGACTTTTTAATTTAACGACATGTATTATTTTGTTTTAATTTTCAATTCATGAGACTTGTCGAAAACATGAAATGTGCATAATTCATCTATTTGTGATTTTAGGATAAAATTTGTAATAACCATTTATGTTCCGGAAGGAGTTGGCAATCGATTGAAATCAAAATATAAACCTTCAAAAATATTTATGATGGATATTTATAAAAATATATTTTTCAGAATATGTCGAATACCCGATATTCGATTGTTTTTCTGAAAAAGTACTACTATAGTTCTCTAATTCAGCCGACCTCGTATCCATAATAAAGAAGTTAGCAATAGTGCCGACTTGAGTTTGACCAGCCTGTATAGGTTTTTTCATGGGAAAAAATAAAACTTTGATATGCAATGCTTTTTTCAAAAATACCGTAATGTCAAGTTTTGAAAGTCAAATCACATACATTGATCATTCATCCATCTCTGTCGCAAATTTCAATTTATTCACTCCAACCATTCGATTACTGATTATGTCAAATCGCTGTCAAAATTATCCACCTCAAGATTGACAATCACTCAGCTTTTTCTTCAGAATTCGACTCATCATCCCTCCGTTTCAGATTTCCTACCTCGTAGTTCAGAAGACTGCTGCCGACGGTATACATTTGAGCATCAGCATCAACCAAGCCCTTGGAAAACTTCTTCAGATACGCGAAACATCTGTGTATCAACTGTATGAGATTCACGGCAATCTCAAACTCATCTGAAAGGAACATTTCCATCGCAGAATTCTTGGGAGTATTTTTCTGAGCAGTAATCCTCAGAAAATCGTGACCTTGGTTCAGCTTCTTCCAAAGGATCATGAAAGGAGCCAGGCCCTTCGTGAACTCTTCATGGTCGAATTTGCTGGATTTATTCTTGCTTAGTTGGGAATCTGGAAGCGTATTGATCATCATTGTTTTTTATTGAGTTCGTGATTTTATTGTGAGACTCACTCTTCAATTCTAAAATAAGCCTGGCGGAGGTTTGTTTTTCCCAAGCCCCGTTTATATTTTCAGATAGTCCGAATATGGATGGTACGTCTGTGGTTGGTAGTTGTTTGATCACTCTCAGATAATCCTGCATGAATCAATCGAATAAAATTTATTTAAATTATTTTTGTACACATACTGGGTGTCCCGTGACTCGATACCCATAGCCAGCTTATACACGTTTGTCCAAAACTCAGTCTATTAGAAATTTGTAATATTTAATCTCACAGTGTAGAATGAATTGAAGGGAATGTTGAATATAAACTATGCATACTAATGACATCGCATCCCAAAATTTTGCCCCTGTTGAAATTTGAATAACTTTTTTCTTCTTTAAGCAATTTGAATTCTGTTTACACTGTTCGCTAGCTCAGTCGTTCAGCTATAATCTCGTTTTTCTTCGATACATGAGATTTTTTCCATAAAATTGCTGCAGGATGTTTGTTGAAACTGTGCAAAATTTCGGAATATTCAAAGGAATCCCAAATGAAGACAAACAGTTTTTTTTAAATTGTCTTCATATCTCTTTTATTTAGTGATGTTAAAATAATGACTTTTTGGTTAACTTTTTTCCTCTTCAACCGATTTTCAAAATCTCAGCCTCATTTGAAGTTAAAACGTTAGATGAGGAGATATGAAGATCAGAATTTACTCAAGATTAGCAATAAAGATTGAATGTTTCTGCAAAAGTGACCCAATTCTAAAACCTTCTCGAAATCCCAAACTCATTCTCGAAATCCAAAAATTTTTCTGATCGAAACGAAAATATCACCACCACAAAGACCGTGAAAAAATGTCTGGCTCCAATTTTTTTTTATGCGAATTTTCGCTGGCTAAATGGTTAGATATATCGGGAAACAGATTTCATCTGACCCCACATCGGTGTCGGAGTTCAAAAAATTGTCATCCCCCCCTTCTCCCTTGGGGTACTTAGGGTACGGATGAAGGGGAAGGAGATTTTTGGTAATTTTTAACATATCATTTTCTTGAGTTTCGTAACTACTAAGAATCGCCCAAACTCGGGTAATCCAAGTATCATAGTTTGATGTACAGGGCAAAAAAAGTTATTTTTCAGAATCTAGACAACGAAACCCATAGCTGTTTTTAGCGGTAAAAGTTGATCAAAGAGGTAGGAACAATTTTTCATAGGCGTACGTATAATTCTTTTCATTTAATTCTTCCACCAGCCAGGATTAAAGGTGGATTTATGCAGCAACATTCAACAATTATGCATGCCAAATTAACAATTCATGAAGAAATAGTACGCAGGCGTACTTGACACAACTGTCCCTGCCATAACCTCATATTTTCATGTTTGTTGATCTTTCGGAAAGTAAATGAAAAAATAACTTGATTATGTTTCCTGATCTAGAAGAAACTGAGTCACTTTTCATCATATAATGATGTAATGCGAGTTTTTTTATGTTAAAACAGAAAAGGCATAGGAGGTGGTCTATCAAGCCTGTGAATAGACAGAGGAAAGAAAAGGGGCTTTTCAATAACTTGATCGAATCAATGTACTTGCAAGATTTGGAACCTTACCTTCTGCTACCATATGTCAAAACAAAGTTCGGGCCAATCTCATGCTTTCTCCTATGAATCATGGAACCAATTAGCGATCATCTGATTACTACTTATTTGCGCAGTAGAAGGAAATTTGGTTCAATTAAAGTAACAAAGTTATAAGTTGGCCATCTTCTTAATTGTTACTTCTAAATTGATAATTGTTGATTGTCTGCATAAACACAGTCATTGAAAACAAGAAGTTCAACTCATGATTGCTAATTGTTAATCGATAAATCTTACTCGAATTTTGAATGTAATATTTGTCCGAACATAATTTTGGGTTACATCTAGATAATGACTGCTCATTTAGAAAATATGAATACGCCACTGGATTCTACGAAACGTTGTTTAACATATGGTTTTTTACTTTTCCTATGAGTTGCAAGATAGCAGAGACACAGGAGGGGTCCCAAAATACAATATTTTCAATTCCGCCCTGTATCTCAAAAACAGGATGGGCTATGATAATTTTGTTTTCGGCAATGCTTGTTTTATGAAAAAGTAGGACAGTGATGTGATAACCGCTTCAAAAACAACTCAGATATCGTGTCGAAAGTTGGACACACTGTACTCTATTGAATCCAGGAGGATATAACATATAGTCGTCTTTGTATGTCCAGGAAAACATCATCAACTGGTTCCTTAACAGGTCACTCAGTTGGATAGACATCATTGAATTGATAGGTATATGATTGGAGAACAGCCAACAGCATCGAACTCCGGATACTATTTCAGAAATATGGATAATAATAACATCTACTTATTCCATTTCCTAATTCTCTGAAACACTCGGTACATATTCTGGTTCAGCGTGTATAGAAGGTAGATCGCTCACCTCGAAGCTAACCACATTCGGCAAATTCAAATTCAACCCGAAAGGTCTCCATTTGTGGCTCATTATCTCGTCTTTGAAGTATTGGTCGGCATACGAATTCAGTACTTTCATGTCGTCCCCCGTTTCTATTCTACCGCCGTATACAGCGTCGCAAGTCAACCCCGATATGAAACGCCACTGGATTTGCGGCGTCTGATTGTGCCACAAGTCTTCGATCAGTTTTACGTTAGTCAACAGATCCGCATCACTGAAATCGTAACATTTCGACCATCCTGCAACGAAAACAAATGCGAATAATAGGCATATACAGGGTGTCCGTTTTTCGAGATTAACCATGGGGATCTCAGTCGGTTAAATTAGGGCAAAGTTAAGCCTTTTTATGCTGAACAATTATGTGAAAGAAAATCTCATGTATCATTTTTCTTTTTTGAATTAAAGACAAAAAACTGAAATTTGTAATTTCAGTTTTTATTTTTTCAAGCGAAAACCATGAGAATTAGAAGTTTCTAACTAGGACGTTCTCAAAATCTAAATCTGTCATCGTATTCTCAAGACTTTCTTGATGTCAGAGATACAACAGTCGACTTTGGATTTTCTTATGGGCGCCATATTGGATTTTTGCATTTTTGAAAAGTGGTGTTACTTTCTGAACACAATGAAGTGACACATGATATGTTTGAATCTCATAAGCTAATCAAAACTGAGAAAAAACAGTTTTTACGAAGAGTGCTTTGAAAATAACGCCAGCAATTTTGTTCAAAAACAACTAAATTTTGATACTTCAATTGAGGATAAGGAACGGTCTTATTTCTGACAAGCTTACCTGCTTAAAAATTAAGGTTTGAAATTAGGAACGAACAAGAACAAGAACGACAAGAATGCTAGAAGTTTTTTTCCCGCAAAATGGAACAAAATTATTAAATACATAACGTATAAAAGATGCTCGACTACTCCACTATTTTCTTATAGATACAATTTCATTCGTTCTTCTTTCCAGAACAGCAATATCATCGATGATAGATAGATAGATAGATAGATAGATAGATAGATAGATAGATAGATAGATAGATAGATAGATAGATAGATAGATAGATAGATAGATAGATAGATAGATAGATAGATAGATAGATAGATAGATAGATAGATAGATAGATAGATAGATAGATAGATAGATAGATAGATAGATAGATAGATAGATAGATAGATAGATAGATAGATAGATAGATAGATAGATAGATAGATAGATAGATAGATAGATAGATAGATAGATAGATAGATAGATAGATAGATAGATAGATAGATAGATAGATAGATAGATAGATAGATAGATAGATAGATAGATAGATAGATAGATAGATAGATAGATAGATAGATAGATAGATAGATAGATAGATAGATAGATAGATAGATAGATAGATAGATAGATAGATAGATAGATAGATAGATAGATAGATAGATAGATAGATAGATAGATAGATAGATAGATAGATAGATAGATAGATAGATAGATAGATAGATAGATAGATAGATAGATAGATAGATAGATAGATAGATAGATAGATAGATAGATAGATAGATAGATAGATAGATATGGGTAATCCTGAAGTATGCCAAGAGGCAAAACTCAATAAAAGAGATTCCTTCAAGAGCGTAATGAAAGAAATCAACAGTCAAATCGAACAACTTGGGAAGGTAGTACAAGAAATGTATAAACCAAAAAAAGAAATCACTGATATATCTAGTAGGTTAACACTGCAGATGGAAAAGCTCCAGAGTGTCGAGTTGATGGAGTGGCTGGATGGAATAAATAAAGAAACTAAAGACCTAGAAAGAGACAATGAAATATCTAAGCTTCAGGCGAGAATAAAAGACATGGAAGAAACGAATAAAGGGGGGATGGAAGTTAATCAGGTACAGTGCGAGAGATGTAGGGAACAACAGCGAAAAGAACAAAGAAGACTGGAGCTGTCCAAAGGTATCAGTTACGAGAACTTCAAACTCATAACTGAAAGAGACTGGCATGACGAGATATTTCCCAAAATACATATAGAACACGGAAACATATGGGATATAGCTGAAGAATATGCATGGATACTTCCGTGCTCCAAAGACCTACGGACTCCGCACAAAGCTATTGCGGAGGCCATCAATAGGCTTGGAGGGCATGTAGACGTCAGAAGACAAAACCGAAAAAAAGGAGAAGTTGCAATGATGGTGCACTCATTGGGCTTTCCTGATGATGTAGGCAACCTTATCCACAAGGCCAGATTGATACTCTACCCAATCATAACAGAGGTATATGATAATGAAGAGGCTGATGAAGAGATCATCTTTGAGGCCCTCAGGGTTATGAAAGAAATTATGGAAAAACAAAAGAAATCTAAATTAGTGATACCAGAGATGGAAGGAACAATGGGGGTGATAGTGTCGAGAGCACTAGAATTCATATTCTTCAATACAGGCATAGATATTATCCAAATCGAGAAGGAGTATGAAGAAGTGGACGAGAAGAAACAAGCAAGACCAAGAACAGAAGACCTGATCACAAACAATAAGCAAAGAAGAAAGAAACAGGACGCGTTACTTGTTAGGTTACCTGATGTCAGTTTTGCAGATCTTCTGAAGACTGTGAGAGATAAGGTCAACCCCAGTGATATCGGTGTAGATATACGAGACCTGAGGAAAACAAAAAATGGAGAACTACTCCTTACTGTCCAGAAAGGAGAAGGAAAACTAGAAGCCCTCAGGAGCATTATTCAAGAAAAGGTTCCGGAGGTTTCTACTTCTCTCTTGTCGAGCAAAAGGGTTTTACATATTAAAGATATGGACGAGATCACCACCATTGGGGAAATTGAAGATGCTATTGTGGAATCTATATCAACAAAACCCGAAAACATAGAAGTTAGAGCCCTCAGACCTACACTAGCAAACACACAAAATGCTACAGTCGTGCTGTCAGAATCAGATGCTGAAAAACTGATAGGCATTGGGAGAATTAGAATTGGCTGGTCGATGTGCAGGGTGCTGGAAAGGAAGAAAGAAGAAAAATGCTTCAAATGCTGGCGATATGGGCATGTAAAAGCACAATGTAAAGGGCCAGACAGAGAATCTTTATGTTTGAAATGTGCCCAGGAAGGACATCGTGCAGCTAACTGTCCAAATGAACCTTATTGTGCCCACTGCGAGAAGGAAGGTCATCAGTCTGGGAATTTGAAATGTCCGACGAATAGAGGGACGAATAAGTTGCAATAGAACTGGATATCAAAATTCTTCAAATCAATACTTTCAGGCGAAAGCCATGTCACGATATCGCACTCGCAACTGCCAAACATTTAGGGGCTGGAGTAATCCTTATGAGCGAACCGAACAGAAATGCTATAAGAGATAGAAAAGACTGGTTTTATGATGAAGATCTCAATACAGCAATTAATATAAATGACCAGGTAATTAGCAAAAAATTTGGAAAAGGCTATGGCTTCTCATATGTAGTGACACCAGACTTCACCATTTACAACTGCTATGCTTCACCAAATGAAGGATTGGAAGACCTCGAAAGGATTCTATGGGAAATTGGAAACCTGATAAGGTTTCATAAGGAAGAAGCAGTTATCGTAGGAGACTTCAATGCGAAATCCCCTCAGTGGGGAATGAATACTACCGATAGAAGAGGTCAGCTAGTCACCGAATGGATCGCGGAAAATGACCTAGTGATAGTGAATGAAGGGAATAAGCCAACGTTCCAGAGAAGAGATTATTCATCGATTCTTGATCTGACAATAGCTACATCTGACAATAGCTACTGTCAACATGCAGAAACGCATAAAAAACTGGAGAGTCAGTGATCTTGAATCCTTAAGCGATCATAACTTTATCATCTTCGATATAATAAATGAGGTACGGTCACCTCCACAAACGATGACGGGACATAAAGGTTGGCAAGTAAGGAAACTTGACAAGGATAAGCTCCGTCAGATCACTACAGATGACACTATTGGAGCCATAAATTTATCTTCAGAAGGCTTAACACATTATCTGAATCGAATATGCAACCAGACAATGCCAAGAAGAAGAAATACACTAAAGAGAAAACCCGTTTACTGGTGGAACGATGAGATCAACCAGGCAAGAATTGAATGTACTCGGAAGAGAAGGATATACACAAGATCTATGAGGAGAAACTCTCCAGAGATAAGCCAGCGTCTTTGGGAGGAGTACAAAGAATGCAAGAAAGTTCTTCAAAACCTTATCAAGAAATCTAAGAGAGATTGCTGGAAAACTATATGTGACGATGTGGACTGTGATATCTGGGGGGATGGCTATAAAATTGTAATGAAAAGTATTCTTGGGTATCCACCCAGACTACAAATGCCTATGAAAACTGTGGAAGAAGTGGTGGACCATCTCTTCCCAGTGCATAAAGATGTGATATTTGACTGTGATAGAAATGTGATATTTTTAAATTTTAGTGTTGATGAATTAGTTGTAGCTTGTGATAAACTTAAAGATAAAAAGACTCCTGGCCCTGGCAATATCCCACCAGAAGTGCTGAAAGCGCTAGCAAAGAATAATCCAGACTCTGTTTTAGCAGTATATAATGACTTGGCTAAACGGGCAGAATTCCCAATGGATTGGAAAAAGGCAAAGCTGTTGCTCTTGAAGAAACCAGACAAGCCTATCGATAAACCTTCATCCTATAGACCTATATGTCTACTGGACGTAGAAGGAAAACTTTTTGAGCAACTGATACTCATCAGACTGAAGAAGGAAATAAATAGAACAGGCGGACTTTCTGCGAACCAGTTTGGTTTTATAGAAGGGAGACAGACGGTCGATGCTATAGAGGTTGTGCTGGATATAGCCAAAAAAGCAGGACAGGACTATTCTTGGGCTCACCGGAGATTGTGCGTTATTATAACGCTTGATATCAGGAATGCCTTCAATAGTGCAAGTTGGCAAAATATTCTGATGGAGTTGAGGAGAAGAAGATTAGATGAAAGCCTCATTAGTGTTATAAGATCCTACCTTTCAGACAGGGAGATCATTTTAGAGGCAGAAAACATTACCAGGACGAAAAGGATAAACAGTGGAGTACCGCAAGGATCAGTTTTAGGACCAACGCTGTGGAACCTACTTTATGATGGACTCTTGAGAACGGAGCAACCAGCGGGTGTAACTCTTATAGGCTTTGCAGATGACATAGCCATGATGGTAGTTTCCAAGAGTGAAGAAAGTTTAATGAATACAGCAAATATCGGACTGCAACGTATAGCTAATTGGCTAGAGAAAAAAGGGCTTCAACTCGCACCAGAGAAAACAGAAGCAATGATTCTAACAACCAAGAGAAAACTAAACCCTATTCAATTCGAAGTGCAGGGTGCTATGATAACACCAAAAAAATCAATTAAATACCTTGGAGTATGGTTAGATATGAAGATCACCTTCGCAGAGCATGTTAACAAAGTTACACAAAAAGTGGAAAAAACTGTTGCAGCATTATCACAGCTACTGCCAAATGTAGGAGGACCAAGAGCCTCAAAACGGAGAATACTTTTGAGCGTAGTACATTCCCAGATTCTTTATGCTGCACCAATTTGGTATACAGTAATAAAAAACCAGAAACTTGTTTCAAAACTGAATAGTATCCAGCGCAAAATGTGCATCAGGATATGCTCGGCGTATAGGACAATTTCATTAGAAGCAGTAGAGGTGATAGCTGGAGTTCCTCCAATAGACCTTCTGATACAAGAGAGGAGAGAAAAGTACAAAGGGACACCTAGAAGCGATGCGAGAATCAATGTTATGTCGCGATGGCAAACGAAATGGGATAACGGAAAATATGGAAGATGGACATACCGACTAATACCTAACATTGAAAGCTGGATTAATAGATCATACGGAGAAATAGACTACTTCATAACTCAAGCAATTTCTGGGCATGGATGCTTCAGGAAGTACTTGTATAGCCGTATGAAGGTAGACTCGGAAGAATGCCCATACTGCGGTGGCGAAGATGATGCTGAACACACGCTATTCACGTGCTATAGATGGGAGAGATACCGACTAGAGTTTCAAATACAAACAGGGATAGTGTTCGATTCTAGGAGGATGATGGAATATATGACTTCAGGGGAGGAGGGATGGAAACGCACCTATACTGTCATAAGGCAAATAATAGAAACGAAAGAAAAAGAAGATAGAGACAGACATAGAAACAGAGATTGATCAGAGGGAAAAGTCAAATGTTATGAAGAAAGTTATGAGGAGAATATCAAGACAGCACCCCCCATTGAAGTAATGCGGAAGCGGTTCCAGTGGGAGATGCATGACGTGGAAGAGGTTTTAGTCGGTAGGAATCCGACACTCCCAGCAACATCGGGGTCTTATGCAAGATTTCCTCTTAAAAAAGAAAAAAAAAAAAAAAAAAAAAAAAAAAAAAAAAAAAAAAAAAAAAAAAAAAAAAGATAGATAGATAGATAGATAGATAGATAGATAGATAGATAGATAGATAGATAGATAGATAGATAGATAGATAGATAGATAGATAGATAGATAGATAGATAGATAGATAGATAGATAGATAGATAGATAGATAGATAGATAGATAGATAGATAGATAGATAGATAGATAGATAGATAGATAGATAGATAGATAGATAGATAGATAGATAGATAGATAGATAGATAGATAGATAGATAGATAGATAGATAGATAGATAGATAGATAGATAGATAGATAGATAGATAGATAGATAGATAGATAGATAGATAGTTAGATAGATAGATAGATAGATAGATAGATAGATAGATAGATAGATAGATAGATAGATAGATAGATAGATAGATAGATAGATAGATAGATAGATAGATAGATAGATAGATAGATAGATAGATAGATAGATAGATAGATAGATAGATAGATAGATAGACGAAACTGCACCGGACCCCAAAGGGAGGAGAGATGCCTGAATTGTGGAAAGACAGGGCATAAAGTGAAAGAATGTCGGGAAAACCAATACTGTCCAATCTGTGGAAAAGAAGGACACAGAATGGATAGTATGAGATGCCCCACTTTCAAGAAATTGGTCAATCATGAAAGGCTAAATAGAAGAGGAGGGAGGAACTCAAGAGGGATAAATTATATTCCATGTCTGGTTTGAACCAGGTAAGGTTAGGGACAGGAAGAAAAAAAAAGGCTCAGGGTGATGCAATGTAATTTGAATAGGAGAAGGGTAGCTCATGACATCGCTTTCGCTACAGCTACTGAGAAAGACGTTGATATTATAATGGTTACCGAACCTAACAAGAAAGTTATTGAGGGTAGAGGTTGGATTACAGACCATAGAAAAGACGTAGCAATATACTTCAGAAATAGAAGAACCAAGGTTACCAAACTGGAAACGGGACAGGGGGTACTAACAGTACATTTCAAAGACTACAGAATCCACTGCTGCTATAGCTCCCCAAACATCTCACTAGAAACTTTCAAAGAAGAAATAGATGCTGTAATGACCAATTGTAGGTGCATACAAGGCGAGAGTATAGTGGCAGGGGACCTCAACGTGAAATCACCACAGTGGGGCTCCCCTACTACAGATAGAAGAGGCGAATACTTCACCCAATGGACCACAGCATTGAATATGGTTATACACAACACTGGTACGGTCCCTACTTTTGTGAGAGGAAATGCTGAATCATTTATAGACATCACCTGCTCAACCCAATCAATAGCAAGACGCATATCGAACTGGGAAGTCTCCATTTCAGAAAACTTAAGCGATCACAGAGACATATTTTTTGACATCGAAGATGATATGCAACCAACTACTGAACCAAAAGATAAAGAGCTAGTCGACTGGAAAGTATTTGAAGAAATGGTTAAATGGAAGTTAGATAGAGAGGAAGAACAAGATACAGTTGAATTTCTAGGAGAAACACTCAAAGAGGCATACGAAGGAAGCACGCGGAGGGTGAAAACTGTACGAGGAATGCCATATTGGTGGAATGATGAAATAGCGTACAAAAGGCACGAATGTCTGAGGAAAAGAAGGAATGCCTCGAGAATAGCCAAGAGCGATAGGTACACGGAGGAAGAAAAACTAGACTCAAAAGAATCCTATAAAAGAGCCAAGAAGGAACTGCAAAATAAAATAAATAATTCAAAAAATAAACACTGGCAAGAATTGTGCGATCAGCTAGATGGAGACATTTATGGACAGGGCTACCAAATAGCTGTCAAGAATCTGAAAGCATACCCTTCTTTCGATCTGGATCGAGAAGAAAAAATGGTAATAGTAGAAGAACTGTTCCCAACAAGATTTGATAAGTGGAGAGAAATGGAGAGAGTCGAGAATATTGCGATGTTCACGCAGGAAGAGATTAGTCAAGGACTACTGGAACTGAAAGATGGCAAAGCTCCTGGACATGATGGCATTCCTGCAGAAGCTATCAAAATTATAGGCAACATTGCACCAAATTGGCTACTAAACGTGATAAACAGATTGTTGAGAGAACAAAGCTTTCCAAATAGTTGGAAGAAAGCGGTTCTGGTACTCATACCAAAACCTAAGAAACCTGGCATAAACCACATAAGCTACAGGCCAATATGCCTACTTACATCAATGAGTAAGTTATACGAGAAACTCATAAAGAAAAGACTAGAAGCAGCTTTGGAAAATACTGAAAAACTATCAGACCACCAATATGGCTTTCGTAAAGGTAAATCCACAATACAAGCAGTAATGAAGGTCATAGAACTCTCGAAGGAAAATACCATGAGATGGGCCGCTCTGATAACCTTGGATGTGAGAAATGCATTTAACTCAGCACCATGGAAAACAATCATGGAAGAGCTTTATAGAAGAGTAGAAGAGAAATACCACAATACCTCATTAATATTGTGAGCAGCTACTTCAAAGAAAGAACTTTGAGAATAGAAAAAGGAGAAATATATGAGATCACTGCCGGTGTACCACAGGGCTCAGTATTAGGACCAACATTATGGAACATTATGTATGACGGCGTGCTCAAAGAGAAACTACCCGACGGAACATGGACAGTAGGTTTTGCTGATGATCTTGCCATCATAGTGACGGCTAAACGGGCGGAAGAACTTGTGTCCAAAGGTGACGACGCCCTGGAAATCGTAGATTCGTGGATGAAACGAAACCACCTGACACTGGCTCCCGAAAAAACGGAGGCAGTCATATTGAAAGGAGAAAGAGAGAGGAGAAATATTCATTTCGATCTAGGAGGTGTACTAATAATGCCAAAGAACAAAGTGAAGTATCTAGGGATAATGATAGATGGGAAGGGGACTCATGGGGAACACATCAAGTATGCGGTAGAAAAAGCAGACAGAAATGTAGCATCACTAACAAGAATAATGCCAAATATACGAGGACCAGGAAACAGGAAGAGAGAGATGTTATACAACGTAACACAATCGATTTTAACATATGGATCACAGATATGGCACAAGGCACTGAATATAAAGCGTAACAAACAAATGCTCATAAGTACTCAGCGTAAAGCGCTTCTGCGAGTGATAAGTGGATATAGAACCATATCAGCAAGCGCTGCTCAAGTAGTGTCTGGAATACTACCAATAGACATTCTAATAGAGGAAAGGAGAAGAATTTTTGAGAGAGGAGACGAAGATACAATACGAGTCAAAAAAGAAGAAAGAGAGGCAAGCTTGGAGAGATGGCAGCAACAGTGGATAGATACTTCGAGAGTAGCTCAGTGGACGAAGACACTCATACCAGACGTGAAGAAATGGGTTGAGTGTCGGCACAGAGAGACGAATTACTTTGTTACCCAGATACTCACGGGACATGGTTCATTCGGAGCCTATACTCATAGAATAGGGAAAACACCAGATGAAAGATGCGCTTACTGCGAAAACGTGGATACAGCAGCACATACTTTGTTTGAATGTACGAGGTGGGAAAGGGATAGACACAGAGTTAATATAGAAGTAGGAATCAACCTAGACGAGAACAATATGGTTGAAGAAATGTTGGAAAATAGGATTAAGTGGAAATCGATCACAGAGTACATAAGGAAAATAATGAAACAAAAAGGGGAAGACGAAAGGTTGTTCCGAGATAGGCAGCTACGCAGAGCTGAATGAGACTGAATCCACACAAACACAGATGTATGCTGACCAGCGATTCCTGTGCATGTGCGGAAGCAAAGTAAAAAAAAAAAAAAGAAAAGATAGATAGAAAAAAGAAAAAAAAGATAGATAGAAAAAAAAAAAGATAGATAGAAAAAAAAAAAAAAAAAAAAAAAAAGATAGATAGATAGATAGATAGATAGATAGATAGATAGATAGATAGATAGATAGATAGATAGATAGATAGATAGATAGATAGATAGATAGATAGATAGATAGATAGATAGATAGATAGATAGATAGATAGATAGATAGATAGATAGATAGATAGATAGATAGATAGATAGATAGATAGATAGATAGATAGATAGATAGATAGATAGATAGATAGATAGATAGATAGATAGATAGATAGATAGATAGATAGATAGATAGATAGATAGATAGATAGATAGATAGATAGATAGATAGATAGATAGATAGATAGATAGATAGATAGATAGATAGATAGATAGATAGATAGATAGATAGATAGATAGATAGATAGATAGATAGATAGATAGATAGATAGATAGATAGATAGATAGATAGATAGATAGATAGATAGATAGATAGATAGATAGATAGATAGATAGATAGATAGATAGATAGATAGATAGATAGATAGATAGATAGATAGATAGATAGATAGATAGATAGATAGATAGATAGATAGATAGATAGATAGATAGATAGATAGATAGATAGATAGATAGATAGATAGATAGATAGATAGATAGATAGATAGATAGATAGATAGATAGATAGATAGATAGATAGATAGATAGATAGATAGATAGATAGATAGATAGATAGATAGATAGATAGATAGATAGATAGATAGATAGATAGATAGATAGATAGATAGATAGATAGATAGATAGATAGATAGATAGATAGATAGATAGATAGATAGATAGATAGATAGATAGATAGATAGATAGATAGATAGATAGATAGATAGATAGATAGATAGATAGATAGATAGATAGATAGATAGATAGATAGATAGATAGATAGATAGATAGATAGATAGATAGATAGATAGATAGATAGAGGAGATCGCTCAAGCCCGAAAAGACTGTATGCGACGGAGGCGGCTCTATACACGATCCGTGAGGACAAATCGGCCAGAAGAAAGTCAGAGGCTATGGGACGAGTATAAGGAGTCTAAAAAATCACTCCAAAATTTCATCAAAGAGTCCAAACGAAAATGTTGGAAAACTATCTGTGATAAAGTCGACTGTGATATCTGGGGGGATGGCTATAAAATCGTCATGAAGAGCCTGACTGGCTACCCTCCCAGACTAAGAATGCCTATGCATATGGTGGAAGAAGTGGTAGACCACTTATTTCCTGTGCATCAAGATGTGATATTCAACTGTGATACAAATGTGATATTTTTAAATTTTAGCCTAGACGAGTTACGTGTAGCATGTGATAAGTTAAAAGACAATAAAGCTCCCGGACCTGGTAATATACCACCAGAGATAATTAAAGCTCTCGCTTTGAATGACCCTCATTATATACTGGCGGTATATAATGGTTTGGCCAGCCGCGGAGAATTTCCAGTAGAATGGAAAAGAGCAAGACTACTGCTTCTGAGGAAACCAGACAAACCCATAGAAAGCCCATCTGGACACAGACCAATCTGTCTGCTGGACGTAGAGGGAAAACTTTATGAACAACTCATCCTCATTAGACTCAAGAGGGAAATATCGCGCACGGGAGGACTGTCAATGAGACAGTATGGTTTTGTTGAGGGGAAACAGACCGTAGACGCCATAGAGGAAGTGTTGAAAATTGCAAAGGAAGCAGGACAAGAATACTCTCCAGCGCACCGACGACTATGCGCGATCATTACATTGGACATAAGAAATGCCTTCAATAGCGCTAGTTGGCAAATAATTTTAGATGAACTAAGGAGAAGGGAGATAAATGAAAGCCTCATCAATGTAATAAGGGCCTACTTGTCAGAAAGAGAGATCATTCTTGAAGCAGAGGATACAAGAAAACCTAAAAGAATCAACAGCGGAGTACCACAAGGTTCAGTGCTGGGGCCAACGCTGTGGAATATATTATACGATGGGCTTTTAAGAATGGAACAACCGGCAGGAGTAACCCTTATAGGCTTCGCGGATGATATTGCCATGGTAGTAGTATCCAAAGGCGAAGAGAGTCTGATGTGTGCAGCGAATATAGCACTGCAACGCGTGTCGAACTGGCTGGAGAATAATGGGCTACAATTGGCGCCAGAAAAAACAGAAGCAGTCTTGCTAACGACTAAAAGAAAAATAGGCCCTATTGAATTCGACTTGCATGATGTTACCGTGAAACCAAAGAAGGCAATCAAGTACCTAGGAATTTGGTTGGATACAAAGATGACTTTCGCGGAGCATGTGCATAAAGTATCTCAGAAAGTGGAGAAAACAGTGGCAGCTCTTTCTGGACTTATGCCAAATGTAAGAGGACCAAGAGCATCCAAAAAAAGGTTGCTCATGAGTGTAGCCCATTCCCAAATGCTGTATGGTGCACCAGCCTGGAATACAGCTGCAAGTAACCAGAAACTTGTAGCGAAACTAAGCAGCATCCAACGCAAGATGTGCATCAGGATATGCTCTGCATATCGAACTATTTCAACAGAAGCAGCTGGAGTTATCGCAGAAGTACCGCCCATCGACTTTCTGATAATAGAACGAGACGAAAAATACAGAGGAGTAGTCGGACCTATCGCCAGAATGAATCTTATGGCACGATGGCAGAGAAAATGGACTAACGGTAAATATGGTAGATGGACGCACAGGCTGATACCAAATATACAGGAATGGACAAACAGGCCATATGGAGAAGTCGACTATTTCACAACACAGGCATTATGTGGACACGGGTGTTTCAGGAAGTACCTCTTCAATCGCATGCGAGCAGAATCGGAGAATTGTCCATACTGCGGAGAGCAAGATGACGTAGAACACACTTTGTTTGCTTGTCACAGATGGGAAGTGATTCGCCAAGGATTTCAAACTGAAACAGGTGCACCTTTTGAAGTAGAGAATATGATGGCGTCTCTGATATCTGGTGAGGAAGGGTGGAAAAGTGCATACAAGATTATAAGGCACATAATCGAGAACAAAGAGAAAGACGATAGAGAGAGAATATAGTCGACTACGTCAGGCAAATGCACTTCCACTGAAGTAATGCGAGAGCGGTTCCAGTGGAAGATGCGGATGGAGAAGAGGTTTTAGTCGGTAAGAATCCGACATTCTGGAAAGACCAGAATCTCATGCAAGATTTCCTCTTCTCGAAAAAAAAAAAAAAAAAAAAAAAAAAAAAAAAAAAAAAAAGATAGATAGATAGATAGATAGATAGATAGATAGATAGATAGATAGATAGATAGATAGATAGATAGATAGATAGATAGATAGATAGATAGATAGATAGATAGATAGATAGATAGATAGATAGATAGATAGATAGATAGATAGATAGATAGATAGATAGATAGATAGATAGATAGATAGATAGATAGATAGATAGATAGATAGATAGATAGATAGATAGATAGATAGATAGATAGATAGATAGATAGATAGATAGATAGATAGATAGATAGATAGATAGATAGATAGATAGATAGATAGATAGATAGATAGATAGATAGATAGATAGATAGATAGATAGATAGATAGATAGATAGATAGATAGATAGATAGATAGATAGATAGATAGATAGATAGATAGATAGATAGATAGATAGATAGATAGATAGATAGATAGATAGATAGATAGATAGATAGATAGATAGATAGATAGATAGATAGATAGATAGATAGATAGATAGATAGATAGATAGATAGATAGATAGATAGATAGATAGATAGATAGATAGATAGATAGATAGATAGATAGATAGATAGATAGATAGATAGATAGATAGATAGATAGATAGATAGATAGATAGATAGATAGATAGATAGATAGATAGATAGATAGATAGATAGATAGATAGATAGATAGATAGATAGATAGATAGATAGATAGATAGATAGATAGATAGATAGATAGATAGATAGATAGATAGATAGATAGATAGATAGATAGATAGATAGATAGATAGATAGATAGATAGATAGATAGATAGATAGATAGATAGATAGATAGATAGATAGATAGATAGATAGATAGATAGATAGATAGATAGATAGATAGATAGATAGATAGATAGATATGTATTTGACCAATTTACATAAGTTTTTGGCAAGTCAATAGTCATCCGATGAATTTGAACAACAGTTGTTCCGGTTACATGTGGTATATGCATGAACAAAATAAAATACAATAAGAAAAAACGACGAATTCAGTATACATATAAAATAGACAAATTGATACATATAAATAATATGAATAAAAGAATTGATACATAATATTAGGAATTTTCTGGTGGCTTTGATTTAGCGTGTTCCAGTAAAGTTTCGAAAGGTGACACAAAGTAGTCATCTATCGAATAAAAACAATGTGTCAAAATATAATGTTTAATTATAGACTTAAATCTGGTGATGTTGAGCAATTTAATATTTTGAGGTAGAACATTGTATAAATTCAGATCTAATGAATTTTTTACTGATTTAGTTAGTTTAAAGTGAGGTAATCTCAGATTATCTGCAATTCTGGTTTGGTAATGATGAACATTCGAGTTGGTGATGTAGTTATTTTTGTTATTATGAATTTGTAGCAATGTCAGATATATAAATAATGATGGTAGAGGCATTACTCTGAGAAATTTGAAGATTGGTAGACAATGGTCCCTGAACCCTGCTCCTGCCACAATTCTTACAGCGCGTTTCTGGAGTTTGAATATTTTCACAGCATGACAGGAGTTACCCCATAGTAAAGTACCATAGCTGATATGTGAGTGAAAAAGAGCGAAATAGCATGTTCTGAGGACTTCCAATGATATCTGCTTTTTTAAATTTCTCAATACAAAAATTGAACTCGAAAGTTTTCTACTCAATTGCTCAATATGACTGGACCAATTCAGTCTATCATCAATAATCACGCCAAGTAGTTTAGCATTTTCTCCCTTAATATATAGGTTATTCGTAGTAAACATGAGTTTTTGACTCTTTTCCTCATTTAGCTTCAAATTATTTGATGCAAACCATTCCGATGCTAAAGATAACGAATCGGAGCTACTACAATCTAATACCTCTGAATTGATACCATAATCAATCAAGGTAGTGTCATCAGCGAAAGCAACACATTTCTTGGGAAACATGGAATGGAAAAGGTCATTGAGGTAAACAATGAAAAAAAGGGGTCCCAAAACTGAGCCTTGAGGTACTCCATGGATAACAGGCATAAAATTAGATGATATCTCATTTATACATACACTCTGTTTGCGACCTGTTAAGTAAGACCTGAAAAAAGTTAGAGGCAGACCTCGTACACCATAATATGATAATTTTTCAATGAGAATATCATGAGACACACAATCAAATGCCTTCGAAAGATCGCACAATGTGATTGATACATTTTCACCATTTTCAAGGCCCTCAACTATATCGGCCACCACCTTTAAAATTGCGTGAGTAGTGCTACATTTAGACCTGAATCCGAACTGACAGCAGTTCAGCAATTTGTTGTCATCCAAGTATCTTGCAAATCTTGATTTCAAGATACTTTCGAAAATTTTTGAAAAAATTGGAATTATCGAAATGGGACGGTAATTGTCGATTACGTCAACCTCTCCCTTTTTGAAAAGTGGTATTACTTTTGTTATTTTGAAAGCAGTGGGAAAATTACCTCCACTTATACAGGCATTGAAAAGTAGCGCAAGAGGACCGACTATAATATTCAATGTTTCCTTCAAAATATCACTGTTTATACCATATACGTCCGTACAGTACGAATTTTTAAGATTTTTTACTGCATCTATCACATCCTGCTTCGTCACAGGTAACATAAAGAAAGATGAAGCGGGTGTTGGAATGTCTTTCATGAAATCAATTGCATGTATATCATGGTTTTCGTTTGGAAATGATTTGATAATTTTATCTGCGATTGTAGCAAAATATTCATTGAAAGCCGCAGGCTCGATATCATGATCTGTACAACAATGTTTATGTTTATTTCTCTCCCAATTCACCAGTTTCCAACTATCACGCACCTCGTTGTCAGATCCTCTGATAAAGTTGTCGTAGGTTTCACGTTTGCATTGAAGTATTTTATTTTTGTATTGATTTTTGTAGTCGTTATGGGTACAATACAATAAACAATAATCTAGTATTCTCTCCTTTGAAATCTGATTCTTGGAATTGTAGGTACCCATCGATTGAGCTATTCAGAACTTGGGGAGATGAATAAAATTGTGTTTAGAAGTGAATGATGAAATATTTGAGCATCTATTATGACTGTTTTGTTTTGCGAAGAAAAAACTTTTATAACTAAATATCGGTCTTAATTAAAAATAACCTTGGTTTTTATGTAAGTTTGATCCCAGGAAGCTGTAATGCATTTTTTCACCAAGTGAAGAGCAATCGATAAAAAACGCATAAATCAACGATTTGAGAACGATACTACGACATCACGAATGACCACGTCATGAATCGTAAACAATCTGAGAAACTTTTCATCGTGGAAACAAGAAGGTTTATAGTAGTGTTGGCCTCATGAAAAGGATGGAAAATACCAATCTATGTTTTTTATTCGTCTAAGGTACAGACAGGGTGGGCCAAATTGGACACTTTTAAATGGTAAAACTTTTTTAGAAGTAGACACATGAAAACTGATGGCTGTGTCTGGGAGTCAATTTTTTTAACAAACTTCATGGCGAGACCGCATCGTTTCAACATATTTTTCTTGAATGTTCAGGACTTTCTCTTTAAAGTGTCCAATTTGGCCCACCGGTACCATTTCAAATCATTGTCGCCCCAGAACTTCGTGGATTTTTGACAAAAATAAATTGAAAATCATCGTATTTATTCGGATGTTCAAAAATGCCAGAACATTCTTAAATGAGCTCTACATACTACAGCTTTACTACATTAATCACATGCGAAATCAGATCTGCGTAGATTTTCACATAATAATCAATAATGATCAATCATCATGATATTTCGAATATTCAAAAATACGAGATTAGTCTTGATTGAGATCTACATACTAATCCGTGATGATCAATCAAATTCAATTCTTCGCAGTATATTCGTATCTATTTTCAATTCCGGTCAGATTCATGATTTCAGACTGATGTGACAATATGCCTTATGCCATACTTATTCTGACATTGCTTTAAAGAATCTTTTTTTTTTTACTATCGTATGGCTGTTTCTCTCTTCAAGTTCTTTACGCAACTGTCACAAAAAATAACGGAATTTATTTTATATTTATTTTCGAACATTATACTCAGAATTGAGGTGAATTGAGGTATTTTCGGTACATTTAGCACTGTCGAATGATTGTCAAAAATTCACTACCTATCCTGCTTTTATTTGAACAACTTTTATAGATCCATATATACTCATATTTCAAGCATTTTTTGATTTTATCCGAATAGCTATTGCTTATTCCATAATATCTTGTGTTTTTCACGCATTCATAAATTCCATTTTGATATTTTCACTGTAAAATATTAATTTTCCGATTTATTTTTCCTGACCTTTCAGATGTCTATTCAGATAATTACAGATATGCAATATAGGGATAGTAACTTTATATTCTACTAATCTTATAGGGTTATCATATCAGATTATAAAAATATCCTTCATGTGTGCAGACTGATGACATGCACAATCGAAGTTTTTTTGTTGGTATCTATTGGTGATGACTGAACATAGGATTTCCATGAAGTATTAAGAAATCAGTTATTTTCATGAATCATGTTCCAATACAGACGTTCATTGGGCGTCCAAAGAAGGACGTTCATTGTGCGTCTGAAGTTAGACGTGCAATGTGAGACCGAAGATGAACGTCCATTGTATATTCAACGTACAATCATGTACGTTCAATGGATACCAAGAAGATTCATCATTCTGTCTAGCATTTAAATGTGAATGTATATTTTACGTCCATTTCTTATCCGTAGCTGGACATTCATTAAAAGTCCAGATATGGTCGTCCAACGAATGTCCAAAGTTATGCCCTCAGTAGATTCATTGGATGTCCATTGGATGTTGAACTCCTGATCGTGAACATCAAAATTAGACACGCCCAAATATCTCAATGAAGTCTATTGAACTGATACGTGAATTTGTCACGTCCTACACACATAAAAACAAATTCTCAAATGAAAACGATATATTTGTTCAACGTCCAATTCTTGTTTTGAAAAAGCGCATTCTTCTTCTGAAATAATTTATTTGAAATGAATTTATTGAATATGTCAATTGTAGAAAATTATTTCACTGGAATATTCATTTGGTATAACGAAATGTTCTCAATTCAAGAAATTCAAAGTATCCAGAAAAAATAATTAAGTTCTTGAAAAATATATCACGGAATGTCTTCTTTCAAAATAACATTCAACATTTAATCTCTGAATAAGTGAATCTCTGAGAAAGTTTCTTTGGATTGACCATAACATTTTCTTGAATATAATTGCGATCCCTTCGAGCCGAGAATGTTGCCAAACGGTGTGAGTGTGTTGTTTCGGTGCTCTTGTCGTGCATCCATCATTGTTCAACCCGTTCAACCTATTTTATTGGCATAGGAATATTGGCTTACCATGAAAGAAAACCTAAGGTCTTAGGAGATATCTGAGGATATAATTACCACTTTTAGAGGTAAGTTACATGCCTATATCTTATAGACGTTCATTCTTGGGTGGCTATTATTGTGTATCCAATTAATTAACGTAGCTATATCATCTCGAAAATTGATAATTCGTGAAAAACTTGAATAACCAGGATCGGCATAGTGAGTGAAAATTGGGGTTAGGTACCTATGTGCGGATGAACGTTTAAATTTGTCCAAACACTGATTGAACAGTGGAAAAGAGCTTCTTGAACTTGTAGACATCTTAGGTATTTTGATATTGCATATTATACCTAACATATTTTTACATTTTTTACCAAATTTCGATCCAAGGAAAATGAATTCAGTAGTAAGAATGTGAACCCAGATTTGAAGAAATATAATAACCATGCATTGTGCTAAGTCAGATTATCTCTCACATTGTACCTACATGGAGTTGTGAATGATATATTTTATATTTTTCAGTAGTTTGAAACCAAAGGAATACAACTTTATTGCGAGGTAAACTGGTGGAAAAGTTCAGAAATAATATCTACGAATAGGGGGAGAGGTTGTCAAGAAGAAGGTTTGCAAGTGATGATGTGATTGATGAGAGCCCCAATAAGAGAACGGAAGTTGAGGATGATTCTCATTTCAAGAAATCGATATAATTCCTCTAATATGATAAAATTCTTGATACAAAACAATCTACAGCTAAAACTGAAAATCTGATTCTTTTTGTTCAAGAAAAATGCGAGTCATTGAGAGATTATGATTGTCTTGATTTGAATATATTGTGTTCTCAATCTGAAATATTGTATTATTCTCACGAAGAACTCCATTCATTTACAATTCAAGAAATCTGTAATATTGGTATGAGTGTATTTAGTTGGAAACATAATAGTCTTGAATTGAGCAGACATTTATTCCAGTATATATAAACAAGCCATACTCTTGAATCAAAGCATATCAAATCAAATCAAGTAATTCTTTTTATGTGTGTAGGGAGAAAGAAACATTTGCGATCAGCATTTACAGTGTGAATCATTGCATGGACTACGAGCAGATATAGTTCAATGTTCTGCGTGGTATTTGCCTGGAAAGTAGTTGTTTTCTGGTCGTAGTCTACCATATATTCAATTTCGAATGTTTGATATTTTTAAATGGATAGACATTTTCTTTTCCAAATTTTTGTCCAAATCATGGCTTTTACATTTTTCAAACTCATATTACTCGTCATCAGATTTCAATTCTCTCTTTTGATTTCGGAAATACGTATACAGTAGAGATATTGGCAGAAATTTGGGATCCATAAACGGTCAACTACTTGTGTAGTCCACCAGATCTCCATGTGGATCAATGATTATTCTCTAATTGAAAAGATCATGGCAATATGTCATACCATCATTGGCTGAATATGTTCTTTTCTACTTTTCATGACATATGATTCATAGGACCGATTTACCTTGAGGAATATATTTTCTCCTTTCTTGAATAACGGCATGAATAGCTGCTAAAATGAAGAAAATTCTGGCAGAGTTCTGATTCAATTTCTCGATATAGCTGCTTCCGAAAGTGGTGTAAGTACGTTGCATATTATTATTTATACCCTGCGAGGCTTCGAACACTATTTTCAGGCTATTCTGTGCCAACACAGGGTTGAAATGTTGGGTGGGCTCGGAGATCAACCATAACCTAAGAAAAAAGCATATTGAAATGGATCAACTGAGTTTGACAAAGTTGATCATCTTACCGGAATCCATCATTGCTCTCTAGGGATTTGAAGTTTTGTGTCAGGACCGCTAACCAGTTCGTTACGAGATGCAAATTTTTCAAAACCAACCATGATCCGGATTCAGAGCATTTCTTCAAAGCGGATAAAGCTTTCGTTTCTTGTCCTTCACCCATAGCTACCTATAAGTGAAAACCGAGGTGAAAACTCTACTTAGGGCTTCGCGAGACCAAGAGAGTAGTCTTGGACTTGGTCTTGTATCAAGATCAATACTAAGACCAAGACTCGACTTTCGATACAAGACTATCTACCAAGAGTCTTGGTCTAGGTCTCGAAAGAAACATAAGGAACTTGAATCTACTCAATATCAAGAAAAATATGATGGAAAATGTAGACATTATTAAAATTATTCATTCTTTATGGTGAGGTCACGGTGGTCCATACCTCCCACTATTGAAGATAGAAAAACAATTATTACAAAAGTTTTTTTGTTTATATTTCTGGAAATATTTTTGACACTGCGTTGTAGTCACTTCCAGCTTAACTTGGCAACGATTTTTCTTTTTTTTATGTTCTGGTTATCATTATCCTGTACTGTTCAGAGAACATCGTGAGAACCAACGGGAAGAAAGTAGGAGTTGGTGTCCTTCTTAAATTTCTGGAGATGGTATGCCTCGGGGAACATATAAAATATAGTGAAGAAAAGTTTCGGACTTCCATTGTCTAAAGGTATGAAGATTTGAATCCTGAGAAAAGAAAATATGAGTTATGCTGAAAAGACGAAATAAGTGATGAATAAAAATGTACTATTTTATCGAATCAAGAAGATTCGAGTATCAATAAATCAGGTTAGTATTAGTGTTAGTATATATGAAGTCGAAAAATGTAGATTTAAATGGGAGTTTAACTAGTCGATGAGCCTGAAAATAAGAAAAAATTGAATTAGAAATCAATAGCCTGACAAAGAAAGGTTGAATTCGAAATCAATAGCCTGAAAAAAAAAAGTTGAATAGCCTGAAAAAAGAAACGTTGATTTAAAAATTAAAATAAAATGAATGAATAAAGAATTAAAATTATGAGAAAGATTCAAATCGAGTTTGTCACGACGTTTCGATTGTGTGTATCTACAATCGTCTTCAGGTGAGAACTAACAAAGTCCTGGGATACGGGGGTATTTATAGGTCAGCTATGGCGGGATTTTCCGGTTCAGTGAGCCGTAACCGGTTGATTCGGCTAATCAGCGGTTTCCATGTGTTGCGGATCTCGACGCTTGGTTGACTGAAAGCGTTATTATTCATTATGTATGCTGCTTCCTTGAATTTCCTCCTGAACCAGTGTTCTTCTCTATGGATGATTTCTGCCTCAGACCATTTGATGTTATGTTGGTGGGTCCACACATGTTCTGCGATTCCTGACTTGGTGGTTTCTCCTCGTTGGGTGTTTTTCTTGTGTTCGCCGATTCTGGTTTCCAGTGGTCTCTTGGTTTCTCCGATGTATGATTTGCCACATTCGCATGGTACTCGATAAACACAATTCTTGGAGTCACTGTTTTTGTTCGTTGGTCTGGTTTTGGTGAGTTGGCTGCGGATGGTGTTTCCAGATTTGAAGCAGGTCTTGATCTTGTATTTGGATCCAATCTTCTTGATTCTCTCTGACAATCCTTTGATGTAGGGAAGGCACAATGTTGGTTGTTGCGGTTCTTCTTCTTTTTGGATTATCCTCTGTTTCCTGCTCTTCAACGTCTGTTCCACCAATTTCCTTGAATAGCCGTTCTGGTAGAGGTCTCTCTTGATGTGGTCCAGTTCGGAAGTTAGGCTTTCCTTGTTGTTGCAGAGGCTGAAGGCACGATCAATCAGAGTTTTCACTATGCCCCTTTTCGTAGCTCCGTGATGGTTGGATCCATTGTTGAGATATTGTCCTGTGTGAGTTGGTTTCCTGTAAACAGAAGTTTGCCATTTGTTGTCTGTTCTCTTCACTTTCACGTCCAGGAAAGGCAATTCGTTTTGGGATTCTCTCTCGATGGTGAATTTGATGGAAGGTCTCACGTTGTTGAGGTGTTGTAGGAAGGTGTCCAGTTCGTCGTCTCCGTGGTTCCACACTATGAATGTGTCGTCGACGTATCTCAACCAGATTCGCGGCTTTTTATGTGCTTGGTCGATGGCGAATGTTTCGAACCATTCCATATATATATTCGCTATTACCGGCGAGAGCGGTGATCCCATTGGTAGTCCTTCATCTTGAGTGAAGAAAGAGTCCTTAATCTGGAAGTAGCAGTTCCGAAGACAGCATTCTAGGAGATCCATAATTCCTTCTACTGGTATTGGTGTTCTATCTCCGAGGTGTTCGTCGCTCTGAAGTTTTGTTTTGATTATTTGAAGTGCTTCTCCGACAGGAACGTTGGTGTAAAGGCTTTCTACATCGAAGCTGACGAGTTGGTCTCCTTGTGTAGCTTCAATTTTCTCTAGGATCTCAACAAAGTGCCTGGAGTTCTTCACGAAGGATGGAGTGTTTCCCTGTAGTGGTTGGATGATCGGTAGTAGGAATCTCGCTAGCTTGTGGGTGGCTGAATTTCTGGAGCTGATGATCGGTCTGAGTGGGACGTCTGTTTTATGAATCTTTGGCAGTCCATATAGGTGAGGTGGTTTGCTGTGATGTGGTGTCAACGATGATCTCTCCTTATCTGAAAAATAAAGTTGATATTTCTTCAAAGTGAGGTAAACCTTCCGTTCGATTGCTGGAGTGGGATCTCGTGCGATCGTGGTGTATTTTCCTTTTTTGAGAGTCTCTTCAATTTTCTGCTCATAGAGTTCTGTGTCCATAATAACGGTAGCGTTTCCTTTGTCTGCCGGTAGGATTTTGATGGTGTTGTCTCTTCGTAGATGGTTTAAGGCCTTCTGTTCCTCGCGGCTGATATTGGGTGTAGGAGGTGTTAGTTCGCGATCCAGTTGTTCCCTCACTTTCCATCTGAATTCCTCTGCTTGGATTTGGTTGATGAATAAGGTGGTAGTCTCCACAGCGCTGATTATCTCCAATAATGGTATCTCCTTCGGTGTTATGGCGAAATTGAGTCCTTTGTTCAGAAGAGATTCCTCTATCTCAGTGAGTGGGCGGGAGCTCATGTTGATGATGTTTCCTTTGTTGTGGTTGATCTGTTCTTCGCTTCCAACTGAGTGCTCTGATTTCACTAACTTCTTCCACTTGCGGTTGTGCTTGTTTTCCATGTCCTGCCGAGTCCTGATACATATTCTGTTGATCTTGGCGAAAATTGCTTCATTATCTTCTTGTAACGTATGTCTTCTGATTTCTTCGAAACGTTCTGTAGCGTCTTGTAGAAGGATTGATCTCATCCAGCGGTGGTAGTTGATTTGTGATTTGATGAGTGCCCGACTCGCTCTTTCCAATATACGTCTGGCTCTTTCTCCTGGAATTGGTGATTTTAACTGAAAGCCGTGTGGGATGATGTTATTATCTCTTGCTCTGCACAAGAAATTGAGGTGTGTTTCTTCTTTTGTTAGCTTGACCATAGTCTTCTCGTATCCTCGGAATTTGTTGCTGATACCGGGTCCGTACCGGGTGTACAACTTTTGTTTGAAGGTGGCTGACAATGTCTCGAGTTGTGAAGAAAAGTTTCGGACTTCCATTGTCTAAAGGTATGAAGATTTGAATCCTGAGAAAAGAAAATATGAGTTATGCTGAAAAGACGAAATAAGTGATGAATAAAAATTAACTATTTTATCGAATCAAGAAGATTCGAGTATCAATAAATCAGGTTAGTATTAGTGTTAGTATATATGAAGTCGAAAAATGTAGATTTAAATGGGAGTTTAACTAGTCGATGAGCCTGAAAATAAGAAAAAATTGAATTAGAAATCAATAGCCTGACAAAGAAAGGTTGAATTAGAAATCAATAGCCTGAAAAAAAAAAGTTGAATAGCCTGAAAAAAGAAACGTTGATTTAAAAATTAAAATAAAATGAATGTATTCGCCATCGACCAAGCACATAAAAAGCCGCGAATCTGGTTGAGATACGTCGACGACACATTCATAGTGTGGAACCACGGAGACGACGAACTGGACACCTTCCTACAACACCTCAACAACGTGAGACCTTCCATCAAATTCACCATCGAGAAAGAATCCCAAAACGAATTGCCTTTCCTGGACGTGAAAGTGAAGAGAACAGACAACAAATGGCAAACTTCTGTTTACAGGAAACCAACTCACACAGGACAATATCTCAACAATGGATCCAACCATCACGGAGCTACGAAAAGGGGCATAGTGAAAACTATGATTGATCGTGCCTTCAGCCTCTGCAACAACAAGGAAAGCCTAACTTCCGAACTGGACCACATCAAGAGAGACCTCTACCAGAACGGCTATTCAAGGAAATTGGTGGAACAGACGTTGAAGAGCAGGAAACAGAGGATAATCCAAAAAGAAGAAGAACCGCAACAACCAACATTGTGCCTTCCCTACATCAAAGGATTGTCAGAGAGAATCAAGAAGATTGGATCCAAATACAAGATCAAGACCTGCTTCAAATCTGGAAACACCATCCGCAGCCAACTCACCAAAACCAGACCAACGAACAAAAACAGTGACTCCAAGAATTGTGTTTATCGAGTACCATGCGAATGTGGCAAATCATACATCGGAGAAACCAAGAGACCACTGGAAACCAGAATCGGCGAACACAAGAAAAACACCCAACGAGGAGAAACCACCAAGTCAGGAATCGCAGAACATGTGTGGACCCACCAACATAACATCAAATGGTCTGAGGCAGAAATCATCCATAGAGAAGAACACTGGTTCAGGAGGAAATTCAAGGAAGCAGCATACATAATGAATAATAACGCTTTCAGTCAACCAAGCGTCGAGATCCGCAACACATGGAAACCGCTGATTAGCCGAATCAACCGGTTACGGCTCACTGAACCGGAAAATCCCGCCATAGCTGACCTATAAATACACCCGTATCCCAGGACTTTGTTAGTTCTCACCTGAAGACGATTGTAGATACACACAATCGAAACGTCGTGACAAACTCGATTTGAATCTTTCTCATAATTTTAATTCTTTATTCATTCATTTTATTTTAATTTTTAAATCAACGTTTCTTTTTTCAGGCTATTCAATTTTTTTTTTTCAGGCTATTGATTTCTAATTCAACCTTTCTTTGTCAGGCTATTGATTTCTAATTCAATTTTTTCTTATTTTCAGGCTCATCGACTAGTTAAACTCCCATTTAAATCTACATTTTTCGACTTCATATATACTAACACTAATACTAACCTGATTTGATTGATTGATTGATACTCGAATCTTCTTGATTCGATAAAATAGTTAATTTTTATTCATCACTTATTTCGTCTTTTCAGCATAACTCATATTTTCTTTTCTCAGGATTCAAATCTTCATACCTTTAGACAATGGAAGTCCGAAACTTTTCTTCACAACTCGAGACATTGTCAGCCACCTTCAAACAAAAATATAAAATATATCATCCTGTATATCGATGCATACTTATCAGACTTTGAGGTTGAATATTCCACTAATATTCTACACCTATATTCAACTACATTTATTTTTCGAGACCAAGACTGAACAGTCTTGGTTTTGGACTCGCGAAGCACAAACTACACTGGATTGAAATTTAGCGAGAGTATTTTTCTATAATTATAGTTTGGTTTGCCAGATGTTTATAGTTTTGGCCCAAATGAAGTTCTTTATAAGGTATTCTCAACAGATTTACACCCAATCACGTATTCCCTATATTCAAAGACTAATAGAAAAGGTGTTACCATTATCCCTGCTTGCGTGTAGCCCAAGTGGCAGATAATAATCCTCTTAGACGATATTTTCAGTGTGCTGATGTTTATCGGCCTGATAATGAAAAATTTGATACTTTCTAATCCACTTTCATTTTCAACATGTGCTCCATCAATTCTTATTCGATTATCAAAAACTCTTTTGAAATATCGCTAAATCATAAAAAAACTTACTGAATTGGCTTCTGCAGATGCTTATGGCATAAAGTGATATATTGTATTTCGTTTGTGAAATAAAAAGAACTGCATTCAATATTTCCTATATTTCTACCAATATTAAAACTCTGAATTATTTACAGAGTAGAATCTCGGAACTGGGATATCAGATTTCAGATACTGATTATAAACCTGTGCAAGACAGACTGTTTCGGATCACCGAGCCTTATCAGGTATACGCATGATGCGCCTTCAGTATACCAGGTGTTACTCAGAAGTGGCTCTTTCCTATAACTTTTTTTTATTTCCGCAGATAAACAAATGAAATCCAGTATGCAGATGTTAAACATATTTATGCATTTTTTTGGGCTACGGTCTCCTTGATGAAAGGGGCTACTGAGGATGATATTTCCTGAATATGTCTGAAACGCTATAATTCGGTGAAATAACTAAACATTTTGTTTCTTTAATGAAGTGAATAAATAATTGTTCTGAAATTTCGTTCAAGAGATGTATATACAGGGTGGAGTGCCAGTGAATAAATAATAGTTTTGTAATTTCGTTCGAAAGCTATGAAGGAAAATTGCGCGTTATTTTTTCAGAAACATTTCGCAGGCCACACTCTGTTCATATTTCTCTGATGTGCATGGTGGCTAACTTCTTTGAGAGTGTAGTCTTCATTTGATGAGGCGATGAACATTCCTATCCTGTTCAGGAATAATTGTGATTCTCAAATAATTCATCACTGATATCGACTGGCTAAAGTATGGGAGGCATGTCCAAAAGAGGACGCGATACAAATAAATATAAATGAATTTCTATGTGTATTCACTTCGATAGGTTATTTTCATATGAGAATAGTTTCACCAGACGTATGTATAGAAACTCGCTTGACCATGGAAAGGTGGAAAAATACTGAAAATGTTCATCTAAGACTACAACCAAAGTTGTGAACGTACGTTGAATTGAATTATGCATTTCTGAAACATATATTCACTCATAATACCACTGGAGCTTCAATCCACTGGTAATTTTTTTAAATACAAGAGTTTTCTGAAAAAAATTCGTGTTCGAGAAAAAAGTCTGTTCTTTATCATAGCTAGGGTAGTATTCGGTGAAAAAAATCTACACTGAAATGTAGCTTGTTATCTGAGAGATAATTTCATATAATAATAAGTCAGCTGATGGTAGTTCGAACCATATCATTTTTGACTAATTTGATTCTACTTAAGTTGGTAGAAATATGTTTTCTTGCAAGGAACTCGAAATGGTACTTAATATTTGAAATTAAATGTGTTTGGCATTGTCAAAATATTAGGTAACACAGTGCACTATCAGTTTCTTTAATTCTAAGAGGAGAGAAAAATGTCAGGTAATTTTTGAAGTAGCAATGGTAACGATACAAAATATGGGCTTTTTATTGGTCGTGTACGAATCACACCGTTAATCTGTCGATTTATTTCACTGGTAACAAAGCTTATTGTTTGGTGCGGTAAGGGATGGTAAGTATTTTCTTTCTGAGGAGAAAGTAGTTAACAGACCAGTAGTCAGTGTATTGAATAAAGATTAGGGAGTATTAGTCTTCACAGGGAATTAAGGCGGTGTTGTGTCTCGTGTCCTAAATATATATAAAAATATAGATGAATAAATTATATTTGTACTATTCTGTCAAGTGTTCTTCATGGCATTATAGTGAATAAAGAATATATCATTCTGTCTAGTATTCTTTATGGCACTGTAGTGAATAGAGAATATATCATTCTGTCTATAGTGTTCGTTATAATAATATAGTGAATGTTATTTGTATCATTCTGTCAAGTGTTTGATGTTTCACTATGGTGAATGTTATTCTTAGGTACTATTTTGTCTAGTGTTTTACATGGCACTATCATTCTGTCTAGTGTTTGTTATAACACTGTAGTGAATGATATTCGTAGGTACTTTTCTGGCTACACGTAAAACATTATTGTAATCGTAACAAAAATTTCTGTAAGTTTAGGCACGACCATATGATCTTATAACCATAACAATTTATTTTTGTTATGCTAACCATAATATTGTTAACATGACAATACATATGGTTTTCTTAACGATATACAATGTTATGGTAACAAGATCATATGGTTGTGCCTATATATAGGCTAGTATACTAACCAGACACTTTTTTGCGTGTAGTGTATAGTGGATAGAGAATATAATATTCTGTCTATTGTTCGTTATAAATAACACTATAGTGGATTTTATTTGTATTATTCTGTCTAGTGTTCGATAAAAAACTGTTGTTGATATTATTCTTATGTAGGTACTGTTCGGTCTAGAGTTATTTATATGGCACTATTGTGAAAAGAGAATATATTATTCTGTCAAGTGTTTGTTATAACATTATCGTGAATGTTATTCATAGGGAATATTATCTCTAGTGTTCTTTTTGACACTATTGTGAATAAATATTATAATTTGGTCAATTGTTTGTTATAACACCATAGTGAATGTACAATTCAGAGCAGGGTAAGCGAACATTCCAATTTCACATATTTCTGGCTGAACCAATCATGAAGGTCGATGTACTATTTTGGATCATCACATGCGAATCGATGTACTACGATAAATCAATATATAAATATTTATCTTCTTTCTTAAAGTCGAAAGTGAAAGTGAAAAGTGAAAGTGAAATGTTCACTATATTTTTTATGTGAAGATCGTAAGTACATTTGATCCGATATTTCGGCGTGATGAATTCAATTCGAATTTGAAATTCAAGAAGTTACCTCCAAACAGCTTTTGGATAAACTATTCGCCACCTCCTTGATTTCGGAAATGGGATCGGTACCGGACATGGCGAAAATCAGAATTGGCACCCCGCTAATCGACTCCTTGAAGATTAAAGAGAGATTTAGCACCGGCGGATCAAGGCTCCTGAATCCAGCGACTTCCATAGCGCTCTGCGACATCATCGTGAAGAGCTTGTCTGGACGGAGGGCCTGAACGAGGAGGACTTTCTGAAACGCAGTGAGGAGGCAGTGGGAAGGGAATTCTTTGACGCAGTCGCTCGAAGTCATAAAAGTCTTCCACAAGCTGGATTCTTCCAGTTTCAGTTTGTTGTAGAAATCTGGTAGACCGATCTGAAAGAATAATGGTACCGTCAGACGGAGTTGAGTGAATCACGGTTATTTCCCATAAAAGTAGCATTTATCTCTAAAGATAACTTGAGTAAAGAATGTTACCGCGTCGAAATTTGTTTTCCATATATGCTTAGGTACGCTAGACCCGGCATCATGTAGTATTTGTTTGGTTTTAGAGGGGTCTCCCGTGGAAAGTACTATGATATCGCATGTGGTATAACACATATGTATTTGCAAGAATTGAAACGACCAATCAATGGCTCAGTACTTCAAACCCCCACAAACCTCCAAATAAATAAGCTGGATACCGTATCTAGCGTAAGCAAATATGATCTAAGGCTGTACACGTACACGTTCATCATTAATCGCGAGTTGTTTCTGTCAAAAATTAATATAAACGTAAATATACTATGCACATATTTGTAAACACATGGTATCTATGGATTTTTACAATTCTTGCGAACGTTTAGTTGTTCGGGGTTACATGAATCGCAATGGGTGAAGTGAATCACTCGGTTATTTCCCATAAAAGTAGCAAATATCTTTACGGCGAATTTGAGAGGAAAGATTTTTCTCGCGTCGCATTCTGTTAGCCATGCACGTTCATCAGTTGGGAGTTGTTAGTGTCAAACATTTATATAAACGTAAGTATAATGTGCACATATTTGTAAAAACATGTTAATCATGAATTTTACAATTCTTGCGAACGTTTAGTTATACAACTTCCGTTTATATATATTTCTGAACATTTGTGCTTCAATTGTGTTGATAATAATATACTGGCGATATTTTTTTATATATTTTTTCTCTTACATTATTTTGGGGTGTGAAGTGAATCAGTTTGAAAAGTTGCTAATTCATAATTCTTCTGCTGGTTTTCGGCATATAATATCAGTTTTTTTGCTTCCAGAATGAAAGTGAACAAAATATTTATGAAAAAAAATCACAGAGCAGTGGCGGTGGTGTCACGGGAATATGTCCATCATGAGATCAGACTAAGGAGAAAATTGAAGTAGATGATTATTTATTATTGTTAAAATTAACTTTTCTCGAAAAAAAAAAAAGAATATTAATCCAAGAAGTGGAAACCATTTAGAAAAATTATAAATATGAAATAAATATGTTGAGAAAGAAAAGAATCAATGAAAATGGTTATCTTATTAACCCTGAAATTGCGGACGATCACTTATAACAAGTGAACGAACGGTTAAAACAATTTCATGTCTGTCAGTGAAAAAAGGAAAGCATATTTTCGATGTAATTAGCGTTTAATTCGAGAATTTGGAATACACCATCCGAAATTCGAGTGCTTTCATCAGTTTTTTTTATGCAACAGAGTGTATTAAATTATTTTCAAAACCTTTCTAAGTGGTTCACTTTGCAACTCCTGAAGTGATTTTTCTGTTGATTTGAACCACACTTAATCTCAAAGGTCTACAACAATTAAATAATATTCATCATGACTCTATAAAGCTCAAGAAAACGAAATTTGAAACAATTATTGCAATTATTTATGTCAGCCTCCAGAACGTAAAATTGAAATCAAGTTTTTGGTCTCAAACAAGCTGATACTCAACAACCAAATGAACCTGTGATAACTGAAAACAAAGTGAACGAATATGTAAAAGTGAAGACAATGTGCAAAAGTGGACCCAATCACTGGAAATGGCCGAAAGATGATGATGAGATCTGGTAGTTTCGAAGAAATTGTGAAAAAAATTGATTCACCGTAGCAAGTTAACAGAAGAAACGTTTTTGAAGTCAAAGAAATTAACAATAATGTTGCTCAAAATCCATTTCTAACAATCTTTATTTTTCAAGTCATTACTTGTTGAGTTGAGTTGAATAGTTCATTTTCAAATAGGCTTAGGTATATCCTTCCTCATGTTCTGCATATTGTTAAATCTTCAGATGAATATTCAATGAATTGAATGTCTGAATCAGGTACATGTCTGTGGGTACATGTCTTTTGTCGGATTTCGGAACATTGTCGGAAATTGACTAAAATCTCGTCGAACTTATAGCCGATCCGCTCTGATGGGAGTCTGATTTGCGTACGATGATACTTTCATCAAAAACTCTATTTTTCCCAATTTCTGAACTTTCTGGAGGTATTAACGAAGGTTATTCGTGATAAATATGAATATATTGAGAGCAAAATAAACGTTCTATTTCAATAAATTTTCTGAAGGAATATAATTTCATCTACCCTTGTCTGAATTAGGGTTACTTACCTTACCTCGTATAAGATTGATAGCATTTTGATGAGTTATGAATGTACCTTGAGTAGTCTTAGTCCATGCAGAACATTTCATCAAGAATAACTTTTTATTGTGAAATTGAAAATAAAAAAGTTACCCATATGTAGCCAACTTAAGCACACTCACTGTATATTCACCCGATATCAATGATTGGTTGATCGTTTGACTAATCTTACTGTCTCACCTTCAAATTTTGGATACCAGTGATGCAGGGTTTCGGAATCCAAGGTGGGATGTCATCTGATATATTTTTTTGAAGAATGGTATTGCCCAAAAATACGGTCCACTCAGATTCCAAGATCGCGTTTGGGTATAACTCGTGAACAACGTGCAACAGAAACTTCAGTCTATCCAGCTTGAAGATTCCCCGGCTCATGTAAGTATATACCGTATGGAATAGGTGTTTCTGTTGCGATTCCCTATCACGTCCTGCAAAATGGTGTACTCATCAGAAAACTGTGTACAGATTTTGGAATTCACTAGGTCTACATACAGGGTATCCTCTTGAAATTTTACCCCTACCTACAGCTTTAACTATACGAGGTAAAAACAAAACATTGAATATAAAAGTTGTAGCATTCCTCCGTTTATTCGATATTATCTTTCAGCTCTTCCAAAACAAACAAATGCGAATAGCAAAATTAAAAAAATGATGAAATATTTGTTTTTGAATGGAACATCCCGTATAGTTTCAACTGAAGTCGAATCTCTGATCAAATAACAGACTATAGTTGGAAAACGCACAATCATTGTCAAAGTAGTTGTTTGAAGCCAACATCTGAATCAGTTACTAGGGTTACCTAATTCTAAAATAAAGATGGCAACAACAGAATCTCCCAGTACCAGTGTCTTGCTATTTTGGAAGGGTCTGAATTTGAATGAATTGACTTACTAACCGAATGATCATATTCATTCTTCTTATAAGTTGATAAATACAATCTAATATCAAAGCTTTCTGAACATATATATCTTAGATTTATTACTCGAATGATAATAGATTCAATTAACTGTCAAACTACAAATTGTTTATTTTCTGATGATATTAAGTTCCCAAGTTTCGAACTTGAAAAAAATAACATGAAACATGTTGTTATTACCATTCGAAACAAAGCTTTTGAGTAGAATCTTATTCAAATCATCACACAAAACTGGAAATATTCCGTTTAATAAATCATCAAACAGAGTTTGATTTGAGAACGAGAAGTTTCGCGCTGTCACTGTCATCGTTCCGTTACTTCCGTCGTTGATTGATCTATTTATATCAATCAACGCTTCCGTTGATTTTCGGTTGATCGAAATTAGCAGCGTTGTTGTTCACCAAAAATACCGCAATCTCCAGAAAGACGTGCTATCTATAAACCACTTATATTTAAATGAGGCACTGTATTATGTGACGGAGATTGGATAAATAGCTTTCGATACACTCATTTTATATTATATAAGTACCTACTGTAGGTTATATATACTTAGAAACACCAAAAAAAATGTGGTCATGAGATTATTATCACTTTCGAATGTTACGATTTGGCAACCTTTGATGTGAGGGAAAAACATATGGACATGAATTTCATGTTGGCTTCAGACAATTTGCGGCGTTACTATTCTAGGGGGTTTGTTGTTCGGGGAGTCGAATACTATTTTCATAGATTAAATACTCCCATTCAATCTATGCTATTTTCTTCTGTTCCCAAATATATACTGGGTGTTCACTTTGTTTTCGAAGATAATAGAACTAGATTTAGAGAACCTGATTAATGCAAAAAAGTGGACTATTTGACAAGTAACTTAACTTCATAGATATTCCGGATTCAGTAGAGGTGACTTAAACTTTCGATATTCGAATGGAGCACCTGGTATATTCTTAGTTTTCTTGTCTTCGTAGATACATTAAGAATACGCAATCATCATGTATCATTTGTTACTGTTTGTGAGTGTTTTTCTATAGCTATGGCTAGACTCAAATAACTTATTTCAGTCCTAAAATGTTCGTAAAAAGAACTAAACTGTTTTCGTAAAAAATGTTTCAGCTATATCATTCGATTTTATCACAATTTTTTTCTTAAATGGCAACATGGTGTCTCTTCGGGTTAGAAAATGAGAGCATTTTATCACGATCAATTTTGTATCGTACACTTGAAGGTTGTAAGAAAATGTTTGGGTAAAAAATTGAAAATTTAAGTAACGGTAGGTATAGAAATTATTTTCGAAAAAAAAAGGTAACAAAAAGTACCAAATGATACATGTTTGTATTTTAATGTCATATGGAGACAAAATAACTCAAAATATACCAGGTGACCGTTGTAAAAATCGAAAGTTTATGTATATTTCGGTGAATTCGTAATGATTTTATGGAGTTGAGTTACTTGTCAAAAAATGCAGTTCAATTTGTTCTCCTTCGAGCCTTTTTGTATATTGAATTTGGAATTCGACATTTCTAGGTAAAAGACTGGACATTCAAAGAAAGTCCATGATGCCCATCTTTACGTGCAATGGTTATCAAATAAACAGGGTGTCCCACTTAAATGTGTCACCCCTCCTATATCCTCGTAATTCTCAACATATTTTGGTAATTTGAAAACTTTTCTGGAATAATTTTTCCACAATTCTTTTCAAGTTGAGCTTATTTTTTCCATATATCTACAAAATAAAGGGTGGCTCAGTAAACTTTTTTTTTCAAATGATATGATCTATATTTTTTTCTATGATTTAATGAAGCCTTTCAATCTGAATTCCATAATATATATCACTCAAATATTAATATCGTAGGAAACAAGATCCAAAAGATTCATTAAAAATTATTCTAGAAAAGTTTTTGAATGACGAAATTTTTTTGTGAGTTATGTGAATAAAGGGAGGTTTAAGTGGGACACCCTGTACCTACATGTGATATATGGAACCGCCAGTTACTCGATGAACAGTCGATTAAATTGACGTTTGTTCCAACACAATTTAAAGTTGTGGAATTCAATTCGTTCAAAAGTATTTGAAGAAAATCTATACTGTACCCTCGAAACTTCCTATCCCTTGATAAGTCTGTAGCGATTTCAAAAACAAATTGGTGAAAGCGCTCACGGACAACAGATATATGATGTTCGATTTGGCAAAGCTATCGCACGCAAAATACAGAGCACTGCCGAATTGAGCTAGGTCCCTGTAGATGTCGTACTCCGATTCCAACTTGAATTGCACTTCGATCGATTCTTTTAGAGCAATTGCGATCTCCTCCGAACTTGCTTTGGTCCTGTTGAGAGATTCGAGAAGCTTCTGCAAGAAATAAAATAAAATTTGACAACCGAATGCTAAGTGACCCAGACGCTTTCGATTGAAAAATATCACTTCTTCGACTGGATCAGTCAACATAAGATGGGTATTTCCTGTAATTGTTTTTATTGATCAGGGTGCTTGAGAAAATATCATCATCATCATAGCCATGGCAATGGAATATCGACTTACCATGCAATTTGACATTGAAATAGCCAAAGCAATTGCTTCAAACAACATATCTGAAGTTGTATAACTACTTCTGATTACATCCATTCTTTCATTCTCATATTTTCACTGCATGAAAGAAAAGCATACAATATATATGTGAAACATCGTGCAGACCAGTAAAATTATAAACATGTTAGTGGAGAGAAGTTCTTCAGGTATGGAGTCTGAGAATGAATTGGTGGCCCATCTAGTCTGCCTGTTCAGAATCACATAGATTAATCAAGATGGAATAATGGACATAATGGGCTTGTCCCAAATAGGTTATTGCCCACTTGAAACAATTCTCAAGAATAATAGTTTGAACTACCATCAGCTGTCATATTATTGATTTGCGTTACTAATGTCGGTATTTTGTATTTTATTCAACATTATTTTGAATGGAGTCTTGGTCAAAATGTATCTTTCTACCACTCGCCTGCGCATGCGGCTCGCGCTGCAAACTCCATCTGCGTGAGTTCTGACCTTCAAATTACCGCTCGTTCAACAATCAACATACTATTGTTCTTCAATTCTCTCTGATTTCAACGATTCATAACATCGAATATTGCAAAACTCATTCCGAAAAATTTTCAGGAGTATTTCCTATTTTTCAAATTTTTCGGCTGATCCTCATTGGAGTGATTGAACAATTTATTATATTAGATCATAATAATAAGCTCAATGATCGCAAACATACATACATCAAATTCCTAAATATTGAGATTATTTAATATTAATAATATTATTTAATATTAATAATATTATTTAATATTAATAATTAGATTATTTCAAGATATGAAGCAACAAAATTTTTTTTCTATTTTGGTTGTATAATGAAGTCATTGTGCAACGCAAATGCGTGTCGAAATAACCTCTATTTTGATACTCATTTTTTATTATTCGGAGATTGGTAGAAGAAGAGTTAGGACCAGTTTACTTCTGAGCGATTTGGATTTGGTGATATTAGCAGTGAAAAACTCATTGTTTTGATTGGAAAATTGACTAATACAAACATTAACAACATTTAATTTTTCACCGCTAGTATTGCAATAATCGAAATCGCTCAACTGTGAACTGGGCTTTAGGCTTGTGCGACAGATTTTAATTATTTCAATATCATCATTGTTACCAATCGAAGATGTTTCTGTTATTCATCGATATTAAATCCATTTTATTCTTCAAATCAATTCAAAATAGAAAAAATTGCATATGACACACGTTTTATAAGACACGTTGTCGAACTTGTTCACTTTGAGCACTCCTCGCTGGGCTCCAAACAACGCGTGCGACAAAATAGCGTCTTATAAAACTTGTATCATAATATACTATTATCAGCTGTTTCATTTGCTTTCATTTTCTGGACACCCCTTCTTTGTCAAGCTCGAAACCTACCGAACTAAAGTCTATCAGGATTCTTATTTCCATCGAATAGCGAAATTATGTAAGTCACTTCCTAGAGCGTTTTTTGTTTCTGATACCTATAACCCTCAAACTTTCGAGGAAAACTTCATTTCCTCTCTCAATATCCTCCTACGATGTTTTTCCACGAACATAATAGGTTTTCCTCTCATGCAGTCAGAAGATAAAAAAACATTAACTTTTTTTTTCTGTCGGGTGGCAAGGAATTATGAAATTGTTCAGAAGTGTTGCATTTACCGAGTCTTGTAGAATATCCCCTGATGAATTGCCCAAATCGTCAAGCAACTGATTTTGCAGGTGATTCAACTTTTCCTCCATAATTTCTCGTTCTTTGACTAATTGATTCTTCCTGTGTTCAAGTTCCGGATTCTCCTGACGTATCGTGGCAGATAGAAGTTGTTCTGAAACAAAATAATCTTGAAGTAGAATAAAAAAAACATATAGATATTGAACCTTTTAGTCCAGCATGTGTTACAGTGAAGTTCATCACATTCATGAGTGGAATGATTTCTGGTGGTAGATTCAGTTGTTCATTTCTGCTGCAAAGTATCAATTTAAATTCACTGTGATAATCCATCAGCTTCCCATTCAATTTGATCAATCTTCGTTCGCCTAAAATTGGGAAACATTTAGTATTGTTAGATATTCAGTCCAGATAATTCAATAAATTACTTCATGAGCGTTTTCGATGAAAAAGCATGTCAAAATCAAGTAAGTAAAAAGAGAATGAATTTGAACGATCATAAATTAAACAATGTAGGAGAAAAAAGATAGGAATAAAATCATTGGAGAAAAATAAATGAACAGAGTTTGAATGAGAAATTTCATCGACATTAGATAACATTAATGTGATAATTCGAATTGATAATAAAAGCGGACATGAACTGGAGGATAAGAACGTAGAAAATAATAAGAAGAAAGAATATTTCTAGGATCAACATGAATTTCTGAAAATATGGGAGACAAGGGAATGGAACTTCTGTTTGACCCTCATACGGACAGGATCATCAACAGTTTCAATTTACAAAAGGTACATAAGGAAAATGGTTACAAAGTGTATTCATGAAATGTATGAGCATTGAAGATCATAATAGAAATAGCAAGAAGAATCACTATAATGAAGAGAAGGAATGTACCTGGAATTTATAGATCTGGAATGATCATTTCACAAAGTACCAATGAAGGAAATATGGAATAACCTATCTAAAAGAGGTATCAAAAATATAATGATCAGATGAAAAGATGACTGTACCTCTAAAAATGGAACCCACCTTGAACTTTTTTGTGTCTGAAGATATGAAAAAATGTTAGGAAAAAAATTTCAATAAAACAACTTGAATTTTCATTCACCCATAATTTCTGATATACAGGGTCTATCATTTTCCCAAAATCGACAACAACAATGGTTTTTAGAATGGAAGTACATGTATACTTTTTCAGCATTCGATATAACAATCTTTTCTGATTCCATTGATGAAAGCATTTCTATATAAAATGGCTGAGTAATTGACGATCAAATTCATGTTTATCACATTATATAGATGAACATAAAGGGCCATAAAACTGAAAACAAAATTGGAATCTAGAAAACTCAGCGTATGTTTGGGAGCTGAACCCCAAACATGTGAACAATACTCCTTAATGAGCCAAATCTATGTCCTGTAGATTATGAAATGCTGTGTTATGCCACCCTGCTTTATTCGAGTTGGCCTATACAGCGTGGTAACAATATTACTTCTTTAACTGGGTTCGTGAATATTTAAGCAGGAGAAAGAATAATGGGTGTAGACATAAATACTCTTATCTCAGAGTATAAATATCAATTTAGTATTTGAATGAATTAGACAGGCACAGTTGACAAATATGAATAGGATTTTTCACATGTTTGGTGGTTCATCACAATCATAGTAACTTTCGAGATGTTTTCCTGAACTATAGAACTTACGAGTATTGAAGTGAATACCGGCACAACAAGATGACTATTATTTACCGGACGGAAACCTAACTGTCTGATGGAAATCCATCTTTCACTGTTCTGCAAATTCACGTTCACTTGTAACACACTTTACGAGGGCGGCACTAAGATTACGAACTGAGAAACATTGTCTGAAGTCGAGAGCTTAACTGTTGGATCTTGAAACTGCTCTGACTTCCGATTCTAGTTTCAGAGAATTTATAGGAACTTTTTATGAGCAAATTGTATAGGAACCTCCTATCCCCGCTAATCATTCTAAGTAGTGGTTCATGTCGATTTTGTCAAATGTAAATCATTTTAAAAGTATGGTCATGTTAATAACATTTAATATACTTAAACTATTTCAGATAGAAATCTCATATTTTTGCGCTTTTTCAATTACTCTTCGTTCAAGTTAATATAAATATTAGTTAGTTGAAGGTTACTGGGATAATTAGTTTTTACGGCTGCAGATCTCATGCCCATAAATTATACACTAGCTAATTTGAAGTGTGAACAAAACTAACTTTCCTATTGGTTTCCTAATTTCCTCTCCTCGAATGATCCTCCCTTCAATTATACTATAGTTATCGTATTGTGCCTCGTATTTACGAAATCTTTATATCCTATGACCTATATCATTCTCATTCATTCTCGTTATAATATAATATATGATTGTTCTTAATAATCTCGTAGATGAAATTGCCATCCCAAATACATCTCATTCCTACATTCTTTTATAAAACAAAACTTTCCTTGAGTATAAAAATTGCTTGGTACCTATAGGAAATATCGGCCGGAGAATATCAAATTTGTTTATATTTCTAGCCGAGACGACCTAGCGATCCATATAAATATTTGAAACAGGTGGCCACTCAAACGAATATTTCCTGGTACCTGATATCGAACTCGTTACGATTAATTCATTAGTTTTTTCTGGACGATAAAATATATTGACAAAATTGGCCATCATTACAGCTGCCCTGATAATTCCTTTGAAGCAATTTTTTTAAATTGATCTGAAATCCCAATGAGATTTCAATGATGAATTTTGGATTTGAATAATCCTTGATATTATCGATACATATTTATGTTAGTAAAAAGAATCCAACTTATCTGTATACGAGCACTCAGCAATTTCAGCTATTCAGTAAAGTTTATCATCAATCCTGATATTGAGTGGTGAATTGATTTAGTAGTTACCTTGGTGAGTGAACTCCTTCCTAAGTATCGGAAATAAAACGGAAGACACTGTTTCAACTTCCTCAACGATGAGAGTTTTTCCGAATCTGTAAAAATGCACAAGCATTATTAAAAACACGATACTAAGAAATTTATGCGAATACCTACCTCACAGCCAGTTCTAAGGCTCCGATGAATTTGGGCGAGTTCTGATTCGTACATTCAACCTTTTTGTGTTTAAGATGTTGCTTGATCCAATTGGAAGCCGCAGATGTTGGGTCCATCAACAATGGTATTGTGTCAGCCTTAATATAGGTAGGTATATATATTTCAGTGCTATTATGTATATTGAAACTCAGTTCAACGCATTATAACTCTTCATTACTCATTACAACTCATAACTCATTGAAACTCATAATCACACATTATACCTCACAACTCATTAAAACTCATAATTACTCATTCTACCTCATTGAAACTAATTAAACCTCATTAGGACTTATAAAAACTCATTAAAACTCATTAAAGCTCATTAAAACTCATTAAAACTCATTAAAACTCATTAAAACTCATTGAAACTCATTAAAACTCATTGAATCTCATTAAAACTCATTAAAACTCATTAAAACTCAGTAGTGTTTTTATTCCATATTCGGAATTCTGGAGCATAATAAACAGTTTGCGTCACGAGTAAACGGGACGGACGCTGCAGTGAAAACGGTTACTTATATTGAAATTTTTTTATGTATTCAAGATGATCCTATTTTCATCAAAATTATGAAGTTTAAGAAAAAATTATATCGGCAAAGTTTTGGAACAAATCTCTTGAAGGATAATAACAGGATAATTCAATTCATTCTTTCATGTTTTTATGGGTTTCACTTAGTAGGTACCCTATAAGATCTTATGAATATAAAATTCAACTTTCACCTCTTTCGAATTGATCCATCTTGTTTCTATGATAATTCGTTTCGCGAATCCGATTATTTTTCGAATTTTATGAGGTTTTCCAATACATATATACATCGGTCGTTGTTATTACAAGAAAGTCTCACATTTCAGAAATATTTGTAATATAATCGATTTCGGAAGAAAAATTCAAAGAATTTCTCCATACAGTCGATCAGAAAAACGTATTAGGTTTCATTTCTCTGATCACGAAATGCGAAGAACCTACCATCCGAATTAGAGAAGATGTTATGACGTTATGATGTCAAAGTCCATCTCGTTACCCGTGTCTCACCCTGTACGAAGTGATTAATCTAGCAATATCTATCCCAAATAAGTGAACATCTTGAAAATATAAAAAATTATTTATACTTTTCAGTACACACCCAAAGTTCGAACGTATTTTCAAGATTTTCTATAGGTACATATATTTGAAAGCGACACCATCACGGTTGTTTACTTACTTTGAGAATGATGACTGCATTCTGTATTGACATTTTATCAGAGGACAGACCCTCGCTCTGCCACTGCATTCTATCCCTTTCTGTCGAAAAGAATTTTTCGATATCAATCCTCTCTACCCCAATTTCATTACTCCATGATATCATAAGTTCTCTGAAAACGATAAATCTTCCTGAGGTTCATAATTGATTGATCATGAATAATCTTCCCTGGAAATATTCTAATAGTAAACAGAAACGTTCTTATAAATTCTTCCATGCTTGAGATTTCATAATTCGCGATCTCTCGATATGAGAGCATTTTGTGCTATAGCAGTAAATATTTGTTTTTTTTCTAATCAAAATGCTCACTATTTCTTCCAGTACTCATTTGAATACTTTCTGAACTTGTGTAGTGCTCGCCAAATATATTAAACTATGGCGCATGATAAGATTCACAAATTGATCAACAATGGAGATAATTTGAAAAGGTAGTAAGTTATCAACACAATGTAGAGTTATAATTTGAAATCAAAATCGATAGTATTGAAAAGTATAGATGAGACAATAATAATGATCAGTTGTTAGTGATGTGTTCGAAATCAGTGATTCCATTATGTATATCGATGGAAATCAATTGAAGTTCAAATTGACAATGATAATCAATTGTAATAATGGTGACTTACTCCCTTCTTTCCTCGGATTCACTAGACAAAAATGTCATGAAAGCAGAAATCAGAAGACATTCGTTGGGTAACTTTTCAATTCTTCCAGATAATTCTCTCAACTGAAATCATGAAACAATATAAATAACATCAAATGCAAAGGGGGTGAAATACAAATATTAAAATACAAATATCACTGAGTCAATTGAGTTCCAGAAAAGTTTAGATTGACAAGTGTAGAGAACGACAATTCATAATTCGAATTGAAAAAATGTTTCTTGTTGATATGCTGTTCGATAGAAATGTATTATCGATTCTACCTGATTTTGCCATCTGTCGTATTCATCGCTGAGCTTAGAAACCAAACCTTCCGCAGAACTCAATGTAGCTTGTGCTCTGTTCAAATCTATTTCTATTTCGGCTGCTTCCTTCGTGTAAGCTGATAACTGCTCTTTCAGCTTCGCGACTGTCTCATCCACATCGAGTAGACCTGCACTCAGTTCACCCAACTGTGCTTCAGCATTTGACAAGTTCCTGAAGAAAAAACGATAATGGTAGTCCTCTACTGAATTGATATCTGAACTTCCAAAAGAGGAAAATCTGATGTGACTGAGAATTAGTTATTTATTTTTATATACAACCAGTCGAATATTTTGTTGATGTGTTGAACACAGTGTTGTTTTATGAAAGAGACATATCACTACTCCTATATGAAATGTTTCATTCAAATATGACTGTTTTGTCATTTTGGCAGCATGTGCATCGTTTTTTATCACGTCTACATCTAGTATGCTCACGTTACTTTGATGTCTGCCCTGTCGATTATTTAAGTCTTGTTGATAATTGATACTGAAACATTACAACCTAGGTCGTTTTGGGAAAGTTTCACCTCAACAAATAACAAAAAATATAGAAAAAGCAATACTAAAGCCAATTTAATTGTATCAATGAAGATGATCAGTGTTGTTGTTCATTCATATATTCGGTCGTTGATAATTTATCGTGCCAAAAAACACTCGAGCTTTCCTCTCAAGGGTGAATTTCTTTTTAACTCTAAAAACTGACATTTGACAACATTTTCTCGTGAAAATACTGATTAGCAAATTTATTTCGTTACAAAAAAAATTTTATGCGATAAAAAAAGCTCTTGTGTTGTACTGTTGATGAATGATCTTATCATGTTTAATATATTGTTGTTTTTATTACATTTCCACGGAAAATCAATCGATGATATTTTGCTTAAGGTGAAACCTCTGGGATATTTTATTCAACCCATCAGCGATTATCGTCCTCGTACGAGGACGTCTGGAAACAACCTTGTAGTTTTCCTGCGAAATAATTTGACGGATTTATATTCACCGAAATTCTCGAATATCGGTATGACTTCACAACAACAGTTTTAGTAACTCCATGCTTTCGAGGTGACACGGATGAATCATTCGACGAAAATATACTTTATTTAGTGTTTTGCACTGAATGATATTAGCGATTATATTCGTCAAGACATTTAGAGGTAATTGTTCGTTCATTATCATTACAAACTCAAAACACATATCTTTCGTTTTGGTATATTACTCACGATTTTTTCTTAGTTATTGAAAAATTATTTTAGTTTTTTTTTTAAGTTTTCTTGAAAATCATTCACCATGAGTATACGTTTTCAAAACACTGGAAGAAAAGCTGCAGAATATCATTTTTACGACGAAATTGAAGTTAATCTCTTAGCTTCACCATCAGAAGTTACCGAACTCACTGATGAAGAGGTAATTAATGACTAAGACGTATCAGTTCTGATGATGATATTCCACATCAAACTCATGCAAAAAAAGCACCATCAACGTCGCGTCAACAGTCATCGCATTCATCAGAAAACGAAAAACTGACACAAAAAATTGAAATACAATTCTAGATTAGGATCAACCTATTCTATGATTCGATTTCTTGAGCAGTAATGAGTCGAAAGAAGAAATAATCGACAATTACAAAAGGGCAGACAGCTAAGTCTGAATTGACAGTCAATATCAAGAGCTAACATTATGGATTAGGTTAAATTTGACAGAAGCGATAGAAACCATATAATGGACAAAAGGAATAATTAAGGCCAATGTCAGTTAATTTCATGTAAAATTTTATGACAAATCCTTACCTGCCAAATGAATTTTGTATGTTTATTTTATTTCAAATAATATCATATTTGTAATTTCTCAGTTTTTGGCGACGTTTTTGAAATGAAATTTTTCTTCAAACGGTTATCAAAGTATAGCCTTCGACGCTTTCAAATCTCAACACAAAGTTGACGTTTTCCGAGGAATGTCATTAAGTGACATCATTGAGCTCGCATCCATCATCAAGGAACAACATTTCTGCTCGTGCGCGGAAATAATGTCTGTTAGATGTATGAATTATTAGATTTAATTTCAATGTTATAGTGAGCGCAAAGTGTTTTGTCGCTCTCGAAAGAAAACTATCTTTTTCGAACGGAAATTCATCATTTTACGCTCTGCATACACAAATAACTATTTTAATTCGCGCACAATTACAAATATTTTTTTTGTAACGACTCGATCCAAAATGTATGATATACGCCTAGTGTCCTCATATAGAGGTCAGAAATCAACTATAGAGCCATTATAAGAACTTCTGTGAATATTTTTAAATTTTGATGATGAAAAAAAAAAAGAGCGTTAATGGGTTAACTATCGAGTTCCACTTACTGTTTCAATTTGTTCTGTTCCCTCTCCAGCGGCCGAATGTTGTCCATGACGTAGGAATATTTGACATTGGCGGCCACCCAAGCGGCCAGAGGAGCGGCAGCCACCGAAGCCCTTTTGGCCGACTTCTGATCGAAAGAGTCTTTCTTGGCCGCCATTAGACGTTCCACGGCTTGCCGATTCTCGGTGGCGATTCTGCTAGCGTCGAAAGACCTAGAATATCCCACAGTTGTGAAATTGCATTTTACGTCTGTCTTCTCTGACTGGGGAACAATTAGAAGTGGAGTACCACAAGGGTCTATTTTGGGACCACTATTATTCTTACTCTATGTAAATGATTTACCTTCTGTTACTCCTGAGTCTAAATCGATATTATTTGCTGATGATGCATTATTTATCCTTTCGGAAAGGGATGATCCTACACTTTTCCAGAGCTTGAATGATAACATAAATAAAATAAAATATTGGAGTACATCGAACAAAATAAATCTGAATTCTGACAAAACCATCTGCATGAAATTCAAAGAAAAGTCAAATGAAACTCTCCCAACAGCACTCTACAATATCTCTTTTGTAAACGAAAACAAATCACTTGGGCTCATCCTCGACTCACAATTAAATTGGAAAACGCACATTCGCGTATTAAATAAAAAATTGAGTTCTGCTTGCTATTGCCTACGAGCAATGATACTAAGTGGTTTGAGTCATCAATCAATAAAAATACGGTTTGATGTTCTGGGGAACTTCCACAGAGTGGAGTGGAGAGCAACTTTTATCATTCAGAAACGCTCAATACGAATAATGACGGGATTGGATAGAAGAGAGTCTTGTAGAGCATACTTCAAACAATTAAATATATTAACAATGCCGGGATTATACCTACTACAAATCTTATTATTTGTGCATAGAAATAAATACTGGTATTAATTCAGTGAAGCACCCACTCGACAATATAGGCAATTAATAGTTTTACCACAACATAACACACAATTATTTGAAAAAAGTTGTTACTACATGGGAGCAAAATGCTACAATAAATTATCCAACTCTTACAAGAATCTGAGTATAAAAAAGTTCAAAAACTGTCTGAAAAAACAACTATTGAGTAAAGCCTACTATTCGATAAATGAATTTCTAGAAGATGAACACAGCTTACAACTATAACTAACAACTATGTAAGAATATAAAATAAATCACACCAACTTTTCCTTTTCCTTTCTACACATGTAAATGTATATGAAATAAATTACTATTACTATTACGAGGAATTTATTTTATTTCAAGTTACATTAATAATCAACAAAATAAGCGTCAGTTGCCGCTTCTGCGAGTATTTTCATATCGAGCGAAGCCAAAAATTTACAGTTATCACTAATACGCGACCGATCTGCTAGGGGTCGCAGTTATAAACGAAGTCAAAATCTTATCTGAAAATCGTAGTCGAGTCGAAAATCGACCGCAATCGAATATTTTTCTCCAATTTGCAGGATGATTGACTATGAATTGCAAGACTTCAGCATCGAATATCTCGAGATTTGGAAAAATCAACTCGAATGGGATGTCGTTTCCATTCAAGATAATGGGTTTTCACTTGATTTCATCAGTCAATATACAGGGGCTGTGTAAACCTTCATATTTTCAGAATACATATAATAACCCAGTAAACAATTTCTTGTACCAGATATGTTTCAGAAACGTACTTCTGGCAAATGAAACATACCACTCTAAGTTGCCTAAATGTTTCAGAAACATGTAGGAAACTAGAGATGTCCGCCCTCAAACACGTTTCAATGGGACGTTTCATAAATCACGTTTCTAATACATATATAGAAATGTTCCGGCGACATTTCTACAAATCATACTCTCTGATGAGCGAAATATTGCACTCAAAGTTGCCTAAATGTTTCAGAAACGTCTATGAAACCACAGATGTCCGCCCTCACAAACGTTGCATTGGGATGTTTCATGAATAAAGTTTCAAAGACATATATAAAAATGTTCCGAAGACATTTCTACAAGTCATACTCTCTGATGAGCGAATCATTGCACTCAAAGTTGCCTAAATGTTTCAGAAACGTGTATGAAACTACAGATGTCCGCACTCACAAACGTTTCATTGGGATGTTTCATAAATAACGTTTCAAATACATGTATAAAAATATTCCGGAGACATTTCTACAAGTCATACTCTCTGATGAGTGAAACATTCCACTCAAAGTTGTCTAAATGTTTTAGAAACGTGTATGAAACTAAAGATGTCCGCCCCCACAAACGTTTCATTGAAATGTTTAATAAATAACGTTTGAAATACATATAAAGCAATATTCCAGGGACATTCATACAAGTCATACTCTGTGATGCATGAAACATTGCACTCAAAGTTGCCTCAATGTTCCAGAAACATATATGAAACTAGAGATGTCCGCCCTCATACACGTTTCATTGGAATGTTTCATGAATAGAAATATTCCAGGGACATTTCTGCAGTGCTCCACACAAACCTTTGAAAATATTTCAAAATACATAGCATTTTCCAAAGAGTTCATCGAAAAAATCAAATCTGGGTATTAGTAGGTATACTGATACAAGCATGTTGTAGCCACTGATGATTTATTAAAAATAAACATACATTCCTCTCTCATTTAGGTGAAACGAAAATAGTATATATATTCTGTAGGTATTGAATAACAGAAAATGAAAATATTTCGGGTTTTATATTTGTATAGTTGTATAAAATTAATTTACTCCTCTCAAGTTTCTTCCTTCGTCCTTGTTTTTTATTTATTATGGTCAAACCGCAACTGGCAACTGGCTTTGCTTTCTCGAATTCAGTTCTCCATAGTGTTTCCTAGTAGCATCTGAAATATTCAACCAGATATATAATATCAAATTTACAATGAAGAATGTTAATCTAACTTTCAAAAGAGAATGATGAATACCTACCCTCCTTTCTTCCAATTTCAGGAAACATTCTCTTGCCCATAATTGTATGACATAATTGTGTTTATCAAGCCTCTCCTCATCAGGTATCCTCTGGAGTCATTTCCATCACACATCTGAAACAATGTTTCCTAAAAAATAAAATCACTTTTTTAGGTGTGTTTCAATCGCAATCGAACATTTAAGTCATACCAAATATATATTTCAATTATTCAAAATTATAGTCATTTTAAAATGTTTCAATCATTCACACTTCAATTGATATTGAAATATTTCGAAATTTATCAATTACCTAAATAAATCATGAGATATCACATTTTTTATTTGTCAGGAGTCCTTTGGAAAAATATAACCCTCATTTTCACAATAATTGTTTGCTCAGAATAAGACGAATTTATTTTGAAATCCATGTTCAAATTCATATGATAGAATAATTCGCTTTCATCGAAGCCTTTTATCTTCTTATTATTGCGTGAGAGATGTACTTTAAAAAATCATATTCAAGAAATCATATATTTTCATAAGAAGTATCTTGCAAATTTATTCTTCAACTCATTTTCTTCAGGTACTCACAGAATTTTGTTTAAATCAAGAACCATGCACATTCCCTGTATTCTGACGAGGTTAATACAGTACCTAGCTTAACCAGCAAATTTTCAAAAAATTACTAATTTCATTAGAATCAGTCATCGCATGTCTCTTCGATTTGAAAGCTTTATTCTTATTAAGTCAGTTATTCTTACCCATGATGGAATGACCACCCTCTTTATACATTATGGTATGAGGGAGGTATATCGAGGTTATTATTCAACATTTCAATATTTCACCAACAGCAATATGGTTCCGTTTATTCACGTACACTAAATTGTCCACGAAGCTGTTGAATACACCCACTCACATACACACACAACGCGACAACCAAAGAAAATGAGCAAAGATGGCCGGCCTGTAGTTCTCGTTCCTCAATCCTCATGAACCTATCGCCATCGCGCAAGCGTGACGATGGTACGCGATAAGTCACGAGGCACACACTCTGTTTTGATTGGGAAAATTTTATATTTCAGATAAATCGATGGCGAATTTAATTGGTATAACTATCAGTGGGCATTCAGTGTAAAACATATCAACTTTCAATTTCACGTGGCCAAATATGTAAATACTTTTAGAGCTTAAAAGTTACCCAAAAGATACTTTGAAATATCTCAGAAATATTTCGAAATGCATTGCATTGAAACGTTCCTTGTATCAAAATATGATTCAGTTCCTCACAGTTCAAGTGATCTCGAAATATATCATCAAAAAAAGTTTACAAATATCTCGCAGAATTATTTTGACCACATATTAGAACATTCTAGGACTAGAGCCGAATAATGTTTTGATTATTCATAATGGAAGTTGATATTGAAATGTTCCAATCATTTACAATAAAGGTGCGATTCTGAAATGTTTCGAAGTTACCCATCAAAGTTATCTTGAAATGTTGCATTTTCAACAATGTGTTTCGAAAGTATTAAAAATTTGAGTCATTTTGATATGTTACAATCATTCACTCTTCAATTAATTTTGAAACGTTCCGAATATATCAATTAGAGATGTCTTGAGATGATTCAGAAAACTTTCAGTGATTTGATGGAAGCATCCCCAAAATGTTTCCGAACATTTTCCCAATTTTTAACATTCGAGGTAATATTGAAATATTTCATAAACGTTTCATATATAATTGGTGAAATCCTGCAATATTAATATCAAAATTCTTCACAAAATCAGTTATTTTGAAATGTATCGATCATCCAAATTTCAAGTAATTTCGAAATGTTTCGAAAAACATCAATCAAAGTTGTCTTGAAATGTTTCATCAAATTATAATCGAGGTTAATTTGAAGTGTATCGAAATATATCGTACGATGATATATTTATATGTTTCAGAACTATTTCGAACATTTCGAAACATTTCTGAAATATTACCAAATAATGGTACAATTTTTCAGGATTGAAGTTATCTTGAAATGATTCAATTATCCAAAAATCAAGTACTTATCTGTTTTGGGAACGTTTCAATTATTTACTACCTAAGTGAATTTTAAATGTTGTGAAATATTATACTTTAAATTTAAAGTCACCTTTTGGAATGTTTCAAATATTTCGTCCGCATAAAAACATTCCTGGAATCGTACCAGATAAAATGTTTCGATTATGCATCATTAGAGACGTTTCGAAATATTTGAATCATTAACAATTCTGGAGATTTTTGAATGTCTCGAAATATATCAATTAAAGATTTTCGGAAACGTTTCACTTATTCACTACAAGAGTAATTTTGAAATGTTGTGGAATATGATACTTTTAGAAACCTTGGAATGTTTCGGAAATATTTCGACCAAATAGGAACATTCCTAGAATCGTACCAGATAAAATGTTTCTATGAAGCATAATTAGATACATTTTGAAATGTTAGAATCATCAACAATTCTAGTGATTTTCGAATGTCTCGAAATACATCAATTAAAGATTTTCGGATTCGTTTCACTCGTTTACTACAAGAGTACATTTGAAATGTTGTGGAATATGATACTTTTAGTAACCTTGGAATGTTTCAGAAATATTTCGACCGCATTGAAGCATTCCTGGAATAGTACCAAATGAAATGTTTCGATTATGTATAATTAGAGACATTTTGAAATGTTGGAATCATCAACAATTCAGGTGATTTTTGAATGTGTCGAAATATATCAAATAAAGATTTTGGGAAACGTTTCACTTATTTACTACAAAAGTAAATTTGGAATGTTGTAAAATATGATACTTTTAGTCACATTGGAATGTTTCATAAATATTTCGATCGCATTGGAACATTCCTGAAATCGTAATGTATTGAATATTTCAAATATTCATAATCAGAATCATTTTGAAATGTTCCAGTCATCAAAAATTCAATCATTTTCGAAATGTTTCAAAATATATCAATTGAAGAACTAGTGAAATGTTCCAGGAATGTTTCAGTGGTACTGGAACATTTCTGAAATGTTTTTAAACATTGTTTCATTTTTCATCATTAAAGGTAATTTTGAAATGTTTCATAAACGTTTCATGTTTACTGGGAATATTGTATATTAACACAAGTGCTCTCTGTCTCGATTTCATAAATATATACTTCCTATACATTCCATGGATGCATTGAATGATCGTTATTGGATATGAAGATCATCTTTGATCCAAATATGCTAGGGTTGAACTAGAACGAGATGATCAATGGGTGGATCAATTGTCAACATTCCAATGATATAGAATATTTTTTGAATTGATAAATAAAAACAGAGATTTTTCAGACTGCTGATATTTCTTCAATGCCTCCATAGAATATACAGAAACTACCTATATATTTTCAAGTCAAGTCTTTCGAAATATTTGATAATATATAGATTTCATTTAAAAAATCGAAAATGCTTTTCGGCATTTCAGCCATCATCAGTGCTCACCTGAAGTGGGCAAGTACCTGATATTTGACGGAAAATGTCAAAATTAGGTGGAGAAATATCAATCACATATTTAATATATTTTACAAATTGAAATTTTTTCACGAAAATTGTACAGGACCACTTGATTTAAAATATATATCGGTTTCTGTATTCAATCTTTATCAAGATACAGGATCGAATATCTCATGTTTCTCGTCGAATTGAGTTCCTCTGCTATAATTCTTGGTCATACAAAAACAAGGACAAATTGAATATCATTAGCTTAGGCAGCAGAATCACCGAATTGAAATGGACGAAGAAACCTAATTCTAAAATTGAGTCACGAAAACAAATGGACATCAGGCGACTTCTGTATAGTTAAGACAACAATAATAACGAATACAGTCTCAGCTCTAATACCAACGAAGGTACTGCCAAATCTTGAGGAGAAAGTGGATCAAATTAGTCTATGAAACATGTTTTCTGGTTGCCTCCCTTGAGTATTGCCATCATAGAGTAGACTAACCTTATTTCTTCTTTGACTCCTCTTTTCGCCAAAAAATTCTTCATGCTGTTCCAAGAAGTATCCTGTATGCCCATTAACCTCAGGACCCCTTCCAAGATGTCTCTTATGATCTCAGGTGGCGCCCTCAAAGATCTGATTTCTGACAACGATTCGGATTTAATATTCCCTACGGCTGATCTGGCTTGTTCTATGAGAGGTTCCACTTCGGACAGTTCTGCTTCGATCTCCTTTTTCCTGTGAAATTATATTCAAAATTATTGAACCATATTGCAATGTAGAGGGAATTTTGGTAATATTTAGGCACTACCAGTACCTAGATCTTCTGCGTGGTGTCAGCATGGGAATTAGTTGTTTTTCATTCATTTGTACTTTCCAATTCATTGCTTGTTATTTTTCCTGAGTAACGGTATCGAGTTAAATATCATTCAGAAGTTGATCTTTCGAGAATCGCTTAAGAATTCTCAAAAAATGGTTGAAAGGCACATATGTATATGTAGACAAGTACCGATCTGTAATTCCTGAATGCATATCTGCCTTTTTGCAGATGACAAATGACGATCAGTCTATGACTTCTGATTTACATGGCCAAAATGAATATAAGATGGTGAAACAGTTTCCTATTAACAAGCACTTGAAATAGCTGTATACTTTTGCCTACTTGATTTTAAACCGTAGTGATATTTCCAGAAATTACCAGAGATGTCGCCATACCTTGTGTCGGTGAAACAGAAACTGTGCTTCTGTCATCTCTGCATCAGTGTCATCTTTTCTAGGAGAAAAAAGACTGAAAATAGTCGAAATATCAATTATCATTTCAAATTTACTGAAAATATAGCGTTTCAATGTCATTTTGATTCATGCTGTCAGATGCGAACCACAGGAATACATAAGTAACAGAAATTTACCGCCATCTCCATTCAAGTTGTGGAAATATTACTACCCTTGCCAAATGGTCTACAAGTTTTTCGCAGAAACAATTAAAGAGCTGTTTCACCATCCTATATCAAGATCCACCTTGTGTATGACTGTTATGATACCTTACTGATATGTATGTATGCAGGTTCAGGAAAGAGTCAGGAAAACGAATAAAGTAACTGTAGTACGAATATAGTAAACTTATTCTCAGATTATGGTCAAAAACAGAATAACCGCAAAAGAAACCATAAGTTAATTGAAGGGCACTTATGTCAGTCATTATCACCCACACAAATCTAGCAATCATCACTCAGCCCTCATTCCATTCTCCCACGCAACCCAACAAACCACGGCAGATCTACCAGTCAACCAGCAAAGAGGCAGTCATCAGTCAATGCCTCGCCCATCCTTCTCAAAAAAGGGACCAATAACTTCGAGGCCACAATCATACATCTACAAGGTTTCAATAAAATGTTATCCTCAATTTTAATACATGATCATACAAGTCGAGGCGACATCTACTATCACTCCTTATCTCCCACAAACCACAACCCCTACCAACCATCTCTAATGAACCACGCCCCCTTTCATGACAGGCCCTGCCCTTTGGAGGGTGGTATGGTGGGGGTATTCTGAACCGGCGCTATCACTACTTACATGCTCTTATTGTACCGTTTGTAGTTCAACTGTGGTTTTATAATGAAGTTCAATAAGCATTCAATTAGAATAAGATGAGGCTCATATTTCCTTTTTTTGCACTTTTCTATGTCCAAATACAACTGAGAAAATTGTAAATATTGTAAATATATTGTATATAATAATGATATTCGTCGGTAAGAGGAAAACTTAAATTATTTCTCCCAAGAATTCAAACTCAATAAAGATAAATGATGAGTTGATATTCATGATATTAATATAATAATTAGTCAACATTTCGAAATGATTGATTTCATGTGCATTACATAATATTTGACACCAGTAGTGAATGGAAACTAATTTAATATGTGGTGGATTACCTCCGGATCAATTGTACATTTTCTTCCTGAGTTTTGCTCTGCAGGCTCTTCATCTCTTCCTTCTGGGTATTAGCATTTTTCATAGTGTTGCTTATCATGTCGAGTGATGCATTTGCTTTCGACTGCTTGTCTTCCAGGTTCACACGCTTTTCCTCCGCCTTCTTCTTCAAATCATTCACCAGATTTTCGGCCTCAGTCAGCTTCGCCACCCCAGCCTATGGAGCAAGGAATGTGTTTTCATCTACAGGATGAGTCAAAGTAAGACCGACAAACTTTCTCAAAATGCATCATATCTAACCAATAAAGTTGAAAGAGTTTCCCAAATATGTGAATCGTATCAAAATAAATTGTTGATGTTACCCACTAAACATGTAATGTTACAAAATATTGCAACAATATTATGTATTGCTTGCCATTGTAAGATAATAATATAATATTGCATAAGGCTAACTGCTATATTCAAGTTTTTAACATAACAAAAAAAACTATCGACAAGTTGTATGTAAATTAAAATGCAAGCTATTGATAATGTTTCAGGTGCAATATTGCGTGAGCCATGAAAGTTCATTATAAATGCAACATTATAGAAACTATATAGGAACAATGTGTGTGCAAGTTACATTTGGAACTATCGAACAAATTCAAATCACAATGTTACACTCGGTTTTAAATCCTATTATATTAACAACAATACATAAGCTAACTTCAAACAATATTGACAGTATTTAGAAAACACAATGTATGTTCAATTTTCGATCGCATCATTGCAGAAATATACAAAATGATACCCTTCTACAATTTTAAATAGTAAATATAAAGAAACTTGAAAAAATATTTCATCTATCAGGTTACCAACCAATTTTGAATTTCCCGGTCTTGAGGAGATGGAAGATGCTACCTAACGGGGCGACACCCAGCCCATAGACAAAGAAAGTTTGTTTATGTTTATGTTTATCCCGTCCCGTATCGTGCAGTCTTGCGTCGCTGGTTTTTTATTCTTGATTTGGATACTTTTACTTTTATAAATTATTAGTAAAGTACATTTGTTTGTTGAATAAGAGTGTTGAAGCAGCACAATGGACAATGTCAATAATACATTGAGGGCATCTCCATATTCATGTAAGGTAAGCGATACATCATTTATTATTTTAGGTTAGGATAGTTTGGTAAGAAAATGCTTTTTCCTAGTTTTCCTCCTTATATTGCGAATAAATCTGATGGTTGTGTTGTTTCGTGTGCATCTTATTATAAAGTAGGATTGAAATCGTCGTTATCAATTTGTATTCATTGAAATATGATGATATTTCGATTGTGATTAGTGTGGACATTTTTAGATCCAAAAACATCGTGAGAAGTACTCAAAATACGTCGAAAAAATACGTGAAATAGTAAGACAAGATACTAAAAGAAAATTGATAAACTCGAAGGTTGAAGTTGAAACTGATGAGGCCCTCGATGATTCTCAAACTTGTTGCCCTGATATTTCACAAGATAAAAATGAGAACCCATCAGTTACCTCTCCCCTTACATTCTTCTCAGAAACCCCAGTCATTGTTCCTTATTTTCCATTGAATAAATAATACTGATTAGTTTAATATAGTAAAAACCCAGGCATCAGATAACTCTACTACATTAGCTAATAATTTGAGAAATTGGGCAATTGATTGATGCATATCCAATACGAATTTCAATAAACTTTTTAAAATATAAAAACCTTCCATATGTTTGTCGTACTTTGCTGAAAACCAAAAAGTCTGGCACAATTTCAATTACAGAGAATGGAAAATATCATTTTGACCTATTTGCAGGAAACAATTGAGAGTATTATTGTATAGATGTGTATGTCAAGGTTTTGAAGACTTGGTAGTAGATCAAGTTGTCAATCTTCCATCCAAACATTCCATTGATTATTATTGTTTCAGGTGCCTGGATGAGGCCAAACAGAGTTTTTTTTAATTTGATATTTTGATATTTGTTTTTATTTTGTTGTGATATTTTAATTCAAATAAAGGTTTTATTATAAAATGTTTGCCTTTTTGACCCCCAAGACTTCCATAGACATTTGAAATCAATAACTTGTCATATAGGTATATAGAATGTCTCACAAAGTTGGAAGCATATGGAATACTTTTTTATTATTTATTTTAGAAAAAGAAAGTTATGCATGTAATAAAAGCTGAAATCATCAGGTATTAAGTTTTTTCAGTTGTATGAGAGGTTTCTTAAAATATGCGAATCTAATAATAAAGTTACTTCGATTTTTACAATATCGAAAATTGTCAGATTAAAGTCAGTTAGAAATGAAAGTTACGTTCAGATATTCAAATCTACCAAATTAGGTTGTGTTATTCTCAACATTTTTCTTTTTTTGTGAGTGTTTATAATGTGTTTCAAGTTTCCGACTATGTTAAACTTTTTATAAACAATAGATTTTTCTTTCAAAACTGAATGGAAAAGTTTACAAAACCATATTTTTCATGGTAGATAGATATGACTGGACATTTGAATGTATTTTCAATTCTGAATAACCTTGCATAACAACTTTCGATTTTGTTTAAAATAAAGGTACATTGTCCACTCCTAAGTGATTTTTTTTTAACAACCCGCTTATACGACTGAAAAAATTGAATATCTGATGATTGTAATATAGCTTTTAGAGCAAGCAGATCTTTTTTCGTAAAATCAATGATATTAATTATTTTCACATGGTTCCAACCTAGTGAGACCAACTGTATATAACAGAAGCATAGGAAAAAATCTATTTATTGTTTCAAATGAAAATACTATATTAAGGTATAATTATTTCAGAAGATTTGTTGGGTTTTAACTCCTTGCTCTAAAAACTAGAAAATGAATATGATTTTCATAGAAGGCACATCAATAGTTAATGATATTTTCCAAGGTATAGAAACTGATTTGCCTACCATGAATATTGTATGCATTCATTTTCTATCAATATTTTAGAAGCAATAAGTGAAAATCCAAAAATTGTTCAGTAATGAACAAACCTACTGGTAAGTAATTCATGAAATCTTCCTGTTATGTTATAGAAATGAATAGACAAGGTTGGTGGTAAGTTGCTGCTATATAACATAATATTGAATATGTTATTCTCTTCTAATTTATATTCTATGTTACGGTAACCTTGCTGCAATTACTAATTATTAAACATTACATCCATCAATCTATTTCAGCAGTTGCTGCAACATTGTCACTAGGCCACATTTTTAATATCACATTTGCAATATTCCTGTATATTATATGCAAAATTGCAGTAACCTTGCTGGAATAATTTATATGAAATATACCATTTTTAATATTGCTGAACGTCCGTTTCAGTAGTTGCTGAACCTTTGCAGTGAGGTAGCAGAAAACTCTGATGGAACATTACACATTACGATGAAAGGTTACTGAAATATTGAATGAATATTCTTCAAATTAGTAGAAAACGTCAGAAAATAAGAATCCAATCCAACATTGAATATAAGTCACAATGATAAAAGTCTCAGGATAGACCTATTGGAAATAGGGAATATAGCCGAACGATCAGCAATGGAAGCGTATAAATGGTAGGAGAACAACACGATTCAAGCAATTCAGAATAATACCTACAGTAGCATATTGACAGCGCATTTGCTTCACATGTAGGCTAGCAGGATTCAATTTCCACTACTACCATGCTTTTTTATTTCCACAATTATCAATTAATTGTTCCTTCTTCAAAGTGTCACCAAAAATAGTGATCCGAACCCTCACTGATAGGTAAGTTTGTGTGATGATGATGAAATCTAAGGTCCATCCAGGTAATTTTGGCTCTTTCGAAGTCAAACGTCGACATTTTATAATAGATGAAATTTGAGAGGCAACATATTTATCCAGCAAAACACCTACAGCTACACAAGCGGAAACCGAACCAACACATTGAAGGCTACGTGGAGATGTCTCAAGACTGCCACAATGAGTATAGTACACGTCAAGTATATGAAGCGAATATACAGGGCTATTCAAATTCGCGTCTATGCATGGGGATTTCGATAACGGTAAGATATAGAGCGTTGGTTAAATGGGGGCAAAGTAGCGTATTTCAGAGGTTAATTGTATGGATGAAAAGAATCTGACCTAGCTTCTTCAGTTCTGGAGTTATACAGGAAAAATCGAAAATTTCGAAATTCTTCTTTTGCCTATATCTTTTTATTTTACGACATTTTTTACAAAATTTTGCCACTTTACCATAGCAACTTTTTGTAGCCTTTCCAAATATCTGAATGAAATTTATATACAGGGTATCGTATAATTTGGGCCACCCTCAACTTTTAATTTCCAAATACGGACCTGTATTTTTTGTGCATTTTTTCAAATGGCAAAAGTCATGTTTCATATTGACGTAGTATTTGAATCTGAATTACAGAGTGTTTTGGAAATATTGAACTATTACCAGTAAAATTTCATTTTTTTTTAAATTCCACCTGTAATTAAAAAAAAATCATAGAATAAGGTATGGAATGCATAGGATTTGAAAGAAAATCAACATTATTCGACGAAGATTGTCTTCTTCAAGGATTCATCCATATTCACGCAACCCATGATCAAAACACTCTGTAATTCAGATGAAACTACTACGTCAATATGAAACATGACTCTTGTCATTCAAAAAAATGCAATAAAAATTACAGGTCCGTATTTGGAAATTGAAAGTTGAGGGTGGCCCAATTTATACGATACCCTGTATATAATTTTTATTCAGATATTTGGAAAGGCTACAAAAAGTTACTATGGCAAAGTGGCAAAATTTAAAAAAAACTTCGTAAAATAAAAATATATAGGCAAAAGAAGAATTTCGAAATTTTCGATTTTTCCTGTATAACTCCACAACTGAAGAAGCTAGGTCAGATTTTTTTCATCCATATAATTAACCTATGGAATACGCTACTTTGCCCCCATTTAACCAACCCTCTATCTCTTACCGTTATCGAAATCCCCATGCATAGACTCGAATTTGAATAGCCCCGTATATTCAAAATTTGTGTAAACAAGGCAATATTTTTCATTACGTATACCATCAGGTAACATTCACCACTATTGCGTATTTTTGGGACAGTCATCCCTAAATACAAAAAAATGGATGAAAACGAACAGTAAAACAAACATGGAAATGAACCTAATCCAGATTGCGAAAATAAAAACCGTCAACTATCATAAGTAATAAATAGCAGCTCCGTTGATATCAACTCGTGATTACATTATTATTGATAAGAATTTAATGAAAGAAAAATGATTTCGTATTCAAAATGATGAAGAACAAGTTAAAAATCATACACCAGTAGCACAGTCAAAAATACATAAATGACCAACTTCGCTATTAAGGCAAAATTTGAAGGAAAAAATCAAGTATTCGCATTTGACACAAAAATTTCGCACAGCTGTCAGAAGGACACGTAATTTCAATATCGGTTAATCGGATGTGTGACGGTCCGTCGAATGGTCAGCCAGCCACTGTGTGGTGTTGTTTTCGTGTTCTGTTGTCAATGTGATATTTTGTTCCGTCCGTTAGTTGAGTCAAATATCAAATCAGATATCAAACGTCAACTGCCGATGAATTTGGCGCGTTTTCCCATACAATTCCGTAAGAGTTGAGGGGACATTTTCCCAAAAATCATTTATTTGAGTAAGCAGAAATGCTCCCTGGGTTTTGTAATTTTCGAATTAGATTTTAGTAGTGCGGCTTGCACTTTGGGTAAGCGCTAAAATCTTATTGTTTTCACCCATTGGTTTTTTCCTAACCCTATGCACTCCACCGTGTGTTTTTTGGGTTATTTTTCTTCAAGTTTTTCAGATGTGTTTTTTAAGCTTGCAAAAAAATAAAGAAATTAGTGAGATCAAAAAGATCTGTTGTATATTTTTGGAAACACCTATCCCTACGGACTAGAAAAACAATCCCTGAGAGCTGCCAGACCGCATTTTGTCACAAACTATATTGGAGAAAGCTGTAACTATAACATGTTCATCATCAAAACGTAGATTTTCATTCTGTAGTATCCATTCGAAGTCAACATATTTCAGGCCATAAGCATTGTCATTATCCGCAGAACGATATTGATCTACTGTGTGATTTGTTGAATGCGATTCTGTTTCCTCAGTATCCATTGGTTCGATGCGATCAATGCGGTATCTAATGCTAAACCCATCCATTTAATGACTTCTGAAGGACTCTGAAGACATCTGAAGACTTCTGAAGACCTCTGAAGATATTTGACGACACCTGAAGAACTCTGGAGCCTCTCTCTTTACATAATGTCACGAACATTATCGCTGACACAATCTTTATCTTAAACAAGTTTGAGATTTCAATTCTGATTCAATTTCAATTTGATTTTATTTATTGATTTCATTCATTATTAATTTCTCAAGATTTTTCCTAGTTCAGTAATGATGGCGTCGAGATCAGTATCATAGGTACCATGTGCACCCTTTCTTGGAGACTACTGCACATGAGCGACCTCTAGGTTCTGTTTAAGATACCTTCAACATCATTAGACATTACTCTCATTCTATCATTGACCATGGTCGAGTGTAGACGTCTCCGCTCATTTAATTACGCATTAGCAATAGAAGTTTATGATAATATAAAATCTTCCAGATAGCTCACGAGGATGTCTCTATTTGCTGACCTAGTGAAGCATATTGCTACCATTTTGGGGCTTCAAACATCTTCTTATGACGAAAATCGTGTGAGAGAAGGGCAAAAAACTAGACGAAGAAGGAGCATCTGGGGGCTTACCTTAGAAATTTGAAGATTATGCAGAACCAGTTCAAAACAGCGCAGAAAAAAAGGTGTGACCTGAGGGAGCTAAAGAACGGGTTCACTGGGACAACTCTGCAATAGCCTTTATGAGCCGAATTCGAACGGGAATCATTTCCAATTTGACGGATTGAAAAAAGTTATTCAGACGACGTATTCAGAACGCTCTAAAGGAAGATGATTCCATTAAAGTGAATACTGTTTTCTGTGGGAAATTTTAGCTGTGTGCTGAAAGAGTACAAATACTTTACCACATCAAACTCACCCATCTCCAGAGATACCGATCTCAATGTTTGGTTCGATGGAAAGGTCACGGCACCGATATTGAAAGATTTGGAAGATTTTAAGAAAGAGACTCAGGCTGGGCGTTGAAAGCCATCATCAACTTGATGGTGAATATCAACAAGTTTAGTCCCCAACTTGGATCCTCATATATTGAGCTGCCACCACAAATCAGGAAGAAAAATGCATGTAATAATGTGAAAAATTATGATAGATCTTGTTTTGCGAGGGCAGTAACGTCAGCTTTATATCCTTCATATCATGTTGATCGTAAGAATCATCCTGATAGAACGTCTTCATAACTCCACCCTTTCACTATTCTGAACCCCAAGAGCATTCAATTTCCAATGATAATCAAGCAAATTCCAAACTTTATTGAGAAATACAATACTGTGTCAATAAATATATTCATCCTTCAGATAGAAAAGAAAACGTAAGTCCAGCTACCGACGTAAGCTGGAAGAGCACATCAACCTTCTACTTATCCAGGACCAGTACTCCAATGAAGATGGTAACAATACTGAAATGAAGACTTCATCAATCAAATACCACTATGTATGGATGAAAAAAATCGTTTTGTGATCGCTGCCTCCACTACTTTTATTTCGAAGAGAAGCTCTCTAAACATACTGTGGATTGTATGAGAATGAATGAGACAGCCGTAAAGATGCCCGAGGAGGAAGAAAACAGTCTGAAATTAAAAATCCATAAGAACAAGGAGAAGGTGTCATTCATTTTTTACGCCGACTTGGAGTCTGTTTTGAAACCGACAGGATACTCAAAGAGACCTCAACAACATATTCCAGCTGCTGTTGGATATTGCCTCGAATGTTCCTACAATGACTCACTCTCCTTCTATAAAACACAGCGAGGCGAGGACTGTATGAGCTGATTCGCTAATGAGATGAGTCAACTAGCTAAAGATATGACTACGCTATTTTAGTGCCCATATAACATCGACATGACCACAGAGCAGGACAATCTTTTAATGCCGAGGATGAGAAAGTTCGTGAACACCTCCTTGCTGAGAATAACTATCAAGGAGCTGCACATGAATTCTGCAACATCAACTATAAAGATATTCATGTAGTACCTGTTGTGTTCCACAATTTGAGTAGATATGATGCTAATTTTAATAAAACGAAGAATAATTATTATTATAAAGTGATGTATATTCTTATTTCATTGCGTATCCCTATTTCATTTCAGTTGTAGCGGGTCTATATAGCGAATCTCTGCTTATTCGCTCGCTGTGACCGACCAAATATACTGCTACGAGGAGCGCTCCATATATTTAATCAGAATAGGAAACACAGCCGAATTTCGCGTTAAATACAAAATTTGTAAATTAGGGGGAAATTATTAATAGACGAATACACAAGAAAAAAGCATCGCCGTTGTCAATGATACGATAAAGGTTTGAATATAAATCGATTATAAGCAATTCAACACCGTCTCGGATATTGCGGTTGACTCGGCTGATGCCTCGTCACCTAGCAATGTCCTTGACTATTATATATCGCACAATAATCTCGTTACACTAATAGCTATAAAATATTTCTACTTGGATGATGGAATTCCATATTTGGAGATGTTAACATAAGTTTTTTCGGTATAAGGACATACCCTCAACTTTTGTTGTCTGGATATTATCCCATTGAGATTCTCCTCATAAATATTCTCGTACAGTTTGATCATGGAGATGAAACGGTATGGGGTCGATATCCTTGATTTTGTGATCCGATATATTGTAGAGAATCCTTTGCAACAGCTTGTTTTGAGATCGTCAGCACTCGTATTCGTACTTCTGAAATAATAACGTGATATATAAACGATATTCTTTCTGGATTTATGAAAATGTGAAGATAGTTTGAAAGTGTTTGAAAAGTGTTTTTAATCATCAACTTAGTTGCAAAGCAACCCTCATTAGTCTAGGAATTAAGGAGACGGTGACCGTAACTTTTCAAGTGTTATCCGAAGCACTACTCGGCTGGTTATCGTTTAGAGTCCGAAGAATTGATATCTAATCTAGGTACCATGAATGTTCGATATCTCCTTCCGCTGAACGATGCTACAGAAATGAATCCAAATCCAATAGCCACGTCAGTATATGAATAAAAAATAATACGGAACTTTCTTATTATTGATTTTGATTAAAGATGAGGATAAACTAGCTTCCAAAATGTGAAAATGAGGAGGTAGGGGAATTAAAATATCTTTAAAAATCATTGACACGTTTTAACAGCGATGAAATAGAGGTGAGATATCATTTCCATGAAGATACATGTGAAAACTCGAATATTTTATCATCAACTATCGATGTAAGTGATTGATAATCGATATCTGTTCATTCAATTCACCTTTTTAGCAATGTTTGAGGTATCTCTTCTATGGTAGATGTACTCCATTCGCCCATCCAGATAATAGAGCTATGCATTATGGAAGGACAATTTTGGAATATATCCCACAAATTTTCGTTATCGATATCCAAACACACGAGTATATGAAGATTACATTTCACTCCTGAAAAACAGAATTGATCAACTGTTTTCAATTAGATAAATTACGTACTGTGAGAATAGTATTGTACTAAGGTCCCATCGAAATTGTCCCTCTCGTACTCTTCTTTCAGAACTTTCACTATAGAGTCTAACTCTGGTATCGAATAGAGATTTGGAACCTGAAATGAATGTTTTATCATTTGAGAACTTCCAGAATTGAGGCTACGGATATTTTAGTAAAGTAAAGGTACCCAAATAATAATAAAATGATGAGAATTGTTTCAAGTCGTACCTATATCCGTAACTGATGTCACAAAAAAATTCAATATCATACAGGGTGACTCACGACTTGGGCGACGGAGATAATTACCAAAACGGTGATTGAAGTTTCTGTCACTCCTGGAGTTTGTAACTTGATGTAGGCTGCATTTTAAAATTATTTCAAAATATAAAAGTTATTTTTTTCATAATAAAACACCCTCTATCTAATTGTATTTTTAGATTCTTCCTGGAGAGCTTATTAGGAGGAAGATAAAGGGTCAACTTTAGGAATATCGGCTAATGTTTCTTGAATAACTATCCAATGACATTTCATTGAACCACATGCAGGAAGTTTCATGATTCACATTTATAAACCACCATGTATTTCATTGAAATTTCAATTGATGGTGAATGAAAAGTTTAGGTAGGCCGTTTTGACCAATAATGAATGAATAATTTCGACAAAAAAATTCTGAATCTGAAAAATCAAGAATTTCCACACCCTATTTCTCTAATATCGTTCCAGCTAGTATGACAGACTGAGGAACTCGTGGAAAAATCATGAATAAAATATAACTTTGATATGCCACAATTATTTTGAGGGTCTTCACGTACATTTTTAACTTCCCCTTATCTTTTTATCTATTATTCGAATTTTTCACTCGAAAAATGATTTTATGTTATTTTTCAAGTAGATTTCATATATTTTATGTAAACAGAAAAACAGTTGAAGATCTGACAAAAAGTTATAGAAACCAAATAAATATTTTTTAATGCAATATTCTATATATTTTGTAACTCTTGGACACACTATATTCTTCTGTTTTCATATATATATACATATATTATGTAATCACTAATAAATTTCGAGATAATTGACGTTGAAATTCAGATTTCATACGGATTATTTCAGCTAATTAGGACATAGATGTTCGGGGCAGCTATTGAAATAATTGAAATATCTGTTTTCTAGTTGATGAATATGTCATAGATTTCGAGATATTTAACGTTGAAATTCAGATTTTATCTGGATTTTCTCTCGGATTGAGAAAAATAATAGGAATATTTGTTGTCAACGATTTCCAAATATTGTTCTTCTGCATGGTTTTCCTCATTTTCCCAGCAGAAAAACCAAGCTTCCTTGAGGCATGCGCTATAGAATTCCTTTCATGTTCTTGGAAATTAAACTTTGTCATTTTTCCCTGTCTCCAAAACTCGTTGTTATGACGAATAGCCTCACAAATAAATAATATCAACACATATTTCAATTATTTCCATAGCTACCCTGACCTTGTAAGTCCTAATTAGCTGAAAGAATCCGTATAGAATCTGATTTTCAACATCGAATATCTCTGAATCTATGGGGGATAACATGATATATGTGTATATTTTTCAAAACCAGAATAATTACTATATCCAATGGTAGTGAAAAATATAGGGTGTTCTTTTTGAAAATAAATATTTGGTGCCCATACCTTTTTTTCCAGATGTTCAACTTGTTTTTTGTTCACATATATGAAATCTACATGAAAAAAATGACAAAAGATCATTGTTTAAAAAGAAAAATTGAACAAGAGATGGAAAAGTTGAAGGAGTTCAAAATATACCCTGTACATTTCGAGATAATTTTTATATGTATTCTGGTTGCGAAGCAACCCTCGAAGTCTCATTGAGACTTGTATGAGTAAGGAAGACGAGGACCTTAGCTTTTTAAGTGTCATCCGAAGCACTACTCGGTTGGTTATCGTTGAGAGTCCGAAGGATTGATATCTAGGTACCAAGAATGTTAGGTTGATCAGCTATCTCCTCCCGCTAAACGATACTATAGAAATAAATGAATAACTATTTCCAATACCCGCCGCGGGATTTAAACTCGGGCCCTCTAGACTATAAGCCAGCGATTCAACGCACTCGAAGCCCACCAACATACAAAATACTGAAGTGACAAAGACTTCATGAATTTTATTCAATCAGTTTTAGGTTAAACAGGATATTTTCCCATGCAACAATCTCAGAACCATCAAGGAATCTTTTGAAACATGTTTAAGTTCATGTTCTGTGATATATTTATAAACCTGTTCATTATTTGAGCAAAAATACCGCACCATCATAAAAAGAGTATTCAAGTTATGAAATATTTCTTTACTTTATTTAGGCAGCGGAGACATTTATAATATATTCGTTAGTGACCAAGTTCAATTGTGACGGATTCTTGAGCTTCTCAGCGCACTACGAAAAAAAGAGATATTACGACGAGGGTAGTTAGATGGGCCGTACTTCCAGAATAATTAACTTATGAATCATGATATTTCCTATGAATACAATGTCCAATAATTCTGTCATTCAAGAACTGATTGGATGAGTATTTATGATGCGAATTATCATCGATGTGAGTATCAAAAAAAAAACGTTTAAATTATAATTTTATGAATTGATAGAATAGTAGGTATTCCCCGAATTCAGAGACATCTGAAAAGGTATATTGACTTTCCTGAATTGGAGAGATATCAATATGAAACTTATTATTTCGTTTCGTTATCCTCACCTCTCCTGAAGCCATCAATGAGTTGAATATATTCAAATTATCATCTGCCTCCAATATAAAGTCCTCTATTGGCATATAAACTTGTTGCCCCTCAATTCCTGCATATTGCATGGCCTGAAAAAATACACAACATTATTCGTTACCAAGAATTTGCTTTTCTACTTAGTGCAGTAATATCTAGAGAAATTATGAAGAAATATTTCGAGTTATACAAAATATTCTGAGCATATTTGCTCCAATTCATCTTATAGCTAACAAAACAGTATTATCATAGAATGTAATATTTGAGTGGTCAGTACTGACAGAAAGCTGCAATTGAAAGGGAAAGAATATTGTTTGTGATGATAACATAACACAAAATAAACTCCAGTAGAAATAAATTCGAAGAAGTCGATTCTCTTTGAGAAGACAATATATTGTATTTTTATGTTTTGTTGTTTGTTTTTCCAAGTGAACAAGTGCGACAACGTGTCTTATAAAACGTGTTTCATATGCAATTTTTTTCTATTTTGAATTGATTTCGATAAAATAATGGATTTGATATTGACAAATCACAGAAACATCTTTTATTGGTAACAATGATGACATTGAAATAATCAAAATCTGACGCACGTGCGTAAAGCCCAGTTTACATTTGAGCGATTTTGATTTTTGCAATGCCAGCGGTGAAATATTCAAATTTGTTATTGTTTTCATTGGTCAATTTGAATCAAATTACACTCTGAATTGAAATTTACCAATCAAAACATTGAGTATTTCACCGCTTATATCACCAAATCCAAATCGCTCAAAAGTAAGTTGGGCCAAACTCTTCTGATTTCAATTTGACAGTTCGATTGTACCAACCTGCGAATAATAAAAAATGCGTATCGAAATAAAGGCTATTTGGACACGCATTTGCGTTGCACAATGACTTCATTATACAACCAAAATGGGAAAATATATTTACAATCTACCTCAGCAGCTTTTTCATCTATTACTCTTGCATAAAAAATTTTAGGAGTCTGCCAAATGATAGTTTCATCAGGCGAATCAACTACTCAGGTACACTAAGGAATCCATCATTGATTTGATATATTTCTCGAAAAACTTACAATTTTCAGATCATTACACAGCTGAGGTTTTTTATCACTTGCTGGAACAACCAATTTAGCTGACTGAAGAGCGGAAGCAATTTTTATAGCACTCTTCCTCCCCACTCCGCACTTTCCAACTAGAACGACATTTCCTCCTGGATTGCTGACGATCTTCATGATGCCAGCTATCATGTGTAGTAGCTCATTTGTTACTGTCAAATCCAAATTTTGACTTTCACGTTCTGAAAATGAATTAAACCCACCAACAATGAAGATAATTAGTATTCACATGTCATTACGTCATCATGTCATCATGTCATCAATATCATCAGCAAAAAGCGGCAAGAAAATAATATTTCAAAGCCCACTTCATTATTAAAGTCAGCTGTTATAAGAAACTTTTTCCATTAGCAAAATCTTATCGATTACGATCTGATTCAAATTGTTTTTTATTGAACTGTCCTGTAAAGTTCAACGTATCCAGTGAATCAACAATAGCAAACAATCAGAAACTTTTGAAAGATTCTTCAGGATAACCTAGTTTCACAACCGATGTGTATACTCAGACATACGTACCATATTGGATGATTCCTTGTTGTACTATATCGCTCCATTCTGTTTTCGTTAATTTTGTTAAATAATTATTATCGACTGGTGCGTAAAATTGATTCTCACTCAATCCTTTCGTATCCCAGTGGGATTGGAAGGTATCATTCAATATTTTGCGTAATATGCTTCGATCCTTTTCGTTTACTAAACGATTTCCAAAAATATCCATGGCTTCGAAATAAATGACCTGAAATCATGGCAAATTGAACCTATCAATGCATATACTCTTGAGATTGAGATGCATTTAACTACTAATTCTACATATTTCAAAATATAAAGTAGCAAACAAAAGAACATTTTTGGAACTCTTACCTATCCTAACCCAACCTCGGATCCACATAAATTAACATTTTTTTAAATAAAGGTACGACTCTTCATTTTGCGAAAATAATAGAGATATAGACATTTGTTGTTTATTTAATTTTGTTGTGAACATTGTTACAGTTTTTCTGCAAAGCTTTCATTACGCGGCGCAACATTTCTATTTCCTGAAGGGTTACTTATAATTACTTTCGTTATGAAGTACCTCCTAAGAAGATACAATGTGGTAATGAAGATATATTCATTTCGATAATTCAAAAACCTCTTGAAAACCACTTGAGGAATATCGAAATGTGGACCAAATTCGAGGCGTAAGAGATACAGGGTCGGTTTAATCGTGGCAAAGTTGTGTAATTTTGTGCTCAATGATACGCTGTCGAGAAAATTGAAAATTTCACACCACTTCCGGAGATATCCGAAAAAAACTGAAATTTCGTGAATTCGTTTCGAGTTTCATCTTGGTGTTATTAGATCAAAATGAATGCGAGAATAAATGACAGTTCATCATTGCCACTTTTTCTTTCCTACAAGATGACGTTATCACATTTGGAGTACGACGTTTCGTCTTTGGCTCACCACCATCAAGTTTATTTTTCAAATACGGATCTGGATTTTTTTAATTTGGATTTGGTTTCCTTTTGGTACCCTGATGATAATGACATCACAACTATCAACAAAAATAGTATATATGCGAAGAAAAGCCTATAGAAATAAATGAATCTTTCCAACTCTCTTTCATTTAATTTAATAACCCACATTTATCTATTATTGATAACCAAATAGTATTAAATCAAATGATCAAAAATGTTATCATCTTGTTGAATGCTTTTGCGGATTCTCATTTGCAAATTTTCAATATCTCTATTCATAATTCTGTGCCGCGCACGGAAATAGTATATCATGATTGTAAAAAGTTATCGAAGATCGAATGTCAAATACAGATAAACTAATCACGTCCAAATAAAAAGAATAATTATTGCAGGTGGCCTATATGGAGTCATAAACAGATGAATCTCAAAAGCGCTGAAAATATAAGTTATTGATCAACTTCTTTTATCAACTAGAATGATGTAGCCAAGAATTCTCAAACAAATGTACCTTAAAAGGGGCCGATCAAAAGACATTGAAGGCATATCACTGATATCAATGAGAAAAACAAAGACATAATTTGAGGCTCGGTGAAAATATTGTGCACGTGTTCTTTTGTCGGATTGCCGCTTTGATAGAAACTAAGGGTAAGATTTTGATATAAAATGATGACCAAAAGTCAATCTAAAACAGTCACAAACATGTCTCCAGAGAGGTAAGTTCCTCAATACCGTGGTTACCACGGTTTGTTTAGAAGCTAACGGACTTTTAAGTAGCGGATTCATTGTTGACAGACAGAATCATACTTTGTTCATTTTGCAAGTTGTCGCTAGACATTGCAAAAGTTAGTCTTCAGACTCATAGTGAAGCTAAACAATGTTTGTAAAAGTAACTTGTACAGTTGGAAATTTTCTCAGTTGAAACCAGTCAGTTTGCAAGTGTCGCGAATTTCAAGTTTTGCATACGAAGTGAAAAGTGAACAAGATTCAAAATATGTGAGTTGCCCAAAGCAGTCTATATAAATGCCCGTAGAAAGAGAATTCAGATCATTGACCCAGAAGTAATTTAAAAGGCACATGGTAGGGAATTATGCCATTCATATCAAAGGCTGTCGTTTGACGGATAGTATAGCCATAGCCAGGGTTGTATTTGAAAATATTACAGTATTTGACGTAGGATTTTCTGATTACAAAAAGGTGACTGATAAAATAGCTTTGTGTATTGAACTTGATGGGATAATTACCTGTATGTTTGTGAACCCGATTTTTTATTATTTTATGTTAATTGATTAAGTTCTTTCAGGAGTTGATATAAATCTTGATAATATTCCTATATGTCAGTAGACCACCTCACATATAGGACAAATTTGCTCGGCCTATTCAAAAATAATTCAACATCTTATCAACTAGTGAGGTGTGCAGCACAATTCTTCCTGAAACAGCTCTGGCTTCTCTCATCAAATTCTGTCCTAGAACTTCTATATTTTGAGGCATAGTTTTGTATAATTCATTTTTCAAGAATCCTCAGAGGAAGAAATCTAGGGGGCAGAGATCAGGACTTCTAGCTGGCCAACGAACGAATCCCTGATTGCCAATCCAATTATTTGGAAAAAGCAAATTTAGAACTTGTCTTCCATCATCTTATTGCCACCACAGATCCCGCAGAATATCTAAAGGTTCGTCTTTTAGCGAATCCATGAAATGGTTTCTTATCAAATTTACATACCGACCGGAATTTAAATTTCCTCGGTAGATGAAAGGACCTACCCAGGCATTGACTGACTTCTTGATTAATTCTCGGATTTTTATTCACCATTTGACATTTACTTCAATTTACCTCTTTGCGAACTAGAATATTTGAAGCGCTCTCAATAACGAATGCAACGAAAACAAACTCAAAACAAGAGCAATGTGTGAAAGAGAGATGGATAGATGCATTTATTTCAATAGACGATGTTTCTCATATATAAAATTTTTTCCGATAGTTGTGATATGCCACTATCATCAGGGTACCAAAAGAAAACCAAATCCAAAATAATAAATAGAGCTCCGTATTTGAGAAAATAAAGTTGATGGTTGTGGGCCGATGACGAAATTTCGAACTGCAAATGTCATCTTGTAGGAAAGAAAAAGTGGCAATGATGAACTGAATTTCATTATGAAAATTTTCTTCAAATAACATCAGAAAAAAAAACAGAACGATTTCACAATATTACGCAACTCTGCCACAATTTAACCGACCCTGTATATTTTACGGTTTACGAGATCCTCATGTTACGCCTCGAATTTGGTCCACCCTGTACATTTCGATATGCCTCAAGTGATTTTCAAATGGTTTTTGAATTATCGAATTTGGTCCAGCCTGTACAATATCAATCAATATACATACTTCTGAAATGTATCCCTCGATGTCCAGAGTTTCGTTTTGTTTATAACGCAAGATACATCTACACCAGTTCGTGACATCATGTGGACTGAAAACGTAGTGCTTATTGCGTGTATTGACGTAAGTATTACGAACCTAAAAGAATATATACAATAAGATTTAATTATTCTGAAAAATCTGGTGAAGAAATATACGATAACATTTTCTTTTCTCATTACCCAGGAAACCGGCGATATTACAATGAAGAAATTTTGTGACAATAATGATCATCTGAAAAACTTCGCTACGTGGACATCAACATCCGCTTAATGTTGTCATTGCCAATTTATACTGAGACGTTTCGTGCACATTCCTAATTCTATACGACGTATGTCTGTTCATCTTAAATGTATATCAAAATGGTGAAATCATGTATCCTTCAACTCTATAGCTGAGCGACTACTGTAAGAATCCTCTCCTTCAGTTTGCTGATATGTTCAATTCAATTACAATATCAGCTTCTTGAGTGCCAAGGAGAGTTTATTAAACATTTATTATGCAATGGTATACCCACACATTTCTTTCAACATAATGTCATGGGGATGTGGTAAAGATTTTGGTAGAGTGTTTATAGGGCAGAAACGTATCGTGAGATTAATATTTGATATGGACTATCGTGAAAGTTGCAAACCGATATTTATTAGAGAAAAATTGTTATCTGCTCCATCCATCTATATTTTGAAATGTTTGAAATACATTAGATGCAACTTGGAATCCTTTGATACCAATGCTTCTTCGCATGCTTATAACACACGACATGGTGGTCACCTGAAAGTACCAAAACACAAAACCACGAAATTCCAAAATTCTCCTCTTTACAAAGCATTGAGTTTCTACAACAAACTACCGACGGCAATCAAAAATTCTGAATGCGACAGAGTATTTTTTAACAAAATAAAATGTTTGCTGACTGAGAAAAGTTACTATTCCTATCAAGAATATTTGGATGATCCATTATTGTGAATTATTTTACTTTTAATATGTTACTTGTAGTGTGCAGTCATCTCACTTGTTCTGTAATACAACTTCGATTCAATGATTTTATTTATATATGGTAGTGGTTTATTTGTACCTAGGTTATGATTTTATTTTATTTATACTATTTATACTGTTTATCGTCACACTTAATTATGTTTCTTGTGTGTGCTGCCGTCATATATTTTTTGATTTTATTTATACATATGATCGTTATTTATTTTATTTATACTCAATGACCAATGTATCATGTGATTTATGTATTGTATGACTTACCATATGTACACACTGTACCTAAATGGCTAATAATAAATTCAATTCAATTCAATTCATTCAATATGATTCGATGTTTCTTCTGAAAATGCATTTCTGCATTATCAGAACTCATCTAGCTATTATTATTGGGTTTTCTAATCATCCCTATAATACCTAATAGTAAGTATAATCATTGGATGAATTAATTTATTCGGTAATAATTGGAAGTTTTGGGTTATTTTTCCATTTGCTGTATAAACCTTAGCCTATAGTCTCCACTTCATGATATTCAATTCGTGAATAAACAGTGTGGAATAGCCAAATGTAATACATTCAGTATCTTAATTATTCAGCACATTCGTTGAAAAACCCGGAACAAGAAAATTTCAATTTTGAAATGACTAGATGCAACGCATGAATTTCATCCATTTCAACACTCATCGAATGGCAGTTGCAACCTATGAATTTCAAAATGAGACGTAAGGGCTAGTAATACCTCATTTGAAATGAATTTTAATTCTCTAGTCAAAAATGCTAAGGTTTCAGCTCTTGATGTTGCAAGAATCCATCGTGAAAAAAATAATTCATGTGCTGGACGTAATTCGCTACAGCAAATTGAAAAAATTATCAATATAGAAAATATTCAAGTAAATTCCTTGAATGTCCTGGCGGATTCCTAATCATAAATTAAAATGTTATCTCACGTTTTCCAAAATCTTAGATACTGAATTTATTTAATTGAGCTGCTCCGCACTGTATATTATTATGGTTTTTGTATTTTTATGTGCATGATGTTCTCGAAAATTATGTATGATGTTCATCAGAGTTCAAATTGATGCTAAATTTTAATCAGGAACTAGCACAGTAAATCAAGTAAATAGGGGGCCATGGCAAAAATGCGGCTTCCATTAAGGAAAACTTACTCACTTTATCATAAATTGTTATCATTGAATTAGCAATCCTCACTATTTTGGCTTTCGGATGATTATGTTTCGGAAAACAAGCCCGCAGTATAGCTGTGAGGTAACTTGTGATGATGACAGCAAAATCTTCGGGATCCGGTAAACTGCAAAATAATTTCCAAAATATCATATTGTATTATATACAGGGTGTCCAATTGGAAAACTAAAGATATTCAACGGTGGATAGGGGTAATCGAGATTGTTCCGAATATACCTACCATATTTGTTGGGTCTTACGAGTTTTATAATCAAGATATAGGTTTTGGGGTCATAATTCATGAACTACTTGGTATATTTTTTGATATCGTCCGAATACCACTTATTTCAATTTCAATATTGAATAAAAATTACCAATAAGATTTAGATTCCTTTAGATACAATAGAATGCAATGGAAACCAGTAAATAAAACGAACAAGTGAACTTCTGACACTCAAAATCAGAGGGAGAAAATACGGTACATCAGTTAAAAAAAATTATATTCATTCGTTCGTTTGAAGTGAAAACCGGCTCGAAGGAATATTAGCAAACTATAGATAATATTGTTATATTAGTTTAAAAACTACAATATTTTTGCATTCTTCCAATATTGCGATTCTCATTAGTTTCTCTTGGAATTGTCAAAAAATAAAGTACCGATGAAACCTTACAACTTTTATACATTTGAACAAGAGAAAATTTGACATATGTTTACGAAAAATCATTTTCTCGAGACGCTCCATTTCCTCAAATATCATGAAACACACTGTATATCCTCTCCTATAATTCTTTGACTGGTTGGCAATGTGTTCTACGACTATAATGCGTTTATATCTCAAGTTGAGATTTCCTCACAAGTCGAAAGATAGGATGAAAATCATGATGACATCAGAAACTCACCTCAAGTTGAATATCCTCATATTCGAAAGGAATCTCTTCGATAAATTGCCTCTGGCAGTAATAGAGCCAATGATTATCACATTCTGGATACCAATAAATTCGACGCTCGAATCGAAGAATCCCTTGTAAACTATCAGCTGCAATAAAGACAAATGTCACCAGTCAGATTGAGAGGTGTCAAAATTAACTTTTCTGTATGAGTGGTATCTTTACTAATATGATGGACATATTGAAGGTGAGGAATATTGAACAATCAGACGCATATAAAGAAATCAAAAATCCGCTTTATTGTCCAAGAATTACATTCCTCCTTTTTCAGATTTTCAGGATGCAGGAACCAGTTTCCAAACAACTACTATCCAAAAGTGGCGAAATCGGTCAGTACAAGGAAGTCGTTCAAGAAAAAGACGTTCTGATCAAGAACAACACAGCAAAGCTGAAAGAATTAGAAAATGAAATAAGCGAACTGAAGACGAAGAACGAAGCTCTAGAGGCGAGATTGAAAGCATCCAGCCTCGACGAAAACGGTTTCCAAGAAGTGATGCTGAGCTATGATGAGCTGTTCAAGAAGGTATGGCTAGAGAGGCAAGGTTTACTGGAAAAAAATGCAATATTACTGAGCCATATCGAGAATCTAGAAAGCTCGCACAGCGAATTGATGGAAAAGCTGGGTAAGGCCAAAGAGGTTATCGACGGCTACAAAGAGAATCAAGAAATTCTGAAAGCGGAATTGGAAGAATACAGGCAGATAGTCGACATCATGGAAAAGAGATACGAAAATTTGAAAGAACATTCGGAGTCGATGATCACTGAAGCCAATATCCAGATCAATAACAAGGATAAGGACAATATTCAGGAAGTTGCTAAGCTGAAGGCCAAGATATTACAGAGTCGGGCTAAGATTAGTCAATTGGAGAAATGCGTGAAATTGGATGCTGTGCCATCAAAGAGATCGATGTTTGCTCCACTAAGGAATAATATATCGAAAACATAACCCATGTGCAATAGAAAAGTGTGGCTCGATAATTCAGAGTCAAAATATAGATAACAATCTGATTCGAATAAAATAATCTTGATCAGATACTTTGCAATTTGTTATTTAAAATAGCAACTCAAGTTTGCAAACACTTCGAATTTTCATTTTAATTTCTTGCATATTTTTCCTGAATCCAATTATATTTTCAGAAGCGATTTCATTATGAGTACCCACACATAATGACGATCAAATAAATTAATTGATTCCTGAATACGTTAATCTCGAATTCTTTTATTGAACTCACCTCAACTCAAGCCTGCAAACTTATTAATTCTTATAGTCGTCTTTTTTTATATATTCTTCATTTCTTGACCGAATACCACTCCAACTCCAATTACGGTATTTTTTTCTCCAACACAAATATTTTGTAGAAAATTTTCAAAATATTCGTGATGTCGAAAAAAATTCCAGTCAAAATTAAAGCTCTAGTGGTATTATAAGTGAAGATTTGGTTTCTTTGGTAATCAGTTTTATTCTATCCATCTAAATAATTTACAGCTTTGCGGCATTGCCGCTTCTATCGAAAAGTAGCAACAACTCTGTTTTTCCAAAAACAAAACTTCTGTATGTTGTTATATTTTTCAGATTCTCCATGAAGATCCATCACACTTTTCATTGGATCCAAAAGCAGGCTAAAATTAGATGGCAGCTCCATCGAGGGAGGCCAGCGATTTCATTGGCCGATTTAAGGTCGAGAATCGCTTGGCTTAACTCGCCTGATTCGCTGACTTTGAGTTAAATTGTCGATTATTTTGCAGATGCCAGGTCCGAATTTGTTGGAATTTGGATAGCTTCTTTTTTATGCTCTCGAGTGTCGTGACATCGTGACGGATTATCTCATGGTGAATTAGTGCCCAGATAACACAAAAACCTTTTGGGGATCATCTGAGGAGGTCACATTAACGTCCTCAATACGTCAAGGGGCTTTCAAAGAACGTCCCTAGGACGTCCTACTGTTGCCATTTTCCACGTTCAAATAACGTCTCAGAAGATCCCTACGAGGTCTTACTTTTTTTTTCACTCCAGTTATGCCTTTTGTGAGTTTTTATTATTCTCAGAATGACTTTTGAGAACTAATCAAAATTAAAAAAAATTAAAAAAAATCAGCGCTATCATGATGTGGTCACCCATCCAAATCCTAGCCACTGCTGTCATTGCTTGAAATCTGTGATTTAACTTACCTCCTTATTGCAATGTCGCTATTCCGTGAACTTATGAATGTTTAACATTCAATGGGATTTGAACAACAATTATTTTCAAGGATTTTTATTACTTTAATTGGAATACTTTTTTTCTCAATAATAATGGACAAGATAACTTTTCCTGATGTATCGCTCACTTCTGAATTAGGAAATCCATACGGAGTGGAGAACCAACCAAAATAGAATAATTAAAAATTAATTTAATAATAAAGAACGCTTCGTCCGATTTTGATAATTTGTAACTCGATTTCAAAAAATATATATGTTTATATATCTTATGAGTAGAACATACTACGGTCAATTGCTCCTAACTTCACATGAGTACCTATACATATTTGAAGACGAAAATATCATCAGAATACATCCATATAGGCCCACAAATATCCACATCTCCAGGCTGCCGTTGAGAAGACTAATGTGGGAGAATTATGCTGAAAATTTCTGAGCCTATTGACGTTTTCAGGATGTAGAATAAAGAACATCCTCTACCAGTCTTTTGGCGACTATTAGAGAACATCCTCAGGCAAATGTGTGTTATCTGGGTGGTTCGTACGTTTTCCCGTTTGTATTTGTTGAATATTAATGATATATCTGTTTTATATGCATTTGAATATTAACAGAACCCCTTGATCCGTGTCTGTCTCGATTAAAATTCACAAAAAAATCCAATAGTTCCTTAGGTTTCTGGCAGATGGCGCTAAAAACCGTCTCCAACTCGTCCTTATACAATGATTACATAAATATAGGGTGTGAAAGATCCATAGATCTTATATTGCTTACGCTAGATCCGGTATCCAGGTTATTTGTTTTGTAGGTTCGGGGGGGTTGCCATTGATTGGTCGTTTTTATTTTTGTCCATACATATATGTTGTACCACGTGATCATAGTATCTACTTTCTTGCAGGCCCCTCTATACCAAACAAATACTACAGGATGCCGGATCTAGCGTAAGCAATATAAGATCTATGGAAATATCTGATATTTTTTTTCTTAAAAAAATAGTTTTGATTCTACAAGCCTAGTGTGAACATTTTTGCTACTAACCTGGTTCAAAAATTCGATGAGAATATTTGTGCCCCATTTGTCTTGTTTGAGTAAATGTAGGTTTCTGAAATATAGCACCAAATAGCCCTTTTTCGGTTTGAGTATTTTGCCTTTATGGGTATTGACAGAAAGGCAATGCTAAAACACGAAATACGAATCTTTTGAGCTGGTGGATTGAAACCACTTTGAGTTGTCTCACCTCCAACAGTTTGTTTATTACGAAAGTAGGCAGTAAATCACCACTGCAATGTATCGTCACGGTATCCAAGTCGCTCCTTTCATTTATCAAATTCCTGAGAATCAATCTGAAATAGAAGAATATTACACGAAATACAAAATCCCTCCTATGTCGATAACCATTTATCGGAATGGCTCATATTCGAACTGGTCACTGGAGTCAATTATAATATAATGATAATGCCTGAGAATCCCTCCCTCGTGTCATTGTCATATGGCAGCAAAAAACAAAATGTAGATGAATCGATATCAATGTGTTTGTATTCAGATAATAATTGAATTATCCGACATTTCGTTGTAGGTGAAGATATCGACTTATTATCCTAGGGTTGTGAAGTTACTCGTCAGGAGCTTCAAAATGATGTGTCAAAAGACTTAAAAAAAATTCCAGATGACGCCCAGTCACCATCTTGAAGGTTTTAACTGTCAATTTCACTTCAAAATATAGTATTCATGCATCAATTTCATTATCCCAAGTTTCAATGTTTTAAGTTGACTCATTCAAGAAATAAGAAAAGCACGGTATAAACTTATCATCAATAATCATCATTTTGATAATGTGTTCTCCATGATTATCGGAAACTTGTTCAAAATGATAGTTTATTTGTATAAAGCATCAATAGGAACCAGTTACTAAGTTTATAACTATGGACCAATACAACAAACTCACGATTTAGCACTACCATGGGGCCCAACAATCAAAAAATGTTGTTCGTTTTTCTCTCTCAACCATATTCTTAAGGTATCCAGATATTGGGAGATTTGTCCAGTTTCTACTAGTGGTAATCCGGAAGTAATGTCATCTAGAATTATATTGGGATTCGTGTAGTAAGAATCGATTGTATCTCTGTCTTTGTTGTAATGGCTCTTGAGGATCAGCGGTGGATGAGTTACTCCCATCCATTCGAATACCTGAAAACATCGAGAACAGGACTAGTACCGACTACATCACTCTCGCTCTAGACATCTGATTCGAAAACCAATGAATTTCTTTGGAATTTTCCGAAATCATGTGGATGAAAGATAATGCTAAAGAGGATACCATCTCATTTTGAAAGAATTCGAAAAGAAAAGGTACACCCTAAGATAGACTTTGGGCTCATCAGAGCCCAAAAAAAACAAAATTGCCCTCTGTATTAAAAGTCACGGGTCATACGATTCTGAAACAGTTCAGATGTCATACAGAGGTTCGGTTTCAATTCTGTGAATATGAAGGGCTTCTGACGGATAATAGACATTTTCTTCACGAATGAATAAAACTTACCTGTTGCGCAAAAATCTCTCTGAAATCGTCTTGAAGTTGCTGTCCCAGACCATTTATTAGAGCGATGCAGAAATGTTGTCGACTCTTGACATCGGTAAGTTGTGTCAGACCTGTTTTGGCGATCGATAATTGTGAGCTTGGGATCGTAACTTCTCCTTCATGCATCAACCAATGCACAGCTGGAAGGAAAAAATCATTCGTGAATGCTGATTACAGCAGTGATTCGAAAATCACTTCTGATGCCGACATGTTTCCAAACAACCTATATTGTCATGTATTATCTTCGTTGTACCGAGAATATAAAATAAATATGTCATGCCACTTTTTCTCGAAGTGAGATATGTTTCTTGAGATTGAGTTATCTGATTGATATGAACATTTTCATTCACCATTTATTTTTATGTTCTTGTTTTTTGATATAAAACAAAACCATATACCTACTCAACTGGAATCAAATTATAAGGCAGTAACAACATTCATTATTGTGTGACAAAATGAATCCGTTGAGTTATTTCATCGGATTAAGTTTTTTTGTGGACAAGGTGGTTGAAACCCTTCAAGGTCACCCTATTCAAGCTATTTTACTATGAGTCCCGTATGGTAGCGTGAGAATCCTCTGAGTCCTAAATATCCTCAGATAGCAATTATTTCTCGAGCCATCGGAAAAATTCCGCCTTCGATTAGAATCGAACCCATGATGGGCAGGAAGCATTGATCAAGAGATCGACACTCTAACCACTAATCTACTTAGCCCTTATCTAATGACTAGTTTCCTACTCTGCTTGATCCTTTTTGAAGTAGTGCTGAATTGAGTCGTTAAAATAGAAATATGTCACTATCTAACACGTGAATTGTCTTTTTCGCGTTCAATTGCTTATCCGAACGACAGAAAATGAAGAAAATATTTCTTACAGACTCTGAAGGATTAAGTTCATTCGACAATCCTGATTTTTGCCTCAGCACGAAAAATATTACAAACCAAAATTTCATCTAGTTTCTTTCATTTTTTTCCCATGAAATCAAGTGACATATATTACCAAAAAGTTCCATTTCAAATGCTCAATTGCTCAATCTGATAAAAAACTTAATTTTGTGGAAAAAGTAGTATCATATATGTTTTTTTATAGATCAATCAACTGGCTTGCTTCTAAGAAGCAAATTGGAATAATTAAATGAATCCTATTTGATATCCTAATCTACCCTTGGAATAATTGCAATATGTACCCGTTGACACATTTTTTTGGGACCTTCATTCATCAAACTTTGGCAAATTTATTTCAGGACAAAACATTCTGCAGTTCGATAAAAAGCCAAATTTTATATATCTCTAAAATTAGTCAAAAATTCAAAATGACAAAACCAAGCACATAAATACCATCAGAATTAGATTTTTCGATATCGCAATGTCATAAAACGAGAACAGAAGTGGTGAACTGAAGATGAAAACCTTCTATTTTTCCATTAATAGATATCATGACGAAATTCCACAACTTTTTATTCACAGAAAATGTGCAAAAATATTATACAAAATAGAATAGCCACCACCAATACATTAGAAACATTTTTCCCTTCCAGCAATTCCATTTCCATAAAGTCGACTCAAGTTGAAAAAACTGCTTAAGTTATTGCAAATGTTGAAATCGATAAATTATTCATATCAGATTCACGATCGCGTCCTGCCCTGATGACATAGCTCGAACTAGGAGGTCCTAATTTCAAATTATTCAGAATCAATAGTCAAACAACTATTTTTTATATTTCTGTGCGAAAGACTTGAAACTTTCGAGTATAGACACTGCTTGATCCTGAAGAGACTGATCTGATAAAATAATTCAATGCTTGAAATTTCACAAGTAGTTATAGGGTGATTGACTACATGGATTTCACGACCTCCACAGCTGATATTTCGAAAACGAAAAGAGATATTCGTGATTTTCGAAAAAATTGCTCCCTCTCTCTCTGTGAGATCTCAAAAAATTTTAAGACTCATGTAGATTGTAGATTGTAGGGGGGCTCTCAAGCACCTCGACCTATCAGATCTTTTGTGCATAACCCTTAATCTATTCGAGGCCCGGGATTCCGAGACTTCGTGCAAAGTTTCCCCTTCCAGGAACTTGAGCCTCTTGCAGAAGAGTACCCATGTATAAGTGAACTTTTTTTTTACTATTTTCGTTCCTAGAATCTGCAGCATGTAATTTCGGGACACCATGTATAGTATTTCCATTAATTTCAGTAGTAATACCATATAAGTGCTCCAAAATATTTGGGTTATTCATAGATTACTTGATTCAAAATTTCAAAGAGTGTCAGTTTGACAGTTGAAACATACCGTTTATTCTGTTAAACTGACTGACACGATTTGTAATTGTGCAAGAACTTTGATATAACTTGGTATAACCATACCTCGAATATTTTGAAGTACGAATTGTATTCTATACGATTATTTTCATTTCATTTCTCAGCACTAGAATAAACTGTAGACTTTTGCCTACTTGATTCCATACCGTAGTAATATTTCCTGAAATCACCAGAGATGGTGACATACCTTGTGTCGGTAAAACAGATACTGTGCTTCTGTCAGTGTCATCTGTTTTGGGAGAAATAATAACGATAAGAGTGAAAATATTGATAATTTTTCCATACTTACTGGAAATAAAGTGTTTCAATGTCGTTTCAATTCACGTCTGTCAGTTCTCATAAGCTACAGAAATATTTTTTGAAATTCGATCTTACCGCCATCTTCACTCAAGTCGTGGAAATATAAGTACCTTCTAAAACGGTCTACAAGTTTTTCGCAGAATCAATTGAACAGCTGTTTCACCCTCCTATATCCACCTTGATGAAGCGCGCGTCGTTTGGAAATTCTAATATTTTTGAATTCATGATTGGTGGATCTACTCGATTCATATCAAAATATATGCGAAATAATACAAGGTAGCTTATCTCATTTGGACGTTCCGATTGGTTGAAAATCGTACGAAAAAAATTATATTTTTGTCCTAACCAAACTTTGTCAATAGGATTGTGAATATTGTCTGACAATCTTCCTTTCTTTCTTCCTGCGGTAAAAATTTCAAAATTATTACTTCATTTTCGATAACGTCATCGAAATTATATATTTGTTTATCTTTCGGGTGGGATGAATCGCAGAGCAGTTCCCCCAAGAAAGTTCCAGCTTCCCGGTCCAAATGATCGAGATCACCCTCACCTCTGGTGAAATAATCTGCGACGAGCATCTCGCCCGCCGCCCCCACTTGGGGCAGCCCCTTCATGAACCCGGCGACGTAGGTGTCCAGGTGGAGGTCCTCCTCGCCGAGCGACACGATCCCCATCCGGGAGACGGTGGCCGGCGAGGCGCAGCTCAGTGCGTCGGTCTCGAAGACGAAGTTGACGTCGCCGCCGAAGCGAATGCGCCATCCGGAGGGGAGGGAGAGGAGACGGTTGTCGTCCAGGACGGAGTTGAGGGACTCCACCCAGTCGGGGTCGATGTCGCCGTCGCAGACGACCCAAGACCAAGTGCCTGGGAGATTTTGGATTGTAATGAGCCATCTATTATATACTGACCTACCTTTTTAAAAACAAAAATTAAATAATGAACACAAATCAGATTTTTCTATTTTGGTTTTATAATGAAGTCATTTTGCAACGCAAATGCGTGTCGACATAGCCTCTATTTCGATACGCATTTTTTACTATTCGGAGATTGGTACAATCGAACTGTCAGATGAAAGTCAGAAGAGTTAGGCCCAGCTCACTTCTGAGCGATTTTGGATTTGGTGATAGCATTGAAAAACTCAATGTTTTAATTGGTAAATTTCAATTCAGAGTGTAATTTGATTTAAATTGACCAATAAAAACAATTACAACATTGAATTTTTCACCGCTGGATAATAATCAAAATCGCTCAACTGTAAACTGGGCTTCACGCTTGTGCGTCAGATTTTAATTATTTCAATGTCATCATTATTACCAATCGAAGATGTTTCTGTTATTTATCGATATTACATAAATTGTTTTTTCGGCAACCGTCCGGAAAGTACGTACTTTCCAGACGATTTTTTATTTTAGAAAGTGGCATTTTTCCGGCCTAAACCGGGAAGTACGTACTTCCCGGACTAGGCCGGGACGAATCACATCGTTGTTGTCATTGTAAATATGAAAATCTTGGTAGTATGATTTGATAAATGCAGTTGATCATTACCATAGCAGCAAAATAACGACTGACAGCTATCTGACATAAAATTAGCTAACATTTCAATTTTTGAAAGAAATGTGTTTCTTTGATTTGTTATTCTACACGGTTGCCGAAAAAATTGTGTACGCAACACGCCCGAAAACAGTTTTTTTGGACTCGCAGACTTCCAGGACTCGCTACGCTCGTCCTAGAATTCTGTCCACTCATCCAAAAAAACAGTATTTTCCGGACTTGTTACGTGAATTACTATTTTCGGCAACCGTCCGGAAAGTACGTATTTTCCAGACGATTTTTTTTTTGAGAAAGTGGCGTTTTTCCGGCCTAGTCCGGGAAGTACGTACTTCCCGGACTAGGCTGGGAAGAATCACATCGTTGTTGTCATTGTAAATATGGAAATCTTGGTAGTATGGTTTTGATAAATGCAGTTGATTATTACCATAGCAGCAAAATAACGACTGACAGCTATCTGACACAAAATTAGCTAACATTCAAAAATTATCAGATGAAAACAATCAATGTGAAACGGAAACTTTACCTTCTTGTTCTGACTTCAACAAAAGGCACTTAAATATACCAAGCATTTCAAACAAATTGAATCCATTCAATATTAACAATTGTTCTAATTTTAATATAAATATTAATATAAATAAGAATTGAAATGTTCGAAATTTTGTTCTAATAAAGAAATGTGTTTCTTTGATTTGTTATTCTACACGGTTGCCGAAAAAATTGTGTACGCAACACGCCCGAAAACAGTTTTTTTGGACTCGCAGACTTCCAGGACTCGCTACGCTCGTCCTAGAATTTTGTCCACTCATCCAAAAAAACAGTATTTTCCGGACTTGTTACGTAAGTTACTATTCTTCAAATCAATTCAAAATAGAAAAACATGCATATGAAACACGTTTTATAAGACAAGTTGTCGCATTTGTTCACTTGGAGCACCCCTCGCTTCGCTCGTCGTACTCCAAACAACGCGTGCGACAAAATAGCGTCTTATGAAACTTGTATCTCAACATACTATTATAATAACAGATCTGGAAATAAAAAAACAACACAAATTAAAGTGAATGATACAATTGACTAGAAAACTATTTACACTGAGAAAACTTGGCCAAGTAAATCGTTTACTCGAAAAAAAAATCGATTATGACGGGAACATTTTCACCTACTGTAGGAATATCAGATACCAACCGTAGGAGAAAACGTTTTTCTGAAAGTTTGTTTCTGCAGTAATCGATCAGGAGACTTATTGATAGTCATCAGTATTTATGTTGGAAAGTTATGAGTATTCGATAAACTCGTGTTAGCTATACAAATACCTACTATCATTGAATCATGTTCCTGAAACAAAATCACTTGCTCTAAGCGAGCTCATCGATAACAACAATCGATCAAGTCGAGTGGGGTAGTCTACAACTCACCACTGGCTATTGACTATTTTTTGTTCGGGCATATTCGACATTATTCGGGTGCCGAATCAGTCGATAGCACGAATCGATCACGGCCGTAGCGTCATTGAGTGTCTTCGCGTTGAGGTGTTCTGACGTGTGAAATAGTGGCTCATGGACCATGGTTGCACCAATTATGATTAATTCTCTTTGTTGATGATTGAAGAAGTTTTGAAAGTATATACCGTGTCTTCATTTCAAAACTTCCCACCCCTAGTACTTCTTTTAGCAGGGAGAATTTGCCGTAGGCAAAAAATACGTCAATTTATATATCGAGGGGGAAGTTTAAGTTTAAACTTCCCCCTCGATATCTAAATTGACGTGTTTTTTGCCCACGGCAAATTCTCCCTGCTAAAAGAAGTACTAGGGGTGGGAAGTTTTGAAATGAAGACACGGTATACCCACCTCATTGTTTCCACAGATAATCATTCTTCGATTGGACGCAATTCAGCAGGAAGAGATCGATCGACAATCCCAATATAGATTCAAATTACTTTTCGAATTCTTCAGTAATGGTCAGTAAAAGTCATGAAGGGCATCATGACTTACATATTATTTCGAATGAGATATTTGTTGGTAAATTTCTCGAAATTTTGAAGTAAGTTCAAGAAATAACATATATCACTAATCAACTATATTGGAATTGCTGGTTGGTTTCTTTCCGCGAACAATCTTAAGTTTTCCTCAGGAGTAAAATAAAAATAGATCATGGATGACGAGTAAATGAATCGCTAATATTGAGTGAATAACCCACTTGAGGCTATTCATCAGTTTACTCATGGCAATTTACGTGTATTATATTGATCGGAAAACAGTTCACTTGCTTTAAGAGAGTTAGATGATACTCAGCAAGTGATGTGTTCAATAATGAGTATCGATCTATTATATAATGAAACAGAACAATAGTTAGTAGTAAGTGTTCATTTTCAAGAACACAAATGTTCTTGAAGTTATTAACTTGTTTTCTTGTCCCATATAGTATTCAAGTTTTCACCAGCCTTTATTAAATTTTCACCTATGGATAGTGACTTTTTTTCTCCGTGTAATCATTTTTCCTTATATTCACGATTCTGTACCAGACAACATTAAAAACATCACATCAGTTTTCTCATTTAAAAGAAAAAACTCAAAATTTGGATATTGGAATGTCCTAGGATAACTTTCCATGAAATACTGAAAGTATAAATTGTGTTTAAATATCATTTGGTGGAATCACCTATTACAAAAAAATTCAAAGCACTGTGCCGCGCACGGAAATAATATATCATGATTGTAAAAAGTAATCGAAGATCAAGAGTCAAATACAGATGAACTAATCACATCGAAAGAAAAATAATTACTGCAGGTGGCCTATATGAAGTCATGAACAGATAAATCTCAAAAGCGCCGAAAATATAAGTTATTGGTCAACTTCGTTTATCAACTAGAATAATGAAGCCAATAATTCACGAACAAATGTCCCTAAAAAGGGGCCGATCGAAAGACATTAAAGGCATATCACTGATATCAATGAGAAAAACAAAGCAATTAATCTGAGGCTTGGTGACACAATATTGTGCACGTGTTCTTTTGTCAAATTACCGCTTTGATAAAAACAAATGATTAGATTTTGATATAAAAATGATGACCAGAAGTCAATCGGAAGCAGTCACATACATTTTCCAGAGAGGTAAGTTCCTTAATACCGTGGTCACCACGGTTTGTTTTGAAGCTAACGGACTTTAAGTAGCGGATTCTTTATCAATAGACATAATCATAGGTACTTTCTCCAAATTGCAAGTAGTCGATAGACATTGCAAAAGTTAGTCTTCAGACTGATAGTGAAGCTCAACAGTTTTTGTAAAAGTAACTTGTATAGTTGAAAGTTTTCTCAGTTCGAACCAGTCAGTTTGAAAGTGTCGCGAATTTCAAGTACTGCATACTAAGTGAAAAGTAAACCAGTTACAAGATATGTTAGTTATGCCCATCAAACCAGTCTATATTTATTTATTTATTTATTGGTACAATACATCCAGCAGGCCCAAAAGCCCATTTACAGGTGTATACAATTTGAAATTATGATTAACTACACATATAACAGAATTAATTATGAATGAAACGGAAAATCTCTTTTTTGAATTGTTTAAACGTTAGAAAAAATATATCTACACTAGGAACCTGATTGACACTTCTAGATATAGTAGATATAGGAGAATGAAAATGATGTACTGTATTAGAAACAGGAATATGAAATGTGCTACAGAACCTAGATGAAACACGCGGTACACTGAATAGCATATGAGACAATAGGGGTGAACAATCTATTTGTCCATGTATGATTTTATATGCAAAACACATATCTCGGCTTTCCCTTAATTTCTTTGGAGATATCATATGAAACTCGTCCAACAATGAATCATAGCTATAACCTCTCTCGGGGTAAACACCATGTTTTTTGAAATATGCATATTTCAAGAATTTTTTCTGAACATTTTCTAAATAAGATATATGGTTCATGCGAGACGGATTCCAAACGACACTGCAGTACTCTAATTTGCTTCTGATCAGTGTGAAATAAATGGTTTTCAAGGATTCAAAGGTTCTAAATTCCTTGCAGTTGCGTATCAAAAAGCCCAAACTTTTCATTGAAGTAGATATCACATTCTGAAAGTGATTGGAAAACGTGAGTTTTTGATCAAACAGCACCCCTAGATCCTTTGATTCCGTGATCCTCATTAAACTTTCACCATCTAGTACATAGTTGAATGTTACTGGTAGGATTTTACGAGTGAATGTCATTATTTTACATTTATTTGTATTCAAGTACAATTTATTACGAGCACACCAATCAGTCAAAGAATTTAAGTCCTCCTGCAATGTGTAACAGTCAGCTTCACTACGTATTTCACGATATATCTTCATGTCATCTGCAAATAGTAGTTTGTGAGAAGTGATGCCATCTGCTATGTCATTTATAAATAGTATGAATAATAATGGCCCAAGATTTGACCCTTGCGGGACACCTGAACTCGCTACAAAGCAGGAGGATTTTATACCATCACATTCAACATAACTACATCGGTCAGATAAATATGATTTCAGGAGCAACAGAATATCGGATGATATGCCAAAGTTTAACAATTTCATTAGCAGTTGTTGATGTGATACTCGATCAAATGCCTTACTGAAATCCGTGTAGATAACATCAACTTGATTTTTATTATCAAGTACATCAGAAACAAATTGGGTGAAAATACAAAGATTAGTTGCAGTGCTACGTGCCTTGATAAATCCATGTTGAAAAATGGACAGTGAAGAACGAACATGGTTATAAATCATATCTGATAGTATAATTTCCAGTATTTTAGAAAAAACTGATATTAATGTTATTGGCCTATAATTTTCAACACTTGTTACTTTTCCAGACTTGAATACAGGGCATACTTTTGACAATTTCCAAATTTTTGGGAAATGGTGATGTTTTATGATGGAGTTATATATAATCTCTAGCGGCACCGAAAGGCTATCTATTAATGATTTAGCAGTTTTGGCTGGAATTCCATCAGGGCCACATGACAACTTATTCTTCAGTTTTTTAGTAGCTTCAATAATTTGCTGAGTTGTAATTGTTGTTAAATTCAAGTAAGGATGGTTTATGTGATTTGGCAGGCACGTATCACTGTTGACATCATCGTCATCCCGACTATATACACTACTGAAGTGTGTTGCAAATGCATTTACGATAGAATGTGCCGACGAATGTGTCTGATTATTATAAGTCATTTGACCCGGAATGCGAGTCTTATTTTTTTTCGAATTTATATAATTCCAAAAGTCGCGCGGATTATTCTTCAGCTTCTCTTCAGATTTGATGATATATAACCTATAATCAGTTGCTATTTTTGATTTGATGGATTTCCTCAAGTTTTTCATGCGCTCTAAGTAAAACAAATATTTAGTTTTCTTATGCATTTTCAAATAGTGATTTTTTGATTTTATCTGTCTAATTAATTCATTGCTATACCAACTTGGGTACGAATTTGATCTAGATTCTGCAAGCGGTACACATTCAGGAATCATTTTTTGAATAATATCATTGAAAGTTTCACACATAGAGTCAACATCATTTCGATTGGATAAGAGTTGAGTCCAATTAATTCCACACAGTAACCGAGAAAACTTTTGTACATCGACTCTTTTCATGTCATACCTTTTAACAGTAGTTGGAAATTTTTTGTAGCTTACAGAGTCGTTTGACAGTTGTACCAGAAGTCCTGGGTGATGGGGATCAATGGGTACTAGTGGATTCTCATTATTTTGCACAACACATCTAGATTCGGTTGAAGATATCACTAAATCTAGGAGCCTGTCATTGATATTTTTGATCGAATTCCACTGAACTAAGTCACCGAAGTTCAAAAAATCAAAAAATCGCCTGATTAGATTCGTTTGGTTACCGATGTCGTAGAATTCTTGTAGCTCAGAGAGATTAAAATCTCCAATAATGATGAATTTGTTCTCTTCAAAACTGTTTTCCATAAATCCAAAGAATTCATCGTATTCTTCAAGTGTTGTTTTTGGAGGAATATAAACTGCAGCAATATATAAGGGTTTCATATTTTCTGTTGATACTTTGATACAGAGAAAATCTATTGTATCAATAGGACAAAATATAAGTTCACATATTTCTGATTTGAATAATATACTGTTCACTGCTACTAATACACCTCCCCCTCGAGTTCTACGGTCTTTTCTATAAACTACGAAATTATCTGGAAATAATTCTCCGTTGCTCACTCCATCATGTAACCAGCTCTCTGTAACTACTATTATATTTTGGTCACATCCCAGAACGTTCCCGTAAAATAAGTGCGTTTTAGAGTTCAGACCTCTACAATTTTGGTAAGAAATTGAGATGCAATTTTCTTGGGAGGACCTACTGGATGAGTGATTTAGTTTTTTTTGGTAATAAATGGAAATCCATTTCTGTATTTTATAATCAGTTCGCTTTCACCGGACTCTTGACGCTCTTTCAGTTCCTGGCGCAGTCTAATAAAAAGCTCTCTTTGCATCACTGTCTGATCGGGTTTGATGTACACATTTTTGAACCGGTCAACAGCTAGTATTTTCTTATTATTTCTGATGAGTTGGGAGTGTTTCGAATTATCAGGCATAATTATTTTTATAGGTCGGGTTTTCCCAGCAGAGGGTTTTCCTAAACGATGGATTTTTGATCCTATCATTTCAAAATCTGGTAAAATAATTTTGACAACGTCCTTCACTACTGCTTCTTGGTCAGTATTATCCTCAGGAATACCAAACATAATTACATTATTTTCTCGTTGTTTGATTTCAGCTATTTCAGATACTATTTGCATGGGATTTTGGAACGCCACTGACGAGTCATTAGCTTTGGCACTCAGTAAATTTATCTTATCATTTAGTTTTTTCACATCTTCTTCGTGTTCTTTCTTCATATCCTGGATATTGGATTTCAGCTTGACAACTTCTTTCTCAAATGTGGCCAGTTGTTGTTTTACACTTTTTGCTATTTCATTCGATACACTATCGGTTATTTGTTTTATGAAATTTGGTTCTTTGAATAGCTGTTTTATAACTATTTCAGCGCTGTTTTTCAATTCACTTATTTGTTCGCGCGTTAGTGGCATAACGAAAATAATTCTCGAAAAAATTATAGGTTGAAAACACTGTAAATAACGAAGATTCGATCCGCTTCACTCAAACACGTCCACACGTACGTTCGTTCAATATGTTCATAGAAAAAGATTTCAGACCATTGACCCAGAAGTAATTTAAAAGGCACATGGTGGGGAATTATGCAATTTATATCAGAGAGTGTCGTTTGTCGGATAGTATAGCAAGGGTTGTATTTGAATATGTTATCATATATTATCTGATCACAAAAAAGTGACTGATAAAATAGCTTTGTGTATTGAACTTGATTACCTGTATGACTGTAAACCCGATTTTGTATTCTTTTATGTAAATTAATATGGTTCTTTCAGGAGTAAATATAAATCTTGATAATATTCCTATATGTCAGTAGATCACCATAGTTATTTTTTTGAATAAATACTTTATGTTTATATTAAGTTCTTCAATGCTGTTGTTATTTCATCCGTCTGTAAAACCTTACCCTAACAACTGTAGTTTACCACCTCACATAAGACAAATTCGTTCGGCCTATTAAAAAATAATTCAACATCTTATCAACTAGTGGGGTGTGCAGCACAGCACATATCATTATAACTCTATCATAATCACATATTTTTACTTTCATACATACTTTTACACAAACAGGTCCAATACCAGTTTTTAGGAACAATAATAAGACATTTGAAGAAACATTCTTGAAGGTACTAACGTATTTTGGCCTCCGGAACAAGAAGCCGAAGTCGAAACGCTAGTTTCGTAAAACCATTCGACATCATCAATCTCTTCTACTGAAAACACAAAATCTGCCCTTCTTTCTCACATTGAATGAATCCATATGAAATAAAAATATGCAGTGAGTATTGTATGTGATGAGTTTTTAAATAACACAAAGTAGGTTGGTATTATTATATATAATGTATCAACTAGTAAATGATAGACATTTCTTATTTTGAATGATATTTCAATGATTCAATAACTTTATACATGGTATGTATTATTCATTGAAATTCACTGATTTTCGTGGCCTTTCACCTTGAGTAACTCTCGCAGACACGAGAAATTATAAGACTCATGAAACAACTTTTACAGTTTACAGCCTATTATGCTGGGTTTATAGATTCAATTAAACGAACAACTAAGAATTAACAATCAATAATTAGGAATTAATAATTCGAAGGTGTTTTATATTGAATACAATTAATGATTGAGAATCAGATGTTGAATGTTTCATGATTGAAAGCTCAATAACACTTCGAAGTGTTCAATTGAATTACATTATTGATCAAAGGAGCAGAAAACCTGAAAATACTGAACCTGAAATCCCAGGACACTATCAGAAACAATAAATATCAATACTACCATGCCCGCAAAAAGTTTGAAAACGACAAATAATTCGCGTTCATGCCACAACATTTCATAATTCATTATTGTTAAGTTGAAAGTTAACCAACTTCATTATTCTCAATTATTAATTTAATTGACAGAATATGTTAACGTATAAACCCTCATAGACGTTCTCGTTTATTCAACATTCTTAATTCTCAGTTGTTTATTAAATTTTTAGTTTACTTAAATCTATAAACCCAACATTATCTCTCATTCTTAGATAAAATCCTTATTTAATATTAGATAAATGTATGTATTTATGATTTCACAACTCACTGCCACTTTCTGATGCAACGTGTAGACTATAATTCGTCAAAACACCATCATTCCATTGGCTGGTATCCAAGTCCATTTTTCCTAGAAGTTGACTCCTGGTCATACTCTTCGGGTTGAAACAATAAGATTTCACTGTCTTCCCAATTTTGGTGAGAGCCTGAAATATGGAAATACAGTATCAATGACAGTATCGTGTATGCAGATCGAATTTGTCACATGTACATATTCTAAATCGAAATCCTGAATAATTATTCGGAATCAGAATCACCGTCATTTCTACAAGAAAAATAAATTGTGATGAGAACAAGTGCATGAACCAATTCAAATACGGCGAAAGATGAAATCCCTATTAAGTCCGTGTCTCACGGTCAAACTATTTGATCAAACTATGGAAGTGTGATGTCATCAATGACGTCACATCAAACAGCAGCTGAAATTAGAACATGTTCTGAATATTTTACCTGTTTGATGAAAAACTAAGATTAGAGTTTTTTGTTGACACCGAGAATCGAAACGTCAGAATACGTAATAGACTTCAGTTTTGGACTGTTGGAAATGTCTGCTGCTTGAAATTGGACCGAGGAGCAAGTAACGTTCCTAATAGATCTCCATAGAAGCAATAAATAAACAAAAAGATTACCACAAGAGTGATTAGATGCCAGATGCATTGAATGATATCGCTAGTCATTCTCACGGCCAAATAACTGGTATAGGTGTTCTGAATCACTGGTCATCCTTTCAATTGATAATAAGTACTAAAATATACCATTGGATCAGGAGTTAAGGCATTGTTCAATGTTTTGCAAACACAGTTCAATAGGGACCTGAGGTAGTTTCGTTTCTACTTCACAAATCTCTGAAGGGACGCGCAACGTTTAGAGATTTTTGTGTATTATTTCTATTCATATATATTGTTGAAAAAGTGAGATTCCATCTTGAATGTAGATTTCTCTTCCGTTATGATCAATCAATTTTTGAACTGTTTGAACAAACTTCTTCAAATCGTGTGAACAGGATTTCTGCACATTTCAAATATTTGAATCAAATAGACAGAAATGACATCACGTCAAATAGATTTGATCAAATAGTTTGACCGTGAAACACAGACTTTAGAAATAAATGAATACACATAAAATACATGACAATATCATTCACATGAAATGAATGAGATATTTTCAATATTCAATAGAACTTACCTTGATCAACAATTTTCTAATAGTGCTTTTGCCAGATTTTGATGGTCCTACAATAGCAACTCCCATCCTTTGCTGGAGTTGTTCATAAAATTCGAGACATTTGTTGATCTGGAATAAGGATGAGCAATCAATGCCCCTTTCACATATAATAATAGCATAATAATAATGTTATAGCATAGGATCAAAAGCGACACTTTGTTTGGAAAGCAAAATTTGATGCGAATGAAACATGCTATTTTTTCTGCAACATAAATAATAATTGATAACTTGTTAATTTGTTAAAGAATTTCTTGTTGAACGTAATCAAAAGTAACATATTTATTTTCAATGAACTAGTAAATTCTGGAACATTTTTCATAATAAAACAAAACCACATTTTTAGTTCCTAGCAGTTGAACATTTACTTGAGAACTTGAGAACTGGAAAAATTAAGATATAGTTCGGAGAATTCAAGAAAGCGCTTTTATAGTAATGTGAACAAAGAAGTAGGAAAATATATTGATATAATCATTACTTATATATTTTTACTTAGATGTAAAAAAAGCGTTGTTGATCTCGAACAATATTATTTTATCAATAATTCCAACTTCAAGAGCACCCTTTCTGGCATTTTATTTTTCGCATTAAAAATATTTTCTCAGGTCCACATCACTAGATAGCATATTGTTTTATTAGTATCGAACCGAATGCGAGAAGACAAAGGAGAATATGAACTGACCTTCAGTACTATCGAAAGGTCAGGTCTATTTCATTTTCAAGGATGTTCGAATTACTGTAGTTTCAATATCAAAAATTAATTAAATACATGGCACGTGAATATTGCCCCTGTGATTCCCAGACAAGCTAGCCGCTGCACTCTCTTTAGCTTGACTTGTGTCGAAATTTGTTGCATTTCTGGCCACTATATCAATGAAGTCTAGGTGACCATGGGTTTGATGATCTGTTGCCAAAGAAGAAGAAGAAACATACCGACTTCACTCAACTGTTGTTGCTATGGTTGTTGAATAAGTTGTTGATGTTGAGTTGCATCATTGCTATTACTGATTACTGATTACTTCCTCGAATATTGGCACTTTTATTTGATCGAACTTGGTGAATATATGCACTGTCTATACAGTGAGCACGCGCAGTTTTGAATGAATTAGGTAAAATATCTATGAGGTATTGAAAAAAGCTCCGTCACGTCAACCTTAATTTTATATTCCGCAAATTTCAACACATATAAGAGCGTCATGTGTTGTTATCTATGTCGTAGATATAACGTTATCGTATTTTTATTGAGTCCAACCTTCAATAGAACCATGAAGAACTATTACAATTTCAATGGATCACATCACAAATGAATTCAGAAAAATAAGCTCTTATCAATAAACCTATCGAAAGTTGGGCTCACCATTTGATAAGAATGACTATTGAGTCATATCTACGTCACATGACGCAATCATGTGTCAAAATTTACGCAATTCCAAATTGAGGTTGACGGTCCGAGCGCGTTCTTTCTTATTGTCTCGTACTTATTTTACTGAATCTATTCCAATCTGCGCGTATACTTATTTCGAAGAAACAGTTATCTGTTAGTTACAGCATGAAAAAATATATAAGTTATATTACTGCGACACACTAATTCTCAAAGTTAGTATTAGGAATGAAGAAGTGGAGGTTGAAAATTACCTTCTCGAATAGCAAATCAAAAAAAAAAATTGGCATATCCAAGAATTCCTCTGGAATATTTCTGTCATGTGTTATGAACAACTTTCGGACAAATTGTTCGACTACCAAGGCAGCTATGAGTGTGCTGGAGAAAATAATAGAAGATCTGGAACCAAGCTATCATATGGGAATCACTCTCTGTGATCTATCCAAAGCCTTCGATTGTGTATCCCATGCCATCCTTATTGATAAACTCAGCTTTTATGGAATAAGAGGTGTAACCCTCACCCTCATTGAATCATATTTAACGAATCGTTTTCAAGCTGTATATTTCAACAACAAACTGAATCTGAATTCAGAGATATGAGATTTGGTGTTCTACAAGGTTTTGTTTTGGGCCCTTTACTGTACATAATCTACATCAATGACCTATGTCTATCTATGACTCCATACGAAAGCATCCTATTTGCAGATGACACAACACCGATTTATTCAAATGAAGAATATGACTCCCTAATTTCTATATCTGACGAAGTAGAAGAAAAATCCGAGCTTTGGTTTATTGAGAACAAACTGAAACTGAACAATTATAAAATACAGAAACTCTTTATCACTACTCTACTCACTACTCTACCTAGAAGTAAATCTTCTGGGTCTTACTCTGGACGATAAGCTCAATTGGTTGGGTCATGTTAGGCAACTAAATCTGAAATTATCTAGCTCACTTTTCAATATGCGGCAACTAAGACGCATCACTAACACTACTACTCTCAGAACGGTATATTTCTCTTTAATTCAGTCTCATCTCAATTACGGAATTTTACTTTGGGGTAACTCATCGGCAGCTTCTACTGTCTTCAGACAGCCGAAAAAAAGCTATAAGAATCTTGAGCAACGCAAATTATAGGGAATCTTGCAGACCTCTCTTCAAGAAATTCCAAATTTTGACTCTCCCATCACTATTTATCTGGAACACGGTTAATGAAATTCACAAAAAATCTCCAATATTGACAACGCATTCAGACGTTCATCACCATGATACCAGAGGAGCAAAAATGATTAGATTACCTATATATCGTGTAACAAAATCCAAGAAGAATTCAATAAACTATACACACATAAAAAGAATTACTTGATTTGATTTGATATGCTTTGATTCAAGAGTATGGCTTGTTTATATATACTGGAATAAATGTCTGCTCAATTCAAGACTATTATGTTTCCAACTAAATACACTCATACCAATGTTATAGATTTCTTGAATCGTAAATGAATGGAGTTCTTCGTGAGAATAATACAATATTTCAGATTGATAGCACAATATATTCAAATCAAGACAATCATAATCTCTCAATGACTCGCATTTTTCTTGAACAAAAAGAATCAGATTTTCAGTTTTAGCTGTAGATTGTTTTGTATCAAGAATTTTATCAAATTAGAGGAATTATATCGATTTCTTGAAATGAGAATCATCCTCAACTTCCGTTCTCTTATTGGGGCTCTCATCAATCACATCATCACTTGCAGACCTTCTTTTTGACAACCTTTTCCCCTATTCGTAGAGATTATTCCTGAACTTGTCCACCAGTTTATCTCGCAATAAAGTTGTATTCCTCTGGTTTCAAACTACTGAAAAATATAAAATATATCATTCACAACTCCATGTAGGTACAATGTGAGAGATAATCTGACTCAGCACAATGTATGGTTATTATATTTCTTCAAATCTGGGTTCACATTCTTACTACTGAATTCATTTTCCTTGGATCGAAATTAGGTAAAAAAATGTAAAAATATGTTAGGTATAATATGCAGTATCAAAATACCTAAGATGTCTACAAGTTCAAGAAGCTCTTTTCCACTGTTCAATCATTGTTTGGACAAATTTAAACGTTCATCCGCACATAGGTACCTAACCCCAATTTTCACTCACTATGCCGATCCTGGTTATTCAAGTTTTTCACGAATTATCAGTTTGCGAGATGATATAGCTACGTTAATTGATTGGATACATAATAATACCTATACCCAATAATGAACGTCGATAAGATATAGGCATGTAACTTACCTCTAAAAGTGGTAATTATATCCTCAGATATCTCCTAAGACCTTAGTTTGTCTTTCATGGCAAGCCAATAAAATAGGTTGAACTGGTTGAACAATGATGGATGCACGACAAGAGCACCGAAACAACACACTCACACCGTTTGGCAACATTCTCGGCTCGAAGGGATCGCAATTATATTCAAAAAAATGTTATGGACAATCCAAAGAAACTATCTCAGAGATTTACTTATTCAGAGATTAAATGTTGAATGTTATTTTGAAAGAAGACATTCCGTGATATATTTTTCAAGAACTTAATTATTTTTTCTGGATACTTTGAATTTCTTGAATTGAGAACATTTTGTTATACCAAATGAATATTCCAGTGAAATAATTTTCTACAATTGACATATTCAATAAATTCATTTCAAATAAATTATTTCAGAAGAAGAATGCGCTTCTTCAAAACAAGAATTGGACGTTGAACGAATATATCGTTTTCATTTGAGAATTTGTTTTTATGTGTGTAGCCTATATAATATTCTTTTCACTGAAGTCGAAGATATGAATATATTCGAATTCAAAAAACAATCAAAACATGTCTGATTGAAAATGCCTTCTATTCCCTCGAGGAATATACAGACTTCATGAAACAGGGTGGACATATACTCACTGATTTCTGAATCGAATCAAACTATTATATTCAGCCGTTTCTCTCATATTGGCATGTCCCAATCTACCGACGAAATTGTGACCTGTCTTTTTAATATGTGATTTGTAACATTTAGTTAGGATTATTATCTACACCATATTTCGTGTATTTATGTTTTTATCTTGTATCATTTATATATCTATTTCAGTGAAATTTTGTGATGTGTCATATCGAACCTCCGAAAATCCGTAGACAGCAGATACTAGTACGAGAGATTGAAAAGATCAGCGGAAACCTAGAATTACCGATCCATCAAGATATAATTAGATTCAACCGACTAAAATCTGGAAATCCAACTGTCAAAACAGCCCAACAGCTAATTACCAACAACTTCAACGGCCATTATGAGTGGATATCGAACTGGCAGAGCAAAGTTAGTCCAGCCTACTATTCTTTGCTAGATCCGGATAATCCACCACAGGGTTTCAATATGCCTCGAAAAACATGGGTTCGGTTGAACAGGATCCGGACTGGCCATGGCAGAAGCGGGTCGGCCTTGTTTAAATGGTGGATGAGCGCAAGTCCAGAATGCGATTGCGGCGCAGCTTCTCAAACAATGCATCACATTACCTATGCATGTCCAACGAGAGCATTTTCTGGTACAACTTTCGACCTTTTGCATGCAACACCTCAGGCCATCCAATGGCTTAACCAACTAAATATGGAGCTGTGACCATACTCACAAGTAATTTTTGCATACACTGAAAAAACTACTATGGATCACAGATAGAAATTCAAGCTACAATAATGTAGTTTTAGATATTCAGGAGTGTAATAAACTGATACATCTCCTCTGATGTATTGAATTCAGGGACTCGTAATATTTCTGCGAATAATGTGTAAAAACATCGTGTAATTCTACTGTGGATAAATCCCAATGTATTGATACAGAAATGAATGGAATGTTGTACAATGAAATGAACCAATACATCAAGAACGTATAGTTACAGAAGTTAATGTTATGATACAGTTTGGCATGTAAAATTACATTTAGCATGTAATCATTATCCAATCGGAGGACAATTATGTGTCACGTGGTGTATTTGCTATAGTCTTGACGGTCTCATTGCAGCCGTAGCGTCCATTGGCGAATGGCGTCATTACATCTTGCAAACACGGATTGAATGAGTGCATCTTTTTAGTACTTCAAATTGAAGTGATTTTGTGAAGGAACTAACGTGAATTTGCAGGCAAGAGGTAAGTGATGTTTACTTGTAGAATTTGTAGAAGTGCGTATAGAGGAATATAAGATAGTGATGCAATTTACATCAATTCTATCATACAGAAATAATTAAGGTTATGGTAATTTTGTTTGTTTAGAAATTAATTGTAGTCGTTCATTCCGATTATATAATGCTTTCAAAAGTCACCCGTTGAGAATACATATATACCAGTCATACCACTAATGAACACGAAGTGAACAACTCTTTCAATTTCATATGCAACAAACAAGATTTTTCATTCAATTGCAGTGCTGAAAAATATGTTTGTGAACATATTTATAGTCATATAAAATCTGGTACATATTTGCAATGTCCTTTCAAACCATGTAAAATAAAAACAGTATTTAATAAGGTAAACTCATTGAGCAATCATATTTTCAGATCACATATAATTCAAATTGTAATAGTGTGAAAAATATTGATGACAACAATTCTGGTACTTCTAACTCAAATACTGTTTCTGAATAATTGGCAGGGATCAAAATTGAAAATCTTATTGTCAATCTCGAGGAAAAAGCTAAGAAAATAGTTGAGGCTATTAAAAATCTTTTTTATATAATCAACCAATACAATTATTTAGGTTGTTTATCAAAATCAAAGTCATCTCTAAGCTAATACGTCTGAAATACATTTTCCATCAATAGATAATTTGAATTACATTTTTATACCGAAAATAAGATGAAAATAAGAACGAAAGCTTAATCGATCGACTTTCCATTTCCCTCAATTCAATGTGTAAATTTTGTTGCAGAAAATTTTCTAATCAATTTATATTTTCAGATTCTAAGCAGTACGTCATTGTTCAAGAAGGAAATATGTTATGTACGTAAGTACGTACTAATCACCTTATCTATTTGGGATAATTATTGGGTACTTCACATTAAGAATAAATATTTGAGTTTTATTTTTTTTTTTTCGTTTTATGTTGTATATAGGTTACAAATATAGTTCATGTTATGTTCATGTATATTATATGTTGTTTTGACGCATCAGTATTCTCAATAAATGATATCTATAAAATGAATAAAAGTTATTTCATCCCATTTTTATCCACATAATATAACACTAACAGTAAAAATAACTGTGATATTCACAGTGTGAAAGTACTTATATAGTATGTAAGAATTGTAAGATTACCAAGATATTTTTCAATATAAATGTGATATCACATACATTTATGAAGTAATCCACGTAATAACCGGAAGTTATATCACATCAAAACTGTAATATTGCAGATACATTCAACATGTAATATTCCGTGCTAAATGTATTGAAACATGTAGCGTGTAAAAATATTCGATTTCTTATGGCATCACATAACCAACGCTATTCACTGTGATTTTACGTATAAAATTTTTTCAGTGTATATATAATTACTCTTGTTGTGTTAGCACATTTCGTTTCTTATATAATAAGCCATAAGCTAAATAAATAAATAAACTGAAATTTTTTTACAGCATGTGACTTGTCATTAATGTATTTGTATATACATCTCAAGTAGCGCGAATAGTCATATTTTGGTCACCATTACGTGATGGAGGCCAAAATAATAGCCATTCAGCCATAAAACCTAGTCACCATTACGTCACCATAACGTCACTATTACGTCATGGTGGCTAAAATGGGGTATGAATTCTGACCATTCCGTGGCCAATCCGAAACCAAGATGAAAACTGTTTCGTGGCTTCTTTCTGGCCAATGCAATGCTACTCCAGAAGCTCATCCACAACCGAAATAAAAGCTAAACTACGACCATTTCTTGACCATTTTTAGGTTATTCTCTGGCCATTTCATAGCTAAATGAATGCCATTTCACTACCATTCCGTGACTCTCTCACATAACCAAAGATTTCAATCAAATGCGGAAGAAGACGGCAGTGGTTGCATGTTGGCAATTTTATGGTAATATTTGAGCTTTCAAAGTGTTATCGAAAACTGAGGCAAGTAAAAGCGTTCTACAAATATTTGGTGTGCGAGAATATTTATTATGATTTGCGCACGTACCTACCCATATGTGAGTAATTTTTTATGTAAAAGTTCATGTAAAACCGCGAAAAACAACATGCGCCACTCGAAACCTCAATATTTTCGGAATTATTATAATATATGAAAATGACTCAAATTTTTATTTTTATATGCTGAGATCACTAACTGAAATTATCATCACCAGAAACACACAGAAGATTAGATTAGATAGATTTGAAAATACGTTTTTGCACCTTATTTCATAATTTCATTCGGAAGTTACGTAATGGCCGCCAGTTTACTGCACATCATATCCTTAATCAACAATGGCGCTAACGTATCTTTTCGTAGCCACGATTTAAGCAATATTTGCTAAAAAAAAAGCCAAATAATGGCCAAACCAAAACAAGATCAGTGCTAAATTTTGGTTTTGATTCAGTCTACTTTTAGCTATCATAGCCAAAAAATGACTGATTTTAGGCGAAATTGCAACCAAGTGAAATGGTTATTATTTAGACATAAAGTGGAAAATATAACTCCTTTCATGACTGAATCGAAGCTAAACAGTAATAGTTCTCATTTGGATTATTTTTGGCCATGAAGTGGAAAATAATGCTCCAATGATGACCAAATCACAGCTCACTATAATGGTTGTCGTTTGGCTTTTATTGTAGCAATAATGTAGATACAATGACTTCATGAATGACCATACCAATGCTGACATATTTTGGCATTTTTTCTGGCTATGAAAGCTACTTTTTTACCATAAACTTCGGCTATTTTATTACTAGCCAGATCGAGACGAAATAACAGCTACTTCGTGACCATTTCTGTGGCTGAATTATTACCAGATTCAGATGCTATTCAACAACTAAACTGAAGCCATGGTGACAACTTCGTGGCAAAATTCTGTAACTCAATAATGACTAATATTTCATGGCCAAAGTATGACCAAACACTAGTCACGAAATCGTTTTCGTGACCAAGATTTGGCTTTTATGGCTAAATAGCTTTTCTGTGCTACTTGGGATAACATGATCAAATAAAATCTATCTAAATCTATCTATCTAACTCATCTCACTCTTGGGTAACACCAAATATGATCTCACCTGCCTATCATTCTTCACCAAACCCAATTCCTCGAAGCACTCTTCGATGGTCTGCCTCAGCACGTCATCCTTGAGAATCCGACTATTTACTCCTCTGAACACGTCCGCGACCAGCCTGTCGAATTTCATGCTATCGGAAAAAGACAACTTCGACAGGACGTCCAACTTGAGCACCTGCACGACGATTCCCATCTCGTAGCTGGGATCCTTGGGGTCCACGTCGGACCCCATTTCAGCCCTCGATTTCCTCAGCGCTTTTCCGCAACCGCCGAGAATCGTCCTGATCGATCTCAGGCCCCAGTCGTAATGCTGTTGGCTGCTCAGAAGTTTACTGGAAATTAATTCAAAGCTCATAATTTGGAATGAGCCTTTCTCGGGTCCTACCTCCAAAATATGCAGAAAATAGTCACATAGAAATGGATTCAAAATTGCCCAGTTTTCATGAAATTGAAATGAGATTTGATGATGATTACATCCCAGATAGCACATGACGTCCCCGGGACGTCCTTTTTAGGTCCCCATTTGGTCCGAACGTCCTGGCTAATGACATTTGTATTCGTCCTCAGGACATCTTTTCAAGGTTTCAAGAAATTTTTTATACTTATAAATGTTTTGGGTCATTCAGTGCCTCCGAAAGTAAGATCCTGTATTATATATACCTATATATTTTATGTGCATGAGAACTTTCTGAATATCAACTCGGTACGTTATTATTTGTGGAGGTTTGACAAATATTTTCGGCAACAGTATTCGTATTTTATTTTCTTACTTCTTTATGTTATTGTGAAATATGTATATCAACTATAGAGATGATATCTACCTTTTCTAAATATGATGCATTTATGCATTAATGCATTGGATAGAAGTGGATCATAATTATTGACAGCTAGTCTACTGATTTTAATTTAATTTTGAGGACTAAAAATATGCCGAATTGACAGCCAGGAACACTAATGGCCTATTGAGTAATATAAATTGTTGAAAATAATTGTTGTTCGACTAACACTGAAGTAATTTAAGTAATAACAAGTCGGAATAGCGAACATACAATGAGGAATTGGTTGGGTGACTTCGTGATATCCTTTTTCTTTTCATTTTTTATTATTTCATATCAGTTTTCTAGTATTCTCACAACATTCGGAGAATAACAATAACTCTGTGAAAAAGTCACAGAAGGTTTTTATGTTGAATTGTCCTGTTCAGACCTAATGAGGCCCTAATTCGTACGTCCTGTGGACCTCCGATTTTGTAACCTCGAATGTCCCCGAAACGTCCTGAGGACGTACGCCGTATCTAAATAGGACATCCTCGGGACGTCGTGGAGGTCTGACGTGTACGGTTTGAGGACGTCTTCGGGACGTACTTGTGCTATCTGGGATGAAATAAACAATCAAACACAAAAAGTTCGAATTAATACGTACTCGTCCTTATCAGGAAAACAAAAACATTTCGGACCCATCTTCATAAATATAAACTTTGAATCTGAATTTTGTTCACTGAATTCTTCGACGCCTCATATATATGAATATTGTTATGAAATTTTCTGCAGGATGATGATTTCATGATCTCATTGAGCATTTTATGGCCTTTTGTTACTCAAGTACTCAAGGACAAACGAGATTGTAATGATACAATTTCTTCAAAGTTCTCGAGAATTCTGCTTCAACCACGCACCAACTTTCATGAAGAACTTGTTTTGTTTCAGGAAAACAGCCTTTGCTTGTCTCAACAAGACAATTATAAAGTACAATTCATTCCGAAATTTGAACGAAAAATTCGAAAAATTGATAATTGTCTGAAAATACTAGTGATGGTGGAACTATCCATATTGTGAAGGGTGACTGTTCCGTCCCATTAATTTAGTTTTAGTTATAAATATAAATATAAAATTTCCAATCGCGAAAATGGTCGTGCCTTTCGCTATCTATGCCACGAGGGAAGAAGAACTGGATACTTTCTTCAAGAAGTGGCAACCTAGCATGTTTCCCATGGACGAGGGAAAAAAAGGTTGGAGGTGTGAAAGACGGCAGAACTCGCTCTCGCCTCTCTCGAAAAACTGATTGACAATAATAAAACAAATGATGTCGCGCCCCATGGTTCTTTATACACGAACTACGAGTGCATCGGCTGAGTGCACCTGAAGATTTAACCATTCACATCTTCAAGATTACCTCAAGGTAGGAAACGCACGACCTCGTCATTATTTTATTGAATAAGGTTGTCTTAACCATCCACTAGATAATCATAGTAGATGATCTATGCTCTAGTTTAATTTTGTCAGTTTCTCAATCTCAAATCTACAGTCCACTAAAACAGGTGACAAATTGAAAATTGTAGTTTTATTTTCTTCTTCGTTTGTCAAAGTTAGACAAGTTCAACCTAGGACATACTGTATATGTAGTGTTTGTTATATTTTAATATACTTTTCTACAATACTTTGTATCCGATGAATGGGTCAGCTGTGCCACAGTTAAGGTTGAAAAAGTTTGATAATAAATAAATATTTTTCTGAAAGGTTTTTCAACGACAATCTCTGGTCTGAACATATGGTCCTTCGAGCCGGATCAAAAATACTCATGACGGTATTAAATAGTTCTCTCTTTATGCTCCGTCTTTTCCTTCCAAAACATCATTCATATGATCGAATTCAACATTGTAAATAAATGTATCAGTATTGGGATTCCAGATCATTCCAAGAACACGTTCAATTGGCAAACCCGCTTTGTAGATCCGTATCTTCCATTTAACCAGCACGAAGATCTGGAGGACTATGTGACAATATATCTCAAGAGTTGCACGTCCAGTTCCTAATGACTTCTATAACCTCGGAAATTACTTTAGACGCACTCGGAATATCAAGTGGAAATACTACTGAAAGTAACTATGAAACTCGTTTCATTGGTATTTGATTCTACTCAAATATTTTGTGGTTTTTCGTTTATATTTTCATTTGTTGAACATCCAACTTCTTGGAGAAATTAATTACATTTTTCAATCAGGTAATTATTTTTTTGCAATACAAACAGGTATCCGTTTTTCTTGTCAGAATTTTCATTATTTTCTGATGTTGCATAAACATATTCGTTTTTCTTATCACTAATATCTGCAGTTGTTATTGAGTAAATATTGTCACGATTCTGAGAAATTTGTTACTGTGATATCCCTTTTGGATTCAATTTTGAGATTCATTTTTCGACCAACAGTTGAAGGAAGTGGACCAAAATAGTCTATACCAGTGCAAGTAAAAAGTCTAGCAAATGTTTTTATCCTACAAAGTAGTAGGGAGGGTGGCATTTCCAAAACAATAGGTTTTGCTCTCATGTTTTGCATTTTTGACGAGAATTCCAACAACTTGTCACAGCTCTTCTCAGATGTATAATCCAGTACTTCTGCCGTAGTTCATTGGCAAGGGACTCTTGACCATTTATGTCCAGCATTGATATGCATGATAATACATAAACAATAAGCTAGTGGGAGAGTTTTTGGAATCCAAGATAATAGGATATTTCATCACGTCATAATAAATATATTCATTATTCTTAGAGCTACTTCCAACCTCATCCAAACATGTGATCGAATTTGTCGCAGCCATGAGATTTCTGCCTTTCTCAACTCTTCTGGACATAATTCGATGATTCTATTATTCGGTTCGATTATTCTCATCACTCATGTGGTAGAAAGAAAATCTTGATATGTCAGGTGAAATTTCTGCGACAATAAATAAATAGTTTTCTTAAAAGTTTGACAAAAATCTCCTATAAAATATACAGAAAGTACAGGCCAAAATATTTCTGGTCTGAACAGGGTTTATCCTGTGAATTAATTTAGATGGTACCAAGACTTCTACTGTTCGATGTGAGCTATCAAGAAGGTGTGTGTTTGAACAGTGCTGTTTAATGCCAATTTTTCCTGGTAAATGTATGTATCGAAAGCTAACTTCACAAGACATCTAACTGTTCAATTACATATTTGATGTCAGTTATTCTTAAAAAGTTATTTGATCTGTACTCACGCTGCAACGTAGTCCGAGATCAAATAAACAGAATTGAGTTGAATAGTCATCGCACCATTGGCGTATTTAATGAATTTCTTTGAGGATGGAAGTGTGTAGCTGTTGCTCTAAAGCGGTTGAAGCTCATCTAATGTTGAGATGTTGTGTCTGTCATAAATCATTTTATAATGTTTGTATTAATATATCTTCGTCTGAAACGAGACTGATGATCAATTTAAAAAAATCAGTTATTAATTGGACATGTAGCAGATGTGAACAAATTGGCAATGATATAAATTCTTTGAAAGCAGCTATAATAGCCCTCCAGAATGAAGTGAGGAATGATAAACCTAATGAAAATGCGTTAATAACATCCAGTTCGAAGAAGTTGTTCAAGAAGTCTTCGAACGACAAAATCGTCGATGTAATTTGCTGGTATTTGGATGGAATGAACAGTCTTTTACTATTTCGAAAGAGGAACAAATAACAACAGAAAAAACAGAGGCACTGAGGTTATTAACTCATATATCACCAGGTATTAGTTCCATCACCAAAATGCACAGATTGGGAAAATTTGATAAGGACAGGATCGAGAACTCCCCGTTCAATTTAAATCAGTTTGAGTGGATACGAAGAGGTTTTGGAGTTGATTAAGAAGTCCGCCAAACTCAAAAAATTTTCATTTCCTTCGATAAAACTCCAAAACAGCTAGTATTGTACCGGGTGATTCAGTAAGGGTACGGTATCTCAGTAACTTACAGTCGTAGATGTTTGGGGAAAAAATCCTTCTGGAGAAATCGACCAAGAAAAATTGCTGAAAATATTTTTTAAATTGATACGTCCACCGCTAGGGAGCGTTATGGCTTCGATCGTATAATAAATTGAATTTTTTTGTAAGTTTCATTGTAAGACGTAAAATAAAGGCGGGAGGGAATCCTTAACTTTTTGGAATGTGAATGTCTATAACTTGAGTTTGACTTGACGGAATTTGGCTTACAAGATATGGTTCAAGAAAGAAAGGATTGGTGAATAGGATAAAGAACCATACATGTCATTCTGGTTCTTACCGCCCTCACTAGGGGGCGTGTTTCAATAAGTTAAGCGTTTTATAAATTTTTTCTCCGAAATTTCAAATGGAACGGTACAAGCAAGTCAAACAGGAGCTTCTAGAAAGGCAAAATAATGGGAAAACTAATATTTAAATAAAGCATTTCAATGGCATTCTAAAAATGGTGAATTTCTTGAATCCTCGCCCAATTACTCTCTTACATGCTATTACCAAAACGTTCGTGGACTCAACTCCAAAATAAATGCCTTTTATAATTTGGTTTCATCTAGAGAAATAGATGTGATGTGCCTAGCTGAAACATGTATCTCCCCTGCTGTGTTTGATGCAGAACTCTTTCCGGAATTGAAGGATACCTATGTTATTATTTCAAAAAATTCTATAATAATTTCAGTATGATCTCAGATATTTTTTTGGAACATAATATACATCAGAAGGCATTTTATGTGGAACATCATGTTTTTTATTCTCGTCAGTGACAGATTACATAAATTATTTCTTTTACAAGTGGTCTCACTGAAAAAAGGCCCATATTTAATAAATATTTGTTTGGGTGTCATTTATTTACAATAAATGAAGAAAAGAAAATTCAATTCAGTATTAAATAATATTATTTAGTAATAATAATCGCGACAATTGCCACGTTATCTTTCTTTTGTCACGATAACAAAAACAAAAAAAAAATTATGAGGCTAGTGCAACTGGTGATGAGCCTATACAAAAAAATATATGATGAGTTAGGGATACCTGATTATGGGTCGTAAGTCCTGAAAGGGTGGCAAAATGTACCTGGGTAGCTCAGCCGTTCAGGTGGCAGGTTTCCCTAGTCTAATATATTAGGTAATGTTCTTTCTTTATATATTCAGGCCTCTCGGATGAACGAATTGAAAATAATCAAAAATACCAAAATGGGCGCCACGTAGTTTTATTCATCCGACTTCATCTCTTTAGATAAACCACGAAAAACTATAATGCTTCACAGAAGATAGGCCCTGAATAAGATAGGGATACTGATATGTGCACCAAAATTACAAATATATGAATCACATGAGTGAAATTTTCTAGAATAATAGTCTGTAATTCCCAATCGAATAACGTAAATTTTACAATTTAATATTTATATGCTTACATATAAATAATCTGAGTCCTCAAATCCCAGTGAAAACCGTAATTCATAAACCCTAAAAGCCTCGAAGAATATAGCTATATTTTTCGCAACATCACTAAAATAATGGTCAAAAAAAATATATTATACAATAGTGTCTAAACGTGACCATTCATTCGGTCTTATAGGGTATTTCACATTCACGGTGTCATATCCCAGACGAGTAGGAAGATAATCTCACACTATACATTATAACAAAGTTTATAGAAATCTTCTTTTCCCGCTTCAGCATACGCTTAATCGTTTCCTTGGTCTTATGAGTTCTCGGTCCCGATGGAAAAGAAACAAAAAAAACAAAATGGAAAGGACTGACCTTACTACTTGTAGTCGTACACCAATGAATAGTTGTGTTCAAGCGGTAATTCCACTAGAAACCTCTATAAATCGACTACAAACAGAATATGCTGGCCATTCAACACTCTAACAAAAAAAAACCCTGAAATCAAATTAAAAAGGATAAACTCGAACTACATACATGAAGTACAAAAACCACTACCTTATCCAATAAGGGTTTTCCCACGCAATAAAAGAAGTATTTCCTTCAAGGAGGATACTATATTTTATGTCAGGGTATGTTTAGTTTGCGTAAAATAAAGACTGAATTTGCTAAAAAAAATGTTGCTATCAGTCCCCATTCCAATGAAATACAAAGCTTCGACTACTCACAATGAACTGGTCAATAATCCCGCAAAGCGGACAATTTCCAAAGAAGATACCAATCAATTACTATGGAAATCAATGAAAAACTGATTCGTCAGATTAATCCCCAAAAGGTATGTATTCACACAAAATCTCAAAACTCTGAACGAACAGTCAAACCAGCCATTTTCACTCGCCGTCGAATTCTTTTTCAAAAAAAAATAAACATCTCCCTACCAAATCCTCAACAAGCGAATTGACAAGACATTGCTGACAAAACAATAAATTATAATATTCCTACACTCGACTGAGATTTCAGGAATTCGATCTTCATGAGATGCCCCTCGGGGTCGGGATATGGGGTTTGGCCCATTTAAGTTTCACAAAGCGGTATTTTGAAATGTAAATAGTGTAGAGTCTGGTAATTCTCACGTAGGGCATATGTTCTGGACTTTGAAATAATTGCTCGTCCGTCGAAAATAATTATAATCATTGTTATAAAATCCGCACGCTAATGATGTGAGGATATTGACTGGTTTTGTTCTCGCTTTTATCCGAACGTAAAATCACTGAAATTAACACGGTACACAATATCGTGGAGATGGATAGCGCCAAAGTTAAAGTGCCAAAAATATTAAAATAAATAATTCGACTTTGCTTTTAACGACCTTCGTCTCTGAACAGAAATGAAGATGAAACAATAATATATTTTTTTTTTGATTACTTACTGCGAATTCGAAGCTCACCTAATAAAGTTGAACGTCATGAAGCCTCATCACTTGATTTTAAAATAAATAAGAATATAGATTTGTGAGATCTATAGAAATGGTTTCAGGGAGTAAAGGCTATTATAGGAATTGTGATGTTTTGAAAAATGAACCGTCACAAATATCATCCACTAATTAATAATAAACAGTTTGTTTGTGGTCGATTTGTGTATTATTAAAAATATACATTTATTTCTAGGAAAACAGTTTATTGGGTAATATTACTGGAAATGTATTTATTATTAATTACAAGTTCATTCAAAGTGAATAAGTCATAGTAACATATAATAAATATATACTTTCGGCTTTTTTGTGTTAAGTATTATAAATCAATAAATGGTTTCATTGGACTATATATACTATTTGTCTTCAAATAATAAATATCCATTTAAATTATTGTTTAGTCGTGTGGTGCTGTTTGTATAGTTCGTGTTAAGTTTGTCAAGTGGTCAAGTGGCAGCATGATGAGTGATGATTTCAATTCAAAATAAAACAATTTATGCTAGAACACGATAACAGTAGGTTCATTATTAATTATACATGGTTACTTACGGTCGATGGTACCTTAGACGTTTACGAAGAACGGGAAATAGGATCATTCTGAAAATTTGGTTTCTCAAGTAGTTGCTCTTGGTCTATCGATCTAAAATATTTTCAGCAATACAGTGTTGCCGCTTCTATCGAAAAGTAGCAACAACCTTGTTATTTCAAATAGAACACCCTGTATTTTATTTCATTTTCAAATTCTTCCTGAAGTGTTGATTTCGTCGATTTATCATACTTGGGGTATAGCGAGAAAGATTACAGAGATATAGGGTGTGAAAAATCGAGATTTTTCAAATTTAGAATTATTTTTTGCCGAAACTATCCATTCTTGCTCAAAACGGCCCTCATGTCCCTATCTCAACTTTCCATTTACTATCGATTTACTATTGATTGAAACAAATACGGGTGGTTCAGAATTTTGAATTTTGCATCACCCTCTATTTTTTTTTATTAAATGTCATTAGATAGTTAATGAAAAGTTAAGGTTTTGAGCATAAATGAATAGGTTCGACACAAAAAATTCCTAAAGTTGAAAAATCTCGATTTTTCACACCCTATATCTCTGTAACCTTTCTCGCTATACCCCAAGTATGATGTATTACCGGAATAAGCTCTTCAGGAAGAATTTGAAAATGAAATGAAATACAGGGTGTTTCGCTTCAAATAACAAAGTTGTTGCTACTTTTCGATAGAAGCGGCAACACTGTATTGATGAAAATATTTTAGATCGATAGACCGAGACCAACTACTTGAGAAACCAAATTTTCAGAATGATCCTATTTCCCGTTCTTCGTAAACGTCTAAGGTACCATCGACCGTGAGTGACCCTGTATAAGTGGTTTGAATCTATTCGATAACAATAAAATCATTGATTGTATTGTGAAAGATATATCAGTATACACTGAGGGAAAGGTTGATGTATGCTTATGGAATAGGTTTGTTCGAGCATGCTTCGTTAAATATTAACACCATTTTCCTATGGTTATTCAACTTAGTTGAATACTAGCACATCATTTGTAAATATGTCGTTTACGGAAAACAAAGAATTTGTTACGAGCTGATTTCTTTGATATAAATATATTTATTCATCATGAACTTCTCATATTTTGTCACAAACTCATTTATTACTGCCAGAATATCAGAAACATAATTATAAAATGTTCATTAGTTTATGGTTGAGAAATATTTGAAACCGTGTAGTCGTTTCGAAAAAAATAAATCATTATTTATGAAAAACGAATGATTGATTTATAATCAATACATTGGACCAATTTGACCCCTTCTCTTATATGGTGTGATCATGTGATGTTCATCACCATATTGACCTGTCCTTCAAGAGGTACACGATACGTGGTCATTTCTTGTTTATTACTTGAAAATAAGTAACAGTTCTGCCAACGAGTATTCTGCTACTTCTCCGATGTAATGTGATCTATAATTTAGTCAACAGAATGGAAGAAGAGCTATAATGGAATCTTGTCGGCTATTTGTAGAAAAATTCTATGGTGAGTACCCTCGTAAGTACCTATACCTATACTCAAATATTAGTTTTTTTTGTGTGTGTACTTATTTCCATGTAGTAACATTTTTTAAGAGCGATAACCTCCGTGATAACACTAACACTGTAGTGTCACTAAATTCAATTTCAATTTTCAATCATAACCGGCTTGTATCCCAACTCTACACATAACCTCTTGGTGCCATCTTGATGGATACTCTTTCATACAGGTTCTCTAGTCTCCCTACAAGGCCTCTTCTGCTTAGCAATATTATAGAAATAAGCATCAGGGCCCAGTAATTAGTCGCATACTGCATACTTGCAAGCTTGCAGGATCTCTATAACCTAAATCTCATTTATAACATGGATTATACTTATTCAAAATTCGAAAATAACTCGACCGCAGCAGAGGTGCAAAAGATCATTGGCCATTGAGAGCAAACCCTTCGATATCAACGAATATTTGTTAATACTTAACATATGTATGTACCTACATTGCAGAATAGGTAATATTCATTAACTGTTGAGACATCCATGTTGCCGCCGAGATTATATCTATTTATTATTATTATTGTTATTATATACTTATGATTGATTTGGTTCATGATTCAATCTCTATCCAGATGTCAAAGTTAATGAGAATATTATTTTCAGAGGAGAATATCACAAATGATGTACCTATGTTTCACAATCCATTGGAAAATTCTCAGCCGCTGAGAGAAATCGTTCCAAAAATTGACTCGCTGAAGAAAACTGAAGTGGAGGACACGTACGGTGCCAAATAAGTTTGATAGAAAGAAGTGAAGATGCACCTACTCCCAGCAGTCAAGTTATTTTTGAGTGAGTTCGATATTATACATTCATGAATATCAGATATCTATTATGTTCCATAAAAAAATTGCTTCTTTTTTTTTTCTACTATGTATACGAATCAAGCTTTATTTCCAATATACTGTAGAAATTCGAAGTTTTCTATTTGTACCTGTCCATTTTATACACTTATTGAAGTTTTTTAATATCATTTGACTTTAAATTTTTCTGCAGAACAATATTATGGAAAACATTTATATGCACGAATACCATTTTATCAAAAAGGATGTTTGGGTAAACGTTAAAAAATATATATTAATATACAATATACATTACTTAACATCCAATAAAGATTTGTTGAATGGAATTGATATAACTTAATAATAAACATATATAACTTACTGAAAACTTATATTTGTTAATATTTAACAGATACTCCTCCTTTCGGAGACCAACATGCTCTAATATTGAACTGAACATCTGCTAAGAATCTTCCAATAAACCATTAGTTTACCATGACAATAGATAAGTAGTCCATATTCAACAATGGCATTCGTTAACAATAAATGTAATTTATTTAATGTGAATAAACTGTTCTCTCAGTGAAACGCAGTTGATCAAGCCCGAATTCCAGGGGTTAGAAAAGTTTTTGAGGGATAACAAAATTCTGTTGATTTGACAAGTACCACATATCAAGATAAGTTTATAAATGGTGAATTGATTTCGATTCCTTCTATATTGAATTTATTTTCGATTTCAGAAGGGGCGTCTCGCGTTCCTTTTGGTTTATCAATAATAAATATAATTTTTTTATAACAAACAGAACATATCAATAATAAAAATTCATTCATCATTTGCTAATGAAATGTACAATAATAATAAATATTATTTATTTATAATAAATGATGAATTACATAAAATTGATAAATCTGTAGATATATAGCGAGACCTACATTTATTGGGAATAAATTTGAATGTGGTAATAATGAGGAATATTTGAATGGTTTGAATAAATTATTTGTTTTTGAAAAATAAACGTTTATTACGCCATATTCGAATAAATAATTTATTAGCTGTTGATTAATTTCGTTAACTATAAATAAATTGTTATTTCAGATAGAAGATGAGTATGATGCAAATTAACACGTTAAGCGCCATCATATGATCAAAAAATTGGGTCCACTGACCCATTTTTTTTTAATCAGTCTGGGTCCATTTTGACGTGAAATTAACAGTGTTGCAATTTACATACAAAAATCTTTTTTTGTTTTTGATTTACAGCCAATTTTGTGTGTGGTATGCGTTTTATGTCGCGTGGCCCGTACGACTATATTATATTCTAGGGCCACGTGGCATATAAAATGTGTCGCATTATAACTTGTTCAGACTTGTGTTTTATAACAGTTTCGAATAGTATTGCACAAGTGATCAGTTTATATTGTATCTTCGTGCAGTGAACGTATTATTTGGTCTGCCCAGTACAGTAAAGAACAAAAACGACTTCAAGACTTATGGAATGAAGTATTATCTGAAGATGAAAGTAATCATAGTGAATTTGGCGATGTTTATTTGTCTGATGCCTACTCGCCAAGCAGTGATTTTGAATCAGATAGTAGTAATAGTTCGAAAGATGCTTCCCGTCCAAAAAAAAACTGAGAGTTCACAAGATCGAGCAAAATGTGCCTAATCAAAATGATGTACCATCTACTAGCAGGCAAAATATTGTTAGACCCGTTCTTCAAGGCGATAGCATTATGGATCAAGTTATAGAGGATGTAATTGCACAGTATGCCATACAAGATGACGATAAACCAGCCAATATCGATGAACTGAACCATCTAATATGGAGTCCCGTTGATGGAACATCTTTGAAACAATTTCCTCTTGCTGTAACTGATCCTGGGATAAAAGTTCACCTATATACTGATTATATCAGCAAACATCCCTACGATGTATTCAAACTATTTATAACAGATGAAATAGTGACTTTTATGGTGAAAGAAACAAACCGTTACGCTGAACAACAATTGACCAAAGAGAACAAGCCTAAATCACGAATAAATAAATGGACCCCTATACGATAAATGAAGAAATGGAAAAATTTCTAGGCGTGCTCATGTGGATGGGATTATGTAGTATGCCATCCGTGAGGTCATACTGGAAAAAAAAGTCCGTTATATTCAAATCGCATTTCCAAAATTATTCCTCGGAATACATTTGAATTACTCTTATCCATGTGGCACTTTAGCGATAACCAAGACACGACGCTGAATGCAGATCGACTTCGGAAGATATCCCCCCTGATCACACAAATTGTTGAAAGGTTTCAAGATCTTTATACTCCTCGTTTGAAAGTGTGTATTGACGAGACAATGGTCCCATTCCGAGGTAGACTTAGATTTAGACAATACATAAAAAACAAGAGACATAAATTTGGCATAAATGTGTACAAACTATGCTGTGAAGGTGGCTATACATACAACTTTCAAATTTATTGTGGTACTGATAAAGCTCAAGGAGGACAAGCATCTTCAAATGTAGTGCTTTCTCTCATGCAAAACCTGCTAGATTCGGGTCGCCAATTATTTACTGACAATTATTATACTAGTGTCTCATTAGCTACCGAACTCCTGACTAGAAAAACGCATTTGGTTGGCACTTTGCGTAATAACCGTAAATATAATCCTACGGAAGTTGTGCAGAAGAAACTCAAGCCCAAAGAAATTCATGCAAAAGAAAGTAGGACAGGAATTATGGTTTGTAAGTGGCGTGATAAAAGGGATGTACTAGTTCTAAGCACACTCCATAAAGACAATATGAAGACAGTTCAGCAACGAGGTGGCAGAATTGAAAAACCTGAAGTCATTTTAGATTATAATAAAGCAAAATCGTACATTGATTTGGCAGATCAGATCAAAGCTTACTAGCATTGTTTACGCCGAGGTACTAAGTGGTACAGAAATGCCCACTTAGTATTCAAGGAAGTTACACAAGAAAAAATCTCTATAACTGAGTTTCGAGAAAAATTATGCCTATCTTTGTTGGGAATTTCTGAAACTACAGAAACCATTGAAGACGAACCAAATACGCCAGAAAGTGGACATATTTTGCAGGAGCAGTCTTCTCGTTTGCGCTGTGTTGTATGTTACCTCGATATGAAAGCAGAGCAAGGGAGAAAAGTAGCATTGAATAAGGCCTCACGTGTGGGCTGTAAAAAAATTTACTGTGTCACATGTTTTTTGTTGATCATCTTTTTATGCAAACCTAAAAAAGGAATATTTTCATTTATATTTTCATTATTAGTGGTATTTTCCAGAAGTATGGATTCGTTTTCATATTACTTGTAACACAAATTTGTGAGTTATTTCTAATGAATGTTATCACTTTAGTAGTTCTTAGACATATATGCTGTGTCGCACAATCACTGAAAATCCTAAATATCTCATGGACCAAAAGTATATGTTGTTTCCCTGGGCCACGCTCTTTTATTCCCAATAAAGAAACCAGTAAAACGAGACATAACTGTTCTATGACGCCAAATTGAACCGATTGCATTGAGGCACAACATATGTGTTACGAAGCCTAGGGATCCAAATGAGGTGTGACATGCGCATTATACCTCATGGCGCTTAACGTGTTTTAATGAATATTATTTTGATGCGAAAACCGTTACGTCAAAGGAGGAAAATCAAAAAACAATATATGCTTAGAAAGAAATGAGGATTTCTGATATATATTTTTTGAGAATAAGCAGTGGCTTTTTTCTTTCACCTATAGAATGATTTAGTGCAAATACTATAAAATGCCTTTTGATGCATATAAGATGCGTGTTACATTTCTCAAAAATATCTAGTGTCCTACTATTCTCTGAAATTTCAGAACCCTTTGGTTCGAGAGTGAAGACCTTCAGTACCTACGAACATATTATGTTGATATTGAGTTTTTTCCTGAAATTGATGTTGATATTGAGTTTTTTCCTAAAATTGATGTAAGAATAACCTCAAATGTATTAAGAAATGCCTTGTTTAAACGCTCTAGTAAGTATGATATCAGTAATGAAAACGTAAATTTCAAGAGCAGCTGATCATGGTACTGGGAATGCCTTTTGGGTGAGTTGCCATCAAAAATCCCAATTCCATACACCTCGAATATTATGCTTACCTCGACATATCGAAAACTTCTACTATTTTCTTGGCGATGACGTCAGCGTTGTGGTACCCATCGCAATGCAATAACGCCTTCGCGATGTCTTCGTTATCAGGTTGTGTCATCACTACCGGCCTGAATAGCTGTTTCAAGTTGTCAGGCAATTTGTTTCTGCCGCCATAACCACCACCGGCTGGATTGAGGGTTACAAAGATACCACAATGTTTGTTGACAGGAACCTGTAAGTAGATTTCATATTTCACGTTATGATTACGATATTTCGTTCAGATATTTTATTCATTCAACAATTAACAAACAATCAAAATCCCTAGGTAACACCCCAACCACCTTTCAAGCAGAAGTACATGCTATAGAGATATGTGCACAGGAGTACCTCGAAAGGGACACTCGAAGGGCAGAAATCTTCATCCTATCAGATAACCAAGCATACACTTCATACACTTGTGAGTCTAAGCTGACTTGGGACTGCAAAAAATCCCTGAGACAACTGACTGCACACAACCAGGTCACTTTGATGTGGGTTCCAGGTCCAGTTCCAGGTCCCAAGGGAGTTAAAGGCAACGAGGAAGCAGACTGCCTTGCGAAAGAAGGAGCAAATACACAATTTCCAGGCCCAGAACCCTTCTGTGGACTCTCCAAGGCCCACTTGAAAGAAGAGTTTCGACGTTGGGAAGCGGATGAAATGAAATAACACTGGAATAAAGTGCCAGGACAAAGACAAGCGTAAAGGCTAGTGAGCCTATCGCCAAGGAAAGCTAAGCAGCCTCTCGAGTTGGACAAGAAAGACTTGAAACTGGTGACGGGACTCCTCACTGGACACTGCCCTCCAAGGTATCACCTCAAAAAGATGGGCAAAACAGAGAGTGATAGTTGCCGCTACTGCGAGAACTTCGCTGAAACTGCAGAACATTTGCTTTGCGAATGCCTAGCGCTCTGCTGCAAGAGGCTCAAGTTCCTGAAAGGGGCCTTTTTAGAGCCCTCCGATATCAGGAACCTAGCTCCCAGGAAACTGATAAACTTTGCACGAAGTATCGGAATCCCGGGCCTCGAATAGATTAATTGTTATGCACAAAAGATCTTATAGGTCGAGGTGCTTGAGAGGCTGCACAGCCTTAACGACTCCCCTTACAATCTACAATCTATAATCAACAATCTACAATCTACAATCTACAATCTACAATCTACAATCTACAATCTACAATCTACAATCTACAATCTACAATCTACAATCTACAATCTACAATCTACAATCTACAATCTACAATCTACAATCTACAATCTACAATCTACAATATACAATATACAATATACAATATACAATCTACAATCTACAATCTACAATCTACAATCTACAATCTACAATCTACAATCTACAATCTACAATCTACAATCTACAATCTACAATCTACAATCTACAATCTACAATCTACAATCTACAATCTACAATCTACAATCTACAATCTACAATCTACAATCTACAATCTACAATCTACAATCTACAATCTACAATCTACAATCTACAATCTACAATCTACAATCTACAATCTACAATCTACAATCTACAATCTACAATCTACAATCTACAATCTACAATCTACAATCTACAATCTACAATCTACAATCTACAATCTACAATCTACAATCTACAATCTACAATCTACAATCTACAATCTACAATCTACAATCTACAATCTACAATCTACAATCTACAATCTACAATCTACAATCTACAATCTACAATCTACAATCTACAATCTACAATCTACAATCTACAATCTACAATCTACAATCTACAATCTACAATCTACAATCTACAATCTACAATCTACAATCTACAATCTACAATCTACAATCTACAATCTACAATCTACAAACAATAATTTCAGTATGTGATAAGCATTTTCATCGAATTCTTGATAAAAGTGAATTGAATAATAATAATAACGTTTATTTTCACCATTGGATACCAACATAAATACATTTTCAAAGTTTCCATCATATTCATAGTATTCATAGATTTCCCACAAAAATCTAAGATTGCACGTGGGATCTAAGATTGCATGTGGGATAATAAGGATCAAAGGCAAGGGTTAGTGAGGCTTAACAGGGCGGATAATCTGATACGACCACAATTCCCAAGGATGCTTTGAGAGGACCGATGATCTTGAAGGTTCTGATGATTTGACGGCTCAGAATTTGCTTGATTATGTATCCCACTTGCACATTTGATAGTTAATCAGAATTCCTAACCAGCATGACCATGTATTGGATGAGCACCAAATTCCAACATAAATCACAGCAGTTCACCAGACATGAAAGCCCTGCGATCCCAACATGAATTAATTAGTGATAAAAAGTGTACTTAACATCTTTATATCTATCTATCTGATTACTTAGTGATATACTTCTGGAAAAACTGACATTTGGCACATCAACTATGAAACGCTGTTCGGTCCTTTCAGTCGAGGAAGCCAGGTACGATATTTTGCGAAAGCTCTACCGCTCACAACCTATTTGCGCATCAATTTTGGTCTAATTGAATGCACCAACTTTTATAAAGGATGAAATTTCAGTTTCCCATATGGAAACGCTCGAAAATATGTCACCTTGTTGCCATGCAACATAGATTATTGCGCTTCTCAATATTATGCACAGTGCTGAATAAATAAACAATGCGCTCTCTGAGATATTCTGATGGTGGGTTCACCTGTATACTAAACCACGCCATAGTCTCCAAGCTATTCACTTCATCACGCTGAAACCCTATTTTTGTAAAAAAGTGGCAATGAAGAAGTGATTCCAGTTTTGGTCTAACTTCAATGATCAGGCTAGAAGAGAATGAAAATTACGACACAAAAATTTGGTTTTTCAGGAAACGCCGCAAAGGACATCACCGCGCACAATAGTGAAGAAAATTTACCCACAGTGGGATTTGCCAAGATGTTGATATTTCAATACTTTCGTCTGACAACTATTTTAAGTTGTTTTTTTTGCAGACATCACAACATATTGTACATTCGAGTTCGATAACATACATCATTCTGATGAAATTCTGATTATTAATAAACTTTGATTTTGTTTTGTTTATTTGCACCTATTCACGCCCCAACCCCTTTTTTTCATTATAATTTGTTTTATTATCTCTTATCTATAAATCTCATCTTTGTTTAATTTAATTGGGTTATTTATTGGGTTAATTGAATGCCTAGTTTTTTCTTATTATCGTGAGTCGAATCCAGCATACTGGCCTATCGAACGCATCGGTAGACAGGCTGTTTGGACAGTACAGTGTAGTTCGATAGCTCTCGCGACCGTACCTAGACACGCTCGGTCGACGGTATTGTTACGACTCTCGCGAAACCCCGTATATTTCTGAATTCTCGCCAAAAATACAGTCCACACCCGAAAAGCGAAACAGATAGGTGGTTGCAACCCCTAGCAGCAGAAGACGAAGCCTTGACAGACCGGAGGATTGAATCCAGGTAGGCCATCTTCAGCTGTGATTTGACTCTTTTTTCACAAACACTATTAAGTTGACGTTCTCAAACAGCACCAGCCCCGACAACAAAATCATTGGTCTTAGAGGATGGGCTTATAAGAACATTCAATCAGAAACTAAATACCAATAATATATGTAAATTTGAGGCAAATCCCACTGTAGGCCAATTTCCTATCCTATTGTGCAGGGTCCTTTGGTCCAATTTGAACTTCTTATCTTTAACGGTTCACAAAATTACAGTGATAAGCATCAAATTTGAATAACTCTGTGTGTAGATAACTAGATGAGAGTACCATATAATTCTGAAAATATGCAGACACCATATGCAGACACCGTGAAGGAAACATTCGTGGATAATATCGAATGGGGACGTTTATGCTTCGTGAAGATTCGGTTGAAGAGTAGGTATTTTAATTATGTAAACATTCTTCATTTCTGCTAACTGTCGGGCAAGATATGGGCATGAACAGATGTGGATAGTGCCCCAGAAAGGATTAATATTTTTCTACCAAATTTGCTACACTTGTACTGCACCATAATTAATGCTTTCGCATAGGCGTGACGTCATTTGATTGAAAATGGAGAGGTATCGTTCGTGAAATGAGTACCTACCCTGTTAGATACATCTAAATACCACCTTCCAAACGAGGTAGGTACCACTAGGTGATTATTGATGGAAAATTATCATCTTATTGATCTTATTTCTGTGCGTACCTACTCAATATCCACAAAAGCTCAATGGACAGTAATGTAAGGGTATTATGGGATACTTTTGTTTTTTTGTTATCAAGCATACAAGTGTGATATATCGATGAATTGGTAATTATATGTTCTGTCAGATCAAAAATCCCATACGGCTATACCATTGAGAAAATTTGAATTGTCTCTGATATCTTTCAATCAAGTTATCCTGATTTTTTTTCTCATATAAACGTTGAATTCAGCATGCGAACTTTGATGAGTTTACCAAATTACAAGTCCTATCAGCATTAGTTGGGAAGTTATTGCTGACTATAAGAATAGACAATTTTCATTTCATTTCAGAAGATATGATATCCTAAATTTCTTCCGGTATTCGAGATGGTAATGAAATTATGAATTTTTATCGTCAGTTAACCTAGCACGTATATCTCTCCATTTCCGATTTAATAAAAGTGTACATGAGATATGCATTACCCTGTATAATAAATATTGAAATGTTACTTAATAATATTCTATCATGTCGAACACTGATAAATTGAATTTGTTAACTCAAATCGCGTAGCATAAAGCGCCTGCACGCTGAATTTTTGTTAACATTATTAGAGGTATTAGCATGGTTCAGACACGGCCACATTGTCTCAATTGGCGTGATAAACTGATATGAAATGGTTGAACCTATCTTATATATCAGAGCAGCACTATCGATCTACCCTGTAAATATAGTTCATAGCACCTTACCTTTTGATCTAAGAGATTGACTGAACCTTCATTCGATCTAATGGCAACTTGTATTGCATTTATCAGCATAGAAATCGCCGACAATGTCGCCTCATCCAGTCTGTTGAATTCATCGAAACAACCCCATGCTCCAGTTTTAACGAGCCCTATGAGAATCCTTCCCATTGAAACAACATCGATTCCCTTAAAGAAATATATTATAGATTGGGATCATTTATAATCTGGATTAATGACTCAATCTTGAAGAAAAAGCATACAATGATCCTATAATATCTCAATACCTCATCACAGTTGAAGACCAACACCTGTCTTCCCAATAGACCTCCAAGAGATTTCACTGATTCTGTTTTTCCAGTCCCCGCAGGTCCATATGGATTTCCACCCATCCCCAAATGGATTCCCTGAAGAAATAATTAGGCTGTTATGATTCGGTTTATCATGTTTATAATCGGATCACCTGGGTCAATGTGAGGAAACATCTATCTGTCAATGGCGTCCTCACCAGTTTGGGGGCGTTGCCCAAATACTCGTAACTGTATTCCATTCTGGCTAGAGCCATTTTCACTGTCACTTCTCCTACAGAGTTTGCATAATATCTGAAAGCATTTATTACATTGGGTATCAAAAAAACTGAAAAAGTAATAATGAGGCAGATGTGACGTCATATGTGACCCTTGTCAATAGCGATACCATCCCTCCTCGCAAAATCAAACAAGTAGCGGAAGTTCCAAGAGGGGTGATAATGTTCCGATATCAGTACCTAGTAGGCTCGTAATGCTCACTACCCAAAGATCCCTTATACTCAGGTAACCGAGACCTAGTCCAGCAGGACCATGTATTGGATGAGCACCAAATTCCAACATGAATCACAGCAGTTCACCAGACATGAAAGCCCTGCGATCCCAAGATGAATTCATTAGTGATAAAAAGTGTACTCAAAATCTTTATATCCATCTATCTGATTACTTAGTGATATATTTCTGGAAGAAACTGACATTTGGCTCATCAACTATGAAACGCTGTTCGGTCCTTTCAGTCGAGGAAGCCAGGTACGGTTTTGGAATTATGAGGTTGATAGTAATAGCAAAGCTGACACGTTTGTCATTAAGGAGTTGGCACCCAAATTCTTCCTATCGACTCCCAAAATATCTTCCAGAAAAAATAGGAAGAAAGTGAACTCGAGTTGAACTTTCTCAATAACAAAAAAAAAATCGAATAAAGCCAACCAGCTTCCATCCTATATTCGATTTCAATCAGAGATACCGGTCAGTGGACTTTACCACGATGCCTCAGAACTGTAAATTCACCTAAATTCTCATGTATCGCTGCTTTCGGTATGCAATGACTTTATTCAGATTACTCCGTCAATTCGGTCATCCTTGGAAATACACGATGATACCAGCTTACCATCAAATAGCACTGTTAACGACTCTCGTTTAATTTTAGGTTAAGATATAATATTTATCAGTTGTCATTTTCTTTCATTTTATATAAATTGAAAGGGTAATTATTATTTTCCGTTATCTTCCAAATATAAAATATTTTGGGCCAAATATTCACTACCACTCGGTATATACATTCTATTTCTAAGTTTTTATTGCTATTTTTTATGGACACTCTCAAAAGCTGGTAAAAAGACGGATTCGTCGAGAAGCGAGGAGTGATATATAAGCGAAATCCGTGGGTTGAGGTGCGTTCTCTCTCGCAATAAAACTCAAAATCATCTAAATTGCATGCAAAAATTCATAAGTGCATAAAACCAAGCTCTATATAAAGTCCACTCCCTATGATATCCGATAAAGAAGACGCGAGCAAGAAAATTCCAGGTGAGTCCTCTTTACCCCCTTTTTTTGACAGTCGTCGGTCTTCATTCAACTTTCAAAAATCCTGACCTTATTCCAAAATATAACAAGCACAAATTTCAGCTGGGGGAAAGTAGAAGTGATCACTGGTCTATTATCAGCGTTTGAATTCATCATTCAATGAAAATATCGATTTCATTGACAGAATCAAAATTTTAAACAAATGTCAATATCAGAAATACCTCAGTTGTTTTTGCCAAGTCCAGTCTGAAACTTTGGTAACATTTTGTGCCATCAATTCTTCAAGCACATATATATGATGGATTGTATCGAGTAATAAAGCTTTCAGTTTGAGATCCAACACATTGTCGCCTTCCGAACCACCGATGTCTCGATTGAGATCTAGAGAGCTGTAATGGTCCAACTGCGTCTGTAATATAAAAAGAACACGTCAAACTCTATGTATAATGAATCCTGATACTGATACTTGCTTTGTACTTGACGAGTAACGGTGGTATGGTCATACTGGCGATAGCCTGTTCGCATCTAGCAGTGAACCTGATGCTGTCAGATAGGCAGAGAATCTGGGAAGGATACGACAAGGGATCGGGAGAGGTCTTTTCCTTCTGGCAATTGACCAAGAGCTCTTTTAGAGTGACCTGCATTTGCTTCACTAAATCGTTCAACCAATCCTAAAAAAAAAAAGGATACGGATTCGATAGAATAGGAGGTCTATTTTGGAAGTTGAAAAATATAGTTATGTCAATCTGATCAATCATGAACAACACCGATGCTATCGAGAACAATTCAAGAGTAAATAATTACTCTTCGAATTCTCATGAACATGCTTAACAGAGGAAAAAAGTCTATTAAGACTCATCAATCAAGATCTGCTATTTTTTGAGAATTACGCATAGTACCTACAATTGCAAAACTGAACAAACTGCTTATAAAATATGACCAACTGGTCTGACTACATAATAATCAATATAACGAATTTATGATTGGATAATTTAATCTATCAAATATTGGTATACCTCCACCGGTTTCTGGATGTTGACTGAATTCGATAGAATAACAGTTTCGCCATCGGAAGAACACATGGCAATAATGTCGTGGCCGTTTGATGATAGTTTGGCGCTGTCGACACCAACGAAAATCTTTTTCAGGTGAGTTTGAATCACGTGTTCTTTGGTGGATTGGCCGACCACTTCTAAAAGGTCATCGTCGCTGAGGAAAAGGAATCTTGGGAATATTTCACGTTTTTCCTGGAATTAGCAACAAAAAAACAATAATTATTGTTTATGAATGTCCTGAGCGGATCGATATCACGTACCAAGCTTGAACTTGAATTGTTAAAATTTTGCCAAGATTGATTCCGCTGTAATAACTCGTTAACAATTTATCCGATTGAAAAAATATTTGTATGAAAAGTTGTTTCAATTATAACTGCCTATAATTTTCATAATAACCGTTTTTGTCCTGGAGAGAAAATTCTCTCGAGAAACTGGTTTTTGGTACCATTTTTTCAATAAAATATTAATGACAACATAATTCTTCTTGACCATTTGTAGTGAAAGTGAGTAAGATTATACACAACGCATGGCCTAGTACCTACTATGGTCACATTATCGGCATCCTTCATCAGTTGTACTAATTATTATTGAATGAAATACAGATTCTTTGATATTTTGATGATAGCTTTATAAAAACAGGGTCATAATCCCCAATAATTTAATGGAATTCAGAAAATTGCCACAATTCTGATCATTATCATGTTTCAGTTTGGGTCGCAGCTTAAGATAGATAGATATAGGGGGTAAAGGGTTTTTATGGGTTGCCGGACAGAATACTGAAACGGATGATTGGACAAACCGCCATAAGTGATCGAATAATCAAACAAACTATAATTTCGGCGTAATGGTGATTTAATGTATTGTCCATTGGGAGATATATCCGAATCATAGTTGTTAGATATTGTACAGCCACCAGCCCCTCTTGGGACCAGGGCCCTGGCCCACGGCACCACTTGCACCCCCTGTCGCTACGTCCCTGCATCCACATCAAACAAATAAATCAGAGATGCAAGACGAAAACAGTTCAATGCAACGTGAACTTGAGATTTAATTTTCTTCGAGAAGGTGGACCTAATATGTTGATAAAGATGTGAAATAGTCTACTCCTACTATTTCACACCTCGACAACTTTTTAGACCCACAAAGTACTGATTCGATCTGACAAGAACTGTTTTAAGAAGTTCAGCTCTCATACATACGCTGAGGCTTTTGGATTATATTTAGAGGACAGCTATATATTCGTCTGTTTGGTGATCCTGAACGAAATCATGGTAATGTAGGAATATCGCAGAAGTTCGACTAGAATTCCGCCAGGAGTGATTCTAGTCATGCAAACAAGATGTCCGTTTTTCATTATCAGACTCTAGACCTGTCAAAATTATCTATTTCAGACTTGTTTCTTGCTATCGAATGACAAAGTTGTGTTGTGGAACTCATGCAAAGTTGTTGATCTCATCACCTAGTTGGGTTTCTCCATATTCCTATAATATCCTTCAAACTTCCAGAATAATTCCGAAACCCTTTTTCTCTTTAATTTTTTTACTAATTGCTTGCACAACGTTCGACAAAAATTATAGATTTCCTCTTCATGCAGTAAAATGATTAAAAAAATGTGATTGTGAAAGTTTAAATTTTTCTTAATATTGCTATAAAACAGATTATTCCACTGTGATATTTATATTTCAATGTGATGTGTGATTCTCCATCAGTATTTTGCTTATCCTCCTCCAAAGTTGTACCAACTTTTGAAAAGAACGTTCAGAAATAAAAAAATACGACCATTCTGAATAATTACTAATCATTAGTCTGCCATTGGGTTGAAAAAAAAAGTTGTTTTCTTCGTAGAAATTGGAATTTGACAATTTTTCCATGTTGATGTTGAAACTCTGAGACAGCATATCAATAAATCATTTGTTGGAATCGGAAAAGAGGGGTGTTAATTTCCTCACATATTTTTTGTTGAAATGCAGTTATTTTATCTGCTAAATAGCAACTTTGAATTATTATAAAATATAATCAACTTTACCTTCAAGAAATTTTCCAAACTATTCTGACATCTACAGAGCTGCTCCATAATCGTTTCCAATAACGATCGAAGATTGGAAAATCGACACAAAGCTGCTACTCTCAGATCCTTCTCGATGAAATTCAAGATGTGACGAAAGTCCCTATCAATCTTATCGAATCTTGATTTCTCCTGAGCCAAAGTACCGCTACCGAATATTGGTTCCAGATACAACCATCTGAAATACATTCATCGAAATATTCCTAAATTTGAGATCATCAGCGAGTTAATCACTTTCTCTGTATTTGTGCCAGTGCGACTAGGTAATAGTCGAGATCACCGAATTTGGTCTCCCACAAAGTTACTTTTTCCAAAAACGTATCTGAATCGACAGAATTCTTCATTGACTGCAAGAGACTTTGATTATCTCCAATCTGAAAAGAAGCAATTATATGTGAGCGTTCACCTCGATGAAACTTGACAGGCCAAGGAGAGTCAGGAGTCAGCTTCGATGTTGGCTAGTGCGAGAAATAGTCTGTAGTAATACCACAAGTGATTGAATTCACGCAAAAAGCCTGTTGATTTATTCCATACGAAACTGGATGGGTGCTGTTTAATTCAAGCAACTCAGTCAAGTTACGGAATAAAAAACATACCCATGAGATGAATCCAATCACGAGTGGAATTTTATTAGACTTTGTCACAGAAATAGTGAATCGTTGAAGTTGATTGATTCGATGGAGTTCATCCTAAATCTGCTCCTCATTTTGTTTGGGATGCGTGCACAACGTGATTATTTTTATTTGACGTTTAACTGTCACATACACAAATCTAAAAACACTGAACTCAACAGGCCAATCAGCGTCAAGAGTCAAGTTTGTTTTATCGATAATCCGAACTTTACTAGATTTTCTTATTGGTTCATTTGGCAAGTGTGTGGAATAGTTTTAGATGTTGAGTCGATTCTGCGCAACATCAAATGAAGTTTATGATTAAATAAAGAAAAGATGCAATTAAGAAGTTCTCGGAAATCAATATACTTTTCCGTTCATGTTTTAGTTGATGCTAATTTTAGAGGAATAGTATTGCTGTATCCTAAACGGTGAGAGATATGATGTTGATCAAAAAAAATTTGCGGTATATAGAATTCGTCAATACGTCTTTTTGTAAACTGAAAATCGTTCGGCTGTATCTGAAATATTTCTAAAGAACTGGAAATCAGTTGATATCAAAAGAAGAAATCTGAATTTTTTTACAAATTGGTATGATCAATCAAGACAAAGGACTTGAGAAGCTGATGATAAGATTTTCTTGGTGATAGATTCATACGTTGATAGTTACCTTATTCAATATTTCCTTGAAATCTTTTATCAAAGATATATCCATGTTGCGGGAATCTTTTTGTTGCATCAATGAAAATCTACAATGAACATCCCAGTGTTCCAACTCCGCCAATGCCTGTCTTATCACTATTTCACTGGCAGCTCTCTTCGAAATCATCTGCAAAATGATGATACCTATTCATGTTGAAAGATTCATGATTCTTATACTTTTTAACTTATTCCATATCAGATATTTACTTATTCCATATCAGATATTTCTTTTTTGAGATTTAAAAATGCTTGAGAAAATTTGGCACTATAATATTGTGTTATAGGGTAATCGGCAGTCAATGCTGGATGTATGAATTTTGCAATTATTTTTAAATATCTGTGTATTTGAATAGGATAGTAACTATCGGTAGTAAATATAGATAAAACTGAAACTTTTTTGACCAATATATTTTTTATCGTTACAATAGGAACTAGAACAATAAATGGAAACTTACTTTCCTTCCTTAGGAAGGAGCATGGTATTAAGCTCAATTTATAAACTCCGCTGCCGTAGCTACAGTTGACGCTGCCGTTCCAAAATGTATTGAGGAGATATCCGATGGCACCTGCGTCAGCTGCGTAGTTTATAAACAGTTGTTTATTTTTAGCATATTCCATCTACGAACAGTAACTGCAGCGTCAACTTTAGCTACGGCAGCGGAGTTTATAAATTGAGCTTCACACTGGAAATTTATAGGTTAATTAGGTTTATAGGTTAAATGATGTTCACATTTCAAGTTCAGATACTAAAGCTTTCACTCAAAATTTCTTGTGAGAAAGTATATTTCTACCAACTTTGATGGAATAAAGTTACTTAGTCAACAATAACTGTTTGCGTAAACAAAGGTCGGTATTTCGTATTTTATTGAGTATCATCTCAACTTGGTGTGCAATTTCCTTACCAGATACCACTCTAGCTTTAATTGAAAACAGATAATTCTTTATCAAACACTGAATATTTTTTAGAAAATTTTTTTCGGCAGGCGCCTCAAGAAATTTAAAAAAAAAATTATATCTGAGAAAATTAACGGATAATAATTCAAGCTCGCGGTAGTTCTGACAATTTTATACCAAAAACTATTCATCAGTTTTTTTCATATCCTTGTTAAGGATCAAGTATAATCTTGCAATTATGAATTATGGTTTCCAGCAAAATTTCGTTCTTATATCTTTCCAGCGCGTTCGTAAATATATTATTAAAATAGAGTACCTGTAGTTCTTTCAAAGAATTTCGAATTCCATCAGACACATCCAAGAAATCGTTCAGAATCAACTGGTCCATAGGTTTGACCTCCATATGGAGTAGACTAAATATGTCGGCCCAATGTTTTTCTGAGAAATCTTCTCCTTTGACATATTTCAAGAGTGGAGCTATTGCCTGTGAAAAAGAGCATTTGAAATTAATTTCAAGGCACGATGATCGCTTGATAACATACCTCATATTCATGAATTTCTTGGAGTAACCGTGTTACTAGTTCATTATTCTGTACTCGTAACAATTTTTCGCTCCAGTTTTTCAGAAAATCTTCCAATCTGAATATTTTTTTCCTGAATACGATCCACGTCTCGTTTTTCAATTCGGCGAATTCTGCAAAAAATTGCAACTTTTACCAACTTGTAACCCCAATTCTAATTTTATTGCTGAATGGCTTAGTGAACTTCTTCATGAGAGCATAAATATGAATGTGTACCTCTAATAGTCATCGATATATGTATATGTTATATGAATACGACAGATTTATTTTCATATCTACATATCTTATAATCGAAATTATTTCCACTTAAATTGAATACATACTTTAATGGATAATAGTAGGTTTATCTGCTATTTCACCTATCGATATACTAAAGATTATTGAGTTTAATCAAACATGCAAGAAACACTACTCTACTATTTGAACGATAAATCAGAATCAATGAGATAGTAAGGTTAGTCTCGACTTTGCATTTTATTATGAAACCGTCTAATATGTTGAAATTCTTGTCGAATGTCAACATTATTGACACAACTTAGTTTTTTACAAGTTATATAAGTATCATCAAAAGGTTGAAAATACTTTTTATTTCTGATTAAGAAAATATGCCGCACTTGCCCTTTATTTCCATTACTTCAGCGCAAATTGGTATACCTAAATATGATTTAAATTGTAATTTTTCTATAACATCAAGATACCCTTGTTTTTTTTGTTTTCAAGAAACTGTAATGGAACAATATTCACGAAGTTATAACAAGTGCGATTATTCTACTTATTTTTATTATATTGGTTCATCGATTATTTGAATATGGTTTTTCCCAATTTGAATAATATGTTACTCAGGTACGTCTCAATTTGAAATTGCAAAGTATATTGGATTAATAATTCTTCTCCCTTTCCATCAATCATCCATGAAATACATGCTAAAAAATGAATATATAATTATTTTGTTCCGCTACATGGAATTCGGAACATAGGTTCTTATCAAGAAAATGTCTTAGTCTGAAATGAGGTAGGGCACAATCATGTCGGAAATACATGATGCCTTCGACATTTCCATCTTTCATGAGCAGGGTTAAGATAGTTTATGAAAGATCCAAGTAAACTTCACTTTACAATTTTTCAGGAAGGAAATGTGTAGCCCACATGGTTGCTGATTTCATACGGTGACAGAAATATTCATTCGACGAATTTTATCTCCTGCTTTTGATTTTTGAATCTTTCAGATATGAAATGGGTGAAACATGAAAACTGTAGTATGCGGAGGATCTTAATTATGACCCACTATTCTGGTAGGTACTAATTGATGGATAATATTCAAAAATTGCGTTCAGGTATAATTCCTACTCTACCACATCTGATGAATTAATTGAAAATACTAAATGAGCTCTCGGAAAAGAGTTAAAATAATTGAACATCAATGATGTATAGATAGTTCACCTGATTTCATGAAATTTAATTCAGTTCACATTGAATTTCGAACAATGTTCTCAATGTAGGTAGGCCTGAAAATCAGAATTTAAAAATAGTATATTATGATACGCTATTTTGTCGCACAAGTGCGACAACGTGTCGTATAAAACGTGTGTCATATGCAATTTTTTTTATTTTGAATTGATTTGAAAAAAAAAATGGATTCAATATCGATAAATAACAGAAACATCTTCGATTGGTGATAATGATGACATTGAAATATTTAAAATCTGACGCACAAGCGTAAAGCCCAGTTTACAGTTGAGCGATTTTGATTTTTGCAATACCAGCGGTGGAAAATTTAATATTGTTATTGTTTTTATTGCTTTATTCAAATCAAATTACCCTCTGAATTGAAATGAACCAATTAAAGCATTGAGTTTTTCACTGCTAATATCACCAAATCCAAATCGCTCAGAAGTAAACTGGGCCTAACACTTCTGACTTTCATTTGACAGTTCGATTGTACCAACTTGCGAATAATAAAAAATGCGTATCGAAATAGAGGCCATTTCGACACGAATTTGCGTTGCACAATGACTTCATTATACAACCAAAATAAAAAAATATAATTTGAGACATAATGTCCGATCTGAAGAGGTGTAGACATATCAATCGGAGGTGATTCGGAACCACAAAGGTTTCTTCTATCAACCAAGTTTCGTATGTATACATCTGAATCCGAAACACCTTGGATATTGAGTGATATGATGGAAATAACTATACTCTGTGATTCAGATATGTTTTTTGTTACCTGACATGAATTCTTCAAAAACAGACCACGATGTTTCTTCTTCAGCAATATTTTTGTCTATGTTTTCCACATGAGCCAAATCAGGTGGGTCAACGCTGAATCTGGTGAAGTCATTGCTGTAATAAATCAAATTCATTTCATTCGAAAATTTTCAGGAATTCCAACAAAACCTCCACATATAGACATCCTAGATATTTTTTTGATTAAAAATTCTTGGTTACCCTTACAAGTTACAGGTGAGTTGTGAGACATGAAATTTCCAATGGATATCAGAAAAATAACATACAGTAGCTTCTCCTTCTTCTTCTCCACTTCTTTCCATTCAGTCCTCCTATCTTTGATTTTTGACAAGCGTTTAGCAAGATCCTTCATAGAATTATCAATTAGCTCTCCGGAATGTGGTCTTGGATTAGAATCCTCCCATTTTGCTTGAAAGCGCTCTATTTCTTTCTCCAAATTCTCTTTCTCTATGTTGAGAGTCGTCTTGATAGTCTCCATCTACGAAATTCGATATTGCGTGTATATTCTTTGAATTTTGCTATGATTTTTTCAAATGCTAAGGCAATCATTATGTACAGGATTTCTATAAATAAGGTGTGAGGCCTATGGTGACCGTTGAAATATATGTTTCTTTCGCTTGCTGCCCATTACTCTTAACATTGTATTTTTATAATTATAACCACTTTTCAAGGACACAAAATTGTCTTTTTTCCGCACGAAAAGGAATAGTGGTATTTCAGTAGCCCTTAGTTGTTTTGAAATTTCGTCTTGGCTAACTAGTGACAAAAGTTGTAAGCCGTACATATAGCAATTTTATAATAAAAACATATTGAATCACTCATTATTCGAAAACAATAAATATACATCCATATAAAAGGTACCTACCAAGTTACCCTACTCCTTAACTAATTTGAGATTAAACTTCTTCTTCTCACTTTTCATACATCTAGGCGTTTGGTATGCATTGATACCTTTATAGCCGTAAATAAGAATACGAAGGGATTCATTGGGGATAAAATAATTCTGGATTATTGGGAGATATAACAACATGAAAATGGGGGTTGTATGAAAGAGAAACTATGTTTACTACTGTCTCTTTTATCAAATTTGTGTAGTTAATCTGATTTTGAGAGAAAGAAATACACATTATTATTTTAGGACTGAAATTAATCAGTTCCAATAACGACCCTGCGAAACCGAAACTCACAGAGTCAAGCTGGAGGAAAACCAGTGACCGCTCCCCACGTCATGCGGTAAGTGATCACTGGGACCGAATATCGTGTGCCCTGAGTAGACGCAATGATCCCAGGATGACGGACTTCTGCATTACCCCAGCTCTGCCTTTTGTCGGCATGCTAGTATTTTTTGCAGTTCTGAGAGCAGCGTCTGTCGTATACCACCGAACGAGCCCCTGAATGTGCTGGATAAAGTCTGCGGAGTTCGAAGAGATCTTTATATTTTTTTCCTCCTTCTTCAAAATGATGTTCGGTTCGGCTGGTGCCGAGAATTCGACCACGAACACCGTTTTGGTTTGGTGGTCGAGGAGAACTATGTTGGGTTTTGGTACACACAGTATAAAACTTTCTTTTCGCGTACAACCGGTAGCACCATGGTAGCACTTTTTATCGCGATCAAGCAGATAACAGAAACGAGCATATTGTACTGACCTCAGACAGATTTTGATCAGCGTGTGTCCCAACTTGCCCGGGATTTGAATATATGGTTTATTTGGGGTTCGATTAAGTTCTTTTTTGTTTACATTAATATATGGATATTAGCGATAGCGATATTAGCGATTAGTGAAGTGCATTCGACTCGATCCATTAGTCCTGATCCATAGAAAAGGTTCCAGACTCCAGAGCTAGCTCGAGAAGCATGCCGGTATACCCATTTTGCCTATATAAGAGTGACTTCTCCAAGTAAGTTTCTGTTTCTGCTCGTATAGTTTGTTATATTTGCTACCCCGCGCCTTTTCGTTCGTTTATGGAGTTGATGCCGAATTTTTTGTGTTAAAGTCCACAACATCCAACCACGAGTCTATCACATTTTATTTCGTTATTTGTTCTTCCTTTGGGAACGCAAAACAACTACATAAGGCTTATTGGCTTGAGGGTGGAGAATGGGAAGTTCCGATAAATTTTACACCTCTTATTCTCCACAACGAACTCAATATTCCCCGGAGCATAGGGCAGCACTGGAGTTTCGTCGATACCGTAAGAGTGCCTCAGATGATAATAAAGCACTCGTACATTATGTCTATGGATATAGGCCGAAACTGCATACACCGAGCATGCTGAAAGCAGGTGCATCAGCGTTTCCGGCGCCCTACGGCAGGCCCTACATCTTACATCAGGGACCTTTATACCCATGACTCGGCTTCGGTAACGTATTCAAAACTCCATCCTGGCATGCTCTATTTTTCCGATTCAAGCCAATCACTCCTGATATTTTCCACATAAACATTATCATTGTGTGTTCTTTGAAGCAAATGTGCAAATTCTATTGCATGATGCGATGCGTACCTGTTTAGCCATGATATGTTGATGGTTATCCATCAAATTCTGCAATCTATCCCAAGCCGCTTTCAATCTATTAACTGCACTAACTTGTTCTCTCGACCAACTAGCTAGGATCTGAGATTTTTTCGACATCTCGTTGAATAGCTCCAACATCTGTAAGATAAATTATATTTCAATGAGTACCTGCCATAGATTGAATTTGCAAGGAAAAAACAAAGAGTTTAGATATATCTGTTGATGCGGTTGATGATTGATAATTTGAATAGAGTTTTCAAACTCATATTTTCTCAAGACGTCTAAGAAATAGAAGATACATTAATAGAATTCAAGTTTTTGAATAAAATCTGTAGGAAAAGCATCCAGTGTAGTTCCAAGATCTCAACAAAATATTTTCCAGAAGAAGCTACGTAATCGGTGGAAGTGAAATGCCTGGTTCAAAAGGTCGTCAAGCCTTCAAATATAAAATGAGAGATTCATGACATGGTGCCATGAAATGCCTGAATGCTAAAGATATCAAAGTAAGAACTAATCCTAAACATGTTTCACTTTTCAAAATACATCAGTCCGTTGATTATAAAGCAAAAATAAGTCTGACTATATCTTTTTGGTTCATAACGTATATTTTAACTGTAGAATAAACATAAGATTTCAAGCTGCCTCAATAGCGTTCGAAGCGCCTCTTTTCAAGTTACCAGCCTAGGATTGATCCCAGGGCAGGGTTTGTCTTTTTCCCTTTTTACCTGTTAGTGGTATGAATTATTGGATTGGATTTGAATGTAGTGAATAATAAATGAAATTAATGATTTAGATGAAGGATTGTGTGTATTCGAGCGCGAAGTGCCTTGCCGCTCTCGCAAGATTATCTTTCTGTCTAACTGTCTTTTTCGAGCTGCAATCTTTCTAGGTATCTAGCTTAATAATGAAAGAGTCTGAGCTACACTATAATCAGCCTGACCGGTGTAATTTGTTTGTTTGTTTGTTTGTATATGCTTTATTGTCTAAAGATAAACATCTCATTGACAAAGCTTAGATCAATGTAATTAAGATTAACAACACATATAAATATCTTAGTTGTATAAAACGAATATAGTCACATTATAATATTAGGAAGGACGTAAAGTTGTGACATGAACTCAAGATAATAATAATAATAATAATAAGATCTATATATAGTTAGGACATGCACACAAGGTCAGACATATATATGCCACAGATCATATGCCAGGATCTATACATTATTACATGGTCGGTGATTATTACAATGTTACTCTATGGTTTCATTCCAAGGGTCGTTTATATATTCTTCTAGACTGTAATATGATTTTTGTGTTAATAAATTCTTGACCTTTGTTTTAAAGGAGTTTGAATTCTCAATTGTTTTTATTGCAACAGGCAGATGGTTAACATTATAGATGATGGAGTCCTTAGTCAAAGCAGATGTAGGTCTGGCAGTTTAACCTTCCGATAGTCGCGCCAGATCTTAGAACGTTAGTAGTCGCGTCGGTCTCACAGACCGTATATGGTTATTAACTCCCAAATAAATTCCGTATCGTTTTTTTCGAAAATTTCATATGGGGAATTTTCAACAACATAATAAATGAACAAGAAAAAAAAGTTGAAGTATATTGTGCTGATTTATCCAAATATACCACGGGTTCTCAAAAACGATGTTTTTTCTTCTATACTGTATTTCATTTATTAGTATACAAAAAACAAAACCTGCGAGTAATACAAGGAGGGTGAAATATGAGAAAATAGATCTATTACGATTGAAAAAATACTGAACAAATATAATCAAACTTGTGAAATGACATTTTTTTGGCCCCTTTGACAAACGCCAATAATTTGCTTCAAACACATGTACTTATTGCACTTATGACGTCGAAATCGGGTTTTGCGAATTTTTTTAGACGAAAACTAGGAAGCAACAGCACATTTTTCACAATTGTAGTGGTTTTCTACTACATTATCCACCTCCTGGTCATCAGATTGATCTACATCTGAATGTTCAACGTTACGCTCTATCCCTTGTACCTCTTCGTCGTTCAAAATTTCTATCATATCTTGCAGTCGATCTAGCTCTCTTTCGGAAGATCACATGATTGAAAAACAACGATGTGACATTTATATTACATGAAAAATCGAAAAACCCATCTCAAAATCGAAATAGCACGATAAATAAAAGTAAAACGTGATTGGTCGCGTCGGTCTCTCACACCGTAAATCAAAATATTTTCGACATACATATCTTTGTAACATTCACATTGGCATTGTCGATTCGTCGCCCTTGCTTGAAAGGATAGGTGGAGTGTCAGGCTTCTACCTTGATTTTTAGAATAGGTACCACTGAAAAAAGTGTATGGTCGGTCTCACAGACCTGGCGCGACTATCGGAAGGTTAATATTGCAACTGTTAGTTGTTGTATAATTATTGATTGTATTTTCCAGATTTCTTTTATTTTTATGCATAAGGCAAACAGTTTCTGGTATGAAAATGGGGACCAGCGTTAGAATTTTATATTTTTTAAATAGTGGCTTGCAAGTATCCCTTGGTTTTGCTCTTGCAAGATATCTCAATGCACGTTTTCGCGCAACAAAAACCATTTAAAATAGTGAACTACCACATACTCCCCAGAACGCAATTCCGTATCTTGAGTGCGATTCAATGAGAGCGAAGTATGCTGTTCTAGTGACATCGTAACTTAATTCGTTTGAGATGACCCTAATAGCGTAGTATCCAGAGTTTAATTTCTTGCACAGCCTCCGGACGTGTTCATCAAATTTTAGTTCGCTGTCAATTTGTAACCCTAAAAATTTTGAATTGGAGGAGTTTTGCACAGTGTTGAGCCCAAGATGAATCTCTGGTAATTGGCATCGAAAAGTTATTATGTTTTGATTTGTTGGTATTGAAACACAGTAGATTTGAGTCGCACCAGTTTTTTATTTTGGCAATGTCTGTGGTGATTGTTTCATAGAGAAGGTCGGTATTCTTATTATGCCACAGTATTGTTGTGTCATCCGCAAATAGTGTCATTTCTCCTCTTATGGCCGTTTTTGTTATATCATTCACATAGAGCAGAAATAGGATTGGTCCTAGCACTGAGCCCTGGGGTACTCCACATGAGATTTCCTCTTTTCCTGAGTAGGTCGTTAACTTGACTGTCTGGTTTCGATTCTTCAAGTATGATTCAATCCAGTATAAACTGGAACCTCTGAAACCATAATGCTCTAGCTTGCTCAGCAATATTCTGTGATTCACACAGTCGAACGCCTTTGATAAGTCACAGAATACTGCCGCTGTAGCTTCCCCGGAATTTAGGTTGTTGTAAGTGGTTTGCATGAAAGAATACATGGCATCATTGGTACTTTTTTGGATTGAAATCCGTACTGGTATTCTGTAAGTATATTATATGTTTCCAAGAACGATACTAACATTTTTTTTTGCAAGTTTTTCAATGATCTTGGAAAGGGTGGGTATTAGTGAGATCGGCCTATAATTAGTAGGATCATCCATATTTCCTCCTTTGTGAATTGGTATCACGATCGCTGTTTTCAGAAATGTTGGGAATACATTATTTTGAAACGATCTATTGATGAGCTCAACCAGTTTTTGGAGGGTCAGCTCTGGTAGATGTTCGAAAAATTTTATAGACATTTCATCTATACCAGCTGAGTTCTTGTTTTTTATTTCTGCAATTACGAGCTTTAGTTCAGTGATGTTTGTGCTTTCGAAGTGAAATGTCTCTTCAATATTAATTTCTACCAGGTAACTTAATGGATTGTTTGCTGGATTTATGTCATGAGTTAGTTTTCCTGCGATATTGCAGTAGTTCATCTCATCAGGGCTCAGTGAAATTTCCATATATTTTTTAATCTTTTTCCCTCTGAGATCATTTATAATTGACTAAGTTTCTTTTGTTTGGTTCTTTGCCATTCTCAGTCTTTTTTTATGATAGTTTTCTTTTGCTAGCTTAATTGTGTACCTATATATAATCCGGTACTTTTTGTAGTAGTTAAGAAAAAATTCGTTTTCTGTGAATTTTCTGTTGTAGTGTAACGAGCGTAGATTTCTCGCTGATATTCTGATCCCCTGCGACAGCCACTGTTTCCTTTTTATTGTTTTTAACCTCCGTTTGGGAAAAGCCTGGTTGAAATTGTTCAGTAGTTTGTTATTGAAGTTACTAAATGGGTCATCAGGTGCTAGACAGTGTTCCCAATTTTTTTGTGAGCATAAGTGCTGAAATTTTTGGAAGTTTTTGGTGTTGTTAATCCTTCCATATCTGTATTTGGGTTTCAGTTACTCTGGTTTTAGGTTGAATGTGCCTATGCATACTTCGTGATCCGATAAGCCGGATGGGGTGACTGATACAGTTATTTGTTCATTACTGAAATTGCTACATATATAGTCTATTGTTGTTGTGGAGTATTTCGATATTCTCGTTGGTGAGTCCACATGCATGAATATGTTGTAGGAGACTAGAAGGTTCATCAAGTTTTGCGTATGGATTATTATCGTAATTAATATTGAAATCGCCGGCTAGCATGATTGGCAGTTTTGTTAAAAGGTCTTCCATTAGTCTCAGAAATGTTTGAATATCCGCTGAAGGTGACCTGTATATGCATATTATGTAGATATTGGCTCGTTTACAATACACTACTGAGAATTCAAACTCCTTCTCCCTAAGGAGACTATTAAAGCTATCCACATTAACAAATGGGAGTTCTTCTAATAACGAGTTTTTAACAAGGATTAAGGTACCTCCATACGGGGTAGCGCTTCGGTTATGCCTGGAGAGAGTTACGTAATCAGGTATATGAGCTGGTTCATCATTTCTAAGCCAATGTTCTGTGATTAATACTATTTCGGGAAAACCCTTGTTTTCTAAAAGGATATATAATGCATCGTATTTATTACGTATGGATTGGATATTCAGTAGGAGGAATGTGAGGTAACTTTTCTGGGATGTTTTGTTACACCTAAAAAAGGATTCAGGACTTCCTCTTCTTTGGATTGCGATGCTTCTCGAACATTTTTGGTGAATTTTTCTTGTACTAGTGAGTTCATAATTTTGGCACTGCTCTCTTCCCTGTCCGGTTCTATTTCCAAGTCCCAATTTCCTATGAGATTCACAAGGGCTTTTCCAAGATATCTTTTAGCGGCTGTGTTCAAGTTATACCGGTCTATTTTGTAGTTATTTCTTCTGAGTATGTTGTTACAGTCTAGAAATTTTGTTGTTGTAATCATTTGTGTGTGGAGAGATTTCCTAAAATCAATGTTGTTTTCGTAAATGCATTGGTTTATATTTTTTATATCGAATCTGTATGGTTCTGATATAGTAATAATTCGAGTGTGCTTTTTTAATGAAATCCTTCATGGGTCTCTGGTTAATTTGATGGGCATGATAGTATAAGGCATGAAAATATTTGTAGAATAGGAAGAAATTGTTCTGCGATGTATAGATTTTTCTGCGATTTCTTTGAGAGGTTGATGAATTTGTAAGTGCAGGGTCACTAACCAGTAGAATATTTCTCCTCTGGATATAATCCAGGTGCATCAGCATGTGTTTGGGACCTGAACTGCGAACATGTGAAAATACTTCAAATATACTCCGTGAATATAAAATATTTGAATATTGAAGTATTCAAAGTCTAGCAGGTATCTGAATAATTCACTAATCATTCAGTTATGCCAAAGAAAAAGAATACTTTCGATGATATCCAGAGAATCCCGGATGCGTATTGGCATTCTTTACTACAGTACAACGCATACATACCGTCGCATCGCGCTGCATCGCGGTAAACAATGGCCAAACAAACGCTCACAACATTCAGACATACCTTACTACAGCTCAACGCTGAGGCGCGTTGTAATGTAGTAAGGATTGCCCCATGATTACGCGAAGATACTTCGGACAATCCTTACCGCGATTCAACGTGCAAAAGATGCCGCATATTTGCCTAAGTTTAACCCTCCCTGGATCTATTAGCGTTTCCGAAATCCCATGCAATGAAGTGGCGTAAATTTGATACACCCTGTACTTATCCCATTGTATGTTTGATCGAGGGCTTGATACAAGGTTCCCAAAAAGTGAGCATCAATTAAATTATTTTTCCTCTTCTTCTCATGTCGCTCTGTGTTTCAACTGCATTTTTATTACCTTCCGAATGCTGCTCTCACATTATAATCTGGTCAAAGTCAAATAATTGCAATAATGTAAGAAATATCTAGGAAATGTTTTTTTGAAGGTAAAAAACCTTTTGGAAATTTTCGGGAAATGTCTGAAATGTTTGAGAAATGTCAGTATGTTTTGAAAATTTCAGAAATGTTTACGAAATTTGAGATATATGTAGGAAATTTCAAGATTTTTTGATAAATTTGGATCACGTTATTTCAAGACCTTATAAAGCTGAGTTACTGTTACATCTATAATTATCAGTTTTCAATACAACCGTATCAAAAGATGCAAATCAACATTTATAGCTTGATTAATAGAAAATCCCTCTGAAATTAGACTGTTAAAAATTTTGATGTACAGCTGGCTCGAAAAATAAAATAAATACGGCAAATTCTACTCCCAAGAAATATTTAGCAGTATATTCTGATGACTGTGTCACGTCATGTAATGACATTCATGCTTTGTTGTTAACATTATTATTGTGTACTATAACCATTAAATATATATAAAAAAGATATACACTGCCCATTTTCGTAAAAATCTACTTCAATAGTCGTATCCATTTTTTTTTTCGAACCAGCTGTATAACAATGTTATGCCACAAGAAAATTTACTCAACAGAGTGTTAATTATAATCGTCCCAACCTATAGGAATATCGAAATTGATTTTTTAGTCATCACCCACTTAATTACGATGCAAAGAAAAAAGAATTCGATAACGTACCTTTTCTAAAAAATCAAAATTTATGGGTATCAGAAATGTCATACTCACTTGTCGTTTCTAATGGTATAGCGACTTATTTTCTTGAAAATTATTATCACTGTAGCATCGCGCTCTTTATTTTGCTGGCTTGTGCCATCTCTCTTTCTCTCTTTAACTTTATCAAATTTGTTGTGGTGACATTTGTATACTTTTTTGAAGTGGATACTCTGTTTGTTCGGATATGTATACCAAACGATCCTCCTTCACCACTGAGTTCATGAAGTAGCTAAGAAATATAATTTTCATGTGACATTTTTTGATTGAAGCTCTTAGAAGTTTAACTAAATGGAGAAAACCGCAGAGACGCGCGCGCATGTGCCTGGCGCTATTTTGAGTTGCATCGCGGTAAGGATTGTCCGAAGTATCTTCGGGTAATCATGGGGCAATCCTTACTACATTACAACGCGCCTCAGCGTTGAGCTGTAGTAAGGTATGTCTGAATGTTGTGAGCGTTTGTTTGGCCATTGTTTACCGCGATGCAGCGCGTTGCGACGGTATGTATGCGTTGTACTGTAGTAAAGAATGCCAATACGCGACCGGGCAGCGTATTGGCATTCTTTACTACAGTACAACGCATACATACCGTCGCAACGCGCTGCATCGCGGTAAACAATGGCCAAACAAACGCTCACAACATTCAGACATACCTTACTACAGCTCAACGTGGCTCAACGCTGAGGCGCGTTGTAATGTAGTAAGGTAGTAAGGATTGCCCCATGATTACGCGAAGATACTTCGGACAATCCTTACCGCGATGCAACTCAAAATAGCGCCAGGCACATGCGCGCGAGTCTCTGCGGTTTTCTTTCTTTTTTTTATTTGCATCGAAATTAAGTGGGTGATGACTAATAAATCAATTTCGATATTTCTATAGGTTGGGACGGTTATAATAAACACTCTGTTGAGAAAATTTTCTTGTGGCATAACATTGTTATACAGCTGGTTCGAAAAAAAATGGATACGACTATTGAAGTAGATTTTTACGAAAATGGGCAGTGTATATCTTTTTTATATATTTAATGGTTATAGTACACAATAATAATGTTAACAATCAAAATATCAGAATATACTGCTCAATATTTCTTGGGAGTAGAATTTGCCGTATTTATTTAATTTTTCGAGCCGGCTGTATACATCAAAATTTTTAACAGTCTAATTCCATAGGGATTTTTTATTAATCAAGCTATAAATGTTGATTTGCATCTTTTGATACGGTTGTATTGACAACTGATAATTATAGATGTAACAGTAACTCAGCTTTATAAGGTCTTGAAATAACGTGATCCAAATTTATCAAAAAATCTTGAAATTTCCTACATATATCTCAAATTTCGTAAACATTTCTGAAATTTTCAAAACATACTGACATTTCTCAAACATTTCAGACATTTTCCGAAAATTTCCAAAAGGTTTTTTAACTTCAAAAAACATTTCCTAGATATTTCTTACATTTTTGCAATTATTTGACTTGACCAGATTATAATGTGAGAGCAGCATTCGGAAGGTAATAAAAATGCAGTTGAAAGACAGAGCGACATGAGAAGAAGAGGAAAATAATTTAATTGATGCTCACTGTTTGGGAACCTTGTATCAAGCCCTCGATCAAACATACAATGGGATAAGTACAGGGTGTATCAAATTTGCGCCACTTCATTGCATGGGATTTCGGAAACGCTAATAGATCCAGGGAGGATTAAACTGAGGCAAATATGCGGCATCTTTTACACATTGAATAGCGGTAAGGATTGTCCGAAGTATCTTCGCGTAATCATGGGGCAATCCTTACTACATTGCAACGCGTCTCAGCGTTGAGCTGTAGTAAGGTATGTCTGAATGTTGTGAGCGTTTGTTTGGCCATTGTTTACCGCGATGCAGCGCGATGCGACGGTATGTATGCGTTGTACTGTAGTAAAGAATGCCAATACGCATCCCGGATTCTCATCGATAATTTTTTTAAGGAATATCTATATTTGAAAGAATGAAACTCAAATATACAAGGTGTCCCAGAACAACGTACCATAAATTCTATACAGGGTGTAGTAGAGACCAAAATAGGCCGATTGAAATCAACCCATCAGTGGCGTACTCAAGAAAAGTTATGTCGATTTTCTTCAAAGGGAATGCGAAATATATAACTCTCTGTATATTGAATCAATTGGTATGACATTTATTATTCATATTCACGATATTAAATTGCTTTACGAATTTAAGAGCAGCACCTTCGATGGATTTTGGAATATTCAAGATAATGGGGTAAATAAGTTGATTTCAATCGAACCTTGTATAATTTATGGAACTTTGTTTTGAGATACCTTGTATATAAATAATCGTTAGGAACCACGAAATACTTGATAGCCGCTTTTTGTTCGAAAAAAACGAAATGAGGTTTTCATAATAAATGACGAACCTAATTCGCTTCGACTGGTGTTCAACCTATCATGGCTAAATTCGGTAGTTTTGTATTTTATAAAAAAACTTATCACTCACTCATAAAATATATTTTTTCATAATCCATAAGTCTTAATTCATGAGATATTAAATAATATTAATGACTCTTGACTGTCATCATGCCTAAGTGGCATTACATGCTGAGTACTCGCTAATTATTATTATATGATGGCAAACAGAAATTGAATTATACTTTCCTCTGCCTGATCTTTCAATATGTTGTTATGAACGATACTGGATTCGCTCACTTCCTCGATGGTGACGGGCTGCTTGGTGAGAGCGTTCGTAGAGTGATCCACATAGTTTTGAAGTTTAACCACCTCCTGAGCTATAGAATCCTTCAGGGAGCAAACCAGCTGGTCCCAGTAGCTCCTGTTGTGGGACTCCAGGTCGGATCTGAGTCTGGATAAGCCGATCAGGAAGCAACCCACCCGCTCTTCGGTTCTTTGGAAAAAGTTTTCGAATTATGTAAACATCCGGATGCTATCATATGTAAACATCCGGATAATATCAGAAAAGAGAGTTGTCTCTGGAGACAGGAAGATGATATCTCATGTAATGATTTCCGTATATTTCATGTTGTCATCTCTATGACGTAATCTCCAGTGACTTGGAGTACTTCTCAATTGACATATGTCGATTGGGAAGTATTCCATGACGTCACAGCATTATTGCAGTCTTTCTTTCTCCAACACATTGGCTTTCGCGTGTTTCTCTCCAACACATGGTTTGCTCTATTGGTAGCAGAACTCTCTTAGTATATCTACTCTTTTGAAATATCTTTTGCAAAACATTTAACTCAAACTCCTGTATTGAATAAAACTTTTTACTGAGTGCTGAATATACTGAACTTGTGTTAAACTCAGAAAATTAATAGGAAAAAATAGCAATAGTGGAATAATCCTGAGGTGGGGTTTGGTGGTGAGCTAACTGAAGAATCAAATTAAAAAAAATTCAACACCATATCATTTTTTGGTGGATATTCTTAAACCAACCCCAACGGTACGACACTGGACACCGAATAGATCAAACATTGTTTCATAAAATATTGAGATCATTGAGAAAAAATTACTTGAACGGCATAATTCCGATCGGAAAACAAAATGGATAATAACGAAATGATGAATAGTTGAAAATTATATTTCTAAGAAATGTTGGCAGCTTATGGCGACAACCAGCAAAATATGGAAGCAAATATCACAAAAGCACCTGGAAGCAACGAACTAATAGAAAATGCTCAAGAATATAAAGTACAAGAAGTGGGAAAAGCGGAGACAAAGTAGTTTTAATACATTCAATTCACAGTAATTAAAACATATAAACAAATAGCCGGCATAAAAATAAAACTTGATAAAAAGTTTATAGGAGACACTTGGAATTAGCGACAAGATTCTTATCCAATCAAAAATATCAAACACGGTTTGAATTTGAATGTCTATAGGAAATCATTGTTCAGTGCGGTGAATATATGTGTGATGGGGATTGCATTGGGACAGGCACCGCTTCGAGTGGAGATCTTAGAGTTACCATTCGGTTGACTACCCTGTACTGGTGAGGGCCAATAGGCCCAAAACTGGTATGTAAGTTGTCAAACGTGCCTGCCTCGATGTGAACTTTCATAAAGTCTTAGGGAGAAATAAACATTTGCAATTTGCATTCACAGTGTGACTCGTTGCATGGACTACAAGCAGATATAATCCTATGTTCTGCGTGGTATTCACCGGGAAAGTAGTTGTTTGCTGCACTACCAATCTCTTTCTTTCGAGAATTCATATATCTAAAAATACATTATCAACAAAATGCCGACGAAAATAGGATAACTGAGCCCGGTATTGTTCGTAATATTTATATCGAAATAATTAAAAAAATGCTCATCCATACCATAGGAACATCATGTTGCAAATACATTCAAAAAATATTTATATCATTAAGAGAATCTGCTGATGACATTGTAATCATAAAGAACTTGTAAAAAAATGTGAGTTATAAAATATGGTAGGGTAGGTATAGGTACTGGAAGGATTGAATTGAATGAAGATCAACCGAAGGTGATGGTGACAACAGAACAACAAATAATGATGAATACAAAGATAAAATGGTGAATCTAAAATTTTTTGACACTTCAATGATCTGAAACTAATTTGAAAAAGTTCACTTGAAAACAAGTTATTCAGAGACTGAATACAGCTTTAGTCTAATTAGTTGCCATTTTGATTAGACCTGGGAGAAACAATTAATATCCTGATACAAAATGGTCATATATTCTTCGGCAAATTAGTTGACAGAATACCTTTTCAGTTTTCGAATATTCTCGTTTTTTTTTGTATAATATTTTTCTATGACTAGAACATCAGGGTGGAGAAAATATTTTGGAGTAGAATGGAGCAAAAATTTGCTACACCGAATGAAAATACCTACATGGGCAACTTGGCTATCTCCTGTCCGAAGGTTTTTGATGCTCTGAAGTGCAGATCCCAATGTTGCCAGTTAGTGAGTTTGGTAGTATCCAGAGTTTCTAGTTGTAGCCAAGACTGCCAGTGGTTCATCACGGCTTTCATTTGTTCGAACAGGTCGTTTGTGCCTTTGGAAACATCCGCCAAAGCATTCGCATGCCTATTGAGATGAAAAATTCAGCGTTATTGAAAAGTCCAGGAAAGGTCTTGATGTTCAATTCATATTGAAATAAATAATAACAAGAAGCAGAAGAAACCATCAATTTGAATGAAACGAATATCTGTGCGGAGTAGTAACACAATTATAATGAGAAAATTGAAATTGTGATCGATCTGAGAATACTCGCAAATTTTCCAATCTAGATTATGAATGATGGGTCTAAGAATCGAAAAAGTTTTTTTCAAATTGAATGATTTATTGTTTGCAATTTAATAATAACTTGACAATATGATCAGAATATTTGTTTTGATTGTCAAGAAGAAGCCACGGATTGGTAAAAAAATGGCTTTCATTTGACTAAAAGTGTAAGACGATTTTCATTAGTTCGTTGTGCTACCTGATACTTATACCTATATGATTCAGACTGTATTACGTTTTTTATTTATTTATGTATTTTGATGAGACGACTAGAGAACAAAGAACTGTGTGGAAGTGTAGTACATTAATAGAATGAGCTGTATGAACTTTCGTTGGGAATCTATATTTCTATTTGGCATGATATTTTTGTCTTATTTTGGTTAATTATTTCATTCAATCGCAATAAATTTGTACGTTGAAGTCAATTGGAGATTTTATTTTGATATCTACTAAATTGCACATCTCATACACTGAAGACTACGCATTTGTGAAGCCGTAGTCGTTCACACCGCCCTGGATGATACATGGTGGTCTAGTTTAATAACCAGTTTCCTATTTGAAGTTTGTATAATTTTGATAATTGAGCACGAGAAATACCGTTAATACAACTTGTTTGGTCAGTGCGAGTTGTTAATCAAAAATCTGACCTGGTGGCAGCGCTTGCTTCAATAAAATAATCACCCTATTTGCACAGAGAACTTATTATGAAGAATAAATGGACAAGACATTCTTACAAGAGAGCAATATTTATTACGAATGGTAATACGCGAGATAGTTTCAATTAATAATATTATTATGTCAATTTTCATCATCAATGTCTAGCCTTTTTTTTATTACATTATTCTGATTCATACTCTATATGCCCTTATCAATAAGTTCGTTTTGTCCTTCAATCCCAATTACATAAATTTTTTTTTCTCGAATACTAAATAACCCACTTTATTAACGCTATATACATTTCGTGATTGTGTATCAAAGAAGCAATAAATATTATCATTATTGATCTGGTGATCATTTTACCTATCCAAAATACCATGTAGTAGAGAATTATTTGGAGTATCTGATATCGTCCGAAAATGTTTGGGAATATCCAGGAACTTCTTCAATTGTTGGTCGTAAATCTTTTTCAGATTCTCTTCGCTGGGTGAGTATTCCAATTTGAAGTTCCTGTAAATCAAGTCAACTTGAATCTCTGGCAAATACATGTGCAGCGTGTTCAAGTTTTTGAGATACTGCTCCTCGAGCATTTCGCTGAGTTTGGTGTCCAAGTCATTCTTCCAACTGGTCATATTCCTGAAACCCTTGTCCTCAACTTGCGAGAGAACGTTCCGTATGTGTTTGGTGGTATCTTTCCACTTATTTAGATCTTTGATTAGGTCGTATTGCTTCAATTCGTTCAGCTGAAAAAAATATTATCGTTAACAGCTTTGTAACGAAGTTACTAATTTTTTGTTATAATATGAGACATACGGTATAGTGAATCCGATTCGAATATATGCTAGGCAATCAAGTTCATTTTTCAATCCATTCAGGATATAAACCGTGATCGTTTGATTGAGAGTGCAAGGTTCGTATGTTTGTGAGAGTATTATTGAGGAATTTTACGGAACGCATTGTATATCAGAATTCTGATCGAGTCACCTCAGCGATTCGCGAAGCGTGACCGCGCACACAGTTCAGTGATGTCAGACTGCCACTTAGGAATCCTTGTACCGTGGTGGCTAAAAGTTGGTATTGGAGACGGAAAACTGGTACGCCTGTGATTCGATCTGGAGCTGGCAACACTGATACTACCTTAGATCATAAAGGCTCATAGACAAACTGTCGGAAATCGCATCCCAGTAAAAAAATATAAATATCACTCTTTTCGATATAAAAGTCCGAAATAAAAAAATTTATATTCCGAAAAAAACATTTTTAGACTCGAAACTATTCATTAAGATCAATAATTTCTTTCACTATAATTATAATCAGTAAAATTATTTGGCGATAACTGACTGCGATTCTCTGTCCCTTATATTCGATTTCATCATCTATCAATCATCCACAAGCACGTACAATAATTTGAGGTTTATTGCAATTTATTGCTTTAAAAAAACTCCAATGGGGGATTTGGTACCTTCAAAGCAAGTATCATAATTATAAATGATAGAAAGATGGAAAATGATGATAACTGTTCTTTATCGAGACTGCTTGCTATGATAATAAAGTTTTATATTATTGAGAGAGCTGATTAGAATGTTTCAATGTTTCTTTCATATGCATCTCTGAAATTTGTCAGTTATTCTATGTCGGTTTATTTTGGTCGGTGAACGTCAAATCTTGGTATTTCTGCATACCAAGACCGAGTTGTCTTGGTACATGGTACGTGGTGCTAAAAACTGATATGTGTACCAAGAAGTTGGTACGTCTGACATCACTGACACAGTTTTGTGCATGCGCGCCCCACTCCTCGAGAAGAGAGGTGGAACCGGCAAGAATACAAATCCACATGAATACAAGCATAGCTATTAAAATTCACCAATCAGAACTATTATATTTGCGCCTGCGTTTTACGAAGGATTTGAGACAACAGTCCGATCAACAACGACGCTAGCAGAAATAATATTTACAAGCTAGACGGACAGAGAGTAATATGCCAGCTTTTCAAGCTGGCGACTGGGGTTCAAATCCTATTAATTCTTTTTTTTTGTCAAAAGTCTCAAATATCTCTGACCAGGCACCCAGTAGTTGAAGAGCACTTTTTTTGAATCATATTTTCCTCCCGATAAATAGTGATCTAGTGATAGGTTAGTACGGTCAGGTCAGGTAAGCCTCATTGAATTAATATAGCGCGATAGCGCGTTCAAATTTGAATTTTTTCGTTCAACTTTCCCTTCTTCAAAAATCTACTGAAAATAATGATCTTCTGATAGGTTAGTACGTTCAGGTCAGATAAGTCTCATTGGATGAATATAGCGCGTTACCGCGAGCGCGTTCAAATTTCCCTTTCTTATTCAATTAAATTTTCCTTCAAAAATTCACTAATAGTAATGATCCCTGCCTTCACTGATGTCAATAATAGCACCCCACTTTGATTATTGTGGAACACTTTTATTCTTTCTTAAAAATAACCAATTAAGTTTGATTCAAAAAACACAAAATCGAGCAATGAGAGCTATTCTTATGTGTAACAAACGTACTCCTATAAAAATCATGCTAGATACATTGTCACTAATGTCCGTAAAACAAAGAATACATTATAATATGTTGGTCTTTGTTTTCAAGCTGAAAATTGATATGTTGCCGACCTACCTCAGTGATGAGCTCACCTACATAGATAATGTACACACTCATAACAATAGAACGCGAACTGTAAATGACTTTTATATAAAAACAGATTATATTATATGTGAAACAGTATTCAATAAGGGTTTAATTCTTTTCAATAATTTACCTCTTGAAACCAAAAACACATTATCGTTGAGCCTATTCAAGAAACAATGCAGAGACTATGTACTCAACCAATTTTAATATCTGTATGAGTGTAAAAGTGTAAATAATTGTGGTAAGTAGATTTTGATCTGATTGATGTATTTTTAACCTTTCTACTTTTGGGGACTCTCACAACTGTATTTCAAATGTGTGCCTACTGAAGGCGTATTCTAACTTTGTATTAATTGTTTTTTGTTTTATTTTAATAATATATGTACATTCTTCCTGTGAAGAGCAAATTATGTGCTAATAAAGAGTTTTATATAATAAACCTTCGTCAATACCGCCTTTATCGATACCAACCATTTCGAACCTACCGCCAAAACGTAAATGGTTGTTATTCGTGGATTTCAACAGCTATGCTTGTATTCATGTGGATTTGAATTATTGCTAACTAAACACGGTTACAGCTCTCACAGTTGCCATGACGAGACGATAGCCAAACTACTTTCATTGGACGAGCGATAAAATAACAGATAAAATTATCCAAATGAAATCAGCATCAAAGTCAATATGTACCTTCTCTATGATTTGGGTATTATACATCGTCAACAGATTGTTCTCTTTTGATAACTTTTCTACTGCTGTCTTGAGAGTCCCAACGTACTTATCGACTGACTTCTCTTCGCCCCAGGAAACAACTTCTTGATCCTGGACGAGCTTGGCTAGTTCTAGTGCACTGGCGAGCATCATGGGCTTTTGGGATGGAATCATCCTGTCTCCAATTGTATTATGGAAATTCGCAATCTGAAATAATTTACATTGAGAGATAAATAGGATATAACAAATTCGCGACTAAGCACGAGAATCGCAGTTTCCCCAATAGATCAACTATGTGCAGAGTTGCGCTATTTGATGCTTAACAGAATTGCTGCAAAAATTGAAAATTTTCAATTATTTCCGGAGATATCTGCAAGAAAACCAAATTGTGCAAGATCGTTTCCATCCATTCCTCCGTTCATTCAAAGAGAAATTTAGAAATAGACGACACTTCATCATTGTTACTTTTCCTCATATACGTTTATAATTCAAGCGGTCAAATTGAAACGAATTTTTTGTTAATACGATCCATGTCCTTATTCCCAATGAACAACTTGAAGGTGGTCGTCGAGACATAAAAGTCATATATAAGATGTATAAGTCTACAATGTTAGCAAATTTCAGATCACCACTCTGTATCTTGTTATAAAAATATAGCTGAAGAATTAAGAGATCCAGAGCTTTATCTCTTCGTTTCTCAGTAACAACTTTCTAACTATTTCGAATTATGATTGACCTAATATTATACATTACCTGCTCCAAAATTCTAGCGAATCTCATGAATTTCTTAGCGTGTTCACTGATATCTTCGATGACACTTGGAATATGGTATCCCATCGCTTTCAATTGTCTTACTTCAGATATTAGAACTACCAGTCTGGGAGAATAGTTAACCCGCATCAATTTCTCCTTAGAAAATTGGACCACAGGATCTGATTCTTTCAAGCTGAAATAGAATGTATATTATATCGGTTATTGTCAGAAATTATAGGAATCACTTGGAGATGGTTGAATCTACAATTTTTTTCACTAAGGAATGCTCGCAGAAAGATAAGTCTACCTATAATGTCGCTCGAAGAAAATCTGCAATGATAATTATGAATCTGTTGAGGTTTCATGAAAAAGCTACTACAAAATTATAATTATAGTCTGTTGAGTTTCGAATTAGTTGAAATAAAGAATAATATATGTGGCAATAAAGCATTGTAAATATGCTAGCAGAACGCATACAAAGAATGATGAAATGGAACCCCCATTTACATAGTATAGTTTCAAAAATATCCCGTTTTATTCGTTCACCCTGTATTGAGATAAGGTTCTACGAGCTCCTGAAAGCATCAGTATCAAAAAATTCACAAAATAGGCACCACTCTATTATCTTTATCTTATCTTCAATTTTTGTGACCATTTTTGAGTGTGTCTATATTTCAGATATTTCAGAACTGAAACATTGAAAATTCCATCAGACTTTTTAGACATGATCATCATGGATTGAGGTCAAAAACTTTTTCAGAAGTTATACTATGTGATCAGAATTCTATTGTCATTTCGAAAGTCATTCTTCAAAATAAAACGCCTCATACAGAGTGTCTCACTTTTCATAAAATCAATACCGTAACTTATGTAATTATTGAAGCTATTATAATCCCAATGTAATTCACTCATCAGCCTAAAGGTGTTGGCCTAAGTGACACTTTTTAACTGAAAAAAATATATATGGTAGTGCAAAAATTGTCTCACTGTTCTTTGAAACACCCCGTATAGCATCCACGATATCTTACATTCGAATAATTTTGAAAGCGCGTTTCAGAGTTTGCTTTCAACTATAATTTCGTTGAATATGAAAGTAATGAGGATACTTGAGTCTCTTTATTTCATATATCTCGCTATCTTGATTTTTTGAATTTTAATCTAGATCACCGTAAACACATAACTCGTTCGCTATTATATGGGACCGCTATGAGAATAAAAAAATGAAAAATCAATTATCAAAATCAAAATATCAAACACAATTTGAATGACTGGTAGACAACGAGCAGAAAATATCAACTTTTATGTTTAGAAATATAAATTGATATGTAACACAGTGGCAGCGTGGACGAGGCGTTTGGTCTTGAAACTTTACACCGTATTGGTGCGGGTTCGAATCCTGATTGTACTGGCTTCTTTTTCAAATGAAATATGATGTCATGTCTTCGGATCGCGGAGCGCTAAGGGTGGTATAGCATGAGGGGTCCAATGGGGGTGTGAGATGGGTGTGGTCTGCAAGATGTCTTCAGATGGAAGATATCTTCAGATCGAAGATGTCTTCAGATTGAAGATGTCTTCGTGACCTTCACTAGACCCCCCTACTGTATGGTCACTGCTGATGGACATGCCATCCACGGGGTTACTCGAGGTCAAAGTGGGCTCGTACCGGCTTAGCTATACTACTTGGCTAATATTTACCTTGAAATATACGTAATTTATTTCCAAAATAAAAACGTTGAATACAACCGTTTGAATATAGTTACTTTCGAACATCAAGTTGTTGGATTATTTGGTAAAAACGTTTGTTTTCACCTAAAAAATAACGTTATTTTCTACCGAAATCGTTAATTATATTTCAACTGATGGGTGACAGTCATCTTGATATATACGTATTGCATTACCAAGATGAAAACGTTGAACGGAAACGTGCAAAGATCGTTATTTTGGAACATTAAGTTGTTGAATTCATTGATACACATGTTTGTCCTGAACTAAAAACTAACGTATAAACTGAACGTTGTTTTCAAACGACCTTGTTGAATGTTTTTCAACTAAAATATACGTCTTTCAATAACAAAATAAAAACGTTAAGAACAAACGTTCGAGAATCGTTATTGTCAAACCTCAAGTTGATGGTTTAATTGGTAAACACGTTTGTTTTTCACTTACAAGTAACGTATGAGCTATTTTCTTCTGAACTTGTGGATTATTTTTCAACTGATGGGTGATATTCATCTCGAAATATACGTATTTCATTGACAAGATGAAAAAGTTGAACTCAAACGTTCGAGGGCCGTTATTTTTGAATATTAAGTTGTTGAATACATGAAGTAGTAAGTTTATTTAGAACTAAAATAAAACGTATGAGCTGAACGTTATTCTAACAAAACTCGTGAACAATTGAATGATTGTAAATCTGAACATCCTCAACCTTCAATATTAGGCATATAGCCTCTAATATTGAGATTGATCAAAAGCCACAAGACTAAAATGTGCCCGACAAGTTTCCAATCTATCATAATATCAACAGAGCTCTTGGAAAATCCAGCAAATAATAACTCTTCAACTATTTTTTGCCGTATGAAGCGGTAAATGCGATTCATCCGCGCAACGTTGCCAGATATCAAAAAGTTATTGTGAACCACAATCATTCATATCTTTGCCATTATTATGATCAAATCAGAGACGAGAGTATGGAAATGATCCAAATATCTGGAGTGTATTGTTTTTTCGGGAAGATGTATCCAATAATAATAATCATCCTACAATACTGGTTTAGTTGGATTTGCATTTTTGATTCTGCAAATTTTTCTGAATCATCATTGGTGATATTGACACTATGATGGTATTGACTTGATTAATTTGCTATCATTTGTTTTATGTTGACACATCGAAACAGAAATCTCATTCAGAACTCGAAGTGTTTTCACCGCCATACTTGGTAGGTATGAACTTGCGGCCATAAACTCGATTTGCTAGACCTGTTATTACTTATACATACCCTGAAATTGTAAATGAAGTCAGAGTCAAACGAAATTTTTCATTGTATGTATAATTATCTGGATAATGCTATTTGAAAGACTTGCGAGCGTAAAGAGGATTTTAATGTAATAAAGAAACGTGGATGATGGTCAATTGAATGAACAGGGTGTTGGCATCTTCACAATCACAGTATGTGAAATCCCATTCAAGATACAAAAATTATAACATGAGAATGTCACAACAACGCACATACGCATATATATTTTCAGATAAAATGAAATGAAATTCATAAGTTGGTAAACTTTTATTTCATTTGTCCCTTCTCATTTCGTCTTGGTTCGTGTTTAAACGTTTCAATGGTAGCACGTTTGTTGAACTTTCTTAAATTATTTTATGTAATTCCTTGCTGTATAAACCGGCTATCACTCACAGTCGTATCATTGTATGAACATTATTTACCCATCCAAATATGCAAAACAATTTGTGGTGATCTTAAAACATTCTCTTGTTTCCCTGAGATGAAAAGTTTGTGGATATATGAAAAAATATTATTAGAGAAGAGAATATTTCGAGAGACTCTAGAGAATGCTCGCATCATTCCACAAGTGCAATAATGGTTGGCCCCGGTGGTGAAAATATGCTCAGATTAGGAGCAAAGCCTAAATTTAGTGGAATTGAACTGTGATAACACTGATAACAACATGTTCGATGTTATATTCTTCAAGTTCGAAACTCGGTAACTTCATATTACTAGAAAATACACAATTAACAGTGAAAAATCTAAGATGTATATTTATAAATATTTATCAATAACTTTCAGGAAGGATGATGTAATAACTTTTTAGTCAATTTATTCAAATTCAGACCCTTCCAAGAAAGCAAAGATAGCAAGGCACTGGTACTGCGGGATTTTGTTGTTGCTATCCTTGTTTCAGAATGAGGTAGCCCTAGTAACTGATTCGAATGTTTGCTTAGAACAACTACTGTGGCAAGGATTGTGCGTTATATAGTCTGTTAAGGCACGTACACATCTACGCACTACGCGCGGCTCGCGTGTTGCGCGTTGGCTGCTCAGCCAATGTATGTTGATTTTTGTTTTCAACGTATCTCCCGCGATCCATTGAAATCGTTGAACACTGGCCTATCGAAAAAAAAAGATGGTATGGAGTGAAGTTCGCAGCTTCTGACGTATTTGAAGTCACAGAAAATAAGCGCGGTCATTACAAGAATTCTATACATTGTTCCTCAGACGTATCCATTGCAGCCGCTATTTACCTCCAAGCTTCCGCTTTCAAAGGTTTCTTAAAATTATCTTTATGTTGAGCATCCCACGAAAGAACTTTGGTGCGATAGGCTACAATAAGTTTCAATAATTCATCTCCTGACCACTCCATGAATACAGCTGAAGAGTAAACAAGCGCATGAAAAACGACGAACCTCTTCCGTTCCCGTCCAACTCTGAACGGCGAATATACAAAGTGTTCGCGGAAAAAAACTACAGGAGATCGTGTACCTACCCCGTACAGATTTAGCGAACTTCGTGCGCACAAGCGATGCGTACGCACCTTGATAGGTTTGTTCACGTTCCTAAGTTTGGAAATCGTTCTAGGATTGCGCACAACCAGATGCGCAAAAAATTGAATACAAGATAGTTCTCGGACAGTCCAAACAAATCATAAACAAAAAAGCTCTTTTGATCTTGACGATTTTATTTTAGGTTATGTCATAGGGCTGTGGAATTAATGATTTTGTGCATTTTCATCATGTGCAGAAGTACCAACTTCTTCCAGGTGGAAATAATAATGTTTCTGAATTATTATGGAAGGACGATGAAATAGAGAATAATTACTTCGATAGAGAGAAAACATTGATGATAATTAATTTATATAAACATGACAAGCCCAAAGTTGCTTCTGGTTATATCAAAACTATGAAGAAGTTATGGGAATTGATTGCAAGGAAAATGTCAAATGATGAAATTTAAATGATAAAATTCTGACTGCTCAAACTGATTAGCTATATGATTAACAGGAGATATGAATGACCTGAAATGACATTGAAAATAAATATAGAAAATATTCAACGAAACAAATAGGCATGTCTGAAATGATCTTTGAATTATTTTTCTGAGAAAAGTCTTCTATACGAATTCAACATTTTTGGGATTTGTTTTCATGACTTCCGGCATCATGATATTCGAGAACACTTCTTCTTCATCTGAACCTGAAGAGAACGATGAGCTGGAGCTAATATCTATGTTTTTCGTTTGTATCCTCAACAAATCACAAAAAAATAGGTTGCAATTATTTTAAATAGTACACACCAAACGGAAACTGTCCTTGCTAAGATGTTCGGACTATTTCGAACCGAGTCGAAACTATCCCAGACACTACGAGTGGATATAATTCAATATTTTGCGTGGTATTTGCCAGGAATGTAGTTGTTTTCTGCTCTTTCTTCACCTTTTGTAATTAGATTATTCTAATTATTGTTGTGGAGATGACATGGATTTAATTTTCCTCTTTTCAACACTACCACTCCACATAGAGTTTTTGGCTATTTACTTTGATTCAATCGGCTTGTCGAGCAACCCAGCCACTCTCATATCTTCAATATCGGAAATTCATCAAGGAGTGTTTCTTTCTTCGCCGCTCGGTGTCGCCGTCTCCATACACTGGTTGGGGAATAACGGCTCACTGCTATTAAATATGCGTGGATGCTTCCATCGATTCAGACTTCGCCTCGTGTGGAGATCTCAGGATCTCTACACGGTTGAATACCTTGTACTGATGAGGGCCAATAAGCCCGAAACCGGTCTACAGGTTGTCAGGCGTGTCTGTCTTGTTGGGAGCATGAACGCATGTTCGAAGAAAGACATATTTGCAGTCTTTATTCATTTGTATGAATTGATGCATATTCTACGAGTGGATATACCTAATTCAATTCTCTGCGTGGTATTTGCTCGTTTTCTACCTTTTGTGATGAGATTATTCCAATTATTGTTGTGGAGATGACATATATTCATTTTTTCTCTTTATATCCCAGACTAGTTCGAACGGAACGAAAATACAAAACCTATGGAATATATCACAGACCTGGAAAACACTTCTTTATAACTACGCATGCTCCCTGACGGTTTCAGACCTGTCATTTTGTGAACGCGAAAAAACCTGATATGATCGAATAAGTATGCACCCACCTTCCCCGCACACAAACCTCAAAGTATTATCGCCGATGGACCCGACGACCTCCGAGCACCAACCCTCGAACACCTCCTCGTGCTGCCGCCGCAGCTCCCCCACCACCCGCTGCACCACCTCCTCGAGGTCGCCGTAGCCAGGCAAGTCGGCCAGCAGCTGCGCAGCCACTTCGCGCACCTCGAGCGCCCTCGCCTCGAGCTGCCTCGCAAGCGACACCTCGCGCACTACGTGCGGCGCCTCGAACGCGGGATCGTCCGAGGCGCTCTGCGCTTGTAGCTGCTTGAGGTGGTCGTAGAGGGAGACCAGCAGGAACTGGCGCTCGGAGAGGAGTTCTTGTTTGAGGATCGGCCGGCTGAGGAGCTCCGAGTATCTGGAGTACTCGTAGATGAGCTGGGGACCAGGAAGAGGGGTTTTTTTGGGACGTTGGTTGTTGAAATTTCAATACCCAACCCAGATACTACTATTTTTTTGTGAAAACAATAATTCTTCAACATTTTATAACCACACATTGACACTGTGATAACTTTATACATTTATTCTCAAAAGTTACGGAGAGAAGAATAGATCAATACAACTTACTTCGAAGAGAGTCAAATTACTAATCCCCATCTACGTACGTCAAATAACAATATACTTAATGCTTACTTTCATAATATTCAAAGTTCCTAAAACAACAATAATCACCTTAGAAGGTGTACTCAATATTTTCGCTGTTCTACTTATTGATGTTTTCTTTCAATTCATGTTTCAAGTAATTATAATATTTCATCATCCAGTACGATACAATCACGTTTTTTTCGGTAATAATTTCGTAGTTACTTCGGAAAATTGTGTTCTTTCAAGAGAATGGTGAAACAATAACACACTCGTAGTTGAAAATAAAAAACGTATATTCAGAACCTATGGTCACCTACGCTTTATTGATATGGTGGCCAAAAGTTCAACAAATTTCGGCACAAGTCAAGCTGCAGAAAGTGCAGCGGCTAGCTTTTCTGGGAATCACAGGGTCAATATTCACGTGCCCCACTGCAGCCATTGAGGAAATGCTGAACCTTCCACCATTGCACCTGTGTGTAATGACAGAAGCAGCAATCAGTGCCTTCAAACTGAGCCAGACAATAAATCTCGAATTGGAAAATCGGATTGGACACTTGAAGATTTTGAAAAATACTTCCCTAGAATCCATGTCTAAACGGACAGATATCATGCCAGTTAGGTACGACTTCGAAATGCAGTTTGGAGCTGTCATAAACAACCACCAAATTTGCACAGAGGACGGACCTCAACTGGGAAAGAATGCATCAGTATGGTATACTAATGGATCCGAGATGGCTGAAAGGGCTGGAGTGAGAGTTGTAAGGCCAAATTTTAGGCTCTCAAAACCCCTTGGTAACACTCCAACCATCTTTCAAGCAGAAGTACGAGCTAAAGAGATATGTGCCCAGGAGTGCCTCGAAAGGAACACTCGAAGGGCAAAAATATATATTCTATCAGGTAGCCAAGCAGCACTAAAAGCGCTGAAGTCATACACTTGTGAGTCTAAGTTGACTTGGGACTGTCAACAATCCCTGAGACAACTGGCACCAAACAACCAAGTCACTTTGATGTGAGTGCCAGGTCATAAGGGAATTGAAGGCAACGAGCAAGCAGACTGCCTTGCCAAAGAAGAGTCAAATACACAATTTCTCGGCCCAGAACCCATCTGTGGCCCACTTAAAACAAGAGGTTTGACGTTGTGAAGCGGATGAAATGAAATCTCACTGGAATAATGTGCCGGGACAAAGACAAGCGAAATGACTAGTGAGCATTTCGCCAAGGAAAGCTAAACAGTTTCTCGAGTTGGACAAGAGAAACTGGTTACGGGACTCCCCACTGGACATTGCCCTCTGAGGTATCACCTTAAAAATATGGGTAAAACAGAGAGATGATAGCTCTGCGCTACTGCGAGAACTTCGCTGAAGCTGCAGAACATTCGCTTTGCGAATGCCCAGCACTCTTCTGCAAAAGGCTCAAATTCCTCGAAGTGGCCTTCCTAGAGCCCTCTTGAGGTTTATGCACAAAATATTTGATAGGTCGAGGTGCTTGAGAGGCTGCAAAGCCCTAACGACCCCCCTGAAATCTAAAAACTACAATCTACAGAAAAAATACGTCAGGGTATAATTGTTAAAAAATTATAATTTTTATGGCATACACCTCATTGTGTTTGTTTTTTCATAAAAAATGACTGAATGATCAAGCCTATCATATTTTGAATGTTCCTGTAGAAAAGTTCATAATCGAAGGAAATGTGAGAGATCTCGTACAGGAAATGTAATCTTTCGTTCCGCTGCCTTGCCTATAGAAATGCTGGAAATTTCAGTAGGCAAAGTAGGTACAGAATTCCTGCCCAATTGTGATCAGGACCATCAACTCAGTACCGATACACTTTTTATGCAGAAACTTCATTCTACCTCGATAATTACGGAATTTACGGAGGTGCTGCCATGAAAAGTGTGACACGCTGCCAAAAACTGAAATATATAATAATTAATCTTACTGATCTTTCAAAATAGTTTTCATCGTGTACTTTTTTCACGTTGATTTTCGTAATAACAGTTAGATTATCTGAGTTGAAGTGTTCGTATTCAAGCAACCCTGTCTCTCTAACCGTTACCGAGTTCCCCATGTTGGCCCACGAATTTGGTACGCTCTGTACATTGTGTCCGTCATAAAGTTGTCTACATATGGGAAAAATGTGAATGAAATTTACGGAACACTCTAATGGTGGTTCGTTTCTGCTTGTTTGACAACTAGAAAATCCATTGAGAATTATATCACGTGGCCTCAAATTTGATAGGATTTAAGAAAGGCCCTGGTGTCAAAACATATCAAATTCAGCAAGTAAAAATAATGAATTATCAAATTTCAACTACAAATATTAGTTGGTTCAAATTATAAAGGGTTGAAAAATTGAGTAAGCTCATGTGCATCATCACTACACTTAGTGGCAAGACTAAATCGTGTTTCCAAAAAGGTGACAAGCAAGATTTCAAGTTTGATATATTTGTGAAATGGTAATTTCAAGTTCTATCGAAATATGCGAAAATATACAGGTCGTCGATTTCTTATTAATATCCATTGATATATAAGTTCAAAAAATAAATTCCATGAACTATTGAATTCCACGTAAATTCTCAACAGGAAAAAAGTTATAGCAACTTTTCGATAGTGAACATTTTGGAAAAACATGCTGTAACTTAGAAACGATGATAGATATCAATATGCGGTTTTCACCATTGAATTTTTCATGAATTCCGTTGAGTTTTCTGGGCTGTATGTCTTTCGTGATATAAACTATATTATTTTCAAGCCAACGTTTTGACAGTTCATTATGTTATTATGAGGCAATAAGAATAAGTGTCCAGTGTGATTATGGTTGAAACAATACATATATATGTAGGTAACAAAAACAGGAAAATAATGAAAATAAAATCATATGCCAAAGGATATCCTTTAGTGTTCATAAGCAATAAGATCCATTCACTTTCATGTAATTAAACATGTTTTCCCCATCTATGTAATTCGACGACATAATTAATCATTTTTTGGTGCAGTTAGACTGCATATTTTACTCTCACTGTAAACAATGGATCACCTACGATATAGATCTGCATAATGTAGATAATTGTACCCCACTAGCCCTATACCAATCTTACTAAATCTATCATTGTTATTTCAGATTAGAATATTTCTAGGAAACTAATGAATTGATGATTTTAGTGGATATATAAAAAAACAAAATTCAAGGAAATTACTCCCATCAACAACTTAAAACATTTCTTTGTAATGTTTGACAACCATTTCAAGTGTAAGAAAATTATAAAAATAAAATAAATACCTACTTGTCTTGTATTCGTATTGACACTCGCAAATTGTCTCTTCAGTTTTAAAGCTACTCGTTTTTCGGCAGGCTGAATATAATATTCGAACCGTTTCTCAGCTTTCATTAGTTCGAGTGACAAATCTTGACCATAGAGAAAAATATCAATATCTAGAAAAAAGAAATAATATCAAAGAGCGACCAATATGCAAAGTCAAACGTAAAATTGTCATGAAAACATCGCCTATAACATTTTCATTCCAAAGTATAGTATCTAAACTCTGAAGGTGTATTGAAGAATATATACCTACCTTGAAAACATTGAAACATCTCCTTTGTTTTGAGTTCTTCCTGTTCTTGCATGGTTAATAACTTCACCAGTTGTTTATGGAAGGTCCTGATGTTCAAAATCTGTAAAAATAAAACGATTAGTATAGATTGATTGGTTCAGATTGCATAGAAGGAGTCGTGAAGTATCTCAAGCACCTCAAATTGTCAGATATTTCACGCTTGAATATATTCGGAGCCCGGGATTCCAAGACTTCGTGCAAAGTTTATCAGTTTTCTGGGAGCTGAGTACCGGATGTCAGAAGGCCCCTTCGAAGAACTCAAGCCTCTTGCAGAAAAGTGCTGTGCATACGCAAAGCAAATGTTCTGCAGTTTCGTTGAAATTCTTTCATTAGCGGCAACTATCACTTTCTGATTCGCCTATCTTTTTAGTATAATACTGTTACGAACTGCTGGCATTTCCAAGAAGGTCGGAAATCAGCAGCTCGACGCGTGACTCACAGCGGTCGCAGACGCACCGCTATAATTAGCGGATGATTCATTGCCGTCGAATATGAAAAATACTTCCAGTTTATTCCTATTCTTTCTGGACAATAATGTTCTTACCAATATAAGATCCGCGGGTTCGCGGACAAGTCAGATTAGAAAGAAAGCTAGTACAGTGAACATTGGGATTTGTAAAGCGAATATCGTTGTGATTTTACTAAGTGTTTATTGAGTAATATTTAGTGTGTTTAGTGAAATAAATTGTTCAGTTTTGTACTGAGTGTTTCAAATTCAAGAACCCAAGTAAAAATAACGTAACAATACCATTATATCAATCAACGATAATACCTCAAAGAGCCGTGTTCAGTGAGTAGTCCCATTAACAGTCTCAATTAATTTGGTTTCAGTGAGATTTAATTTCATTTGTTGAAACTTTTGAAATTATTTGCCCTCGTGGCCTGAAACCCTACGCAAAATTACCTGGTTGTTTTCTGTCAGTTGTTTCAGGGATTGTTTACAGTCCGAAGTCAGCTTAGACTCACAAGTACATGACTTCAGAGCTTTCGGTGCATCTTGGCCATCGGATATTTCTAGCCTCTGGATGCCCCTTTCGAGGCACTCCCGATGGGTATATATCTCTTTAGCATGCTTTTGGTTGTTACCGAGGGGTCATGAGAGCCTTGACTGTGGCCCTGTAAAGCCCTGTTAAGCCCATTACAGCCCTTTATCCATCAGTGTGATGCATCCCTTTCCAGGTGGGGTCCGTTCTCTTTGCAAATTTGGTGGTTGTTTATGACAACTTCAAGCTGCATTTCGAAGTCGTACCTAACAGGCATGATATCCTGTCGGTTTATGCATGATTTCTAGAAAAATATTTTCCAAAATCTTCTAGTGTCCAATCCGATTTCCTGATTTGAGACTTATTGTCTGGCTCAGTCTGAAGGCACTGATTGCTGCTTTTTTCATTACACACAGGTGCTATGGTGAAAGGTTCAGCATTACCTCTGATGAGCAGTAGGGCACGTGAATATTGCCCCTGTGATTCCAAGACAAGCTAGCCGCTTCACTTTCTGCAAAGGTGACCATGATTTTGGTGATAGGATATGTAATTCACATATTACTTCACGCACGCTTCAATATTTAGGTGGATATTGTCGAAACAAATCGTGTATCGAGTGACAACCGACTCCGTGCAAGTGATAATGCTTGGCAAGCCGAAACAGTCTTCATTGATGACTTTGTCAATCACTCACGAAAGTCCCCCTGGAAAATCTTATTGGAGTGTCAAGATTATTCACATTTTCATTTTTATATTCAATCTGTTTTGTGTACTGACAATAAAGTTAATCGGAACAGAAGCAATATTAATACCTAAAATATTGAAATTGTTCAATTCAGTATTCATTCGAGGGCCACCGAGAATTTTTGAATTTTTCCGACTTTAAACTCGAAATTGCCGACTTTAAACTGTACATTTTTTGTTTCCGACTTCAAACTCGTGATTTCTGACTCTGAACGCGGAAATCCCGACTATAAAATTGAAATTTTTTGTTTTCGATATTAAACTCGAAAATTCCGACCTTGATCTCGAAATTTCCGACTTCAAACTCGGAATTTCCGACTATGAAGTCTGAAGAAGAATAATCCGTCTTTTGGAAAACGTCGCAATTATTTTCACATGAGGCTGTATCAAAATTACCACAACGCGGTAAACATTCGGCGTTGTTGCCATTACTGCGAATTCAAAACAGAAAGTGGAAAATACCTTAAATTATTTCAACGAAGTTCGAGTTATCTTATTACCGCCGGTGTTTTACAAGTTGTTTTACTATTGAATTAAATCGAGGAGTTAACCCTCTTATAGCAATGTAGCAAATAATAAAGTTTTAGTTAGTTTTTGTTTACGCCGATAAACCTGTACCGCAAGAGTGACTCAGCGTGATTTTTATTAGTGTTTATGACGAGTAGGTAGGTATAATGGTCGAGTTTCAAAATTTCCAACCAATATTGTTCAGTGCTTTATGTCGTTCTTAAATTACTGAATTGTATCGGTAGTAGCTTACTTAACCTGAATTCGTTCCGAAATTGCTAACTGTCATCAGTAAATTCAGTAATATTGGAACGCGACTATATATAGTAGTAGAGGAGGCCGAGAGGCTGAATATGGATTTACTCGAGCGTCCACTGGTGGGGGGAGCGTGTGAAAAAATAGTCACAAAGAAATACTAGAGCGTGTTAGATATCAATAGTACATACGCTGCTTGTGTTCTTGATAACGGGAGAATATGGCGGTTTGCGTAGGTGGGTAGCCGTAAAGGAGGTTGAAAATGAAAAAAAAAATAGGACTTATTTGAGCACGTCACATGTCCAAAAGGGATTTTAAGTGTACCCTATAGATGCTACTATTCAAAAGACTGACAATTTGAACACAATTATGTCGAGGAGTTTCCTTAATCTGAAGGTTTGGAAGTTTATTTATGTAATTCTTTGGTATTTTCAGTTACTGAATATTCTTAGAGCACAATGAACAAACCAAAGCGTTGTATACACATATTATTATGTATAATGGCAATTACAGAAAGTATGGAGATGGTGCGAGAGAGTGAGAAATAGAGAAAGTGTGAAAAAGGATAATAGGCGTAGAGTGGGACAATATTCACTATTTCGGCTTGTGTGAATCGTCAGATTTTTTAAAGGCACACTTTTCTGCATGTACCTAATCAACTAACCTTGCCTTAATCTGACGCGTTCGAGTATAACCAACGATCGATTTTTTTATTGTGAAGTTTTCGTTACGAGCGTTTGAATCAACGAAAAATACCTTTTTCAATGCAGTAACGGATTTGATCAATTCTGTAGGTTGATATACTTCGTCTCTCCATGGATTCGACGAATAATTCGGCCAAAATATTTCCGTCAACTGCTTACAGCTACCCATCCACTTTTCTCCCACGAAAATTTGTTGCTGAAGCACCTCTGATATCCCGATATAATCGTCTGACCATAAGTCAACTTTCTTCAGCTGAATGCTGCTGTATTTCCATAGGTCTGATGCTGAAAAAAATTAATATATATTCAAATAAAGAATTAATTCTCAACGGTGACTTTGAGTTCTCAATAAAATTGAATGTTCACAACTATAGCTCCTGTTCCTACTAGATCCACATACGTTTTTAAGGCAATTTGTAAATGGCAACGCCTGAAACTGAAGATAGGCCACACTGTCGATTGAACAATGTTTCTCATTATTATTCTAGAACTGATATTATCTACATACGAAGTTATTTTTGATTCTTGATATGATCGCGAAAAACCAAATCCGAAAGAGACAAATTCTTTTGATCTCATAAAAACTGCATTTGAATGTCGAAAATGGTTCATCTGTTCTGTTCATCATATTCTGTTTAAAATGTGAATGATTTCATCTCGATTTTTGATAAATATTCAAAAAAATATACAGGGTTTTCCACTTAAAACTCCGCACGCCAATATCTCGAAAACGAATAGGAATATTCGATTTCGGTAAGGAGTAGTCAATGAATGGGGTCAATCAGATTTATTTTAAACTTTCGACGCCTACTAAGAGTTGGGCGTCGCGACGCGTCGAAAATCTGAATCGATTGAAATTACCCTCTTACGAAAGTAGGTATACATGTTTTTCATAAAATTTTTTGTCATTCACTCGAACCCATTTATTTTCCTCATTCCATATCGGTTTGAAGTTGATCGACAAAAATGCGATTATGGATTACTTTTACAAGAATTCCATGAATATCCGTGACTATGGTATTCTGCATACACCAGAAACATGCATGTTTATTTATTTATCATTGCTACATTGAACCATTTTCATGAAATTATTGTTAGTTTTGTTCATACAAAATATGACTATATCTCTGACATAGTAATGACAACATCTGTGACTTGTAACTGCACTCAAAACAATTGCGATGATAATGGTAGACATAGTAACTATTATTCATGGCTTTCTTGTAAAAATAATCCATAATTGCATTTTTTGCCAATCAATAAACGAAAACTTTCAACCGTTATAACTCAGAAATGAATGAATTAAATGAGTTCCAGTAAATGACGTGTAATTTAAAAGTCACTGCAATCAATTTATAATTTCGAGGCAACACGACGCTCAGCTGTTAGTAGGCGTCGAATTTTTTAAACTTCGGAAAAAGTCTACTTGACTTCATTCATTTACTACTTTCCACAGAAATTGAATATTTTTTTTCGTTCTCGAGATATTGGCGTGAGGAGTTTTAAGTGAAAAACCCTGTATGTGGTAATACCAAACGTGAAAGCAGACATCATCTAGGAATATCTTCTCTTCATCCCATTCCAAATAATGTCCTCGGAATATGTCTTCTATGAATTGAATGCTACTATTATGCGAAACCCCAAATCATCTAGTTTATAGCTATTTGGTATCAAAAAATTAAAGAAAGACGTATTTTCGTCTTATCCAATTGAAAATATCGAGAACAGTTTGAATGACTGGTGAGCTACGAGCATCAAACAACTTCTTTCCTGGTATAGATACCACTCAGAACATTGAATTATATCTACTCGTATAGTTCATGCAACGATTCAGAGCAAATGTTTCTCTCCTCCTAACACGACAAAAAATCGCCATCAGACACTTCAGACATTAAAAACCCACCTACAGACCGGTTTCAGTGCAGGGTAGGTAGTCAACGTAGTAGTGACACTAAGAGTTCCACACGAAGCGCTTGCCTCTTTCAATGCAATCTACCAACGTATATTTCACCGCACTGAGCCGAGTATCAAGAAACACTTGGAATTAGAGACACCTTGCGGCGGAAGAAAGGAACATTAATTCCAGACAAAATTATCATGTTAAAAAACATGGGAGTGCCTGAAAGCTCGACTTAGCTTGATCAACGTGAATCGATGAGAAGCCATTAATTGGACGAAGTATAAAAAAAAATTATTATCAACTATTTCAATTAAAAATATCAAACACAGTTTGAATGCCTGGTAGAATAGGGCAGGAAACTATTTCTTTCTTGGCAGATATCACGCAGAACATTGAATTATTAAAAGATAATGTTTCTTCATTTTTCTCAAAATCAAATTGAATACAAAAATATCAACATGTTGAAAGAACATTAGAAAAAACAATAAAACAAAAAAATAATATATATATAGGCTCATCGCAGAAAAACAAACAATACCATTTTTATTCGAAAATGATCTAATAATTGTGATCCAGAACATTACAAGGTATGTAAATAGGACTTGACATGTTTCTTGAATATATCGAGAGTTTTGGCAATTTTAACAAGTATAGGGAGGGAGTTGAAAATGCTATAGTAAATATTATGAAATACATTTCTAAACTTCTGCTGTATTGTGCTTGGGGGACTGTATAACAATCACGTGAACGTGTCGATCTATCATGTATATCTGAACCCTTCAATAGCTTAAAGCGAACAAATATGAAGTTACATCGTTTTTTGAGATTCAACCCACCGGACTGACTAAATTCGTTGCTAAAATGATCATATTTACGTAGGTTATGAGAAAATGTTATACATGAATTTTGTATTTTTTTGGAGACTACACTGAGAAAAGTCCCAGGAGAAAGATCTTTGCTGAGTTTTTTTCGCCTGTCGTAGCCAAAAAAGTTACAAACGTAGTAATGTTGCTTCGCTCTTACAGAAAAGATCACTCTACTGAAACTGCTTTATTGTAATTGCGATGAAACTTTCTATCACAGAAAAGAAATTGGCTGTAGTAGTAGAACAGCAATTCTATAAAATTATTTCTGCTACCATAAAAATGTACTTTTCCACGATAGTTAGATATGTTACTGTTGTAGCAAAGAAGATTTCATCAACATTTTTTTATAATAACAGTAATGTTCTCTGCTATCCTAGCAGAAAATATTTGCATCACGAAATATTTCTTTATAATAACTGTAATGTTCTTTGCTAGCCCAGCAAAAATTATTAGCTGAAAGCGATATGGACATGCCAAAATCGCAGTTCGGTTAGTATTGTTTTCATTTATCGCCAGACTTGCAACAGTTCATCTCGTCTGGTCGTCCGTCCTTTGTCCAGTCCACCATTCCGGTATTTTTCTATTTTCACATAGTAACAGTGGATATTTCAAAGTATCACTAAAAACATATTCGTGTTGAGTTTGAGGGAAACCCATGTTTGGTTTAAATTTTTGTGATACCTACTATATGTGTATATGGTTCATCGTGTGTATATAAACTACATTAACTACAATTCAAGTGATCTTGAGAGATGGACCACGATCATTTTAAAGCATATACCTTGAAAGCTGGGATTTCTTATTATAGTTGCCATCATGAATATTATAGTGATAGCTATTTCAAAAGTATAATACTTTCTTTGTATAATCTTCGAAGCAATATCAAGACGTTAACAAGATCCCAAATGTCGAGGTATGGTTGATGATGAACATTATTTTTCCTTCTTGGTAAAAGGAAGTAACAGAATAAATTGTATTTTATTTGAAGAACTGATATCTTTTGAAACCTTTGAAGTTGTTTAAATTAATGATTTGACTATTTCATCCATGAAATGGAAATAAGTATTGACTTATGTGGTTGAGAAAATACATCGTTTCGAAAATGTTTAGATTTCTGAAATAATAAATACATTAATGTGACCGTAAAATATCGTGGGTATGTATACATACTTAGTTCTGAGTTCTTATTTTTTTATTCAGTTGATTTTCGGTTCTGATATATACTTATTAATAAATGTGCCCTGACAATTTGAATAAATATATTTTGTTCATTACCTATACTCATATATAGATTTAAGTTTTTTGAGACTGATAAAGTACCGATATAGAAGAATAAATTGATTAAATTTTGCATAGGTACTGTTGTTTTATTAAAATTCTTAGTCCCTCAAACAATTATGATGTTATATAGGCTGAGACAGTCTAAAAAGAATGTATTAGCAAGTGGAAGTTAATTCTCTTACTATAGCAATATATTTGAGGGGAATCTCTTCGAAAGTGGAACCATAGTGCGTGCAACAATAAAACTAGAATAAACAAACTTTTATCGAATCTCTAAATTTTCAGAAATTGACAATAATTTAAGTATCGATTGATGAACATTTAGAGGTTTGATTAAACTTTGTTCACATCCTAGTTTTGTTGATTGCGATAAATGGTACCACTATGAGAATATTTCCAGCAAATATCTTTGCTATTGTGAGAGAATTAACTTCCACTGACTAAAAAAACACTCTGCTGCTCTAGGCAAGAACTTTGCTCTTCTAATAAAGACTCTTACCTGTATCAGTGAGCATTCTTTTCAACAACAACAAATATCTCTCCTACTATAGCATAGTAACTCTTCCATAACAGGAGAGTATCTTTATTACGACAGCAAAGTTACTTAGCTCAAACTGTAAACAAGTTCTTCATAAAGTAGCTATGCTACCACAGGTAGACGTTGGCAGTAGAGTGCTCTCTTCTGCAGTAGTAAAGATATTTCCTGTCCCCTATGTAGCCAAAATTTTTGGCTATCGCAGCAGAAAAATCTGCTGTGACGATGAAAAAATTTTCTCAGTGTAGTTTTATCATCATGCGATAGTACCGGACAATTAACAATATCACAGTAGGCTAAACCTGAGGATAAACCATACACAAACAACTGTCAAACTCACTCAGAATGTCCTTATAAAAGCATAATACTTTGAGCTTACCATACGATGATTATCAAATTTGAGGTGAGAATCCATAAATACAGCAAGGTTTACATAAAATTCAGATGGTTTCAATATGCTGTTATTGAGTTTAACTTCAAAGTCAGGATTTTCTACAATATCATGTTTGTCTTTGCCGAAAATAATAATAACAATAAATTATACACATTGGTGCATAGGAAGCGGCATTTTCCCATGTTGTTCTTCCAAAGAATTTCTGTTTTCATTTCGTTTACTTTCAATGAACAGGTTGTCATATTAGCTATATAATGGAGATCCGAATTGATTCTTCCACAAGCATTAGTCAATTCGCTGATTCCGAACAAAAAATATAATAATATCTTGGTATCATTTGCATACTGATGTATTTTACAAAATTCAATTCCATGGAAGTCAGCGGTGTAAATAGGATACAGCAAGGAATCTAAAATCCTTCCTTGTGTGTTGATATCTCTGAATTGTGAATATTGTTCCTTATTATAGTAAAATAAAATAATTAATGAAAAATTGTGTTGCACTTTCACTGAATCCAAAATATCTCAGCTTCCTACAAAGCAAAGAGTGCGGTTAAGAGTGTGATACGAATTATCTCACCAGTTCCCATAGACTTCCACAGAACCGGAGAGCCTGCATCGGCATTCCCATGGACCTCTACAATTTCGCTGACTCTATGAAAATCTTCTTGTTTCATTTTGTTAATTCTCACAGTCAGTCAGATTCGAACTCTTGTACTTGTAACATCATATTATTTTACTCTTCATTTTTGTACTTCGACAAATAAAGTTGTTTTTAAAAAGAGACTTTGCAAGTTCAAAAATAAAATTGGCGCAGTGGGTAGGATAGTCGGGATTAGTGCATCGCGCATTAATTTTGTGTCTACAATTAACCGGCTATCTAGAACATTCGAATTTGGTTTTCGGGCATTTTCGTCGGACAGAGTGGCTCCTTGAAAATCAGGCAACCCAGTCCATCGAGGACCTATCCAGTGGAAATCAAGCAGAACCAATCGAAGAGGGGAAGAACAAAAATCGTCTTTCTCTGCGAAGCAGTTGACCAGGTGAAGATCCAATTTGGTGGAACCGGCAATTTCTTCATAGATTAGGTGAACGATGAGCAAAGTCATCCTTATATTGTAAGTACATTTCATGTCTTTAGAATCACTATTCGAGAAACTATCTTTGGTACCGTCTTCTTCTGACTCAGACGGACAGGACAATATTTATTCAAGTACAAGTTTTAATAGTAATAATATTAATCAAGTTATCAATCAAAAAATGGCTCCTAAAGATTTCAAACCCGATTATTTGAAATGTGTCCCTGAATTTGACGGGAACCCTAACGAACTGAATAGATTCCTCACTACTTGCGAAAGTATAATCGCCAATTTTTATGATGCCGTTGATACATCTAATTTTTTGAATACCTTTATACTACATTCATTGATCGGAAAATTAACCGGTAATGCTCGATTAATCGTTAACATACAGAATGTAAATAATTGGCAGGAATTGAAAGAGTCCCTGTATCGTAATTTCGCGGTTCAAAGAGATGAAGCTTGCCTGAACCGAGATCTAGTTATGGTGAGACAATCTCCAAATGAGAAGCCCCAGCAATTCTTCGACCGCGTCCTTCAACTCTTGAATTTATTGTGTTCATATGTCGATGTTCACGAAACTCAGGCCGAAGCGAAAATATTAAAGAGAAACTTATATAATAATCTAGCTTTAAAATCCTTCACGAGCGGATTGAGAGAACCCCTTGGAAATACAATCAGATGTATGCGTCCAACTGATTTGAATCAAGCACTACAGTTCATAACTCAGGACGAAAATAATCAATATTTCCAAAATAATTCACAAAGTAATAATCGCACTACGACAAGACAACCAAATTCACAAATCAGACCAAATTTCAGACCACAACAGAACTTCTATCCAAGAAATCAAAACTTTTCCAATTTTTATCAACAACCCAATTTCAATCAACAATCGAATTTCAATCCCAGGCCAATGTTCAATCAATCGCAACCAATGAATAATTATTTTCCCTCACAACCTATTTATATGCAAACAAGACCACCAAATCAACCCCAACGATTTTTCAAGAACTCTACAGTATTCAAACCGCATCAAAATAATAATACAAACGTTTTCAAAACTAATCCGAATTTTAAACCAACACAAGCTCCATCACCAATGAGCGTGAATACAAGACAAACCTTTAATCAAAATCAAGCTGGCCCCTCTCAGTCTAGGCAACCACAAAGAAATTTTATTTCAGAAGAATTGTACAACACTGAAGTTGATCAGTCAACAGGGCAATTACAATTCGTTGACCAAAATATCGAAACTACCGAATATATACCGTATAATGAAGAAACTCATTCTATGCCGTTGAACGTTGAGGAGAACGAATATTTTTATGATGAAAATTTTTATGTAGATCAACCGGAAAACAACCAGACATAATATCATTTAATAGTACAGATTCTAGTGAATTACCGTTCATAACATTTCCGGAATATAATTTAAAAATATTAATAGACTCCGGATCGACTAAATCTTTTATAGACCCGGAAATCGCGTTCAAAATTTTTCCAAATTCAATCAGAAATGATCCATTTATTGTCTCAACAGTTTTCCAAAAATCAGCGCACAAATACAGTGCCCATCTGCCTACTTCTAGTATATTTAATCTACCAAAGCAAACAACGTTGAAATTCTACTTATTCAAGTTTCACGACTCTTTTCACGGTTTGATAGGTTTAGATAATTTAAAGCTATTGCAAGCTAACCTGAATTTTGACAAATCAATTTTGATAACGCCTTTTGCACAAATTCGGTTATTTTATCACAAGACAAGAAACGAATTGAATCTTATAAAAGTTGATCCTCGATCAGAACAAATTATTAAAGTCAAAACCTCCATAAAAGACGGTGACATTATAATACCTCATCGTAAGATTCACAATTGCGAAATACCAGAGTGCCTTACTACTGCGAAAAATGGCGAAGCGATAACTTCAATACTAAATAATACCACAAAATGTATAACCCTAGATTTCTCTGCCCAACTCGATGTTGAAAAATTTGATGAACATAGTATACAAGAATTAAATTTTAATAATTTCGATGATTCGTCGAAACAAAATTTGGATATTTCGAAACTGAGAACTGATCATATGAACAGTGAAGAAAAATCAAAAATTCTAAATCTCTGCAGAGAATATTCGGATATTTTTTACAATGAAGATACATCTTTGAGTTTCACTAATCAAATCAAGCATAAAATATGAACAAACGATGAAATTCCCATTTACACAAAAACGTATCGCTATCCTTTTATTCATAAGCAAGAAGTGGAAAATCAAATTAAAAGCATGCTACAGCAGAAAATAATCAGGCCCAGTAATTCTCCTTGGTCGTCACCAATATGGGTGGTTCCAAAGAAGCTGGACGCCTCCGGTAAACAAAAGTGGCGCGTAGTAGTGGACTACCGCAAGCTTAATGAAAAAACGATAGATGATAAGTATCCACTGCCAAATATAACAGATCTTCTAGACAAATTGGGAAAATGTCAATACTTCTCAACTCTAGATTTGGCCAGTGGATTCCACCAAATTGAAATGGATGGAAATGATGTAGCGAAAACGGCTTTTACCACAGCAAATGGTCATTATGAGTACCTAAGGATGCCCTTTGGTCTCAAAAATGCACCTGCTATACGTTTCAGCGTGTCATGGACAACATTCTTCGTGGCATTCAGAATGAAAAATGTCTTGTCTACCTGAACGACATAATTATTTTCTCAACATCATTGCAGGAGCATATTGAACGTTTGAGAGCCGTATTCCAAAGATTGAGAGATTCTAACTTCAAAGTACAGCTTGATAAATCGGAGTTCCTAAGAAAAGAAGTTGCGTATCTTGGCCATGTCGTAACCTCTGATGGAGTCAAGCCTAACCCTAACAAAATAATAGCAATTAAAAACTTTCCTATTCCCAAGACAACAAAACAAATAAAAGGATTTTGAGGTCTCCTGGGATACTATCGGAGATTCATAAACAATTTCGCCAAGCTCACGAAACCACTAACAAAATGCCTCAAGAAAGGTGCACAGATCGTCCACGATGCGGAATTCACTGAATGTTTCGAAACTTGCAAAAATTTATTAATGAACGAGCCAATCTTACAGTACCCGGATTTCTTTAAAAAATTCAATTTGACAACTGATGCCAGTAATGTGGCATTAGGTGCAGTCCTTTCTCAAGAACATTCAGGAGTCGACAAACCAGTGGCGTACGCTTCACGTACTCTGAACGACTCGGAGCGGAACTATAGTACGATCTAGAAAGAGCTGTTGTCCATTGTCTGGGCAACCAAATATTTCAGGCCGTACCTATACGGAAGACACTTTAATATCATCACTGATCACAAATCACTCCAGTGGTTATTTTCTTTAAAAGACCCTAACTCTAAATTATTAAGATGGCGCATCAAATTAGACGAGTTCGATTACAGCATATCTTATAAAAAGGGTAAACTGAACTCGAACGCGGACGCCCTATCTAGGATTGAAATTCATACAAAAGAAACTGAAAATATTGATCAGTTAATCGACAATCTAATTAATACAGACCCAGGCTTAAGAGAATATTTCGGCGAATCTTCGAACAACAATAACTCTAATCAGAACCGCGATTCAGATAATATTTCGATGCAAGTTCAGCCTGATGAAGAAACAGTCGAAAATCCAAATGAACAACTAGAAAACGATGATGACGTCACTGTACATACCAATTGCGAACAAAACCCAATTGTCGATATTCCCGTTTCGGAATCCCCTGTTAATCATGGTCAAAATCAAATTTTATTTTCCACGGTATTGCACTCACCCGCTAAGGTGAAACATACTATCTTATTTGAGAAAAAACAAAGGTTTCACGTCCAAATTTCAAAAAATCAATTCGAATACGACGTTGTTAATTTCATAAAAAACTACATTGTTCCGAAGGTCCAGTATCACCTATATTTCGAAGAACCAAATATGTATGAGAAGTTCTCAGAAGTCGTAAGAAGAAACTTCGTATGGCCTTCCCTAAAATTGAAACGTTGTACCAAGAAACTTATAGATGTAACCAATGAGGACGATATTTTAGGTCTGTTCGCTGTTTATGCATGAAATTTATATTGTACACTACATTTTCTTACACCCACTGGTCGTTGTAGATGAGTGTAGTGAAGTGAAGTCTAATTAGTTCAACATCTGTTCGGTGCTTTTATTCTGCTTTATGCTAATCCTAGGATTCTGATTTTGAGGTTATGATTATAATTATTTTGCATTTATTTATGACTTGTGAATCTCTCTCGAATGTATCAAAAATGCACAGTGATGATGAAATCATCATTGCGAATTCGGACGATGAATTGTTGACGAGTTCATCTGACGATAATCAATCAATGACATTGATGTCAATATTCTTTTGATGCTATCGTAAATGGGGACTAAAGATTCCCGGGTAACAAATATAAGCATTACGTACTTTGTCGAAGAAGTTGTTTTATTTTTCAAAATATATCTTTATCATTATATACATCTAACCCCATATTTTCCAATATCCATTTGCACTACACTTAATACACCTCCTCTGAATCGATTGTAACAACTGGTTTTTTGGTGCTACAACATTTTAACAATGAACATAGTGTAGTGTACACGGGAAATCACCGAACGGTATCAGTGTTACACAATCTACTATTCTGTACAATAGTGTAGTTAATGGAGACACAGCGAACAGACCTTTTAGAAAACATAAAAAACTACCATGAAAGTAAGTCCAACCATCGCGGCATTGACGAAACTGAAAACAGGATCGAAACAAAATATTATTGGCCAGATTTGAAAAAATCAATTCAAACATACATCAAAGAATGCGAAATTTGCCAGGAGAGCAAATACGAAAGGAAACCAATAAAAATGCAAATGAATATAACGCCAACGGCTTCCCAACCATTCGAAATTATTCACTTAGATACTTTTACTCTGGAGCAGACTAAATTCTTAACAATAATAGACACCTTTTCAAAGTACGCCCAAGCCTATAAATTAAATACATTGAGCTCGACCGAAATAACCAATAATCTCATAACTTTCTTTTCACACCATGGCGTTCCAAAACAAATAACTGTAGACAATGGGACAGAATTTAAGAACACCGTGATAACCGAGCTTTTGACCCTCCATAAAATAAAACTTCATTTCTGCTCACCAAACCATCCTCAGTCTAATGGAGTAATAGAAAGACTCCATTCCACTTTAATAGAGCATATACGATTATTAAATACGCAAGGCTTTCAGAAGACTCTAATAAATCTGAAAATAGCATACGCTATATTAGCCTATAATCACACAATACATTCTGCCACCAAATTCAAGCCTATAGACATCGTAAACGGGCACATAAGTAACGAAAATCCTTTCGATATAAATATAGATCGAATTTTAGTTAACGACTACATAAATAACCACAAAGAAAAAACCAAAATCATGTACTCACAAATCAATCAAAGTCTCAGAGATAATAAGGAAAAAGTTATCACAAAATCGAATACGACTCGTGATATTCCAGAACTATTCAAACAAACGGACAAAACATATATGAAAAAATTCATTCGGCAAAAAGACGCAAATAAATTTCATACGCCCACGCAAATACAAACAGTTGATGAAAATCGTAAGACAATAGCTACAACCTCCCAAGCGAAAGTCCATATGGACAATCTCAAACGTCCCCTAAGGAATACGTATAGTTTTGATTAGCTATAATTAATAATATTTCAGATTCCTTCACGTGATGGGATACCACGAAACGATCCAAATAAAAAACTTGGAAACCAACCCTGGACTTCTACCTGTAAAATTAGGAACAGCCAAAGTGCAAGAGTATATGCATACCTTCATACATTTTTTCGAGTTAAATCCTATAATGGCCGAAATTGATAGACTTGAAAAACAATATAGAAGTTTGCTGGAGAATCTCAATCTCAATAAAAATTATTCAAATGATGCTTCAGAACATTTGAGGATCTTGACTCTAAAAAAGGAAAGAGCCGAAATTAGAATACAAGAAATCATTCCAAAGCCAAAACACAGCAAGAGAGGTTTAATAAATGGTCTTGGATCATTGTTCAAAGCAGTATCCGGAAACTTAGATGCAAACGACGGCGAGCGTTATGACCGATTGATAAAAGATATTCAAGAAAATCAAAACAAACTAGCAAATAACATTGTTAGACAAAATACAATTTCTATCGAGATTATAAACAAGTTCAACGACACAATTCGAAAAATCACTCACAACGAAAAAGAATTAGAATCCAAAATTTATCAAATGGGTTTATTTATAACATTTAGTAAAAATCTAAATCACTCAATCATGGTGAAAGACCTCTTAAACCACATGATAAATATATGCGATGTAATCAATTCTGTACTACAAGATATAGAAAACTCAATGACTTTCTCGAAATTGAACACAATGCACCCAAGCATCATTCAAATCTCTGATCTCTATAATGAGCTTTCAAAACTTGAAAATTCAATTAATAAAGATCAATTTCCATTCGAAATTACTTTAGACAATGTTTTATTGATTGAAAAAATCATAGATATCGAATGTTACATCAAACATAATAAAGTTACATATCTTTTACATTTACCTATCACATATTCAGAAACATTTGATTACTATCAACTATATTCAATTCCTGTACCAAGTCATAGTGAGTTCAAGACTATTCTACCAAATGATAGATTTCTCTTGAAGAGTGATTTGTACTTCACATTTACGGATGATCTTTGTACGAAAATCGTCCCTAACTACTTCATATGCAAGAAAATCGACCTAACAGAAGTCGAACCGGACGGCCCATGCGAAGTCCAACTTCTAGATAGGAAAAACCCTTCTAACTGCCAACAAGTCCTGGTCAAAATGTCAAAACCTATCATCAGACAACTAGAATCGAAACAATGGATAGCTGTATTTCCACAAGAAGATATGGTTAGTCTGAAATGTCGAAAACAAGAAGAATTCCTACGATTACTTGGATCATACTTGATAGAAATTCCTGTCGGATGCCAAGTTAAAACCAGTACCGAACAAATAGCCAACGAAGAAGAATCAATGAATCAACGTCAATTGATCCTCTTTCCACAATTGGAACAAAGCTTGGAAAGAAAACAAAATTGGACTATTCACCTAGAGGAAACGAATTTGGATGATCTTCATCTCATAACGAAGAAAATCTTAGAAAACCAACCGGCGCTACAACATACCAGTATATCTCGTTTTCCCTCGATTCGGACCATCATCCTGTATATTTTAGCAGCATCTGGAGTTGCCTACTTCATTATCAAGAACTTGAGAATCATCGGACCAATCATCAAGAATCCAAACGACCAAACCCAGGGGATGAATTTATCAGAGGTTCAACTTCCTCGCTCCACTGCATAAGTTGAATCTTCGAGGGGAGGAATTATCTCACCAGTTCCCATAGACTTCCACAGAACCGGAGAGCCTGCATCGGCATTCCCATGGACCTCTACAATTTCGCTGACTCTATGAAAATCTTCTTGTTTCATTTTGTTAATTCTCACAGTCAGTCAGATTCGAACTCTTGTACTTGTAACATCATATTATTTTACTCCTCATTTTTGTACTTCGACAAATAAAGTTGTTTTTAAAAAGAGACTTTGCAAGTTCAAAAATAAAATTTACGTCTTACTACAATCTAATAGTATCAAAAACGTATTAAGTTTCGAATCACTTTCTCTGATGATATCATCAGTTACCTGAGCTAGAGCTACGGTTATGCTCTATGCACCACGGAATTCAGATTGTATGGGCGACAAAATTCGTTGGTTTCATAGATATTCATTCATTTTGGGAGTGGCAGTTTTTAAAGGGATAACTTTATTGTTGGTATAGGTGTAACAATGGAAATTCTCCAGATATTGTTAGAAATACATACTTCGAAACACAAATTATATACAAACTTTTATTCTCTCATCCTTCTAATACAACGTCTAAACGGTAACTGACTCTCAGCCAGATTTCTTCACGTAACATCCCTTGATTCATCGTATCACTGAGTCACCCGATTGAGCCACTTAGTGATACTGTCAGCGTATACGGTGGATGCATATCCTGGAATATCTGGAAAAACTCATCGATCCAAACAGAAATTGATTATATGAGTAATAATTTCGGATTGATGAGGTAAAACTAGTGTTACTATTTTCATATCAATTCCGTCTACTCCTTCAGCATTTGTTTCAATAGATGTAACTATATTTAGAATATTATCAGTGGTGAAAAAATTCAATCTGGGTTCTCTCATAACTGAGTATTTCTCATCTAAATTGAAACCACTTATTTCTTCATCAGATTGTTGGGAATCGCTGATGTAACAATTTTTCAACATATCAACGTTATCAAATGAATGATGCAATTTTTTTTCTTTATTATGATGTTCAGTTAGTTCACAGTATTCCAGAAATCGGATTCGATTTTTATTTTGATCATATAGGTATATGCCCTTTTTTCTGACTTCAGACACATGTTAACAAACTTTTGCAATTCCTCATAGTGGATCCAATTTGTGTCAGTTTTTTTTTATATTTAATCAACTCTCGATCCCAAAATTTCATAATCAATTTCTAATTCGGTGTTAGTCAGAGTGCAGGCGACTTTGAAATTCTTATAGTTATATATGGTGCAGAATTCAATTTTTTCTTTTATATAATCAGTATTGTAGAAAGCCGACCAATTAAATTAAATCGTTTAGAAATAACTCGTAGTCAAAATTATCGAAATCCGCCAGGTGGAGAAAAGTAGGAGGTATTTTATTCTTTTGCATTTTCAGCAAGCACTCCAACTCCACCAAGTGATGATCAGAAATATACGCCATAATTGTTGTACCAGCATGACTTAACAGGTTTACTGGTTTACGTCCGAACAAACAATAACATTCATTTATGTCCTATTGATATCTACTCGTAGTAAATGCAACGATTCACACAGTGAATGCTATGCTTTTTTCCTCCTAACACGTGGAAATGTTTACAACGAGACAGGCATTCCTCAAATGTGAGAATCGTAAAAGTTGTCTTTGGATACGTTCGCTCACATTTTCGTGATTTGACAATTTAATATCAGAACATATCTGATAGTGATTTATTATGTTAGAGGGATAGATATCGTCCAGAATGCAAAATCGAAAGTCATACCAATGAATGCAGAAATACATTTCACGTTATAACCAATTCATAATACAACACAGTTGTTATCAGAAAACAACCACTTCACTGGCTGATACTACGTATAAAATTGATTTATATCAACTTATAGTCCATTCAACGATTCACAGGGTGAATGTATGCATATCTCTCTTTCTTCCTGAGACGTAATAAAGTTCACATCGAGACAACAAGCTCAACAACCTTCAGACCGGTTTCACTGTTTCAGGCTCATTGGCATCACTGCAGAATAGTCAACAGAGTAGAGGTCCTGAGATCTGTATTAGAAGCGTTGCCTTTCTAAATGCAATTTTCGTCAGGCATATTTCACCGCATCGAGCCGCTGGTCAACAGCAACTTAGAACAACGACATCATGCAGCGGAAGAGAGAAACTTTCCAGAAAGAACGCTCTCACGTCATACGAATGAAAAGTCACAAATTGCGAGAATTAGAAGTAACAACGAAATGAGTAACTCAACGTGAAAAAAGAAATATTTGCTAATATACAGTGTGTCCAAGGTAAGAATGAACAGCATGGGGATATCGGAAACGGTAAGTGATACGGGGTCGATTGAATTAAAGAAAAGTAGCGCATTTATGTTCCGAATAATATGACATTTAGAAAGTTTTAATATTCCAAGTAGTTTCGGAGATATCCGAGAAAAACCGAAATTTGAGAATTTCGTTTGTATTTTCTTCTAGCTTTATTTTCAAAGGAAATGTAAAACAAATAGCACTTCGCCTTGGCCACTTTTTGAGGACTACACGATAACATAAGCAGAAGTTTTCTGCGACGTTTCGTCTTTTAGAAAACATCATCAACTTTGTATTTTTATATGGGCCGAAACTGAAGTATACCCTGTATACGACTCCATTTTTCATTGTTAATACAGCAATGTATCACACAATATGATTTCGGAACCATTTCTTGCGCAAAATGTAATTTAGTGATTACTTAATTTGTTTTTCTTCAATTTTAGATAGTAGGCGTCTAAATATTGATTTACCAGGTTGTCGCCTCTCTGGATACTCATTAGAGTACGCACGTTCAGCATCAACTCAATTTCTTTGGCACAAAATGTAACATGACACTATATCAAATTTTTCAGTATTCGAAAAGCTGCCGTTTTCCATTTTTAACACAAATTAGGTAGGTAACGAGATGTAAGAGTAGGAACGGTAATATTTCAGAAATTCTACCAAACTACGGTATTATTATGACAACAGAAGATAATGTGGTCATTTTTTCCAGCGCCAATATAAAAATACAAAGTTGATGATGTTTTCTAAAAGACGAAACGTCGCAGAAAAATTCTGCTTATGTTATCGTGTAGTCCTTAAAAAGTTTCCATGGCGAAGTGCTATTTGTTTCACATTTCCTTTGAAAATAAAGCTAGGAGAAAATAAAAACGAAATTCTCAAATTTCGGTTTTTCTCGGATATCTCCGAAACTACTTGGAATATTTAAACTTTCTGAATGGCATATTATTAGGCACACAAATGCGCTACTTTTCTCTAATTTAATATACCCCGTATCACTTACCGTTTCCGATATCCCCATGCTGTTCATTCTCATCTTGGACACAGTTATACTCAATGTTGTTGACTATACCTTTTTTGAACATCTAGGATGTTCATTTGTGAATTGTTATGATGTTGAGATATCTCATTTCGTTTCTTGATTTGCCCAGGACGATGTTAAATAATGTTGCTTCCTTGCTTTCTGACAGATGAATACAATGAAAAATCGAAATGAAAACGCAGTTCCTCCATTTTCTCATGTATATTCCCTGAAATGGTGAACAAAACCGGATTTTTTTGCTAGCATTTTGTTGAACTTACTACCACGCCTATAATAATCAATTGCATACAGGATGTTCCGTTCGAACAATCTCATCATGAGCCTTTGTCGTAGAACTCCCACACCCTATGTTGTTAAAAATAATGTCTTGATTAAACCCTATAACTTTTGTAACGCCTTATATCAATCCAAGGGCTATGAGATATTCACCAAAATTACTCATTGATTTCCTACCCTTGCATATTTTGGAGAATCGTGAAAGGTATATTTGATTATTCAAATGTTCACACTGTTTATATTTCCTGCATTCCTTCTGGTATACTGGTTAGAATATCACTCACCTATGATATCAATTAAATGCTTGATTCTATCTTTGGGGAACGGGGGATCATACCTCCACAGATCATCCAATACATTGTGAGCTCTCTCGAGTAAATCTTCTACATCTGTCAGCGACAACGCCTCTATGATACTGAAAAATTGCAATTCAATAATTAAAATTTTTACACCATTTCACAATAATTGTACAATTCATTTACCCCAACTCTCCTGCTATGGTTGAAAGTAGATCTTTGAAAGCATTGCTAGCAGTTTTGGTGATTTTATTTTTCCTTGAATTCGGCATGAAGTTGGTCCAATAAGATACTTCATGTTCTAGTGAAGTAACAACTGTAAGATTAATGAAATACGTTTAAAAAAATCAAGTCGTGAATCGAAAAGAAATATTCGAAAGAAAATGCCGAAAATGAAATAAATTATGAAATATCCAATATCTGCGACCGGCTAACAATCGTTCATATTTTCGTTCTGAAATTAGCTCTTGACGTTTCTATTGATGACCTTTAAAATGATTATTATGTATGTTTCTAGGCAATACTTTTAATATCTAGGAGCTGATGTTGAAACATAGGTTGATACTCATTATATTCAAAGAAAACCTCTGAAACAAATGCATAAGTGTACATCTATCATTAAATAAATTTGTGATGGAAGCAATCGATTGGTTAATTATTTGAGATCAGGGAATAGTTTAGAAAAAACAACATGTAAGAATGGAGAAGTGGGGTGAGGACTGTTGACCAGATATTGAGATTCCAGAAGGACTAGAATGATATTCTAAGACAGATGAGGCAATTATACGAGAGCATTGGAAACAAGCAATACGCCTGAATTATCAAAATTATTTTCAGAAACGGTTGTTTTGGACATCCAGTGTCTATAGATTTGAATCCTAAGAAAATATGAGTTATGATGAAAAACGAAATTACATAATGAACAATATTTGAAATGGTTGGAATGAGAACTAAAGGTTATCGAATCAAAAGATTCAAATATCAATGACCTGAAAAGATTAAATCAAGTAGGTAAGTGAATATTTATATAAACTACGCAACACTAATTACGTCGCACCTCAAAATTTTGTCCTTGTTAAAATTTTAATAACTTTTTTGCAAAATTTCGGAATTTTCAAAAGGATCCCAAATGAAGAAAAACAGTTTTTTTTCAACTTTAACAGCAGAGGAATGAAGATTATCTCATTACCTTTGACCATTTCCAAAATTGTCTTCTTATCACATTCCTTTACAGAGTGATCTCAAAAAATCAATTTTTTGGTTTTGCAGTCATAACTTTTTTCCTCTTCAACCGATTTTCAAAATCTCAGGCTCATCTTGAAGCTGAAACCTCATATGAGAAGATTTGGAGATCAGAATTATTCCAAGATGAACATTCAAGATCGAGGGTTTCCTCAAAGGTGACCCAAATCTGAGATACTTTGTAAATCCCAACTGGAAGGAAGATTTAAATGAAACTCAACTTGTTTTCGGAAGGATCTTTCATTCTGGATACATCCAGATGTTTTTTTCTTTCAGTAGTCAAAAATTGTGCGTCATAAAACCGAACTGAAACGTCATGTTCTAGAAAAAAAATCAGCCCAAAAAAATGCATAGTCCGTAACCAACGTAACAAGAATCATAATGATATCAATCAACAAAATTTCAGGGTAACCTTCTCACCCCCTTCACAAAGTCTTTTATCATGTTTTCGATTTTTTCGAATAATTTAATTTTTTAGACCCCCCAAAAAAAATTATACGTACGCCTATGAAACAATTTTTTTTATTTCTTTGATTCTGAAAAATAACTTTTTTTCGCCCTGTACATCAAACTATGATATTTGGAGTACCCGAGTTTGGGCGATTCTTAGTAGTTTTGTACGAAACTCACGAGAATAATATGTAAAAAAATCACAAAAATCTCCTTCCCCTTCATCCGTACCTAAAGTACCCCAAGGACAAAAGGGGGGTGGAAGATTTTTTTTTTAAATCTCCGATTCCGATGTGGGGGTCAGGTGATATATGTTTACCGATATATCTAACCGTTTTACCAGCAAAAATTTTACCCGCAAAAAAATTTTTGAGGGGGAGGGGGTCAAAAAATTTTTTTCAGTCATTTTGCTGGTGATATTTTCGTTTCGATCGAACAACGTTTCGGATATTTTTCTTTTTTAATCGGAATTTCGAGGGGGATTTAGATTTGGATCACCTTTGCAGAAACCCTTGGTCTTTAATATTTATTTTTAGTCAATTATAATCTTCATATCTGTTCAACTAAAGTTTCAGCTTCGAAATGATCTTGACATTTTAAAGAGGAAAAAGTTATGACTGCAAAACCAAAATAGTTATTTGTATGTTTAGGCCGCGAAATACCTTTTTAACGTACCGAAAGAACAATTATCGCCGAGGCCGCTTGCGGACGAGGCAAGATAATCTTGAGGTCGTTAAAAAGTTTCGCGGCCATGGCATACACACTATTTTTCGTGCAATCGTTAATATTATTAGACTATATGATTGTAAATAAATATATAATTGCTCTAAAATCAACAGTTCAATTTATTTAACAATATCACTGTGTGCTCTGGAAATGATATGTTTCAATATATACAAAATATTTTGACAGTTCTTGACAAATCGCAAAATGTCTGATACTGATAGCGATATTTCAGTACCTTCCACTCCTCCTGAACTCAAAAGCGTCGTAAATTCGGCGCTTTCCGTTTTAATACCTGAAAAATCTAAACGGCAGTACGAGAAATGTTACGGCGAGTTTAAAGATTGGTGTGACAAACAGAATGTTAAGACGATGTCTGAAAACATTTTATTGGCTTATTTGATGCAGAAATCAAATGTTGTAAAAAGTTCAACTTTATGGAGCATTTATTCCATGCTGAAGTGTATGCTGAACATACGAGACAATATCGACATCAAGCAGTTTTCAAAATTAGTACCATTTCTGAAAAGAAAAGCAGTAGGTTATCGAGCAAAAAAGTCTAAAGTTCTTACGCGTGAGCAAATTGATACGTTCCTGAAAGAAGCTAATGATGAAAAATATTTATTGTTGAAGGTAAGTGTTAAGAGATATCATTTACAATTTTCTCATTTATTGTACTGATTTTTGTAGGTAGTTTTGATAATGGGAATATATGGTGCCTTGCGACGAGATGAGTTAGTAAAAATGGCCATTGAAGATATTCAGGAAGAGAATGTTTTATTGATAGTAACCGTTCCCGATACCAAGACGGATAAGAAGCGTGTTTTCACTGTTACTAATATTGATTTCATAAAAATTTATCGTAAATATGCAGCTCTTCGACCAAAACATATTGTTAATAATCGTCGTATATTCTTATTATGATTGCTAAGTATCTCAGATTACCAAATCCTGAAACATATACGGGTCACTGTTTTCGGAGAAGTTCTGCCACGCTGCTTGCCAATACTGGGGCTGATATGTCAATTCTTAAACGTCACGGTGGATGGAAGTCCACGACAGTAGCGGAAGGATATGTAGAAGACTCTATCGAAAATAAGAAGCAAATTTCCAACTCAATTTCTGGCGATATAGTATCTGGTTTGAATGTAGGCAATAACCATTATTCAGAAACAATAGATGTAGTTGCTTCAACTTCTGGAGTGAATATAAGTAATAATACAAACTGTACAATTAATGTTAATATTCATCCTAATTAATACAAGTACTTAATCATTTGTTGGTATTCAATAAAAAATAATCTTTGTCTTTGTAGTATTTTAGAAATGTCAAATTTGTAAGTGATATTCAAATTTGGAAGTGAAGTTTAGTTTCGCGGCCGTTGCTATGGGTAACGGCCGCGAAATTGAATTTCGCGGACTGTGCTGAGAACGCGAAATAGTGACTTCGCGTGCGATTGCACGAAAAATTGATTTTTTGTCACTCTGTTAATAAGAGAGATAAGAAGACAATTCTGGAGATGTTTCAAGTTAATGAGATCCCCTTTATTCCTCTGCTGTTAAAGTTGAAAATAAACTGTTTTTCTTCATTTGGGGTCCTTTTGAAAATTCCGAAATTTCGCACAGTTTCAAAAAACATCCTGTAGCAATTTTATGGAAATAACCTTATGTATCGAAGAAGTACGAGATTATAGCTGAAGGACTGAGCTAGTGAACAGCGCGAACAGAATTCGAATTGTTCAAATCAGAAAAAAGTTATTCAAATTTCAACAGGGGCAAAATTTCGGTGTGCGACGTGATTAGGGTTGCGTAGTTTAGTTGAAGAAAAATATAAAGATTCAAATGAGACATCACACTCTGAAAAAAGAGATCATTGAGTGAATCAGAATAAATAAAAATGAATTGAAAATATGAGAAACGATGTCAAACCGAGTTTGTCACGACTTTTCGATTGTGCATATTTGCCAAGCAAGTAGTTGTTTTCTGTTCATTTTCTACCCATTCAAACACCTCAGATATTTATTGCTGAATTGTTGAAGTTTAAGATTAATTTTGGTTACCCTGTTACTTTTTGCAATTCGTGGCTTTTAGTTGGTATTAAGTATATCGCTTAGTGGAGCTTCATCCACTTCCATTTCTGCTGACGTGAGAGCTCTGTTTCTGGAGTGTTTCTCTCTTCCAACGTATTGAGTCGCTAGTTCCAAGTTTTTCCTGAAACGCTGCTCAGTGCGATGAAATATGATTGACAAAGAATACAATGGGACGAGCACTACTTCGAGTGGAGATCTTAGGGTGCCTCTGCCTACATCAATCCTTCCGATTATAAAAAAAAACATGTTTCGACTCAACAGGGTGATTATCCTATGATCCTGCGAACATTCCCTGTTTCAATTGGAGAATCCAGTATGACTTTACATTTTTGATATAACTCAAAAGGAGTGTTTAATCAAAACAAAATAGTGAAGTGACATCATTAACAAAATAATATATGGAATTAAACATTAAGATACCCAATGGAACCATATAGGTTGTGATTGGGTGTGATATATTGTATACTCACATCCATACACTTATGTATATGTGTATATGAATGGACGTATTAACATATCACATTAAGTTGAATACCCACACATTTATAATATTTTAATAAAGTATTAGTAAACGATTAGTGAGAAATTGGAAATATTGATTGAAAATAGGGGTAAAAAATTGATAAGATATATACAAGTAACATAAATTATACGAATAAATCACATCTAACTTCAAACAATTTATTAAAAGTATCTATTTCACTGATAAGAATAAATTGTTTTAATATCTCTTTCGAAAGGATGATGGATTGTATGGTATGAACAAATACATTATAGGTTTCAGGTAGGAAATTGTATATTTTGCATGCTTGAAAAGAAAAACAACGCTGGCCAATTGATTTCTTAGCAAGGTTTATTTGGACATTGTTTCTTATTTTATTCCTAGTTGGATAAACATGGGGGCCTACTTGCCTGCCACTAGCCTCCCCACTACTACTACTACTACTACTGGATAAACATGTTCAACTCTTTTAGAAAGAGAAATTAGTCTATCCAATTAGAATATCAAACATAGTTTGAAATGAATGTCTGGTAGACTACGAGCAGAAAACAACTACTTTCCTGGTAAATACCACGCAGAACATTGAATTATATCTGCTCGTAATCCATGCAACGATTCACACTGTGAATGCAGATAACAACCTACAGACTATGTTTGATATTCTAATTGGATAGACTAATTTCTCTTTCTAAAATTGTTGTCCAATTTATGGCTTTTCCATTTTTCATTTATTAGCTTAGTCGAGCTATAAGCCACTTCCAAGTTCTGTGATTTGGGAGATTTAGTTCTGGAGTGTTTCTTTCTTCTGCCGCATGGTGTCGCCACTTCCAATTGTCTGTTGGAACGCGGCTCAGTGCGGTCAAATAAACGCGACGAAGGTGCATTGGGACAGGCAACGCTTCGAGTGGAGATCTTACGGTCTCTACTCGGATAACTACCCTGCACTGATGAGGGCCAATAAGCCCGAAACCGGTCTGTAGGTTGTTAGGCGTGCCTGTCCCGATGTGAATTTGTCACGTCTTAGGAAGAAAGAAACATTTGCGATCTGCATTCACAGTGTGATTCGTTGCATGGATTACGAGCAGATATAATTCAATGTTCTGCGTGGTATTTACCAGGAAAGTAGTTGTTTTCTGCTCGTAGTCTACCAGACATTCATTTCAAACTATGTTTGATATTCTAATTGGATAGACTAATTTCTCTTTCTAAAATTGTTGTCCAATTTATGGCTTTTCCATTTTTCATTTATTAGCTTAGTCGAGCTATAAGCCACTTCCAAGTTCTGTGATTTGGGAGATTTAGTTCTGGAGTGTTTCTTTCTTCTGCCGCATGGTGTCGCCACTTCCAATTGTCTGTTGGAACGCGGCTCAGTGCGGTCAAATAAACGCGACGAAGGTGCATTGGGACAGGCAACGCTTCGAGTGGAGATCTTACGGTCTCTACTCGGATAACTACCCTGCACTGATGAGGGCCAATAAGCCCGAAACCGGTCTGTAGGTTGTTAGGCGTGCCTGTCCCGATGTGAATTTGTCACGTCTTAGGAAGAAAGAAACATTTGCGATCTGCATTCACAGTGTGAATCGTTGCATGGATTACGAGCAGATATAATTCAATGTTCTGCGTGGTATTTACCAGGAAAGTAGTTGTTTTCTGCTCGTAGTCTACCAGACATTCATTTCAAACTATGTTTGATATTCTAATTGGATAGACTAATTTCTCTTTCTAAAATTGTTGTCCAATTTATGGCTTTTCCATTTTTCATGTTCAACTCTTCTATATACTGTAGAAGTAGAGTTGACTCAAATTCATACATTCGAACAAGCTTTTTGTAGGGTGAGTATTTTTTTTATTGAATTTAATTTTGAGATTTTTTTTCTGTAGTACATACATAAAGAGTTCCTTGATATCAGTTTGAAGGATGCCTCCCCAACTAAGAATAGCATAATTTACTTCTACTAGTGCGTAATATATTATTTTAAGGTGCGGGTGATCATCCATGATGGTTTAAATATACTTGAATTCGAATAAAATGCTTCTAATAGTTCTGGTAGTTCCGTTCATATATTCGTCCTTTCGCAAATGCGAGTCGATTATCACACCTAGATATTTTATTTTGTTAGCTAGCTTAATTTCTTGCCTTAACCCCTGATTATCAAATGAAATTGTCTGGAAATCGGGCGATGAATTTAATAACTAGTAAGTGGCAAAAATACAGTTTCCTCAAAATTCATAGTCAGAAACATGTGATTGAACCACTTGATTATTTCCGATAGATCTTTTTCTGTTTTTTCTTTCAGCTCTTTTCAAGCTGATGCTGCATATATGGCCGTGTCATCAGCAAAATTATATGTTTTTCCTTCCAGTATTCAAAGTGAGCAAATTGTTAATATGTATATTGAAAAAAGAAGTGGTCCAAGTACAGTGCCTTATTGTGGCACTCCATAGGAGTGCCACACTTCTTTCGGTGCTATGAATATTATTGATTTTAACGACCTGTGACCTATTTTGTAAGTAGGTGGAATTCGTGGAAATACACTGAACTTGATAGGTAGTTCAGTGTATTTTCTCGAATTCCAGAATGCATGATAACATGGTTGTGCATCAATGTGGGTGTGAAATACGCCTCTTTGGACTCCTTGTTCGAAAAATAATCGGAAATTCTGCTGTTAACATATTGATGCACCAGTTTTCGTTATGAAAGGGGGTTCGCCCCTATAACTTTTTTGCTTTCGGAGATAATGATATTTGGAGAATCTGTTCAACGCATGGAATTGCATTTTCTGACAAGTAACTCAACTTCATGCTTATTCCGACAGTGACATAATATAATCTTTCGATTTTGAAATGGGACACCTGGTAGGTAAATATATAGTTTTTTGTTTCCATATGACCTTCAGAATACATATAACTAATGAATTCGAATGATCCTCTTCCGAACTCGTGATAATGCTCACAAAGAGACAGGCTCGTATATGAAAACCGGTTTCAGGCTCATTGGCCCTCATCAGTGCATGATAGTCACCGTGAGTGGCGATCTCGAGATATTTCCCCGAAGCATAACCTCGCGTATTCGACAGCATAAATACATATTGAAAACAGCGAAATCATGCGGCAAAAGGATAAACACTCTAGAATAAAGCTCCCATATCCAATGAGAAGTGAGAGTAGATGACAGCTGAATGAAAACGCACAAGCCAGAATGAAAAAAATCACGTCCTCACCAATTCAAGCAGCAGAAAAAAAAGGAACTAATGTATATTTCCATTCCGAAAATTGCGAAACATTTTGTTATACATCGCCATCGATTAATACCAGCACATCAAACCCTATTCATTCTGATGTTTCCTATAAAACGATGAATAAAAAATTTTACCTGTGAATATGCTGGAACACTCATCTGCTGACTGATTCTTATTGTCTCCTTCTCCTGTATCATCAGACAAAATCGCTGATCGAAGATCATTCTGCAAATTAGCTATTTTTCTCGGTAAGCTCGACTTCTCATTCTGTAAATTCGAATAGTGGATACGATGTTCATCGTACAATATTTTGTGTTGCAATATAATATGTAACGAAACAAGGTGATCTCAGAAATGGGCTCAATATGACATTTTCTGTTAGAGACCAGGAATCAAGAATAGTTGAAAATGAAATTATATTCAGTATTGCTTTGATCAATCAGAGATGTGTGCTCTGTGAATAGGCTTTTGTACGTGTCTTGGAATTTTTGTTGCTCATCAGTAACTTTTTTTCAGCATTTTTAATTCTATACAATGTGACACTCACCATTTATGTTACGAAGTGATACATATTCATCTGAGTGATGAGAGCAAAATTCATAATTATTGAGCTTCATTGCTGAATACACATCGAGGTGAAATATCCAAGGTATTCCTCACCTGCTGTAATAATGGCGTATAAATATTATTCAGACTATTGTATAATGCCAGAGTTGGTGAATCTGACAAGGTTGTGGTCTGAATGAAACGAAGAAAATTGTCCTCCGTCGGAACTGAAGGTTTATATTTATTGAAGATCACCATATGCCTCAGACTGAATTTCTGTATCTGTAAAAGAGCATCATAATCAAGGAAAGACGAATTTGCATAATTTGAGAATCTGATAAAGGTATTTTTCCATTATTTCTAGTTTTGACTCCATCAACTCGCATGAGCAGTAAAAAATGAGCACAATTTGAAAAATCTTCGCTGACTTCGTAGAACTCGCAAAATCGCGAAATGTTTAATATATTTTAACTATGTCTATGTCATAGTTTTTCAAACTATGTTTGAAATTTTAATTGGATAAACTATTTTTTTTTTTCAAAAAATTTTGTCCAATTTATGGCTTTTCCATGTCATCACTATCTCGTTCGTTATTCGTTCTCGGTCAGATAATATTCAGAGCTCATTCACACGAGATACGCGTATCTAGGATACAGAATCGCTGCCAAAAACTTAGGCAGCTGTATCGGATTTCTTCAATCAGTACTGAAATAGTCGCAGTGCCATGCAATAATTCAAAATATGTGTTAAGTCTTAACAATATAACACGTAAGTATATTGCTCCTGATGCTATCTATTCCACCTCTTTGATATAACTGCTCCTCTCTGGACATATTGTATCTGTGCATGATTAACAATATGATTCATGATCAACCGATAAAGTTACTTGATAATTCTAACGGCTATAGTATTTCGATAGCCATGTTATATCAAGATTCTCGCTGAAGTCATCATCTCACAGATCTCAGGTTACTGCTGAATCCAAGGTCAAGCAGTAACCAAAGCTGCACGAGGCTGCTTCCTGAGGATGCTACACGTGTCTGCTGATTCAGCAGACCGAGCCTACTTATTCTCGCGGCAACCCAGCCGAGAAACACTTCATTGTCAATTATTAATCTAGTAACATTAATCAACCATTCTATATTGTAAACTTTTCAGTTAATTAATAAAATTGTTTTTTAAAAAGTCGTTCGTGCTTCAAGTGATATAACAAATTGGCGCAGTCGGTAGGATTCCTTCACATCCACGGAACAAGGACAGCCTAACCGAGGGTGTTGGATCCTAATCCTTCAAAGGAAGAAAACCTGCAACTCCATCTCTACTCGAGAAATCAACTGTATCGACTTCAAGAAGCAACCAACTCGGAAGGACGGTCTCTTCAACAGCCGAAGAACACGCGCACGCTAACTTCGCTGGAGCAACGCTTGTGAAGCCGGATTTCATCCTCCGAATGAAGATAATTTACTGGTGAGAACAAAATAGAATCATCTCGTTATTTTCAAATTTTTCACAATTTCAATTTTTCATTTATAAAAGTTCTATTGTCAATTCCATACTCTCAAACCAATCATGACTGAAACTCCTCCACATACTCCACCAACTCCTCCCAACAATGATAATCAAGATATCGAACCGTATAAATTAAGCGAAATTTTCTCTCTTATACCAGAATACGATGGCGATCAAATTTTCTTGTCAACATTTATGCATGCGTGTAATACTGCTTACCGCATGGCCGTACGTGACCAAAAGGTACTCACAACCCTCCATATAAAAAATAAATTAAGAGGCAAAGCCGCAGAACTAATAAGTTCTCGAAATCCTCAAACGTGGGACGAAATAAAACTTTTATTGAAACAATATTTTGGTGATAGTCGTGATTTAGCTTCCCTAATACAAGATCTTCAACGTATCCATCAGATGCCTGGAGAGTCACCACTAGTTTTTATTAATAGACTTCAAACACATAACGCGAAAATGCATGCCGCTATTCAGAAACAAGTGCTCACTCCTATGGAAAAACAATCGCAATCAAAATTAATAGAGTCTATGACTATGAACACCTTGCTCACTGGACTAGATCCGGAAATAGGACGCATTGTTAGATCAGGAAACCCGACTGATTTATATACGGCAACGCAAAGAGTAAAACGCGAACTTCAGTTAAATTATTTCCAGATTCAAAAGTTTCCTAATTCAAGAAATAATCCAAATACGAATCAAAACCAAACTCGTAAAAATATGCCGCCACAAAAAGTTTGCAATTATTGTAAACGCCAAGGCCATACAATTAACGAATGCAGACAACGTCAACAACAAAACACTGCTCAAAATTTCGGTCCTAGACCTCATTTCCAACCCAATTCACAACAAAATTTCCGACCAAATTTTCAATCTAATTTTCAATCAAATTCTCAACAAAATTTCAGACCTAATTTGCCTCAAAGACCACCGCAATTTCAAAATCATAATAATTCGCAATCAAGACCATCAATATTTAGGCCAAATTCAAATTTCAATCAACAAAGGCCTTCAGCTATTCAACCAAATCCAAATTACCAGAGACCTAACCCACAAAGAACCCATTGTGTGAATTACGACCACACAAACTACGAATATGATAATTATACAGCTAATTATCAAGAACCAGAAAGTTTTGAAGCAGATGGTTATACTGTTAACCATCAAGACTACCAAAACTATAGTTTCGACAATAATTATCAAAACCAATACCAAAATCAATTCGATAGAATGAATGATTACTATCCTGACCAAAATGATGGCCAAAACCAATACGATCAGGATTTTCAGTTGAACGCTACACCGAATGTCCCTCCTATCGAACAGAATTCAGATCCTATGATGAATCAAGTCACAACGCAAATTCAAACAATGAATTTGGAAGATTTCAATCCAAACCTGAACTTCCCAGAACACAAATTTTTGTAAATCCTTCATTTACAGTTAACTCGAAAAACCTTTATTACATCAAAGACGCAACGAATAAATTCAAAATTTTAATAGATACAGGTGCCGGACTCTCAATTTTCAAGCCCAAAACCTGCGAAAACTATTCTCGAAGATTTTCAGAAAATGTTGTGATTCAGGGTATAACTGATCAAAAAATATTGATTAACGAATCCGTATTGATTCCATTCACCGATGATGACCCCCATAAAGTATACGTACACAACATAGACATTGACTTTGACGGACTTTTAGGTTCCGATTTTCTTGAACACTACAAATGTATTGTTGATTTGAAAAATAAACAACTCATAACTAATTTCAAGACAGTACCACTTTTCAAAGTGAACGACTTGGAACCCGAAAACAGAATTTCACATCAGAATCACGAATTTGCAAACAAAATTTCACTTGAACCGCGAACCGAACAAATTGTTAAACTTAAATGCAATTTATGTAATACTGACGCTATACTGGTAGCTCAGGAAAAGCAAAAAGTTAGACTTCCAAATGCTCTGGTCAAAATCAATGAAAATGGCGAATTTTTTACTTCAGTATTGAACGCCAATCCGATGTCAATATCGATAGATTTCAATGATCTTCAGTTGGAACCGATTCAAAATTTCAGCCTCAACAATTTTAACGTTTCTGAGAAAAATATACCGTCAGACAGAACAAATGACATATTAAACCAATTACGTTTGGAACATTTGAACGAAGAAGAAGTGGAACTAGTTACCAACCTCTGTTTAGACTTCTCGGACATATTTTACCTAGAAGGTGACAATTTGACATTTACAAACGAAGTTAAGCACTCCATCGATACCAAAGATTCAAAACCCGTGTTCACCCGATCCTACAGATATCCACAAATCCACAAGGATGAAGTGAAGAACCAGATGTCTAAAATGCTCGAACAAGGCATCATACGTCCTTCGATTTCACCATGGTCATCCCCAGTTTGGGTAGTACCCAAAAAGCTCGACGCTTCTGGTAAACAGAAGTGGCGTGTTGTTGTGGATTACAGAAAGTTAAACGAGCTTACTGTAGATGACAAATACCCTCTTCCTATGATTTCGGATTTACTTGACCAACTTGGCAAATGCCAATACTTCACGACCCTTGATCTAGCTTCCGGATTCCATCAGATCGAAATCGATCCGAATGATATTTCAAAAACTGCTTTCACAGTGGAGAACGGTCACTATGAATTCGTTCGCATGCCTTTTGGATTAAAGAATGCCCCCTCCACTTTCCAGAGAGTGATGGACAACATTCTCCTCGGTATTCAGAACGAAAGATGTCTGGTTTACATGGACGACATCATAGTTTACTCCCCCACTATACACGACCATATTTCTCGACTCACTGAAGTGTTTAAACGTCTTCGAAATGCTAACCTAAAAATACAGCCAGATAAATGCGAATTCCTAAGAAAGGAAGTAGCATATCTTGGTCACTTGATCACCAGTGACGGAGTCAAACCGAATCCCTCAAAAGTTGACTGTATAATAAATTTCCCAGAACCGAAGAACCAAAAAGAAATCAAGTCATTTCTTGGTCTTGCCGGATACTACCGTAGATTCATTTCTAACTTTGCCAAAATTTCAAAACCTCTCACTAAATTGTTACAGAAAGATATTCCTTTTAATTTCGATTCAGATTGCAAAAATTCATTCGATAATCTAAAACAAACGCTCATTTCAACTCCGATACTCATCTACCCAAATTTTGATGACACTTTCCTGCTTACCACGGACGCTAGTGCATTCGCTATCGGCGCTGTACTATCACAAGGTCCCATTGGGAAAGACCTACCTATTGCATACGCATCTCGCACCCTTTGCTCAGCAGAATCTAAGTACTCGACGATCGAGCGCGAGCTACTTGCAATTGTGTGGGCTGTCAAACATTTTCGGCCCTACCTATTTGGTCGAAAGTTTAAATTAATAACCGATCATCGTCCTCTAACATGGTTATTCTCGATCAAAGATCCTGGCAGTCGTTTAGCTAGATGGCGCCTCAAACTCGAAGAATACGACTATGAAGTCATATACAAACCAGGAAAAATCAACAAAAACGCTGACGCTCTATCTCGCATAAAAATTAACCACATCCAAGAATGTGTCTCTTTTCATTCAAAAACTTTATGTCTGCCTTCAAACGAAGAACACTCCGACATCGAAATCATCGAAGATCCTATCGAGAAACCCCTTCTTGAAATACCCGAAATTCCAAAACTAAATGAAGAATCTTTGAACGAAACCGAAATAACAATCGAGAAAATACAAGACGAATTTAACACATTTACAGATCTTTATAGGACAAAATCCCTAATCGACTATTCTAAAGTGAAATACTCTCAATGTAATATACTTGACAAATCTAACAGACACATTATTATTCCTATGCAACAGAAAAATCTGACACAATTTCACTATAATGTAATTGACGACCTATTTGAAGAACATTACGATTTCCAAAATCTCAAAATCAATATTCTTTCTAGTAAAACAGTGAAAAACCGTAAATACTACCTGATACCCTTGACATACGACCCTGAATCGGTGATTGAACAACTCTTTTTGACTTTGTATAAAAACCAAAATGAGTTAAGCCCCTTGAACTGGTATTGTATTGAAGACAACCCCGAATTGCCGCTACTGGAAATGCTTTGTTTTATATTTGCTGAAGAAGAGAATATAAGATTTAAAGTTTGCCAAAACGTAGTGACTACCCCAGATCAAGAACAAATACCCATTATTTTGGATCAATACCATAAAGGAAAGACTAACCTACATCGTGGTATTAATGAGACTTTAAGACGAATACGACAAAAATATAATTGGGACGGTATTACTAAAGACGTTGAGAATCTAATAAAAAATTGTCAGATATGTCATAAAACCAAAGTCTGTAGAAAAAACCTGAGTAACCCACTAGTCATAACAGAAACACCACATACCGCTTTCGAAAGAATAAATATAGACATTGTTGAAGTTCCAAATAGAAATTACGCATTGACTATCCGAGATGAACTTACGAAATTTACACAAGCATACGCATTACCTGATAAATGTGCAAAATCTGTCGTGAATACTTTGCTTTTGTATTTCCAACACTTTGGAACCCCTCTCCGAATTCACTGCGACTACGGACGAGAGTTTGACAATACCCTGTTAAAAGATTTATGTTCGTTGTACGATATCAAAATTTCCTTTTCTAGCGTAAACCACCCGCAATCCAATGGTTCAATTGAACGATTCCATGCCACACTTTTAGAAATGATTCGTGTCAATATGGCAGAAAATCCTAATGAACATCCATTCAACATTCTGCCTTATGCAATTATATGCTACAATAATTCGACGAATAAAACTCACGGTTTTACCCCGCATGAGTTAGTTTTCGGACATACGGCAAGTAGACCCCCCGAAACTCTTTACAATCAACAAGCTCTAATTTCAAAATACGTAAGAGACCTGAACAACAGAATCTCTTATTACTACAAAGTAGCTAGAGAAAAGACAAACCTGAAGAAAGAAAAAGCGAAAGAACGTTTTGACAAAAATGTATCAAGTCAGACAGAATACGAAGTTGGACAAAAAGTATACATAAAAGAATCACAAATCAAGGACAAACTACAAAACAAATTCAATGGTCCGTTTGAAATCAAACAAGTTTTTCAAAATTCCGCAATACTACTAAATCCAAGTACTAATCAAAGAACCAAAGTCAATTTCGATCGAATGATACCATATTCTGAAGATTGATTTATTTTCAGGTCCACCCTGCTGTTCGGATCAGCAGTTTGTCAATTCAAAATAACACCAATCAATAATACTCTTGGCGTATACTACCACGAAGATGACGACATCGTATTAACAAATGACCACTGGACCTTACTCGTTCATAGAAACATATCAATGCTTCGAACAGTTTACGAACGAAATGCTAGAATACTAGACATTATTTTGGAAACAGTACAAACAAAACCTGTACCTGAGACAGCCACTATTTTCAGTATTTTTCGATCTGAAGTAAGAACGCACATCGACTTACTTACACAAATTTCAAAATCAATAAAATTAAAACTCGATGAAATATCCATAGACACGAAAAGATACAAACGTGGACTTATTGACGGAATAGGTAGCATTTTCAAATCTATCACCGGTAATCTCGACGCTTCTGATGGCGAATATTATTCAAATTGTATCAATAAATTACATAATGATCAAAACCAATTAGAAAACCTTCTTAAAGACCAAATATCAGTCACCATGTCTGTAATCAAAAATTTCAATACGACTATTCGAAAACTTCAAATAGACGAACAAACATTTAACGAGGATATTCGAAAAATATATGCCACTATTAACGAAATGAACAATGCCTTAGAATTAATTGATGCCAAACTCAAATTCTACGATATTTGTGAAAAACTCATGGAAAGTTTTGTGTACCTTGAGGCAAGTATAGACGATATTATAAATGCAATAACTTTTGCTCGCCTGAATATTATACATCCCTCATTAATAACACCAGATCATTTAGTGGACGCTCTATTAGAAATTTCACAAAATTTGCATAACAGTCATTTACCTCTTCCTGCAAAAATAGCTAAGGTTGCCCAATATCTGGATATCATCGACCTACAAGCATTCGAAACAAATAATGACATTGTTTTTATATTGAAAATTCCACTCATTGATTCCCAAAAATACCACCTTTACCGATTATACCCAATTCCTATACTTGACAACAGAACTGGATTACACCATGTCCTCTCAATTTCACAAAAATATATCGCGAAAAATGATGATTCTTTGATGTTTGTACCAATTAACGATTTGAAGAACTGTAAAAATATATCTCCTGGGACTAAGATGTGTTCCAATGCATTTGCATACCCAATAGACAATAATGCTCTATGCGAAGTTCGTATCCTGAGAACACATAAAATGCCAGACAACTGTCAAAGTGTCCTCATACTGAGTCAAGGATATAAAGTACAGGAACTAACCGAAAACCAATGGTTGGTGATCGTTTCCGAACCACTGCAAATATCAATAAATTGCCCAAAGAAGAGAACAGAAACTGCAACCCTGTTTAAGAATTCTGTAATCAACCTTCAAAATGAATGCAACGCTTTCATTGGAGATACGAAAGTCCAGTCTAGTTCGACGAAGACACTTAATGTTTTATACGGAACATACCCAATCGAAATTCCGTATGAGTGTTGCAATGATCTGCCAAAACGAATAGATCTACCAAAGTTGAAGCCAATCGAATTAAGCGATTTAAATGTCGATGATTTGGACATTGCCAAACAGAAGTTAGACTCATATTCCAAGACGTTGGACGACCTAATTCATCAACCGTTTGTGAATAAAAATATATCTTGGTTCACATATTTCACCATAGCCCTCATCGTGGTCCTGATTCTTCTATACCTATCCAATAAGTTTAGAAGAATAAGAAGCCGAGTTATTGGTGGTCCATCCGAACCACCGACGCCTCCACCCAGAGGAAGCCACACCATGAGAAGCATTCGAGCGATGTTTCCAAGAAGACGACCTGACGTAACAACCCCTACACAGCCAGAATAAGAACCTGAAGTCTCCATCATCAACCCCGACGCCTAGGGACCCATTTCCAAAAGCTGTTGACATAGCAACATCTTTTTCAAAAGGATGGGAGCTGTTATATCAAGATTCTCGCTGAAGTCATCATCTCACAGATCTCAGGTTACTGCTGAATCCAAGGTCAAGCAGTAACCAAAGCTGCACGAGGCTGCTTCCTGAGGATGCTACACGTGTCTGCTGATTCAGCAGACCGAGCCTACTTATTCTCGCGGCAACCCAGCCGAGAAACACTTCATTGTCAATTATTAATCTAGTAACATTAATCAACCATTCTATATTGTAAACTTTTCAGTTAATTAATAAAATTGTTTTTTAAAAAGTCGTTCGTGCTTCAAGTGATATAACAGCCATTAGAATTATCAAGTAACTTTATCGGTTGATCATGAATCATATTGTTAATCACGCACAGATACAATATGTCCAGAGTAATTCAATAATAATACTATCACTTGGATATCTTGATAATAACAACATCTCCAACATATGCGAAAAATGCAGTTTAAAGATTCGTGTATATTATACTGGGGCATGGGCACCGCTAGGACTACTTTCCGGGGGGTGCATCTGTTAGAAATACATACTTAGAAACAATAATTATATACACACTTTCATTCTCTCATCCTTCTAATACAACGTCTAAATGGTAACTGACTCTCAGCCTAACTTCTTCACGTAACATCCCTTGATTAATCGTATCACTGAGTCACCCGATTGAGCCACTAAGTGATACTGTCATCAGCGTATACGGGGTGGATGCATATCCTACCATATCCTACACATCTGCATCTATACATCATACTATTGCCCAGTGGCAGCGAGTTTTGTCAAATGGCTGCTAAAATAGAGGGTTTAGAGAATGCGAGAGAGGTATACGCCGCATGCAAAAATATTTCTTGGTTCAAGGTCAAATGCCTTCAAATTTTAAGATAGGAAGAAGCAATTGTTTGCGTTACGTGTTAAACACCTCGGCCCAAAGATAATGTTTTGTGACTGATCGGGTTTCAAGCTCGGTTTCAAGTATACTTGATATTGATAAAGACAAAATTCATAAGTTACTACTGTGCTATCGAGCTACTGCAGTCATACCCATTGCCTACACGGGTGCATTTGAATCCGATAGCATGCCGATAGTAAAATCAAGATAAACAAAGGAATATATACCTACCTATTATTGAGTTTGGACTCATGCGCCTGCGTTTATGATATCATTTCCATTGAAAAAGTATCCATGTCTGAACATATATCATCATGGTAATTCTGTATCTGGCATACGCATTCAGCGTCCGGCGGCTGGAGGTGCCTGGATACATAAATTCGGTATCATCATACTGTATGCGTCGCCCGTCGACCGTTGCGATTTGACGATTTTATTCAACAAGAGTAATTCAATGTGCTCAGCTGAGTGGTACGGAGCCATTCCGCAGATTTGTCCCGACTAGTCCGTTCATATCTGTTGAGTTTGATTTCAGCGGAATCGCCTCCTTGAGCATACGACTTTTTACACGAATTAAAAACATAAAATACATGAAGAGGTCTTGATAGACTTGGTGCGACAGCATTCATCGTTATACATCTAGTGTTGGAGGAAGAAGTTATAAAGATATGGTGGTGAAAAACAGTATTTGGAGGGGAATTGGTGCGATGAAGAAAAAAAACGGTCTATATAGAGTATAAAATACTCCCTGAATTTGGTTTCATTTTCGAAAAGCCTCCTATGCACGGTGATATCGATGGTACCTTCCGTATCGCGACACAAAAAATTCACTGGATTGTTGGAAACTTTGACGGTTGCCATTGCCAGGTCCTCTTGATTCTTCTTCCTCTTCTAACAATAACAACGCAATCAATTTATTTTGGTCCATGTTCTTAGTATCCTTGTTTAAATTCACGAAACAAACAGCACGCGCATGGAGCGGTAACAAATTAAACTTTTCTATATTTTAACAAACCAGCGGAAATCGGTATGCTCAGCGGTCTATACGGACGCTTTACGCGACCGAATTTTCAGAAAAAACAAACCTTGAATAGGTCCATTTGAATGTATGTTCAGCCTGTATCTCGCATAGAGTATCCTCGTGTGAAAGAGCTCTGGATGAGGAAGTGTTCGTGCGGAGTCTAGGTTTGACGAACCGTTAATTCGCATTATGTTTTTTAGAATATTCATTGACATTTAAATCACAAATACTTTGTGCTTGTCGAAAATTCAATACATCCATTAGTCCAATCATTGAATAGGTTTTAGATGAAAATGAAAAGAACGCACAATTTTTTACTCTGGGATTTCATTTGGACCGTAAAGTGGTGAACATAATAAATGTTCTCACTCCTAGGGGAGTTATATCTGGAAAACTATGCATCCTGGCGATAAGATCATTTCATAAAAAAGTGAAGTTGACAAAATCTTCTACAGCTACAATATTGATTTCGAAATTTTTTTTGTTTCTCGGCATGGTTTACGAAATATTCGCACTTGAAGTTATCCAATTAAAAAACAAATGCCTTGCGTTTTTTGACTCATTTATATTGCCTATCTTCAGCCTTTCGTACCACAAAAAAGTGATGAGGGAAAAAAAATGTGTTTGAAAAAGTGTTTTTTAACCGCCAACTTAGTTGCAAAGCAACCCTCGAAGTCTCATTGAGACTTGTATGAGGAAGGAAGACGAAGACTTTTAACAAAGATTTTCAAGTGTCATCCGAAGCACTACTCGTTGAGAGTTCGACGGATTGATATCTAGGTACCAAGAATGTTCGGTTGGTCACCTTTCTCCTGCCGCTAAACGATGCTACAGAAATAAATGAAATTTCTAATAGCCCCGCCGGGATTCGAACCCAGAACCTCTAGACTATAAGCCAGCGATACACGCACTCGACCACCAGAAGTTGAAGAGCATTAAATTTCCTTCAGGAATAAACGATATGATGATGCTCATCATGAAAACTTAGTCCTGGGATGGACTTCTAGTCGTTTTCTTCTTCCTCTTCATCCAAGAGAGGCCTCAATCGAGACTGAGCAGTTTTGGATGCAGGGTAACAGAGATGCACCCGCACAGTCTTTTTTGCACCGATAAAAAATCATGTTAAGTATTTCATACGTTGCAGCCTGCCGCTCACTGTGCACCGGGGTTAAAAAAATATCGGTAATAAGCTTCCATCCATATATCTGATATCTCATGTCCCAACCATATCTGGACTTGGTGATGTGTTCCTAGAGAATGTTGTTTCGCTACCCCCTCAGTTAGTAGGAGGCATGATATGTCCTTTCTGACGTTGCCTATCGATTTGATGAATTATTGGTAAAGGTGAACATTGAGATTTTGCTTCAGGTGAGGCTCAGTACCACCTTAAAGTACACTTTTTTTCAGCACTTATCCGGAAGGCTGTTAGAGTGGTATCACAACTAGTGGAAGTTTGTAAAAGTGGAATAGAACCTATCCCAGGACCAAGTTTGTATGATGAGCCTGGACCTTCCTGCCCCAAAGAGATGCAGGAATATATTACTCGAATAGATTATTCAATTATTCATATAGATAAATGTAGGCATTTGCAAAATGTTATCAATTCAGGAATATATTTACCCCAATGCAATGGAGAAATCAATAGACTGTTACATCAGAAGCGAACTCCTTGAGTTAAGACCGCTTCACAAGAAACGCAGTTTGCTTATCAAGCAGGTAAATCCACCATAAATGCTCTACAATGTCTAGTTGAAAGCATTGAAAAGACATTCGTAGAAAAAGAAATGGCTCTTTGTGCTTTCATTGACATAAAGGGTGCTTTTGATAACACCTCGCCCTAATAGCACACATTGTTCCCGGAACGTACGATTAATGTCCCATATAAGTCGCAATGTCCCGGCCTTCTATGGGATATGCACGGAACATTCCACAGAGGATGCTCCCGGAACATACACGCAGAATCATTCCGGAAACATATTTTTCTTGTCCTAGATTGTCAAGTTGATTATTCCCCAATAAATCGATTGAATATTTTTGTATTGGGTTTATGCATAGAAATCATATACTGGGTTTATGACTCAATTCGATTATTTTCGTTACATGAAAACAGTTTGAAATTTTTTAACGAAATTCAAATTTCAACATTTTGATGAGTTGTTCAAACAAAATCTGCTGATATCGAATCGAACATAGTATCATTGCCTTTTTTTTCATCATCATTTTATATCATTTATGTATCATTATTTGCATAAACACTAAGATGGCAACGCGGTGACGTCAGTTGAAAGGATTACGTTCAGAATAGGAAACTGGCCAACTTCTACAATAGTTGAATAGTGACTGACAAAGTGACAACTGACAAGCGATTATGATCTTCACTATTTACATTCTTTATTGTTATATTATATCCAGTATTGTGAATTTTGCTCGATATATTACCATTGTTCACTTCAGATTTTTTATAATAATTATGATGGTTTAATGAACTTCATTCCAGCCTAACTCAACCAAAACCGGGTATGGCTGGAAATAAAAGTAGGTATATATTGAAGAAATCATCCAATTCACTCATGTGATATATTATTTCAGCAATGATTTTCCTGTATATTTTGAACATGGTGGAAATATTTTGAATCTGTTCTGGTACTCTTGTGGATCAGATCCATTGACCTACTTGTTGAAGCAGAAGAACAAGTTCCTGTTGTGATGTTGTGAAGCATTCTAATCTTTTTACCTGACTGAGTGGCCTTCAACTTGTAAGTATTATCCTATAATTCCTGCTAAACAGATATTGACTCAAATTCTATGAGTTGTACCTAGAAAGCATCAAGTCCTAAGTTTCAAATATTATTTTGTTCTTATGTGTTTTTCAGTTGAATCTCAGAGGAATATTGAGCAAAATAACCAGCCTTTGTGAAAATCTGTGATAAAACTATGTGTGGAAGATGGAGTACCTTTAGCAACAGAGTTGCAGAGTGAATCCAGTTGAACATAAACTTTCCTCCAACCTTTGAGGAGCCACAGCAAGTTATTGTGAACAGTGAGTATTACAATTTTTGAATCTTAAATTCAGCCTGAAATATGTGTTTGTTTTTCAGTGAACTTTGAAGAATATATCATCTACATTCAGAGATAATCCAGAGGTTTGAATATGATTGAAGTTGAGAAACACCAGGGCTAGCTGAAAATTGTTTTATGTCAACACAGTTCATGCCAATTTCACTGAATTATCTGTATCATTAGTATTATTATATATCAATAAATTTGCAAATAGTAACGTCGTGTTTCACTTCTTGGAAAAGTCAGTACCTACTATGAAGTAAGCAAAAAATATATTTGTCCCAAATATGTTCCCCAATGACGTTCCGAGAATGTTCCAATGGAACATTCCTGGAGCGTACAATTTGTCCACAACGGATTTACCGGGAATGTCCCCGGAATATAATGCGACTTTACGCGACATTCCCGGAACATTTCTATTGTCGCAAGGGGACATTTCCGGAATATTTTGGGAATACATTTGTGCTATTAGGGCGCATGCCTCCATATCTAGATCAGTAAAGGAAAAGGATATAAACGCCTCACTGATTAGATGGATACAATAAATGCTGAAAAGCAGAATCATTGTGGCAACTCTCGGGAAAGAGACGGTCAGGATGAGAGTAGAAAAAGGTTGTCCCCAAGGGGGAGGTTTATCGCCTTTGTCATTGGTCGTCGACAACCTGATAGTCAAGCTACATGATTCTGGTTTCACGACTCAAGGTTACGCTGATGACCTGGTTGTCACCATCAGGGGCATACATGACGGGATAATTTCCAATCGCATGCAAGTAGCCCTAAACACAATCAGAAGCTGGTGCGCAGAGGAAGGACTCAATGTCAATCTTAGCAAAACAGTGCTGGTTCCATTTACCAAGAGGCGAAAGTATGAACTCAAAGCCCCAACTCTGAATAGAATTCAGCTCATTTTTTTCAAAGAAGTTAAACACCAAACGATCATCAAACCCATGGTCTACGCTTCATTGATATGGTGGCAAAAAATGCAACCAATTTCGGCACAAGTCAAGCTGCAGAAAGTGTAGGGGCGATATTCACGTGCCCCTCGGCAGCCTTAGAGGTAATGCTGAACCTTCCACCATTGCACCTGTGTGTGATGAAAGAAGCAGCAATCAGTGCCTTCAGACTGAGTCAGACAATAAATCTCAAATCAGGAAATCCGATTGGACACTATTTTGAAAATTATTTCCCTAGAATCCATGTCTTAACGGACAGATATCATGCCAGTTAGGTACGACTATTAGGTACGACTATTAGGTACAACCACCGCACAGAGAACGGACCTCAACTGGAAAGGGATGCATCATTATGGTATACTGACGGATCCAAGATGGATGAAAGGGTTGGAGTAGGAGTAACAGGGCCAAATTTCAGGCTCTCAAAATTCCTTGGTAACACCCCAACCATATTTCACGCAGAAGTACATGCTATAAAGATATGTGCCCAGGAGTGCCTCGAAAAGGACACTCGGAGGGCAAAAATATATATTCTATCAGATAGTCAAGCAGCACTTAAAGCTCTGAAGTCATACACTTGTGAGTCTAAGCTGACTTGAGACTGTAAACAATTCCTAAGACAACTGGCAGCGAACAACCAGGTCACTTTGATGTGGGTGCCTGGTCATAAGGGAGTTGAAGGCAACGAGGAAACAGGCTGCCTTGCCAAAGAAGAGGCAAATACACAATTTATCGGCCCAGAAGCCCACTTGAGAGAAGAGTTCCGACGCTGGGAAGCAGATGAAATGAAATCTCACTGGAATAAACTGCCAGGACAAAGACTAGCGAAAAGGCTAGTGAGCCTCTCGCCAAGGAAAGCTAAACAGCTTCTCGAGTTGGACAAAAAAGACTTGAAACTGGTGACGGGAGTCTTTACTGGACACTGCCCTCTGGGGTATCACCTCAAAATGATGGGTAAAACAGAGAGTGATAGTTGTCACTACTTCGCTGAAACCACAGAACATTTGCTTTGCGAATGCTCAGCACTCTTCTGCAAGAGGCTCAACTTCCTGGAAGAGGCCTTCTTAGAGCCCTCCGATATCAGGAACCTAGAGCTCCCAGGAAACTAATAAACTTCGCAAGAAGCCTCGGAATCCCAGGCCTATAATAGATTAACGATTATGCACAAAAGATCTAATAGGTCGAGATGCTTGAGAGGCTGCACAGCCTTAACGACCCCAATGCCTTCGCAGTGTGAGAGAATCAATCACAGTTATATGTCTCAATTATATTACAAGAGTGATGAAAAAAACGAAAACAGTATTCAACGATAGTAACGACACAGAACTCTATTTCTCTTGTACTTTTCGAGAACTACTACTTTATTTACTATAAAACACATATGTACACACATCATTTCTTTATATACCACTTTCATGCATTGTATAAATATAAATATGGACTTATTAATTAATCAACAGCAATAGAATATCTAGATTGAGGAAATTTGAGTTTTTCTGCAAAATATCGGATCCTACACATGAAGTTAATATAATTCTAACTTTTGAACTGTCAGAGGTGAAAAGTTGAATATCATAATATGTTCCTGAAAGAAATTGAATGCCTGACATCTTCTCTCATGATGACTTTTTTGTAGGACGAAAGACGGAATATAGGCGAGATATAAATAAGACAAAAAACGCAAGGATTTTTTTTCAAATTGTAAAATGTGCGAATATCTCAAAAACTATGATTATTTATAAGATTTGTATTTTTTATTTCTTCAGAAATGATGCATGGAAACGAAAAAATATGGATAACCAATCTTGTAGCAGATTTTATCAGCGTTTCTTTTGTATGGATTGATTAAGATATAAGCGAGAACATGAAGAAATGGGGCTTCTACGTGCCCCCCTACACCCCGTTCATCTTCTAGGAGTGAGGACTTTTGGTATGTTCACCTTATTACCATTCCAAACAACGAATCGAAGTCAAAAATTGTGTTTTTCCATTTCCCTCTACACCCCCCTCTCGATTGTTCAATGACTGGACTACGTACGAAATAATTTTCCCGTGTTCAATAATATAATACCACCCTCATTTATACAGGATAATATGAAATGTATTCATGTGAATTTATTATTCAATGTAAGTAGCTGAATTATTCAAAAAATCAATGAATTCAAGTCCCAAGGCACCAAAATGAGCCGATTGAAATGATTTTACCTCTACACGAAAATGCACCGTTAGGCCGTAGCAGGGTGATGAAGAATAATATTATTCTGATGAAGAATATTATTATTTTCAGATTATCTTGAATATTTCAAAAACTTTGGAAGGTATTGTTCTAAAATTAGTTTAGGGTAATTAATTTCTGTGGATATGCATACAAAAAATGTCATACCAATTTAATCGGTATACAGGGAGTTATGTTTTTCGCTTTCCCTTTGAAGAAAATCGACATAATTTTTTTTTCAAGTACGCCACTGATATTATTTTGATTTTCCATTAAATAATTAATTATGTACCTTCTTTCTACCTGCAGTTCATTTATGATTTTTCTTGGTTTTTGAGATAACAAAATTCATGTTGGTGCTTCTCCCTCGGCTTCTCCATACTTATTTGTTATTGAGGATTATGATCTTTTGCAAGTTTATTACTGACTTATTGACTACGATAATCATGAGAGCCATTGGCTCTTCATCATATGATAGCGTTATCAATCAATAAAATGAATTTTGAAATATAGGTACATAATGGATATATGAAAAACTGCAGATATAAAAAAGTTAGATAATTGATAACGTTTTCCATTGAAATGAAATGTTGCATGTCGATGCGAAATACCTAACTGCCTTTATATTTATTTAATTGGTATGACATTTCTTACGCACATTCACGGTAGTAAATTGCCCTACAAATTCCAGAGCAGTACCTCTCAAGGATTTTGAAATATTCAAGATAATCTGAAAATAAAACTATTCTTCATCGCCCTCTCACGACTCAACGGTGTATTTTCGTATGGAGGAAAGTTGATTTCAATCGGCCTATTTTGGTCTATACTTCACCCTGTAAAATTTATAGTACGTTGTACTGGGAAACCTTGTATATAAAACATTTTCAAATAAGAATAATCAATAGCTCTGTTTCATTGTAGTGTTTCCATATAACAAGTCTTATCTAATTGAAAATATTAAATATAGTTTGAATTTGAATATCTGGTAGACCCAGATCTCCCTCGAAGCGATGGCTGTCCCAGTGCAATATCCGCCACACATATTTAACTGCACTGAGTTGCGTTTCAAGATACACTTGCAATTAGCGGCACCAAGCGTCGAAAGAAGGAAACACTCCAGAAACAAAGTTTCGATGCTGAGTGTTGTATTTGGAGACTGGTTGATAGTGTTTTGAACTGGTGCATCAATTTCCGCACTAGCTTGTAGGAGATCTGATATTTCCTTATATATATTATATATTATAACTAAAACATTTTCTGTTTTGAACATGATAGTGCGCCTGCCTATTCAGACGAGGGTGCATGCCACAGTATTACTAATTGAACGATTTGGTTACTATTGAATCAAACGGAGTGGATCCCTCATATTATGGAACCATCATAGGTCACCTGATCTGAAATCTAAGAATTTTCCTGTGGGTACACATGATATTCATGGCATACGGAACTGAAAAATCCATGATGCACCTGCAATTAACCTGATGTTTGCAATAAGAGGACTTTGCCGGAACTTCGAACATTTATTTTCACTTTGGGTTAATATTTTTGTTGTTTCATATTGATCCATTGTGTTTGAAACAATTTCAAATTTGTTAACTTTTTTATTTATTTTTTCGGAAATAGGGCCTAGTTTCAAGTGGACATTTTTGTTCCAAATTGAATAGTCTTCAATATTCGCACATGAAATTTTGAAGATTGATTTCAGCAACCATCATGTTTTTTTTTCGCAAAATCATTCAATGATACCTCCTAACTGCGCTACTGATGGATGAACTGTCTGATATAATTTTCTCGTCTGGATTATCCTCAAGTTCAATTCACTTACCGAATTCGATTGGAAAAAAATTAGCTGTCTCTTATTCAATGCCAACAATATATTTTCATCTTCAACTATTGTAACTCGATAACTGCATGAGCAATCTTATTTTTCTACCTAATCCTTCATCATATCACAAGAGCTAGCACATTTAAAACGTTGTTCGAAACAACATGTAATCACGCTTATGCATAATGTCCGATTGGAAAACGAAAATATTTCAATGGTGGATAGGGGTCACCGAAATGGTTCCGAATTTACCATATTTGTTGGTTCTTACGAGTTTTATAAGTTATCTAGATATGTTTCCTCAATATTGCTTATTTCTGTGTGGAATCATAAGTTTTTTTGATAATTGGTATACAAGTTCTTCCACTTCTGCTCATGCGACTTGCCTATCAGTCATGTGTGAAATCCAGGTCCGATAAAGCAATAATTGAAATTTTTGTTGGTTAATCGAACTGTGTACATTTTATTTTCTGTAGATTGTTTCACAACTCATTTTTATGAATTTGAATTCAAAGTTTCATGCAATTGGATAAATGAAATTAAAATATTTCGAATATTTCCAATTTGATTATACAAATTCTGCATTGTTTTTCAATACCTTATTGAACATTCATTATCTGTGTTCCTGAACCTGGATAATACGCTAGTGGGTATCTATTGGACCCTCGATTGGACCATGCTTTTGAACAAAATATTTTCTACTATCGCGCAACTGATGATAGTATTTGTGTTTATGGAGAGAGTTAAACAAGATATTTGACATTTCATTCTCTCGAATGAAAAATATTGACCAGCTAATATTAGTATTAATTTCGGTAGGTTTTGGATAACCTCAAAGGTGATAATCCACAGGATTCGAATCGAGTGTATAAGTGCCACTTATTTGGCCAACCACGTCTAATCTACGAATCAAAAATTCCAGATTTGAATAAGATAAATAAATAAATGAATAATTTGAAAAGTGTCTGACAATAAGTCGATAATGCGCCGGAGCATCGTCAACGTCTTGTGCCCAAATAATATGACAATTTTTCAAATTATTGTTCACATTGTCACGTGTGAATAAAGCTTCAAACGTAAGAAGTCCTGATAACTGGCCCTCAAGATCACCTGATTTGAATCTTGTGGATTATCAATTTTGAGGTTCTCTCAAATTCACCGAATTCAATACCAAGCTTATGCAGATAATTGAAAAAGAAAATGTATCGATTCATGGAACGCACTCAGAGCAATTGTTATAATCCTCATGTTTTTAATTGAGCTGATTCTTCGTTTATTTGAGATAAAATACATTCGAATGCCGAATGCGAATATATATATATATACATATGTTCATTCATTGATGCAATATTGAAAAGAGGAAATATTTATTATATTTAAATTGTTATGCAGGAATATCAATTTTCGTCGTTGTTATTTCTTGTAGTCAATTGTTTCAGTCAAATTTTCAATATCTATTCAATTGAAGAAGTATCTACCGATTATATTTCTCACAGACTGAAAAACTTGGCGAAAGAAGTGAGGCCTGCCAGCCTATGTTATAAGATGATCATTCTGACGTACTGATTATATTTTGTTGAGAATAATCGCAAATTCGAGAACACGCTAGAGAATATTTCATTAAATATCTGGAAGTTTGTGATGTTCAATTTCATCTCCAACATCACTTCGATTGATAATAATGAAGACATTATACGGTATTGACATTGTTCATTGTTCAGTCACATATGATATGGCTTTCATCGAAAAACACAGGAAGTTTCTGGTTGTGTGGAATTAGATCACCTAGTTTGCCATGAGAGCCTTTTGAAAGCTGCCGTGAGATGGAAGACAAAGACATATAATTTTAGTAGCTGGAATTACATAAATTTGTGATTCGTGTCAGGATTAATAGGTTGATATAATGTCTACCTAATTTACTTACATTTCTGAAGAACTTCAATCGTTTGTTATCATCGACTTCTTCGATAATTGCATATAGTATAAGAACATTCTCATTATTGAGGAAACTATCCAATTCATCGATTCCAATGATGTCTTTATTCCAGTCGTCTTCCAAGAAAGTCGTTCCCAAATGCAAACCTAGAAAAAACCAAAATTGTCTCTAATGAAATCTCATCAGAATAAAACTCATGATAGTGATAACGAAGCACAAAATCTAATGGTATCCAGTATTCATTGATCTTTCTTTATTATAACTGTATTGAAAATGTTATGGTATATTCATAAACAGGTTTCTGTCTACTCACTTTTCGACACGTCGCGACGCCCAACTCTTAGTAGGCATCGAATTTTCTAAACTCTATAAAATATTGACTTGACCCCATTTATTGACTACTCCTTACATCAATTGAATATTTCTATTCGTTTTCGAAATATTGGCGTGTGGAGTTTCAAGTGAAAAACCCTGTATAGGTACATTTATTTCTCAGAATTCAAATAACAAAGATATTCCCGATAATATTGCGTGAGTGAGTGTGTTAGATTCCTAGCAATAGCAATATAGCGATGAGCAAGTTCATGGTGTGTAAAAAATATGTGATTATCAAATTGAAAATCATGACAAAAAATCCGTTCAAATGATAAACAAGTTTATGTTATGATTTTTAAGCTTCTTAGCTGTGTTTCGAAACGTGAATTGTTGAGAGATTTAATACAGGAAGTTAGGTAGTTGTTTGCTTTTATTCCTGATTATTACGGCCTATTCCTAGTTCTATTATAGTTTGGCAATATATACTGTTGGTTTTCAGTTGGATGTGTGTGATTGTTGAAGGTAATGTCAATATTGATATTTTTTGTGCATCAAAATACTTATAAACGGAAAGCAACGGAATGCAAGAAGTTACAAAAAAACAACACGATGAAATTGATCCTTGTCGACAATTCAGGTTCTAAGATGTAGACAACAAGAAGGTAGACAACGAGCTGAAAACAATTTTCATGGCAAAAACTTTTCAGAACATTGAATTTTATCTAATAGCAGTGTATCCACCTATACATACCCATTAAGTGAATACAGTTTCAAATGTTTTTTTCATCCTTACAGACACAACTATGATAACATTGAGACAGGCCTACCACCTACAGACCACCTACAGACCAGATTCGGACTTATTGGCCCTCGTCAATGCAGGGATGCCTGTCCCAATACAATCTCCGTCACGAATATTTCAACGCAATGGGCCACGTTTCAAGAGAGACTTGGAATTAGCGACACCTTGCGGCGGATGAGAGAAACAAGGCTTTCACGTCATGAGACGTGGAAGTAAGTGGCTGATAGCTCGATCAAGCAATATGATATAAATAAAAAGCCACGAATTGCAAGAATTAACAGAAAAAACAAAATCATAAAATTAATCTCAAGCGTCAACATCTCACTAATGAACATCTAAGTTGTTTCACGCAAAACATTGAATATTTACTCGCAGTATATATGCACGTATATTACATTAAATTCAAGTTTTCAAATGAATGTTGCCACTTTTTTAATGGGATGACGTTTTTGTGATTTTTTTTGTTGATTTGTCATATTTACGAAAATGAAGAAAATTAAAATTTCATATCATAGGGTCATAGTAGTTGCAGGATGACACATCGAGTGAAGTAAAAATTAATGTAGCGTTATTTCAAAATAAATTAAGTTGAGGGGTTCATAGGAAAACCTGTAAAACTGGCAACGGTGCAAATATTATTTTTGGATCCATTTTAGATTATAATTTCTAAACTCAAATATTTCAAGATATATATCAAAAATTTTCAACACCAGGCAAGTAAAAAATTGAACAAATTATAGGTCTATATTGAAAAAAAAAGTTTATGGCGGCCCTCGAAATACAAAAAGTCGTATTACAAATCATAAACCGTCAACTCATCTAAGGACCCGAAAGTCATCTATTTCTGGTTCTGGAATTAGCTCTTGAAGGTAATGTTTCTCATACTGACAAAACAAAATGAGTAATTCGTATATTGTTAGGCAACACTTTTAGTGCCCATAGGTCCTAGAAGATAGAGTTGATTTTTCAAATCCTAGGATTTAAAAATGTGGTACCTAGTAGCATTTTGATATAGGCAATCATGATTTTCATTCTTGAAAGAAATAGCTCGTTAACAGTATAGTATTTATTAGGTTCAACAAGAAACTCTGATACAAATACATAGGTACATATAGTCAATCGATTTGTGATATTGATATTGAAGCAACAATCGGAAATAGACCTGCTTTTTCAAAAGTTACAAATATGACATATTCTTTTCTGTTTTTTATATGGCTTTTGCTCCTGGGGCAATTGGACAGCACATTCTTTTTGACTTCTGATAGAGCCATTTTAGGGAGAAATCTGGGATTAATCAACTCATATCCATTCAGTTGAGCTTGTATAAAATGATGAACCTTCAACACTTCCACTCCAATGGATTTCATTATCTTCAATGAATACCAAATGAACAAGAACATTATATACATATAAAATGAGAGATAAGGTAATTTATTTTTCTTCCTCTTCTTGTTCTTTGTTCAAATAGCCTCTTCTGTCAGACAATGGGTCAAGGTTAGATTGATGATTATCTCACTCACATTTTATAAATCAGATATCAATTCTTTTCGTTGCATGAAAAATAGTACCCATGTTTCATTCGGATCAAATATGTCTCTGTTGTGACGTTGTCACTTCAAAAATATCATAAGGAAAAGCTAATGGTGGATTTATGCAGCAATTTTAAGTCATAAGTTTTATGTTTATAGAAATAAGACCATTTATGCAGGTATCCAACAGGCTGAAGCCAATAACGTAGCTGCATCGGAACACATTTTTCGAAAGTGGGCTCTGCTCTCCTGACTCGACTGTTGCGACATAATATTGATGAAATGAGTAGGTACCTAATGTTGATTGTGATAATGATATAAGGAATATTATGACTGATAGTGAACACGACGAAATTTGTACAGCGCAGATATTGAAAGTTTACCCAGATCCATAGTATTATATACTGAACCTATATTTTTGTTTTGCGGCACAGTTTACAACGAGTCTTGATAGCACAGTTGGTTAGTTGGAAGGACTTGCTAGTTGTCGACGTAGGTTCGAATCCTGTCAGATGTTGAATTTTTTTCTTTTTCTAATATTTGTATTGTGCATTAGTTATATCGTTCAGTTGTGACTATTAGGTACTTTGATTTTTTTTCATAAAATATAGGCTGTACTAGAGTCTTGACCAGTAGTTTTTCTGCTATAGTCGTGGAGAAAGTAGTCTTCTACTCGCGTATAATGGCTACTATTCTCTCGGATGATTCCGAAACGAGCCGAGAATAATGGCCATCATTATACGATCGTTTGAAGAATATACTATTATAATAATAAATGTGCAATGAATATTATACTTACGGCTCACCATCAATTATTCAGTTACAAGACCTAGCACGGATTCTATAACAATTCCTGATAATTAGATTGGTCTATCTCCCACAAAGTTAGTTTCGAGAAAATAAGCTTCAAAGTTTGAACATCGTTTTCGATGTTTTCTTATGAAGTATTAGTTCTGCGAAAAGTAACTCTGGAAACTCACTAAAATATGAATATTGCTTCCAATTTTCGAGTTGATACTCCGAGTGGTTTCTTTATAAATTGATTAAAGTGGTTTTGGATATAGATCAAAAATCTGATTTTACCAAATTTAGCATTTATTTGGGGATATAGACCATATATGCTGGATGAAGCCCAATCTATAATTCTTATAATTGAAATCGAATGATACTATAACGTATCCGGTTTATTATGGTCTATATCAATTTATAAATCGAAAACAAAAGACGATAAATTATTCAACTTGCTTTTATTATGTGAAAGTTGAGGTAAGTACATAGTGTTCAGTTAATCCATGATATTTGAAATGATTTATCTAAAATTTCACTGTTCAAACTAAACTAGTATTTTTTCTTATTGCACGGTAGTTTTGAAGAATAGAATGACAGACTGGCGAACATAGCGAACAGATAAGGAACGAATTATTAAGTTCTTGATATAAAAGCTACAGAAAATGAATTATGTAAACAATATTCTCTCAAATGGTCATTCTTTGACTATTTATCCATATATTTCAATGGTATCGTTTTCCTTGATCTTGTGCCATTTCTCTTTATATTAGTTAGAATTGTAATTCTTTCTCCTACAAGTTCGTTTATACTCTTTCCGGTCCCTGCCCTCCTCTGTCTGGTGTCTTCTCGATTCACCAGTAATATCTTCCTCTGTCATTTCCGGTTTTCTTAATATCCGTTCTCAAATATAGTATTATTTTTCCCTTTGTAATTTTTCTTCTTCGAGTTGATCGTAACTCTTTCTGTCACACTTTTGTTTTCATCCGATTTATTGCCTTTCTTTTTTTGATTCATTTTGATAAATCCAGATTATTTCTTCCATCACTTCCCGTTTCCTAAAAACGCTACTATTATCACATTTCTTCTCTCGATGTCACCATACTTGCAAATAAACATTACTTCTGCTTATCAAAAGGCTGCACTGGCCACACATATAAAGATTTGAATACACAAATCTATCTCATTTTACACTACGGAAACTATATATCTTCATTTCACATTAAGGACATTGACCAGCATAACACGCAGAACATTAAATTATATCTGCTCGTAGTTCATATGCAACGATTCACACTGTGACAGCAGATCGCAAATTTTCCTTTTTCCCTAAGACGTGACATAGATCACATCGAGACAGGCGAGCTCAACAACCTATAGACTAGTTTCAGGCTTATTGGCCCTCATCAATGCAGGGTAGTCAATCGAGTGAGACCCTGAGATCTCCACTCGAAGCAGTGCCTGTACCAATGTATCTCTGTCGTATCTTTGCATGGAGTACGAGCAGATATAATTCAACAATCTAATGCATGGTTTTCGCGAAAAACAGTTGCTTTCTGCTCGTCTACCAGACATTCAACGACAAACTATGTTTGATATTTTTAATTGGATAGATATTTCCTTTGAATTTGTTGGAAAATTCATGGCTTTCTTATTTTTCATTCATGAGCTTAGTCGAGTTATCAGCCACTTCAGTGTTCTGAGGCATATGGGAGATTCGTTTCTGGAGTGTTTTTTTTTTGTCGCATGGTGTCGCTAACTCCAAATGTCTTTTGGAACGCGGCTTCGTGCGGTGAGAAAGACTGACGGAGATGCATTGTGTGACAGGCATCGCTAATGAATTATGTATAAAATTCGAAGCATCTTATGGCATCGATGCATCGAAAAAAAAAGTAATAGGTAACCGACGGTATGATATTTTATTATGAATATCTTGTTAGAATAGATTTAATTTTAGTTTGATGATGAAAGGAATGATAATTCTCAAAGAATTCGATCGCATCAAATTCATCAAAAGAACTATATTTTTCCAAAACCATACAAAGGGGCCATTTTACCCAACGATGGAGGTAAAATGGATCTTGTGATGGGGTAAAATGATCCTTGTATATTTTCAACGTTTATCTACAGAAATCGCAAATGTACATCTTCCATTTCAAAAACATTATTTTTTCAGGTAATGTGGTTGTAGTGAATCTGCCAAGACATTTCGTATGACCAGTTGCCTAGAAATAAGAATTCTGATTGACTCTCAGGAATCAAAATGAATTTGCTTTAAGAAACATTAATAAATCATTTCTTAAGTACTTAGTTACCAAATTATTTTGATTCTTGACTCTCCTTTTCAATGTACTCAAAGAAAGATTGAAGATTATAGCAGCTGTTTTGAAAGGCATGCCGTTAGCAACTTCGTTTAATGACAGCTGCATTGAATCGGCATTCTACTGTTGCCTTGTGGTCTTTCTGATATAATTTCTCACAAACTTTTTCTTCTGAAAATGCGTCAATCGATAAAATCGATATATATACAGGGTCGCTGATATGTATGGAAACGGTCGATTATTTCCTAAAGTAAGATAGCTAGCGAAAAATGTTAGGATACAAAAGTTGTAGGGTTTTTCAAAATCCATTAAGCTAATGAAAAATTAAGTATACAGAATGAGTCAAAAAGTCAGGACGAAACAAAGTTGCTTTTTCTCTAATGGGACGCCCTGTATATTATTCCACATTTCAATTCTGCTCGAAATTCTGAACAAAATTGATATAGCACATCATTTCCTAAATTCTACTGTTTTCGAGATATCGAATTTTGAAAATAACTTATAATAAATTATCCAAAAATGTTAGTCCATTAAGTTCATAGTCCATCAAGTTACCTTTGAAAGTTTCCAGCTCCATATCAACGCCGCGTCGTTCTTTTGTCTAACAGTGATGATCTTGACAACACATGTCAAAAATACATTTAGTGTAAATAAGTTTCGCGCAAAAATGGCACGTTTAACTAATACTGAGCGTATTGAAATTTTAATGATCATAGGATTCGGTGATAGAAGACGAAGTTGTGACCAAGTAGTGAATATTTTTAAAAGAATTGCATCCAAATCGGGAACCAATTTCTAAATCAACAGTTTCGAAAACATTGCAGCGTTTTCATGAAACTGGAGATGTCAAAGATCGACCAAAAAGTGGAAGACCAGTAAGCGTTACAAATGAAGAAAATGCTTTAAATGTCATGTTAGATGTGGTGGAAAATCCAATAAATTCGGCACAACAGAGGGCTTTGAATCATAACATGAGTCGATATTCCATTCAAAAAATTTGCAAACTGCAAAAATTCCATCCATATAAAATTCATTTGGTACAAGAATTGAGTGAAGACGATTTTGATCGTAGAATCGAGTTCTGTGAAGTTATTATAGATAAATTAAGCGAAAATGTCAACTTTGTCAACCACATATTGTTTTCTGACGAATCTACATTTTGTTTAAACGGGCACGTGAATCGACACAACTGTAGGTATTGGTCAGACCAAAATCCACATTGGATGGAGGAAGTTCACACTCAACGGCCACAAAAAGTAAATGTCTGGTGTGGCATTATTGGTGGACACGTCATAGGACCCTATTTTATAAACGGAAATTTGAACTCTGAACGATATTTATCACTTTTACAACAGCATATTATTCCAGAGCTTAGACGATTATTCCCGAATAATAACAATCCCAATTTGCCGGCAGAACAAATATGATTTCAACAAGATGGGGCTCCTCCACATTTTGGACGTATGGTACGGGCATATCTAGATGAAACTTTTCCTAATAAATGGATTGGACGCAGGGGAGCAATTGAATGGCCAGCTAGGTCTCCCGATATGACCCCCCTTGACTTTTTTCTATGGGGTCACATAAAAAATGTAGTCTACAAAAATAGGCCGCCAAATATCGAAGAGTTGCAAGAAAGAATGAGGCATGAAATTTCTACCATTCATCCTCACATGATTTTAGATTCACTACAAAATTTTGTTCAGCGAGTTCATTACTGTCAGGAGGTAAATGGTAAACACTTTGAGCACCTTATTAAATAGAATTTCAAAGAAAAATTTGTTGTTTATTAAAACTTGTTTTCTCTCTTTTCCTCCTGTCTCAACTATTGTTTTCATAAAATTTTAAATATCCTGGACATTCATTAAAAAATACATTTTATTGTTTTAATTGCATTTTAATCAACCCTGAACAATTATGCTTTTTTTATTTTCTGTGAAAAAATTATAATTAAATTGTAATCATAATATCCACATACTCCACCTTTTGTGACTTTCATAATAAATATGCATCATTTCGTGATTTTTCTTCAATAAATTTGAGAGTAGTAAAAAGTTATTTTCAAAATTCGATATCTCGAAATCGGTTGAATTTAGAAAATGAAGCGCTTCATCAATATTGTTCAGAATTTCGAGCAGAATTGAAATGTGGAATAATATACAGGGCGTCCCATTAGAGAAAAAGCAACTTTGTTTCGTCCTGACTTTTTGACTCATCCTGTATACTTAATTTTTCATTAGTTTAATGGATTTTGAAAAACCCTACAACTTTTGTATCCTAACATTTTTCGCTAGCTATCTTACTTTAGGAAATAATCGACCGTTTCCATACATATCAGCGACCCTGTATATATATATACATTCATAAGGGGGTAAAACGGTCCCTGGAGTCATTTTACCCCAATAGAAAGGAACCGTTTTACCTCAAAAAACCTCTACACTTTGGAACTAACTTCAAATACTGAAAACTTATAATTTGTGCTCGGTCTATGGTAAATATGCAGAAAAATCCTCTTTTTTATATTGAATAAAAAGATTCTTACTAACTGACTAGAACGTCTTTAGACCAAATCTCATAGTACACGACAATAACAACGAACCACGCCAATTCATAGATTATGTTATTTTAGGTGTTTCATGATTCGTATGCACTGAGAAAATTTTTTCATCGTCACAGCAGATTTTTCTGCTGCGATAGCCAAAAATTTTGGCTACATAGGGGACAGGAAATATCTTTACTACTGCAGAAGAGAGCACTCTACTGCCAACGTCTACCTGTGGTAGCATAGCTACTTTATGAAGAACTTGTTTACAGTTTGAGCTAAGTAAGTTTGCTGTCGTAATAAAGATACTCTCCTGTTATGGAAGAGTTACTATGCTATAGTAGGAGAGATATTTGTTGTTGTTGAAAAGAATGCTCACTGATACAGGTAAGAGTCTTTATTAGAAGAGCAAAGTTCTTGCCTAGAGCAGCAGAGTGTTTTTTTAGTCAGTGGAAGTTAATTCTCTCACAATAGCAAAGATATTTGCTGGAAATATTCTCATAGTGGTACCATTTATCGCAATCAACAAAACTAGGATGTGAACAAAGTTTAATCAAACCTCTGAATGTTCATCAATCGATACTTAAATTATTGTCAATTTCTGAAAATTTAGAGATTCGATAAAAGTTTGTTTATTCTAGTTTTATTGTTGCACGCACTATGGTTCCACTTTCGAAGAGATTCCCCTCAAATATATTGCTATAGTAAGAGAATTAACTTTCACTTGCTAATACATTCTTTTTAGACTGTCTCAGCCTATAACATCATAATTGTTTGAGGGACTAAGAATTTTAATAAAACAACAGTACCTATGCAAAATTTAATCAATTTATTCTTCTATATCGGTACTTTATCAGTCTCAAAAAACTTAAATCTATATATGAGTATAGGTAATGAACAAAATATATTTATTCAAACTGTCAGGGCACATTTATTAATAAGTATATATCAGAACCGAAAATCAACTGAATAAAAAAATAAGAACTCAGAACTCAGTATGTGTATATATACCCACGATATTTTACGGTCACATTAATGTATTTATTATTTCAGAAATCTAAACATTTTCAAAACGATGTATTTTCTCAACCACATAAGTCAATACTTATTTCCATTTCATGGATGAAATAGTCAAATCATTAATTTAAACAACTTCAAAGGTTTCAAAAGATATCAGTTCTTCAAATAAAATACAATTTATCCTGTTACTTCCTTTTACCAAGAAGGAAAAATAATGTTCATCATCAACCATACATCGACATTTGGGATCTTGTTAACGTCTTGATATTGCTTCGAAGATTATACAAAGAAAGTATTATACTTTTTAAATAGCTATCACTATAATATTCATGATGGCAACTATAATAAGAAATCCCAGCTTTCAAGGTATATGCTTTAAAATGATCGTTGTCCATCTCTCAAAATCACTTGAATTGTAGTTAATGTAGTTTATATACACACGATGAACCATATACACATATAGTAGGTATCACAAAAATTTAAACCAAACATGCGTTAAGGGTTTCACTCAAACTCAACACGAATATGTTTTTAGTGATACTTTGAAATATCCACTGTTACTATGTGAAAATAGAAAAATACCGGAATGGTGGACTGGACGAAGGACGGACGACCAGACGAGATGAACTGTTGCAAGTCTGGCGATAAATGAAAACGATACTAACCGAACTGCGATTTTGGCATGTCCATATCGCTTTCAGCTAATAATTTTTGCTGGGCTAGCAAAGAACATTACAGTTATTATAAAGAAATATTTCGTGATGCTAATATTTTCTGCTAGGATAGCAGAGAACATTACTGTTATTATAAAGAAATGTTGATGAAATCTTCTTTGCTACAACAGTAACATATCTAACTATCGTGGAAAAGTACATTTTCATGGTAGCAGAAATAATTTTATAGAATTGCAGTTCTACTACTACAACCAATTTCTTTTCTGTGATAGAAAGTTTCATCGCAATTACAATAAAGCAGTTTCAGTAGAGTGATCTTTTCTGTAAGAGCGAAGCAACATTACTACGTTTGTAACTTTTTTGGCTACGACAGGCGAAAAAAACTCAGCAAAGATCTTTCTCCTGGGACTTTTCTCAGTGTGTGTTCGATGATTTGAACATAGATGGCGGTAGCGATTGTGAATGTAATGGACTAAACTAAACCATGATTTTATCCAATTCTCCCCTACTACTAAAACATGAACCATTTTAAATTGAAATGTCAATGCGAACGTTTCATGAAGATAATTTAAGTCCATACCTATGTACTGAACATTCGGAGATATTTCCCCACAAATCCTGTAGTACGATAAAAAGTAGAAACAAGTAAAATATTCACATATTGGATTATACCGTAATCGATGAATTGATCATCAACTTCTAAGTGATTATTTTGTCATGTATATGGTATTCTGTTAATGTACGTTCTTCATTCTTTTACTTAATGACAACTGATGGTGAAATGACTTTGGAAATGACTCAGTCGAATGTAACAAATGAAGGAAATCTGCTTTGTTGCAACTCGAAATCTTTCGACTTGAGTGCTCGATTTGTTGGTTAGTATTATGTTTTGATTATTTTCCGCTGAACACCCATCCGAATCATCTTCAGATCTCGGTCAGCTAACCCAGGAAAACACCCCTGACAGCGAGTGCTCCCCTATTCGCAAGTCTTCGGATTTGCATCCACCCTGCCTCGCAAGGGCTTGGTAACTTCAGCGTAGCCACCTAACGCTTTACTTCGTCCAATTTTCTGAATTTTCTTTCTCTGGTTCTGTCAGTATCCCCACAACCCCTTACGATTGAAGGGAGTAGGTTTCGGGATAGACGAACTGAGATCCGTAATGAAAATTCTTCGGGTAAGTGTTCAGCGGGATCCAATCACTAATGGATGAGTATGGATAATGTCCGTTGAGTATTTGTAGGCCTTGTACTAGCAGCTATGGACGAAATGACTGAGTCGCCAGCTATCGGCTGGAGTGGGAACAAACGAAATCATATCTTTGTGGAGCGTCTTGATTGTAGGTATATACGAAGGTACATATACAGGATATATCTTCATGAGTTTACCATGAATAATCGATACTAAGAGAACTGGAAGTATAGTATGATTTTGGTTTGTAGTGACGTTGATGTAAGACACTTTGAGTTCCTCCCGAAATTCAATAATTAGAATAATGTTTTGATTATGGTGAGTGATCTGTCAAACCTTGGGAATTCATGATTTAGTCACTGTATATCACATATAAAAATGGTGTTTTTTCGATAGGTTGCATTATTCTTAACTTTTTTTAGAAACATTGGAATAACTCAAAAACGGCTTATTTTGGGTATAGACTATGATATATGAATATAAATCTGACTTATCAGAGAAATCAGAGATTTCTGTGAAATACAGGATGTCCCATTTCATGCTACTTTTATTTCTCTAGATATAGATACCCTATATACCGAGTTGTTACATAGGTACGTTTCAGCAATCATTTGTTTGATTTGTCCACGATTTATTTACAATCGTAATGAATTTTAGAATATTATTATCAATTTTGCCAACGTTTTAAATTTTTTCGATATTCTCATTACTCCATTAATGAAAATTTTTCAAAAATTGGAATATTCCAGAATTATTGAAGCTAATTAAATCATTAGAAATGTCAATTATAATTATTCAATGAGTGGTAGGTAGGTAGGTACAGGGTGGACCAAATTCGAGGCGTAAGATGGGGATATCGTAAACCGTAAGAGATACAGGGTCGGTTAAATTGTGGCAAAGTTGCGTAAATTTCCACTACTTCCGAAGATATCCGAAAAAAACTGAAATTTCGTGAAATCGTTCTGATTTTTTTCTCATGTTATTTGAAGAAAATTTTCATAATGAAATTCAGTTCATCATTGCCACTATTTCTTTCCTACAAGATGACGTTGTCACATTTGCAGTCCGACGTTTCGTCTTCCACCCACCACCATCAACTTTATTTTTTCAAATACGGACCTGGATTTTTTATTTTGGATTTTTGGTTTTCTTTTGGTACCCTGATGATAATGACGTATCACAACTATCGGAAAAATCAATATTTATCCACTTCTCTTTCACACATTGCCCTTATTGTTATAGGTATGTTTTCGTTGCACTCGTTATTGAGAGCGCTTCAAATATTCTAGTTTGCATTAGAGTAGATTTAAGTAAATGTGAGTAAATCAGTTCAGATTTTTATACCCAAGTATCCAAAAAATGTATACTTGTTGATAAAAGGCACATCTTTCGAGAATTTCCAAAATTGTTGCTATGTTGATCCGATTTCATTGAATGGTTTTGTTTGTCGCTCAACAAGGTGGTAACATTTTTGAACATTTGATTTAAAAAGAAAACCAAATCCAGAATTAAAAATGCAGGTACGTATTTGAATAAATAAAGTTGATAGTGGTGGGCCGAAGACGAAACGTAATTTTTTTCGTGCTGCTATCACATGCGAAGTCAGTATTTCGCGTTCTCAGCACCCATAACAACGGCCGCGAAACCAAACGTCACTTCCAAATTTGAATATATCTTCCAAATTTGACATTTCTAAAATACTACAAAGACAAGGAATATTTTGTCACACCCAAACTCGCCCTAGTTTTTGGATTAACGAAAAAAACTGAAATTTGTAATTTTCGTTTGTATTTTTTTCAAGCGAAAACCATAAGAACTGAACGTTTCTAACTGGGACATTCCTAAAGCACTTCTCGCAATGAATCTAAATCTGTCAACATATTCTCCAAGGCGTTCTTGAAGTGAGGGATATACAACAGTCGACTTTGGTTTTTCTTATGTACGCCATATTGTATTTTTGAAAAGTTTGTCACTTTCTGAATACATACGATATGTTTGAATCTCACATGTGTAACGATATATAAATCGTTACATTTGTTTTTGTGTACCTATATCTGAATAAATAACATCAATGAATAGTTGATATAGATCACATTGGCGACACCTCGTAAAAATATAATAAATCAAAATCAAGGACATCTTCTTTTTGTAAAGGTACCATTAATACAAATAAAGGCAATTGGACTACATTTCTGTAAATAAACTAATATCAACGCATGATAAATATGTCACTATACAACATCGATAATTGCAGATATCTAGGTATGAATTGTTGATTTGTTATATTGCTGTTGCACCAATCAGATGATCCTTGTTAATCACGTGATAAGAGAAGACAATTACAGAACAAAAGACGTGAGGGTAGTGCTCTTCCTTTTTGACCTTTCAGGTGGAAACTTGAACGTTGGGTTTGATTTTTGAAACCAATTTCGATTTTTCGAAAAGTGCTTTGAAAATAATGCCAGCAGTTTTGTTCAACAAAAACTAAATTTTGATAGTTCAATTGAGGATAAGGAACTTTCAAATCTCTGTCAAGCTTACCTTCTTAAAAAAGGTTTAAAGTTAGGAACGAACTTGACAGGAAGCTAGAAGTTTTTTCTCCGCAAAACGAAACAAAATTATTAAATACATAACAAAGTTATAAAAGATGCTTGAATACTCCACCATTCTTTTCTAGACACAATTTCACCAATCGAATGTCAGTTGACCTGTGTACATCAAACAATCATCAATGAAAATCAGATTAGCCACAATCAACCCATATACTCCTACCGGACTTGGCAAATGTGTAAACGGACTCATATCCGAACCAAACATAATGCTTCACCTAGAAAATATCAACTTGGACGAACTTCAGTCAATAAGAACAGCAATCAATGAGAATCAACCCAAAATCTCTTTCCGAGACGTAAGCCATATCCCGAGTTTTTGGACTACATTCATCTATTAATATTCATATTTATCTAATAAACTTCAACAGTTGGATATGTTTTTATTGGAGAATAAATTTGATGTACTTTGTTTATCTGAGCACTGGCAAACAGAATCTAATTTGAAATCACTTAACGTGCCTGGGTTTTCCCTAGCTTCTTGTTTCTGCAGAAGAAAAAACAGGCACGGTGGTGTGGCTATATTTCTGAGAGTCGGATTAAACTTTAAAGTACTCAGTATGGACAATTATAACAATGAAAGTGATTCTGAATTTTGAGGAGTTGAATTACTAAACAATAAAATTATAATCATTACACTGTACAGACCACCTCTGGGAAACAATGATATATTTATTTCTAACCTAGATCATCTGTTGCATGATTTGTCATCAACTGATAAAAAAGTCGTTATTTCAGGTGACTTCAACATAAATTTCAATAATAATAGCAGAGACTTACAAGAGTTACGTAGTCTTTTGAATTCTTTTGGGATGACAATAACCATAACTGAACCTACCAGGATCACGTCTCACTCCTCAAACTGTATTGACAATGTTCTTACAAATATAGGTCCACAATTTTATAAATCTGGTGTCATAGAACCCTGTCTATCAGACCATTCGGGTCAATATTTTGTGCACTACAAGACGAAATCAGAAACTCCCCGTATTGCTTATCAGAGATGTGTAACACACCGAGGAATCACAAAACTCAGAAATAGCCTGGCAAATTTTAATTGGAATATTTTCTATGAGAACCGTGATGTTAATTACTTGGCAACTCTGCTTATTGATATCTACGCAAAAAACGTTAATGACTTCTTTCCACTTAAAAAATGCTCCGAAAACAAAAAATCTCCTTAACATGGTATAACGACTCCCTCAGGAATATGAGAGAGAATCTTACCGAGATAAAATATACTTGCAATATTAATAATAATGAAAATGACTGGAATACCTACAAAAATCTTAAGAATGAATATAAAAAACATTTAAAACAGGCAAAAAAAGCAGCAAATGACAAGTTCATCGTTTCCTCTGAGAATAAATCCAAAGCTTGTTGGCGGATTGTCAATTATGAGAGAAATAAAAATAATTTAAATCAACCTATTGACAATATAACCCCAGATGAGTTTGATAACTTTTTCGTAGAAATCGCAAAAAATATTATTACTTCCCTTCCAGTAATATCAAACTCAGAGTTGTTGAATTTCAAAAGGTTTCCAATTCCTAACAAATCATTCTTTTTTGCACCAGTAACTCCTGAGGAAGTTCTTGACACAGTTAAATCCTTGAAAAACTCGAAATGCATGGATGTGTATAGTTTAAACAGTAAGATCGTGAAAGATACTATTGACATTATTCTGCTACCATTATCCGAGTTCATTAATTTGATCTTTTCGACAGGTGTTTTTCCTGATGTATTGAAATACACCAAAGTTTTACCTCTTCATAAAAAAGGTGACAAAACATTGGTTGACAACTATAGACCAATATCTATAATTTGCATTTTTCCCAAAATTCTCGAGAAATTGATCAAGACAAGACTGGCTAATTACTTCGAATTAAATAGATTTTTCTATGAATCACAATATGGTTTTCGGAAAAACTGCTAAACATCTCGAGCAGTGATAAATGTTGTGAGTGACATTGTCGAGGCAATGGAGGGAGGCCATAACACATCTGTGTTGTTGTGCGATCTGTCCAAAGCTTTAGACTGTGTCTCTCATGACATTCTTCTTGAAAAGTTGAATTATTATGGAGTGAGGGGGGTATCTCTGAATCTCATGGACTCCTATCTGAAAAATCGTTCCCAAGCTGTAGAAGTAAAAAATGTTACATCAGAGATGAAAAATATTTTTCATGGAGTACCACAGGGTTCAGTGCTTGGCCCTTTACTTTTCATAATATATATTAACGATCTTCACCAATTCTTATTTCCCAGTAAGTGTACTCTTTTCGCCGACGATACAACGTTAATTTGTTCTCACAATGACCTTTTACAATTAGAAACTCTGTCGCTAAATATTCAAGAAAAAGCAAAGCACTGGTACCAAGTTAACAGATTACAGCTAAATGACAATAAAACCCAAAAAATAACTTTTTCAACCAACTCTTCTATACTCGAAAACAAATGTGTTAAGCTCCTGGGTTTGACGATCGATGACAGACTAAACTGGAATCATCATATCGAGCAGCTGAAGCAAAAACTTTCGAGCACTTTGTTCCTACTACGTCAGCTCAAATCTTACGTCAATATTGAAACTCTGAAAAGTACGTATTTTGCATTATTTCATGCACATATAACATATGGCGTTGTCATTTGGGGCGACTCCTCTAGATCTGTAGAAATTTTTCGACAACAAAAAAAAGCTTTGAGAATTTTGGCAAATTGTGGTTTCAGAGAACACTGTAGGGCTCTCTTTGTTCAATTCAGAATACTACCGCTTCCGTCAATATATATCGAACATTCTGTGAGAGAAATACCTACATGAACAATCTCAAATACATAGCTATGGTACAAGACAAGCAAATTTTATTAGGTTACCAAAATACCGGCTTTCTGTTTCCCAGAAGAATTCTTTGGACTACAATCTTTATAATATGTTACCATTAGAAATAAAGACTCTAAATTCACTTTTATTCAAGAAAAAAATTAAAAATTTTCTCCTGCAACATTGTTTTTATTCTGTTTCTGAGTTTACTGAACATGTCAAGCGTTCGCCTATGCAATTTTGAACATACTCGCCATGCTGTTTGCAAAATTATTCTTGTGCAAAACCATACATGTTTAATTTTAATTTCTATTATATTTCTACATATATCTATGTTTTGTAAAGTGTCGATTTCACATTTTAATTATGTTGTACCTTCTGTCATGACTTATGCTATACACTGTGGTGTCTGTTGCATCAATAAATTACTCTAACTAACTACTCTATGCCATCCTCCTAATCACATTGGCATACCTTCTGTACAAGAGGATAATTTCCAAAATCTGCAAGCCGAAAACACCTACCAACCAACCTCAGGAGATCGAAATGTCCAGGGTTCAGCTTCCTCGCTAACCCTCCTTAGCTGATGAATCTTCAGGAATTATATCGCTCGCTCCCGTGTGAAACGCTGATTCTGCAGATGTACCGGGACCAAGGATGGTAAACTATAGAAGGATGGTTCATTCAAACGATTTTGTCGGCCAAAAGGCGTGGCTTCCGAAGGCGCGCGATGACGTAGCTAACGGCACTGAATTCAAAATTATTAATTCTGAATCTGAATATTTATGCTTTGAAAATCACTAAATAGGCATTAAAAGTGATATTACTGTGATGTACCTCTTGATAATTGATACATATTGATTATTGATGGTTAATGGTATCATATGACTTCGAATGTTAGTAATTTTTGCGAACAAAAAATCTTGAATCACAAAAATTCCTGAATGTCCTCCCAGAAAATACTACATGAGATAATTTTACGTTTACAAAACAGGCGATATATTCTATAAATAGGTAAATACCTATAGCTACCTTGAAAACAATTTCATATTAAATATAGTGAAATTTCAATAAAGAATTCATATAGATACTGATGAATGATGCATATATTGTGTTTGCATATTATCCAATGCACAGGTTGTTGAAAGTTTATGAAGAATATCAAGCATTCATATTTTGAAATTGAATTGATATACCTACCCATTTCATCAAGTTTAACAAATATAAGTCAGGTAGAAATTTTGGCCATATTTGAATACAAATGAATTTGTAAATTTCCAAATATTGTCAACATTCTTTCAATATATTGAGAATAATGTATAGATATTTTTCAGACAATTGTGAATCGTGAAAATAAAATACATTCTTTAATTTAATTGATAGGTACATCATACCTAATGAGTATATAATATATTGACATTATCGATTTTCTCATTTGCTGACTATTTTCTTCATTTCTACATTGGACTCTACTATGGATGATCTTCTTCTTTTAGCAATCCAGGTTGTTTCTCTTATTTGCAGGTTTTTATATCCTCATTATAGCTCCAATAGTATACAAAAATCCTTTTTCATAATACATTTCCATCTACCCATTTTGTAGATCTCTTTTTAAATTTTGTTGAACAAATCACAGCTGATGTGAGACTTGTATCAGGATTCACAACATCTGCATGTTCACAACTCATCCACCTTTTCAAAAAAGTATCCCAAACAAAATCATTGCCTTTTGGAAATGTGTGGTAAATAATACTGGAATCCTCTTGGTTTTTGTAACACCAAGACTATAGTGTTGCAACCAAAAATAGCAAATCTTTTACCTGGCATACTGGTTATCAGATGGTATATGAAATTGAAATGATTTCATAAACACTACACACTTTTCAATGTAGGTGATGTAAAAAAATAATCCACACTGCTAAATCTTCTTACTGAGTTATTTGTCTATACCTACATACAATTATTGGTGAACTTTATATAAAAAAAAACAATTCGTACAGCCAAAATCCACAGTTTGAATATCGAAACGGGATTGAGGTCCGGCAGTGACGTCACGAACGCTCGCATCGCGTCATTCGATGTCCATCATTGCGTCTTATGCATGGACGTATAAATTCGTCCATGGTCCTATGGCAATGAACCATCCTTCTTTAGTTTACCATCCTTGTACCGGGACAACGTACAGTTACTCCAGTTCTGAGAAGATGATGCGCTATCATTTTTGAACCTCATGAGAAATTATAATTTTTTTTTTGGATTAATTCCAACACTCGTACTGTTCACTTCAGTTCAATAATGAAAAATTGTTTTTTAAAAAGACAACAGTTCGTGAAGTTGTAATTCACGAAAGCTATCGAATACATAAATAATAGTAATAGTTGATGAAAGGGTGTAACATACACTACCTCGGAAACTACTGTTTCCTCATGTAATACGCGACTATACATAATGTTTTTATTTAGAGCTCATAATATGGTTCGTGAAAGCTCCCACAAACATTTCATTATTGTAGTTGTTGATATAAGGTGTAAAAATAACTTCATGATTCATCTAATGTAAATAAGCGATAATTATATTTATTACAATAACATATATTTCTTATTTCCTGGTGCCCTACCTACAGGGTCCATAAAAGTATCAAATATTTTATGAGCTTCAAATGTTGAACATCAAAATCGTTGATGAAAAATGTTTTGGGTTGAGTATTTGTCGGAATTGTACTAGCAGCTATCGACGAAGTGACTGAGTCGCCAGCTATCGGCTGGATGAGGAACAAACGAAATAACATTTTTGTGGAGCGTCTTGATTGTGGGTAAATATAGGATCATATACAAGGTACCTATATCTACATGAAAACGCCGCGAACTATCAAGAAGAAAAAACTGGGTTTCCATCTCGAGGAATAGAGATTTTGTTGGTGTGATTATGGTGAGTGATCTGTTCAACTTAGGTATTCGTGTCAAAGGCAAAAATGCATATCAATGGAAGATGGTCATTTACTTATGAAATTGGTGTTTGTTCGATGGCCTGCATTATTTGTCAATTTTTCAAAAAAAATTACAATAACTCAAGTATGGTTTATTTTGGATATACATAAAGTTGCCCGAGAGTTGGTATGATTTATGAAAATGAATCAGAATAATGAGAGGAATCAAAGAATACTGTGAGATACAGGATGTCCAGTTGAAAATAATAAAAATGAATCACTTCCAAAGAAACTGGAAAATATTTTAGTTGCATTTTCAATGTTTTCTTCACCGTCTCTACGAATTTTCAGAATCATGCTACTTTAATTTCTCTACACTTACCCTGTATACCGAGTTGTTCAGAGGTATGTCAAAATTGAAATATTTCAGCAAGCATCTGCTACTTTTATTTCTCTACACCTACCCTGTATACCGAGTTGTTCAGAGGTATGTCAAAATTCAAATATTTCAGCAAGCATCTGTTTGATTATGTTCAAGATTGACTTAGAATGAAAGCAAATTTTCGAAATTTATTGTCAATTTGGTCATGTTTTCAGTTTTTCTAATATATAAACTCTTCAAATTTTTATTATTCGAAGTGAAAATTATATATTTCAATGGATGTGATAAATAAGTTTTCAATGAGAGTTTATTCCATCAATAACATAATTATAAAATTCAAATAGTTCTGAATCATTGGATCTGATCAAATTATCAGAATTGTCAATTATAATTCAGGGAGAAGGTAAAGGCAGTATTTTTAATTTTCGATAATTATGCGAGAAATGTCAATCAATCAAAAAATTGCACAAATAGCGCTTTCACCACACTCAGCTATAAAATTTTGAAAAAAGTCGTCGGCTCTCCACCACGATTTATACAGTGTTGGTCATAATGTTTGCAACATATGGAAAACAATTCATTGAATTAAATTCACTTCTATACCAAAATGCTCCGTTTAGCCGCTATATATTTTTCACTTCAATATTGTCTGTAGATAATGCTCTGAAATTTTGTAGGTAATTTGAGAGGGCAATTGAAAATATGCATGCATGAAGAACATATTATGTATTTTTGATTGACATACAAGATGTTACATATATGAGGTACTGTATAGTTTGAATAATTGGTGGAACATTTTATGAGTACGTCACTGCCAAATTTCAATGGTGATTTGTATTATTGTCATTGAATACCTAACTTTCAGTCCTCCTGAAGGTTCGTGATATTCCTATTGGTTTGAAAGTAGATTGACAACATTCAATTCTATGCAATCCAAAATGTTGAAAGTATGTTATTCCTCAGAATAGTTTCATCATAATCATCATCAATCAATACTTAATTTTCGTATAAAATCATCAATCATATCATCGAATCATTCAATACAGAATTCTCGATATATCATAACAATTTGAGAATTTTTCAAATACCTACAAAATTGATCATTAAAAACTGGCAACAACTTTCACCAGAAAATTCTTGTGGAATTTCTGGCCTGAGAATTGAAATCACTATTGACATGATCAATGATTTCATACGAAAAGGATTGTGAGTAGTAACCCTTCCATAATTGGAAAATAATATATCATTCAACGAGCATGTAATGAGGCAATTACTCATGAGAATGAAATTACTTCATTCTCATTAGTAATAGCTTCATTACAGTCTCGTTGAATGATATACTATGTTCCTGAATAGATACATTTCTAGGTTGATAAAAAGTGACATGGATCGAGTAGTTCAAAATATTAATGGTCCTGCAGCTAATAGAGTGGAATACAACATGTTGTAGAAGAACCATCTGAAGTCATTTCAAGTGCTGACATAGACAGTCAGCCTGTGAATATGATTGTTGAGACTTCCACACATATAAACCAAGATAATTTCTAACTTCATCAGTGATTCTCAGTATTCTAAGTATGTCAAATAATTGTTTTAACAGGCCGTATTTTGTATGTCGTACCACTATTGGCATATCGAAAACGGTAAATGAAGAACGAAACGTCGTATTTAAAATCAAAGCACAGCACATTGAAACAAATTCAAAATAGAGAGGAAAGATTCTTGAACATATATAATAAAACGGGCCATTTCGATCCATTTCGGAAACGGTTCGTGATATTTCCGATTTGAGAGCATCGTTTCATCGTTCTCTATAATAGGAGACTTTTGTCTCCTCCAACCAACCAACTTTGTATCTTTTACGGGTTTCGAGATGCAAATATGGCATAATAACAACCCGTATTGCCAATTCGCGTATTCACATATGAGCAGATGCATAACCTAACCTCTATTTTTCCTGGTCTGAAAGACTCAATTAGATTCAAATTCTTTTCAAATAATTCGTCTACACTGTAACATTGAAATGGACAAAACGAAAAGTAGGCAGTGAATTGTAATAAGTAAACAGAAAACAAATACTCCCCTAGTAAATACCACGCAGAACATTGAATTATATCTGCTCGTAGTCCATTCAACGATTCACACTGTGAATGCAGTAATGCAGATCGCAAATGTTTCTTTCGTCCTGAGACGTGACAAATTCACATAGAGACACGAACAGGCAATGCTTCGAGTGGAGATCTTACGGTCTCTACTCGGATAACTACCATGCACTGATGAGGGCCAATAAGCCCGAAACCGGTCTGTAGGTTGTTAAGCGTTCCTGTCTCGATGTGAATTTGTCAAGTATTAGGAAGAAAGAAACATTTGCGATCTGCATTCACAGTGTGAATCGTTGAATGGACTACGAGCAGATATAATTCAATGTTCTGCGTGGTATTTACCAGGAAAGTAGTTGTTTTCTGCTCGTAGTCTACCAGATATTCATTTCAAAACTATATGTTTGATATTTATAATTGGATGGATATTTTCACTTTCAAAAATTCAAATACATGATATATCGAATATTCGAATAGTCAAAATATCAAGTTATAGAATAATCGATAACGACTTATTTACTAACTTCAAACCAGAAACATCTCAGATATCTTTGGAAAAGGGTGACTTGTATTCGGGACGAAATAGAATCGGCACTTTATCAACACCCTATATATATATTTAGTTCTTATCCAGATGGATTATTGTTACTAATTCATTCTCGTCTTACCACGAGTTCAATATTTACGTTGCCAACATCATGATAACAAATTACAAGAAAATCTGTGGAAAAAAAGAGTAGTATTTACGTTTTAAAAAATGGTACATTTTCAACAAAAATTTTTTGTGAACTCATAGGAGTGCGATGAATGAAGTTTTACCCAAAATACATAGTCAGGAACAGGAAAATTAATCAAGATATAGATCTTATATTGAGGTCATCGCCAAAAACTTTCATAAGATGACATAGTTTTCAACAAATATCGATTCAAGAGTCGAAGTAACTTTCTTTGAACCCATAATACGGTTTCTACTTTTCAGAATATTTTCAAGACCGAAGCAGAGCGATTTCAACAAAAACTGTTATTCACATCTACATAACACATACCTGCTATTTTAATGAAATGTTTCTTAGCGCAGTTGGTCATTTTCACTGTCACCACATGGACACTGAACGGCTATAAGCTGCATATGATGGTTATGGTGGCTATATTGTTGACATTGAAGTAGCCTGGGTAACGATTAAAGGTTATAGGGGTTGATCAAAACACAGGGTACTCGTCAGTCGATTACGATGAAGCTCTGAAGTCTAGGTTGAAGTTATTCCATCATTCAAAGAAAATCAGGAAATGCGAGAAAAAAAATTGTAATAAAAATTAATTGATAGTCACGAAATCATTATAATTATAGCGCAGTTAGGAACTCAATATTCATTATGAAAATAATGAATGAATGAAATGACTATTCATCCTATAGAGAGGGTGGCCCACATATTCTCATCCTAAATCGAGGATCAGTGGATGTTGTTGAACACTTGATGTGCTCCTCTTTGAAATCATTTTCGATTGTAATTATTGTATTCAATTTGTGTTTCTGAGGGCGTCATCATACACCATTTCAATTTTTGTTGTTCAGATGAAACGTTGACAATTGAGTAAAAAAATGATGAAGCCCTGTTAACGAGAGATAATAAAAATATAATATAATAAAAGATAAGAAAAAACATCCAACTGTAAGGAAGAAAAAAACACATACTGTATTCTCATAGTGAATCGATGAGTGCATTACGAGTTGATGTAAATCAATCGCTGCGTGGTATTTGCCAGGAAAGAAGTTGTTTTCTGCTCGTGGTCTATCTTTTTCAATCATATCAGATGTTTTTCTGTTAATTATTCCAATTCGTAGCTGACCATTTGTATCCTATTGCTTTGTCAAGCATCAACCACTCCTATCCCAGACAACACACATACATCCATTGGATGTCCATTTTGTATCCATGATGTATCCGGATGTCCATGGACATCCAATGGACACCCATTTGGTAGATGTACAATGGACATCGAAATTAGTACATACATTGGATCCAGTGAGAATCGTTTTCAATAATATATAAATCAATTAGATTCGATCAATTCGTAAGTTACCTATATATATCAAGCAGAAAATATTTTCTGGAATGGATTTGATAAGTTGGGTGTCCGATGGAAATCCATTGGATGTCTGATGGGTATTCTGATAGGTATACAACGAACTTCAAACTGTCATGGACAGCACCCATCAGGTACTAAATTCCACTTTTTCCTAAATTCCATTGAAAAATCGGTCATAATTCATCATTTATCCAAGAAATGGTTCGGATTCCAATATAAGCTGTTGATCTCATTTTTCCCTACTCCGCATGAATTCTCCAAATTCTGAGAAGCGATATATGAATAAATCCCATTGTCCTTCATTTTATCACCGGATTATATATATATTACATTTCAATTTGTAGATGAGAAATAAGTCAAAATGACAATGACATCCAGAATTCCCAATCATCTATATTGATATTAATCATTAAATATTGTTGTTTTTCAAATCTCATTGATTTAAATTAACTTATAAGAAGACAGCAGCCACCATATCATGCAGATTAGAATTCAATAACGGAAGTCAAGCAACAGAGCTTGGATGAGTGACCGCTCGTCGTGTTAAACGACTTTTTTCATTTCGCCGGATCTAAAATGGAGTCAAATCGGGAGTCCAATGGACATCCATCGGATGTCTGATGGGTATCCAATGAACATCCATTGGTTGTCCAATGGATTTACTTGTGTTGTCTGGGATGTCTCATAACGTGAGAGCCTTGTCTCTGGATTGTTTCTTTTTCCGCCACGTTGGGTCGCTAGTTCCTAGTATTTCTTGAAACGTGGCTCAATGCGATTGAATATGCGAAGCGGGGATTTCATTGGGACTGGCAACGCTTCGAGTAGAGATTTCAGGATCTCTACTTGGTTATGTATACCCTGCACTAATGAGGGCCAATAAGCCCGAAACCGGTGTGTATAGGTTGTCATTCGTATCTGTCTCACTCAATGTGATCATTGCCGCGTGTTAGATGGTTGCATGTTGTGTGATGAACTCGTAAGTCAGAATTTTTTTTTGCCTGGTTAGAATGTGGTCACTCCTGTTCTTGTTTTTCAATTTATCAATGATCGCAATTCACAAAAACTATATCCAAATGTATAGATAACATTGCGAATATTATTGACTATACTTGTAACGGTCGCTAGTGAAGTACATTTTTTCACTAGATGACTTTTATTCCAACGCAATACAAAACCGATTCATTTTCAGATTTCAATAATCTGAGTTCTGTTATCATTACTAACCTAGAGGAAATGAGTGAGGAATCTTCAAAGATCATAAAATATATTTCATTTTTGATTTCGAGTTGGTACAGAATTAATAAAGTCGATTTTCACAGAAAATTCGATAAAACTTTGCATCAGTTCCACTATACTGGCATATCTGGAGTATTCCAGACGTATCTTGCTCTTGGTGTTCTTATCAGATTGTACTTGTCAACAGCATCCAGAACGTAAACCATAGTCGTGATATAACCAATCACCTGAAATCAAATGATAGTTATTAGTTATGGATTAGTTATGGAATCTTCATTTTGATTTAATAGTTATTAAATCAGTATTAACAGTGGTAGGTACTATGAAAGAAAATCAAAGAATAACTTTTGTATCCTGAATGGAACCGAATGTATTCTGACTCTAATAAAACCTTGAAGATATTAAAATGATGTGGAATATATTTCATTCATATGTTCAAAATCGAACATTTTTTGATTTTGATTATAATATAAATCATAATCACACTCCTTATATTGATTCTCCACTATTTCTCATGAACCCTATAGCAACAGCAAGTAACAATCTGCTCACATAATGGAAATGTATTAGGGTTTGACCGCCCGGACTTGTGAACTGGCCTAAAAAATGAGGTTGAAAGGAATTCGCGAAAGTCGTATGCCTGATCTCATTACAATTAGACTGCAAATATTCAAATGGTAGAATCCTTGATTTGAACTAACAACGTCATCCAAGAACACAATAGATGTGAATCTATTCAAATAACTACCAGAACATTGCAGGCAATTGCCACTCAACCACCAACAAATAAATTGAAGTGATCTTCATAAAAATTTGCTTTCACTATCTTGATCAATGTCTATTAATGCCGTTATTGAATTCGCTGTTACATTAGTGACGGCTTGAATTTTTACAAAAATTGTATTTTTCTGAACTCTCCATCTCATCTTATTTTTAAGCTATACTTCTTGATCACTCCACCTGTCACAAATATACACAAAGAACTGCTTGAAATGACTACCTCTAGCTCTAGCATGCAAAAATACAACCTTCTCTCATTGACTGCCGAACCCTTTCAAAAACACCAGTCGCTTCTTTAGGTTACACTTTTACAGCAGGAAACTATCTGATTTCTGCAATATTTTTGCAAAAAAATAGCAACAAATTTCGTTAGCTTGGCAAAATCATTGGTTTTTTCAGAATCGTCAAGGGACAAAATATTCTTATAATGATCTGTCGAATAACTTCTTGAATGTTTTCATATTATGTTCGATAAACATATAATATGTATAGGTAATAGACTGTCCAAATTCTACCATCTATCGAATTGGCAATTTGCATCCGCCATGATAGTTTTGGCTGGGACCATATATTAAATTTGATTTCATTTGGGGAAGGTTTTTTATGTCTATTCGTGATTCAATAGTTTTTGGATGTATGATTCGCTATAATCATAACGTATTTGAAAAACACCTCTCTCTTGGTGTTGCTGTAGAAATTATGTGGATTAGTTATCAAGATGATGTTATTAAATTACTTTCTGATTGAATACCTATTCTGATATGAGAAATTCACATTTTAGAGTTATCACTTTTCTTATATAAAAAGGAATTCAAACTAGCATATCTTGCATACAGAAAAGGTTTTTCCCGCATAGCTGAATTTTCACTTCGAATACTTCCCAATATGACCCTTGTATATACAGTGACTGGCATATGGAAAAACGTTTTTTCAATACATTTCGACAAATATACAGGGTGTCAGTTTTTTGGGGCAGGAGTTTAACAGCTTGTTTCAATATGAAATTCTCATTAATACATTTACGTTTGGTAGCTTCGTCCCCGATTTACAGGGTTTCGAATTTTCATGTTATATTTCTTGTTTTCGAAAGTTGAAAAGGCAAGGTATCTTACTTCAAACGCACAGACTGGCTGTAATACCCAATTCAACTCTCTCAGAATGTATTACGTGCCGCCTCTGCTTTCAAAAAAACATCAATTCTTGTATGTGATTTGTGAATCGCAAGGATTCTGGAATCCTTGCCAAAAATAATGTACCTCCAGGTTATTCAGATATATTTTTTTTAAATTTGCATTTTGATGACGAAAGGATGTCATATTGAGTTTTTATTGTTAAAATGAGTTATTTTCATTTGATGAGCGAAATATTCATTCTCATTCTTATCGATTGCCCCGCGTGGAGGTATCTTGTCTAGTATCTAGGTATCACAATTTTACTCACCCCAGTGATAATAAACTGTTTTGTTAATTCCGATATAACTATAGATGATCCTAGGGTATACGCAATGACAAGAGTGATTGAATTTCCGAATTCAATCCAAGACCAATTGATGTCACATTTCTGGTAGAATGATGAAGTGTGCGATAGTAAGAATAATCCAGTCGTCAATAAAGCGTATATGGAGCAAAAATTCAACAAACACGTTTTCAGCAAGAATCCACAGATCACGCCAGATACTAGAGTTGCAAAGTTTAATACCTGCAAAAAAAAAATCAGAATGAGCTAATGGAAATAAAACAGATAAAATAGGTTGACTTAGAGCGGGTTTATACAGCAAATGAAATAAAATAAGGAATAACACAAAATAAGATGAGAAAGTTCAACATAAGTGATACCATTAGAACGTTTATATAGGAACTGTTATAAAATAATAAATAGGAAATAAAATAAAAGTAGACCAACTTTTAACTCTTATTTTATTTTATCTGAAAATGGATATGCGCATGTGCGTTGGTATGACATTTTCATGATATTATATTTGTATCTCGAATCGGATTTCACATATAGAAGATGACTTTTTGAATACTTTCCACCCTCAATATCTTCCTTCTAGTGATTGATATGGAAAATAAAAAGAGGTCAATTTTATTCTCCAGGGGGACACCTCCTAGGAGGGGTAGATGCTACCCTCATAATCTCAAAGTCCGTTTAATCCTCTGAACATCGGTGTTTGTTTTTTCAGTCGAGCCGTTTTGACCAATAATGAATTGTTTCGACAAAAATAATTTTCAAATTTGAATTTCACACCCTATATCTCTGTAATCATGACCTCATCTTAAAAAATACTACACCGATGTTTAGAGAATTTAACGGACTTTCAAATGATGTGTCATCACTTGACTCACCTTCCCATTTTATATTCTAAGGTTAACATCTACCCCTCCCAGAGGGTTGACCCATGAGTGCTAAGAATATTCATTTTGAGTGTCCCCCTGGAGAATAAAATTTACCTATTTTTCCACTGCAAGGTAGATTTGAGGGTGGGAAGTTTTCATCTGTCTTCGAAGATAAATAAAGGGTCCACTGGAAATTACTCGTCATTTGATTATTATTTGAAACTTCTATGTAATCACTGTGACCATTTACAGAAAGAGAAGATTACAACAACGCTTCCTGCTCACAAAAGCGTGATGTAGCGCTTCTGCTCGGTCATATTCACATCAATCTGGGACGACACCTATATTACATTAATAGTTCCGGTCCTTTGATAAATAAATCATTTCTATTACTGTAGAGATAATGTAATCCAAGGGTCTACAAAGAAAACTGTCAAAGTGCTTGGAGTACGACTGTTCATTCTAGTGGCCATCGTGGATTCTTGATCTATGGGAATAAACAAGAAAATTTATATACGAAGGAAAATACCACGAATTGCACTAAGTAACGCAAAAATCAAAATGAGATTCAAAATCTCTCAACGTACGAGATTTTGAATCTCCAATTGATTTTTGCGTTAAAATTCATATGTTACTACTATTTCAATAAACCCTATATTCACACTAGGGTCAATGGTATCTAGCAAAAAATACATGCAGTTTCAGGAAAAGGTCTTGAGGAAGGTCTCACTGAACAAGGACCCATCTTCTTACTTCCTCCATCATCTGGTACTAACAGATTGGAGAATGGAATATGCCACCGAGCAACTTAAAAAGGGTAACCCACCAGGTGGTTTATAGCACGGGTCCACCTAGCACCCTATATAATATGTCCTAGAGATATCACTACTCTGGAATTTTTTTGCGTTGATTTGAATCCAATGAAATCAATTAATTTGTAGTCATCTGATCAAACAGAAGCAATCAAACCAACAGTATACTCTGAAAACAGCAATCATATTGCTATTAATACGTAAATTTTGTTTCAATTCGATTTTAACTTTTCAAATAAACAATATTTTAAAATTTAACGATTTGGTTGTAATATTCATGAAAATATTAATTTTATGGACTTTTGCAATGCTAGATTTTTCGTTTGAGATGGCTAGTGGTTCGAGCGTACTTTCAGAGCTCTCTCAGAATATTAATCTAAAGTGTCTGAAATGCAATAGGAAAGTAGCTAAAGGTGTGAAATGTTGTCTGTGTCAGTCAACCCTACATCTTAAATGTGCTAGTGTTGAAGAAAATGCAGATATGACCGAATTCAAGTGCGAGCAATGTGATATACCCGAGGATGATTTCCATGATGCCATGGAAGATATGGCCAACACTGGCAAGTTTAATCCAAAAATGTTTATTTATATAGTTAAACAAAAAGACAATTTGATTTTTGAATTGAAAGATAAAATCCGAATTCTTAATACTCAAATTGAATTATTGAATAAAATCAATTCTTTGACATATTCCGGAAAAAACATCGACAATACCAAGCAAACTATTGATTGCAAAAAAATTGAAGATAACAATTCGATAAAAAGTGTATCGACACATGCACCCAGCGTCAGTAAAAACTCAGGTAATCATCGGAATGAAGAAATACCAAAGATGAATACAAGAAATAAAATTACAACTGGACAGCTGTCCAACGAAATATTAAAAATCGAAACGGAAAGGAAATGCCAAGATGTTATCAACTTAGCATCGCTGGATAGATCGCCTCCGTTGGATAATTTTGCATCAAATGAATCGAATACGTGGACAGAGGTGAGGAAAAAGAAACATAGTAATAGAAGGAGAATAGTTGGAAACAATCGAGAAGATACTGTAAAAGGTGTACCAAAACAGGTTGAATTACATGTCTACAGGGTGGATAAAGATACATCAATTGAATCTTTTACTGATTCAGTGATAAAAAATTTCCCAGAAGCTGAATGTGAATCGCTGAACTCTAAACATCCTGATTCGTACAAGTCGTTCAAAGTTAGAATTCTAGAAGAAAATTTTAAAAAATCGATGAACCCGAAATTGTGGCCATATGGATCCTGTATTTCCCGTTTTTTAGACTTCAGCAAGAGAAGAAACCAAAGGATGAAAGATCGAGAAACTCATCAAACTCTATCTTCAAACCCAGTTTGCTCTTGGTGAATGTGGGTAGCCTTAATATATCTAAAATTAACCTTTTATATGATGATATCAATAAATACCCTTCATTAGATATTTTATGCATAGTTGAAACGGGTTTGAAAGATGAGGAAATGAACTTTTGTCATATAGAAGGTTACAAATTAATAAACTATTATTGTAGGCAGACTAAAAAATGTGGAGGACTAGGTATCTGGGTAAAAGATGAAATGAATGCGAAAAAGGAGACAGTTAACGTCTCTGCCATAGAACAAGATTTCGAATACTGTATTATATCGATGAAAACAAATAATACCAAAACAGTTTTTTTGAATGTATACAGGTCACCATCTGGAAATGTGTCATTTTTTGATAAACTGACGGAGGTTTTGAATTTGTTATTCAAACCAAAAATGAGAATTTTATTATGTGGGGATTTCAATTTAGATTCGTATAAGAATGATGACTATAAGAAATTATGTAGAATACTGAAGAGCTTCAACCTAACGCCTTTAGTAGGATGGCCAACTAGAGTGACACAGTACACTTGTACAATGATTGACCACATTTTTATCAATTTCAGTAATGAAGGTCTGTGTTGTGTTTTCGATAATTGTATAGCTGATCATCGTTCTGTTTATTTGGAATTAGATGAAAATAGCTTTGTAAGTAGCAAATCTAAGTATCGTAGAAGTTTCAATGCAGTTAACGTTGAACGATTTGAAAGGGTTTTGGTTGAGGAGGACTGGGAGCCTCTATATTGTATCGAAGACTTGAATTCAGCTTTTGAGTATTTTTATTCAATTATTCTGTATTATTTCAATTTTTACTTTCCTGAAAGGAAATATTACAGTAAACGTACACCTAATAAGAAATGGGTAAATGATGAGGTCATAAGATCAAGCACTAATCTTAAGGACCTGAGCTTTTTATGTAAAAGATTTCCTGTTCTTGAACCAGCTTATCGAGAATCAAAAAGAAAACACACTGATTTGATATCCAAGGTTAAAAAAAAATATTACCAGAATAAAATATTCAATTCTAGCAATCCATCTAGAACTGCTTGGAAAGTGATAGATGAAATATCAAATAAAAATAAAAAACACGTAAACCTAGAAATAAGAGTAGAGGATCAAGAAATACGTGATCCCCACTTGGTTGCCTCATCTTTCAACGGTTTTTCTACAGATGCTCCGAAAAAAATAATAAAAAATTTGACTAACAAAAATAAAACTCAGGTATTAGATTGTAGAGTCATCCGATATGATTCATTTTACTTAACCCCTTATGGAGAAGATGAATTGGAAATACTTCTAAGAACTAAATTGAAAAATAAAAGTTCATCAGGCTCTGATGATATACCTATGTTTTTAGTGAAAAAAATAATACCTTTTGTAAAAAAGCCACTTACTCACCTGGTGAATTTATCATTCACTTCAGGTACGTTTCCGACCTGTTTGAAAGTGGGTAAGATTATTCCAATATTTAAAAAAAAGGATCGATTATCACTTGAAAACTATAGACCAGTAACGGTCCCTCTCTCAGTTTCCAAAATTTTTGAATATGCTTTTTTATCACGTCTTGATGATTTCTTAGAGAAATTTAAAATATTAACAGAAAAACAACATGGGTTTCGTGCAGGAAAATCTATTGATACCGCAAATTAACTCCTTTTATAGTCAGATTATCAAATGTATTGAGGCCGCCGAGTGTCCTGTTGGGATCTTCTGTGATCTCAGCAGGGCATTCGACTGTGTCAATCATGATACTTTGCTATCGAAGCTGTATGACTCTGGAATAAGAGGACAACCTCTAAGCTGGATATCATCTTTTTTGAAGTATAGAAAACAATTCGTCCAAATACAATATACAGATCTGACTGAAATTAAAAAATATAACTCAGACTTCTCGTCTGTGGAATCTGGTGTTCCACAAGGTTCTGTGCTGGGACCTTGCCTATTTTTGCTGTATGTAAATAGCCTTGATTTATTTCTGAAAAATCAGTTTTTCACAATGTATGCAGATGATTTATCGTTAATTATCTCAAATCCGTTAGCGATAAATATTGGAACAGATATTACAAATCTATTAGAAAATACACGTGAGTGGTTTGATGAACATCAATTATTTTTCAATGCCGAAAAAACTCAATTAGCGACATTTCATAACCGACAAAAAGTATGTGATCCACTGAATATATCTATTAACAACTGTATGGTACGAGACAGTGTAGAGGCGATCAGTTTTTTGGGAATGAAGATAGATCCAACTCTCACTTGGAAACCACATTGTGAAACATTGATTTCAAAACTTAATTCAATCCATTACCTTTTCAAAAATGTTAAATGTGTTCTAACTAGAGGACAAATGATGAATTTATATTATGCACAAGTAGAATCCCGCATTAGATTTGGTATTTGTCTTTGGGGTAACTCCACTCTAGCAGCAAATGTGTTTATTTCACAAAAGCGCATCATCCGATGTATTGCTGGAGTGAAATATAATCATTCTTGTAGAAACATTTTTACAGAGTTTAGGGTATTAACGCTCACTTCTTTATATATTTTAGAATCGTCTATACACATTTTTAAAAATAAAAATAGCTTCAAACTGAATAAAGATATGCATCCAATGAATACCAGAAATAAAAATGATTTTAGTGTGCCATTTGCAAAAATGGGTTTAAGCTATAACTCACCCGAATACATGGGGTTGCGTATTTATAATAAGTTACCTGAAACGATTAAAAATATTGTCAGATTTACGGAATTCAGGAAAACTCTCAAGGAATTTTTGATAGATAAGTGCTTCTACCATCTGTCTGAGTACTTTGAATAATTTGTCAATTTGTCTTTGATATTACCCAGTATTTATATACTTAGTTTGTGATATATTTATTATTTTTTAAATCTACATGTGTTAGTATTTGTTTATATATGTATGTATACATCTTTTTGTGTATATTTGACTATTGCTATATTACTAAACTGTAATCTTTGGCAAAATAAATGATATCTATCTATCTATCTATCTATCTATCTATCTATCTATCTAGAAAGTATGAATCAGCAAAAAAAGTTTCTATCCGAATCACCCTGGAACATTGATAAATGTCTTTGGGTTATTACTACTCAATCAACCAATTTATTTTTAACACAAAACATACAGTTTTATGAAGAAGGTTATCAGTAACGAGTATGCTATAAGATATATATCTAATAATTAACAGAATCCTAAACCTACAAGGATGTTTGAAAATGAGGTTGCGAATGTGCAAAGATACAAAAGCATAAAATAAAGCATGACGATAAGGTGAAAAGAAAACAGTGACCTATAGGAGAAAGCTATATAAATGAACCAAAAGAAAGGTGTGAAGAACAAACAGTTTTTTATTCGTTTATGATGAAAGATCTGAGTTTCCTGATATAGCAGATAAGTGTGGAGATTGCTTTTGATTCAGAGGGTGTAATATTATTGAGTTGTATTACTAGGTCGCATTGAAGTGTAGAAAGGACAGTCAAATGAGAGGTAATGAATAGTAGTAGCTTGAGCTGATTACATACTGAACAGATTTTCTATTGGTTTATGCGTCAGGTCACATAATCTAAGTTGCGCAACATTTCGGGTTTCTTGAATTGGCACCCTAATGTGTAGATAATTTTGGGTATTTTTTGAAAAGATGAAGGGACTGGGCGAGTGTCAAGAAAGTGAAGCGAGAAAACAGAGCTTCATTTTCCTCAATCAGTTTGTTTCTATATCTAGATAGCGAATACTGTCTTGTAATTTTCGTAAATAAAACTGGAATGGTAGGTGGAAGGTGGGTAAATCATTGCACATTGAGGTTAACTGGAGAGAAATAAATTCCATTTTGTTCACAACAATCTAATTAACTTAATACTTCGCTTTTTTTCATTGATTCTCACTATCATCTAGTTATTTGTTATAACATTCTTGCAATTTATTGAAATTCTGTGATATTATCAAGTTTTGCCTCCGAATGTCCAAGAATGAGGGCGGTAATATCATCGACATCAGGAAAGTATATCTTTATAACAGTGAAGTTGAATAGTGCCAGTTCTCTTCCAAAACGTGAGAATACGCGTATAGTATGCATGTAAGTATAACTCATATTTCACATCTGTATGACCTATGGATATAGTGCAGTCCAGTCAAATTAATAGGACCTGATTTCATTCAATATAGAAGAATATCAGCAAATTAACAGATAACAATTACTCATTTCTAGTGGTAAATATAAGAAACGAATTGATATAATATCAATTACCATATTATATAGTCTGTAGTGGTAAATAAGAAACAAACTGATCTAATAAGAATTGTTTATTTGTAGTGGTACCAAACAGGTAGGGTACATAATACATTTGTATGTCATATTGTCTGAATTATACTATTTTTTAGTACCTAGTAATATTCGACGAAAGTAGTTATTCACGACGGATTATTTTTCTCAGTGTGAATTCAACCATATTACGCCCTCGTATGTTCATGCAGAACTTCATCCATACTAAATCTATGTGCAAGCAGGTTTGTATTTTCTTGTAGCTCCTCTGGTATGGTACCGGCATTTGCTATACTCGGTCGTTGAAATCACCCCCAATGATGAGTGGGATGTTATGATATTGAAGAGTAATCTCGACAAGAACTACTCGAAAACTTTCTGAGATGTAACTAAAATCGAGTGTTTTAAATATATCGTTCACACTAAGAAAGATATATTTCGAAAATGAAAATGACAAAGTATCCACCAAGGGCTTGTACCTATCACACGAACTATGAAGATATGATATCCCTATAATACATACCACATAATGCCACCACTATTCCTACCTGAAAAGGGCTGGCAAAATTATCACTTCGAAGGAAGAAAGTGGGTTTGGTGGTTTTGTTTGCTGGAAGGTCGATCATGTTTCACTTACACATAAAATCAAAAAGTTATCTTTGTATTCGTTCACGAAGTTTGCATGACCTTGACAGTTCCAGAATATGAAATCTGATAATTGCTATTGGTTCCCGGCGAAGGTACTTCCCCTGGTTTAGGAATCATCGTCTTCACGTGGTCTCTTGGAGTTGCTACTAGTACTTCCTGAGGCCGCGTAAACAGCAATAATTCTTGGGATTTCATCAACGTACTTGACCGTTTTATGGCTTTTTCAATGTTGTTGTGAAACAATTTTCTTGGATGAGGCTGATTTCTCAGCACATCTGAACAATGATACTCTTGATTCAAGAAGAATCACTTTGGAGTTTTTTTTCGCAAACTGGGACTGCAGTATTGATACAGCAATGAATTATTATCACTTCACGCACATTAACATGACCTGACAACACAAAACAAGGCATTCTTAACACCCAACATTGCCAGTGATACGACGCCATGTCCACATATGTTCTAGATTGTTTGCTTCCAGGAAACCTTTAACGTCCATGTTGAATACTCGAGTAATGAAGAATTCGCGAGCCTGCACTCTGCACTATAGGACCACAAGTACTATCAAAGAAAACTTCACAGTAACCTGTCACAATGTATCTCTTGACAGCGGCCAACGGCGTTAATGTTGGCGTTGTTTAGCTGGTTCTGCGGACACTCGGACAGTGCGCGGACTGCGCATCTTCGCCTTGAGCGCTAATTCTCAATCATGCTTATTGGTCGAGTTGGTCACGTGGTACATGCTTCCGTCATCAAAACACATTTTCATAAGAAAATTCATGTAAACAGGCAAACAACGTGATTAGTTGAAAAAAGAAACGTTCTGGTCAATCTGAGATTATTATTCTTAACGGATGATTATACAATTCAAGAATATATATATTTGATTTAAGAGATCCGTTTTTCCTTTGTAGGTGACCGGACGGCTAGGTATAAAAAGTGAAATAAAATTCAAAGTTGATGAGATTGAATGTTAAAATATAATTTATTTTATATTTTATGTGAGGTTTGTTTATCGAGGAGTATTATTTCAATAATCGCAGGACATGAATATGATTCTCATCAGCACCTGGCAGTTTTCATAGTCACAAAATCCGACATTACGATTCTGAAAAATTATGGTAATGAATTGTGATCAACAATTCAATAAATTATCATTTGATTTCTGAATACATTGAAATTTGAATAATCAGGGCAGAAAACCCTGAACCAGGCCCTGCAATTTGCATTTGTGCATATGGTGCCAGCGCCAGAAAGAGCCAATCTGGAAAACACAGAAACTCAGTGTAGAGTTTGCAGCAGCTGATATAGCTTTTCGAAATCAACCATGTATAAGTTGTCTCTGAGATGTGATGGGTTCAAAAGGCACTGTTACATCCCCAAGGAAGAAGCGAATCCAAAGTGATACTTCTGCAAGTATTGGATGAAGAAGCTGAGTTGAGGTACGTTTCCTTTCATCGCAACACTGCGATAGTCGTGCACGACGGCCGCATGGAAGGATACGTGCCTTAACAAGCTTTTCGTGCGACAGTTCACGCTCTCGTTCGCCTAAACGGGGCCTTAGCGTAATAAGGCATCCCTCACACTTCCAGATCGTTAGCGTATCGCCTTTCATGTCAAGGGCTTAGCCGTACACATACGCCGTACCATTGCTTTAGGCACACTGAGCAAGGCATGGTACTTTTATTTGATAGCGAAATATTTTTGTGACACGCTTGACAACTGGACACTCCCAAAATGTAGGTAAATAGTCGAACGTGTGAATGTTTGTTTACGTTAATATAGGCAGTACAAATCAACTTTTATTCAGTATGCAATAATAGTCATGGCTAAATTGCACAGTTACTTAGGTTTTGGTAGATTTTGGAACTATTGTGATCATTAAAGTAGGGAACGGCCTTAACGTCTATTCACTGCGAAGGATAATGTTGAACTCCTACTGAGAATGAAATATCCTAGTGCAGAAACAATAATTAAGCTATGTAAGAAAAATGTAACGATACTGCGTGAGTGGTCTCTGATATTGGACAAAATTGGTGCTTTTCTAACCTCTATAGGTATAGCAAATTATAAAGCCTTTTTGCCAAGTAGGAGTTGGTGCGTTGGTTTATCAATTATTATTATTTATCGTGGTGAGAGGTGATGCTTCAGATTTATATCTAGTGTTATGGGTGTGATCAACCTTATTTATTGCTGGTCGATTTCTATGTACTGTTTGACAACAACTTCAAAATCTGAAAGTTGCCTCATATCAAGCTTCCGATTCTTGATAACAACAATTTCGATCAATATTTTTTACTTTGCATGTGAGAACTCTCATAAACATATATTTCATCTGCAGTACTTCCAATTTTTTTGATATGATGTTGCTATCCCACTCCAGCCAATAAAGAATTTGATATAGCTTACTAGGAATTCATAGATTGAAAAGTGTGTGTTTGAGAAGTGTTTTAACCGCCAACTTAGTTGCAAAGCTTTTTAAGTGTCATCCGAAGCACTACTCGGTTGGTTATCGTTGAGAGTCCGAAGGATTGAAATCTAGGTACCAAGAATGTTCGGTTGGTCACCTATCTCCTCCCACTAAACGATGCTATAGAAATATATAATGTTAGCGACAGTACTCTAAGAACACTCCGTATTGAGATGGCAACCTGTAACGAGGTGATGAATCACCCGAGTCATCGTTGGAATGAGGCGTCATCATCACGTAAGAAGGAGCGATAGTCACTTCGGTGAGAAGATGAGAAGAGTGAACGTTGAGAGAGTGCCTTTTTGGTATAATTGTGTGAATTTTGTTCTAAATTGAATTAACAACCTAGTAAACTAATAATGGATATTTTCAATAGCTGCCGCGGGATTTGAACCCAGGCCCTGTAGACTATAAGCCAGCGATTAACGCACTCGACCACCAGCTCAGATTGATAGTAATATATTTCCTAGTGTTAAAAATAGTGACATTATATTGGTACCCTTGATAGATATGTTATTAGAGCTTTCAGTTCTAGTTCATGACTAATGCATTATAATTATAAAGGAATTACATAAGAGAGGAATAGGTGGTGATGACAATTGAGCTGAGACGAGTAGTTGCAATTATAACTCAAAACTGTAAAGGTGTAAATAGAAGCGGATCATCGAATATAACTCGTTATTTATAAACCCCAGGGCCTTTCCTAACACTAGATATCTGATTCTGTATAAATATTTTACAATGTTTTTGTGATTTGATCAACATGATAATTCCATCTCAAGTGTCTATCAATGATAACTCCTAATTATACTTGACTTTTTCTGATGATTGGATATTGATATTTTTGCCATGGTTGATAATAGGGAATGAATGTGACAAAATAACGATGAGTGGTACGTTTTGTAAACTATTCGGTCACCACCAACTTGCGATAGAATAATCAAAGTATTATCAATCCCAAAAACTATATTTAACGAAATACCCGAATATAATATAAATATAATAAATATGAGTGACTGCTCTCAATTACTGCTTCTACTCGAATGCCACAATTTACACCGTCGTATCGATGAGTCCTCTCCGTCGTACGTAACCAACTCATCATAATCGCTGAATCACCGTGATATACCTCCGTTACAGTTTTTTTCCATACTTGATTGACAAAATCCTTTGATTGATACAATCGAAAAGATTACTCATGTAGTTCTGATTCACTAGTCCGTCCCATGTGTTAATATTATGGTGAAAAAGATGGGCCCTAAGACGGTACCATGTGGAATTCTATACACTACACAATTGGTTTCCCATTAGAAATATTTTTGATTTTCACACATTGCTCTCTATTGGTCAGGGTAACTTTTCATAATACTGAAGGCATTATTGCCTTAGTCATTCAAGACCTCCAGCAACTGGTTGAATGAAGAAAAAAATCAAAATGAAAATGAACTCTGTCGAATGCTTTAGCTGCTAGGTCTGAGAATAGACATGGTCCTTTCCAATTGGTCGTTTTTTGTTTGTAAGGTAACATATTATTATGAAATATTCAGTATCTATATACTCAGTCAAAATTTAAATGAACGGATATGAGTTTATAGTCATTGAGATAAGCTATATGTTATTATTTTCTTTATCATGTTCTCTATCACTTTTGCAATACTTGAAATCAAAGTAATTGACCTGTAGTTACTAGATTTATCACCATTCAAGAAATTGACCTGATTACCACTATCTGCTTCAGTTTATTCGAAAAGTCTGGTTCCAACTGTTTATGGGAATCTTCAAAAGAAAGACAATTTCATTTTCAATTTGATTCAATGTTTCTGCCCCAACCTCTTCTATACCTGTTGATGCCTTTTGTATCTTCAGAAGTTTTATAATTTTCATTATTACTGTTTATATTGTGAGAGTGAGAAAAATAGATTGACATAAAGGATTCCGTTCAGGAAGTGCCGTTTGGAGGCTGTTGAATATTACTGACATGATTTTGTCCAACACATGAATATAATGTTTAATGAAACAACTTGAAATTAGTTTTTCATCATGAATGAGTTGACCGACTTCATTTCTGATATATTTAATTTTTCTTTCCTTCTCACTACCTGTGACTTGGTTGACTCATAGTGTTTTGGCATTTTGTGCCCATGTTATGATTTGTTCATAGTGCTTTCGTCGCTTGAGAGTTAGATTGGTCTATCTCAACTTTTCTTAAAAATTGTGTTGTATACATCAAAATGTTCGTTAGAATTAAAATAGTCATTCTCCATCTAAAATAATACAAGATTCCCTTCAATAAAATAAAAATTTTCATAATTTTGGTCAATATCCTGTACATCAAAAAAATATATCGATATTATAAAGGGTTATATCACGCAGCACGCTCCCAGCCGATTGCATTCTTGTTGCGTTAGTGAGTGTTATGCTGGCCAATGTCCTTAATGTGAAATGAAGATATATAGTTTCCGTACTATAAAAAGAGATAGATTTGTATATTTAAATCTTCTCGATTCGACAACCAGCCACCGTACGAAGCAGACGCTCTTGGAAGGACTCGAAAGAGTGAAGGCAAGAGGAGAAGTTTTGTATATATCTTGGAAGACCGAATACGAGACGGTCATTTTTTTCCAGGATTATTTTCAGGGTTTCTTTTAGGAATCAGGAAAATAATGATGGAAATACCCCAGGAGGATATGTTTGTGACCCCAGCAAGCATGGATAGGGCCAGAGACCCTAAAAAAACTAGAACAGCGACCTCGAAAAGCCGCAGCCCGAGAAGAACCCCAAATGAAGAGGCTCTCCTGAAAATCATTCAGGGACTGCAGGAGCAACTAAGTGAACAAACGAGAACCATAGCTAAGCTCGAGGCCAGGATAGACAAGATGATGAGTTCTCAGAAGCAGACATCGTCATCCGAAGTCTTCACGGGGGACTTAGCAATTCTCGCCAAGAAGGCCGAGAAAAAGGCGGAAGAACACTGCCAAAACGGAGACACGGAGAGCTCCAAAATACACGCCGCCCTCGCCGCCCTAATAAGGGTAAACGCCGAGGAGCCAGCAGCCGCCGAAATCGACATGGAAGTCGAGACGGCGACCGCAGGCTATACGACGGCAAGCCAGAAGAGGAAGGCTGAAAGGAGCCCCGAACGAGCGGAGGAAACACCCGCGAGCCCTGAGCCCGAAACAGAGGAACCCACCGAAGCCACCACCAAAAAGACACAGATCCCACCCATCGTTCTGAAAAGCCCAGGGGAATGGACAGAGGTGAAGAGGAAACTGGCCAAGCAAGGAATTGAGATCCCGTTGGTGAAGCTGACGGGACAAGGAGTTAAGCTCCAAACGAAGAACCCGGCGGAATTCCGTGCCGCCATCAAGATGCTGGAGCTGGAAAAGCACCAGTATCATATCTACACTCTACAGGAGGATAAACTACTAAATGCCGTCATGCGCGGCATCGACATGTCAGTGTCCACCAAGGACATAAAAGAGGACCTCATCGGAAAGGGAGTCCCCGTCGAAGACGTTCACCGAATGAAGTCGAACGTCACCAAGAAGGAGATTCCCCTGGTACTTATCCAAGTGCCAAAATCCGACAAAACTATCTGGACGGTGGAGGACTGCTGCAGTTACATCGTCAAGATGGAGCCACAGCGTCCCAAAAAAGGCCAAATCATGCAGTGCCACCGCTGCCAGAAATTTGGCCACGGACAACGTAACTGCCACTGTGATTACAGGTGCGTCAAGTGCGGAGGCAAGCATGAGACGGCCACCTGCAAGAAGCCCAGGGAAGCGGAAGCCAAGTGCGCGAACTGCCACGGCAACCACCCAGCCAACTACAGAGGATGTCCTATGGTTCCCAAACCTAGAAAACCGGCAGCCACCCAACCCACAGCGAGAGCGAACGCACCGAGACCGCCAGCGCCGAGAACGACTCCTGGTCGTTCCTACGCCGCAGCGGCCTCCACTGCTACCGCCCCCAGGCCCGCCGCCCCCAGGCCTGCCGCCTCCAGGCCTGCAGCCCCCAGAGCTGCCCCCACCACTGAAACTCAAAATGTGCCGGTTGAATTCCAGGAATACATCCGGCAAATAATTGAGAAAACGGTGCAGCAGACCCTCGCTCGCCTTACGATGCCCTCACCGGTCATCAATGGCGCGTAAGAAGGACTCACTCCTGATCGGCTCCTGGAACATCAACGGAGCCGCAGCGAGAAAGCTGGAACTCCAGGAAATCCTATCGAGAACCTCCATCGACGTCATGGCACTCCAGGAAACCCGGCTCAAACCAGGTAAGTCATTCAAAGTACCTAACTATGTTTGTTACAGAAATGACAGGGTGGACAGACAAGGAGGGGGAACCCTCCTGCTGATCAAGAAAACCCTAGACCACCATCCAGTCAACACACCAGACCTGGAACACCTGGAAGCCACCATAGCGGTAGTAAATACGGCCACCAAAGGGGAAATTCAGGTGGTGTCCGTGTACGTAACCTCGAACCAAGCAGCCACCTTGACGGACGGAGACCTAAACGCCGTACTAAGCGAAAACAGGCAAACCATCGCAATAGGAGACTGGAACGCGAAACACCCCCAGTGGAACTGCACGACAACGAACTCGAAAGGTAGGCTTCTTTTAGGCTACCTGGAACGGAACGAAGAAGTATCAGTCCTGGGACCAACCGAACCTACTAGGAACGACGATCGCACTGCACCCAGCATCCTAGATATTGCCGTACTACGAGGACTTCAAGTCCCTGTAGAAATCGCAGTACTGCACGACGGAACCTCAGACCATAGCCCGATACTGCTTCAAGTGGGAGAAGACAGAACAGAGGAGGACACCCCGATAAACCGGAACAAGGTAAACTGGTCTCAATTTCAGCGAAACTTCCACGAGAAAATGGGCCCCATGCCCGTTATAAGCTCGATAGAAGACCTGGAGAGAGCAGTGAAAAACTTTGAACGAGACGTCCAAAGAGCCATAGAAGCCAGCACCACCGTTACCCGAACCACGTACTGGAACCTGCAGCACGAGCTGCCCCCTGAGCTCAAAGAGCTCATTAGGCAAAAGAGGAGAGCTAGAAAGCTATCCATGCGAACCAGGCTACCAGAACACAACCAGATAGCGAGACAACTTGCGAGAGACGTGAGGAGAGAACTGCAAGCGAACAGCGATGAACGCTGGGCTAGCAAAAACTCATCACTGAACCCGGAAGATGGGAGCATCTGGAACATGCAGAAACTTCTGAGGAACGTACCTACACCGATTCCCCCTCTTCAAGGAGAGAACGGTATCGCCTACACGAACAGAGACAAAGCGACAGCCTTTGCAGAAGCCTTAGAAAGGCAATTCGTGGAAAACCATAGGCCAGAAGAAGACGCAGAACACGTGGTTCGATGCAAACGGAAAGTGGACAGGATCAGGATGATAGACGACCAAGAGGAAATCCTAAGGCCAACTTCACCGGAAGAGGTGAGAGAAATCATCAAATACCTGAAAACCAAAAAGGCTCCCGGGATAGACCACATCCCGAACAAAGCTCTGAAGCAACTCTCCAGAAAGGGGATAGCAGCCCTTACCAACATAGGGAACGCAGTATTGCGGCTGAGACACTTTTCCTGATAGCTGGAAAGAAGCCTCAGTGATAATGTTGAGAAAACCAAACAAGGACGCAACCCGGCCCGAAAACTACCGCCCAATCAGCCTACTACCCGCCCCCAGCAAAGTGATAGAGAGGTTCATAAAGAGACGACTAGAAGAGATGACATCAGAACTTGGCATACTTCCAGACGAACAGTTCGGCATCAGAAGCGGACACTCGACAGAAATGCAGGTCACGAGACTCGTCGACCGTAGGGTTGAATAGGAGACACTTCACGGGAGCTGTGTTTCTAGACGTTGCCAAAGCTTTCGACCGAGTCTGGCACGACGGACTTATCACCAAGATGGCCCTTCTAGAGTACCCCACACCCATGGTAAGATTAATCGACTCTTATATTCGCAGGAGAACTTTTAGCACCAAGACAGGAACGGACAGATCGGAAGTGAAGTCCATGAGAGCAGGAGTACCCCAAGGTGCAGTGCCGAGTCCACACCTCTACTCCATCTACACATCTGATATTCCAAACAACAATAGACATTGCACCCTGTCATTGTATGCAGATGATACAGCCATCGCATCTAGGTCCCCTAGAGCCGAGTTCGTTAACAGGTACCTGCAAAGGTTCATTGACGAGCTCGAGCAATGGTGTATCAACTGGAAAATACAGATCAACCCGGAGAAGAGCCAAGCCATCCTCATCACGAGATCCAAAAAACCTCCAGTCGGACATGTGTCGATAGGAGGCCACGACATCCCATGGACAAACTCAGCAAAATACCTTGGGGTGATCATCGACAACAAGTTGACCTTCAAGGCCCACGTGGACTCCCGTGTGAAAACAGCCATACGAGTCAGAGGACAACTGAACCCACTCATCGGACGCAGAAATCCGATGAGGATCGACCTGAAACTCCTCCTCATGAAGACGATACTCCTCCCTATCCTGACCTACGCAGTAGCAGCCTAAGGACATTGTGCCAAAACTCACCTCAAACGAATCCAGAGTTACGAAAATCGATGCGTTCGTATGTTCGTCAACGCACCATGGTTCGTCAGAACCAACTCCATCTTCAGAGACCTGCAACACCCACCCGTCCTGGATAGAATGAAAATTCTATCCGCAAAGACCCATACCAAGATGGAGAGCCACGACAACCCCCTCAACAGAGAGGCGATGGATTACGACCCGAGATTCCGAGAGCGAGCACATTTGGACCAACAAGCCCCTTAGGTGAGTAAGGGAACACACAGGTAAGCCAAACACACTACACACCGGAATAGTAGCCTTTTTTAGCCTGAAAAGGGTTACCAATTCCAACAAACACTGCGCCACGGAATAGTAACTATTTCAACGAATGCAAATTCTTACGTTTCCGGCTAACACCCAAGCCCCTATACGCCATGCTATCCCACTAACAAGTCAGTTTTCAAAACATCAGTCCCTGCGGATTGTTTTGCTTCCCTTTCTCCATCACCCCAAAACGCCAGACTCTTAAAGTCCCACTGCCACTAGGGCTTTGAAAATATGAGGACCTTAGCGCTGCTACGGGGGTTGGTGGATACGGGTAGGGCTGTTCCTGATCACCTTCAGTGATTAGTGATGTCCTTATCCGGGGCCTCATAACGATAGGGCGTATATAAATCTTTATGTGAGTGGCCAGAGCAGCCTTTTGATAAGCAGAAGTAATGTTCATTTGCAAGTATAGTGACATCGAGAGAAGAAATGTGATAATAGTAGCATTTTTAGGAAACGGGAAGTGATGGAAGAAAGAATCTCGATTTATCAAAATGAATCAAAAAGAGAAAGAAAATATATCGGTTGAAAACAAAAGTTTGACAGGAAGATTTACGATCAACTCGAAGAAGAAAAATTACAAAGGGAAAAATAAAACTAGAATATATTAGAGAACGGATATTAAGAAAACCGGAAATATTACCGGTAAATCGGGAAGACACCAGATAGAGGAGGACAGGGACCGGAAAGAGTATATACGAACTTGTAGGAGAAAGAGTTACAATTCTAACTAATATAAAGAGAAATGGCACAAGAGCAAGGAAAACGATACCATTGAAATATATGGATAAATAGTCAAAGAATAACCATTTGAGAGAATATTGTTTATATAATTCATTTTCTGTAGTTTTTATATCGAGAACTTGATAATTCGGTCCTTATCTGTTCTCTATGTTCGCCAGTCTGTCATTCTATTCTTCAAAACTACCGTGCAATAAGAAAATACTAGTTGAGTTTGAAGAGTGAAATTTTAGTTAAATTATTTCAAATATAATGGATAAGCTGAACACTATGTACTAAGTTTCACCTCAACTTTCACTTAATAAATGCAAGTTGAATATTTTAACGTATTTGTTTTCGATTTTTATATTGATATGGACCATGATAAACCGGATACGTTATAGTTTCATTCGATTTCAATTATAAGAATTATATATTGGGCTTCATCCAGCATATATGGTCTATAACCCCAAATACATGCTGAATTTGGTAAAATCAGATTTTTGATCTATATCCAAAACAACTTTAATCAATTATAAAGAAACCACTCGGAGTATCTACTCGAAAATTGGAAGAAATATTCATGTTTTAGTGGGTTTCCAGAGTTACTTTTTGCAGCACTAATACTTCATAAGAAAATATCGAATACGATGTTCAAACTTTGAAGCTTATTTTCTCGAAACTAACTTCGTGGGAGATAGTCCAATCTAATTCTCAAGCGACGATTTTATTTGGAAAATGTTGTTTTTCTTCAGGACTGCTGTGATCGACTCGCAGATTCTGCATTGACAAATGTATCACAGTTATACAAGGTTCACCAAGCTCGATGGCATATTAGACGCTTCTGGAAAACATATAGCAAGTACAGATTGTAATCTGGTCATATAGCATATATATGCAGGACCTGAATACTTAGTTCTGATCGATTTCATTCAATCTTCGTATGATTCATCAATAAAGAAGTAAAACATCGATAGAACATAAAATGACATAAGAAAAATAAATTCTCGAAGAAACAAAACTAGTCCCGATATTATTTTGAATCTTCATAGCAAATTTTCCATCTTAATCGAACATTTTATGAAATTAATGCATCATCAGAATAAAAACCACGCTTCAACCGGATGAGAATAACAATTAGAAATAATAGATAAGAATGTTTCAATTGAATACTCAATTATTGAGTGGAAAGTCAATTGAAAAAGACAACATTCACTTGAAAGGATAGTTTATACAATTAAAAATAACAAACACTGTTCCAATTTGGATGTGAGGTGAACTACGATCAGAAAAACAACTTTCCGGTCAAATACTACGCAAAACATTTCTGGTATTGCAACGATACACAATGTATATGCAGATCGCAATTATTCCTTTCTTCCTAAGATGTGACGAAGTTCACATCGAGATGGGCAGAGTACCCAAGTAGAGACCTTGATATCTCCACTACTCCACTCAAAGCGGCGCTTGTCCCAATGCATCTCCGTCCCGTCTATTTCCTCGTACGGAGCCATATTTCGAGAGACACTTGGAACTAGCGACATCATACGGCGGAAGAAAGAAACACTCCAGGAATTGGATCGAACATTTTTTCTTTCAATTTCTTGTTCGATTCAAGGCTCTTTCATTTTTCTACATTATCTTAATCATCATTATTTATATGTATAATTTAACCAGTGTTACCAATCGAATATTTTTCTGTAGGATTTTTTGCGAGAGACTTCAAATTAATGCAAAACAGGAAAAAAATTAACATAACCCCCGTTGTATAAGACACGTTGTCACACTTCTGCCTTTCCCGTTCAAAAAACAACGCGTGCGATAAAATAGCGTCTTACAAAACTTGTATCATAATATAGGTACTATTATAGGACTCTCAGAATCTGTTTATCGCGTAATTGTTCAAAGGTTATTCCCTTAAAAAATATCATGATTATGTAGTATGAAACCCTATAAATTAAACTTCTCGATTTGGATTTGGATTGAATAATTTCCATTCTTATCTTGCTTTTTAATTGAAGATAGACCAGATCTGGAAGTATGTGACAATATTTTCCTGCAAGTTGTTCACTCCGGTTTTTTCGATCTCGCGAAGCTAGCGTACAATCCTTAGTATACAGGGGCGGATTCAAGGGAGGGGCCATAGGGAACATGCCTTCCTCCCTCGTGGACCCAATAAATATAAAATAGTTATTTATGTATTAAGGGAATTATGAGGGCCTTAAATACCGATGGCAAAGTTTGCGTCCCGAGGGCCTCTGGCCCGAGGGACAGCAATTGCCAGAGGTTATTAAAGCTCTATAATTCCCGTGGTACATAGATAATTTTATTTTTGACCGATTTTCATAACGATATGTCCATATTTAGAACGCAATAAATGTTTAAATTCATAACCTTTCTGGTATATTTGGTTGTAGCATTGTTGGTTGTTGCTAGGTTGTCGCTATGTTACATGTTTATAAGCAAACTTTCTTTATCAATCAATGTTTTTCCGTTATTTTTTACCACAAATCGACGATCTTTTTCTGATATAATGGAGGATATTATAAAAAAAGCGGAAAAAGCAAGACAATCATTACTTCCATCGAAAAGTGAAGCCCTATATCAAAAAGAATACAACTTATATCTGAAGTGGCTGACACAGAGAAATGTTATGTCAAAAGAGGCCAACGAAACTGTCTTTCTGGCATACTTTCAAGAACTGGTAAAGTATTTTCAGTATTTTCTGGTAGATTTGGTAATGATTGTATTTATTCGTTGCAGTCAGAAACGTTTAGCCCAAATTCGTTATGGACTAAATGGTCAATGCTCAAATCGATGGTGACCATATATGAGAAAAGAGATATCACCAAGTTCAACGAACTAGAGGCTTTTTTGAAACGGAAAAGTAAGGGGTATAAGCCGAAAAAGTATGCTGTCTTATCTCCTAAAGATGTCATCAAATTTCTAAAGGACGCCCCTAATGAAATTCATTTATTGCATAAGGTAATTTTTTTCTCATAATTTTCTTTTTCGTTTGTTTATTTCGTTTTATTTGTTATAGGTTGTTCTAATTATGGGTTATTTTGGAGGATGCAGAACTCAGGAACTTCTAAATATGAGGATAGCAGATATAGAGGACCGGGATACTGTTATGGTAGTGAACGTACCGGAAAGTAAAACTGGTGTATCGAAGAAATTTACAGTTGTGGATGAAAAAGAGTTCTCTGCTTTGCCTTTATTGAGACTTTATATGTCCTTGCGTCCTGAAGGTACAAAACGATTTTTTTTGAGATTCCGACAAAATAAATGTACAACTCAGCCAATTGGAAAGAATATGTTTGGCAAAATTCCCAGCAAAATCGCAATGTATTTAGACACTAACCTATACGGGACATTGCCTTCGTCACACTTCTGCTACTGCCCTAGCCAATGCAGGAGCAACTATGACAAACTTAAAAAGACACGGAGGTTGGAGAAGTTCCACGGTGGCAGAGGGGTATCTGGAGGACAGTATTGAATTGAGAAATAAAACGGCGCGTATGCTGTCTACTTTGCCATCAGAAGAGGCAGGCACCTCGACTGTAGTGAACAGCAACAGCACCACCCATAAAAAAGAAGAAATTGTTTCCAGCGGCGGAAGTAATTTTCAGGGAACATTTGAAAATTGTATATTTATTATTTGTAATGACGTGAATAAGGAAAATATGTCTTAGTTTTCATTACATATAAACGTTTATAAGCATTTCTTGTATTATTTTCACCTGTAAAAGGTAAGAGGGAGTTTTTGAACCTTAATATCCCAAGGGAGTTATGACCCTCATTATAGATATCGTAACTATGACGATATAAGCTTATAATGTCACTGTCAGAAATAAATTTATTTATACCCTGCATCACTAAACAGTTTTCGACAATTTTTGAAGAGAATGATGTAATTATATTTCAGAACATCGCTTCTGAAATGTTTATGTGGAATACCCAAAATACCCTACAAAATACACCAAACAATGTTATAACTGCTCTGAAGGAATATGATAGGAATAGGTTCACTAACATAAACATCCTGCAGGAACTATTATGTTGTCTGCCTGTTAGTGTTGCATCTTCTGAAAGGAGTTTCTTGACACTAAGAAAACTGAAAGATTGGATGAGATCTAGAATGCTTGTATTGATTTAATTAGCATTAATGCATATACACAGGGCGGCCATTAGCGGCTGTCTGAATGTAGATGATATCATCCAAAGATACGCTATTCGAGATAAAAGCAGACTGATAATGGTTATTTATTTTTGAACAGGAATATTTTTGGACTTTTTTTTTCTGACCAATAAGTTTTCTTATAAAATGAATGTAGGTATACATATATATATGAAATATATCGAATAGTTTGATCTTGTTTTTTACAAAAAAAGAAGAAAAGAAACTGACTATGATATTTATTTATTTATTTTATTTATTTGCAATCAACAGGCACTAAGCCCAATTACAGATTACAATATATACTATCTAATATCTAATACATACGAGTGTCATATAATAACCTTATAAATTGAATATGGAATAAAGAAATTTTTTCACAAAATATGTAGATCATCAATTGAGCAAGCTTATAAATTGTAATAACTTCCTGGTATGTATACATAGGTAATAACAAATCAAGTTAAATTACAGTTCACGTTTGCAGTATTTCATTAATTTGTTTTTTGAATACGGATACTGTATCTGTGCTTTCGAGATACTTATTAGCTTGGTTACAGAGTCGATAAATACCGTTTACTGAAATCAATCTATCTGTGAAAAAGCACTCGACTATAACTCAGTGGGTACCAACAAAAAAGCCGTTATTTTTCTAACCTATATGAGCCGTGACTTTCTATATGACTCTCCTCAAACATCGCCTCTTTATAACCCTATGTTTCGTGACCTAGCTTTCTGGTTTTCGTATATACCACCCGCTACCTGTTCAGGTTACAAATGTAGAATTTATTTTTTCTCTAATATAAATAAAAAGTAAATCATTGGTTCGTTGTTGGCTAGGTCCCAGCCGAATCACACTTAACCCTTGAAACCCCTAAGATTCCTTTACGTCAAAAGCACTTTTTAGTTTTTCAATTCGTCGTTTCGACTTGCCGTGGGCCATTATCATTATCGATTTTTTTCAAACACGGATATAAAAGTGTTTCTCATATTTTGAACTATAATTCCACTCCAGGTATACTTACAACAATTCTGGTAGTTATATTATCAACCACACTCTTGACTAATTTAATGACTCAATATTTTACAATCAGCATGATGGAGCACTATTGGCAGTTGAAAATGAGGAGAGAGATGCACTCGGAGATGCATCACCGTATTTGACAAAAAAAAAATGATATTCAAGAGAAATAGAAACGTCGAATTCAGTATCTAAAAATTCAATAGCAACACCAATCAAGGAGCGATGAAAAAGTGCCATTGACTTTGGTTCATCTTATTTACTACAAGAAGCATTAAAAAATCGAATGAGATAATTTCCAAATTCAGTTTTTTCGAAATATTTCGAGAACTTGAGGGGCCACGTAGATTTTGTTAACTTTCAATAAACCTTCTTCATAGATCTTTCACGGTTCTCGAGATTCCAATAATGAGCGTCATGTACATTTGTTCGGAAATTATCAGCAATCAACAATATAGATAATGTTAACATTGATTGAAATATTGATAAAAAATCTATATATCCAATACTATCGAAAAAAGGTTAGGAAACGAATTCGGTCTAAATGAGAATATATAATAATACCAAAATACTGAATCTGTGATATTATCATTAAAAATAATTATGAAACCTACAGGGCATTTGAGAATATATATCATTATATTGGAAAAGTGTTTTTGAAAAGTTTTTCCAACTGCCAACTTAGTTTCAAAGCAACCCTCGAAGTCCCATTGAGACTTGTATGAGTAAGGAAGACGGGAACCTCAGCTTTTTAAGTAGCACTACACGACTGTTATATGGCGTTTTACAAATACAAAATTTTGTGTTTTTTTTTATTCGGATTAAATATGGTGGTTTCATAGCTAGCGTCGTTATACGCAGTACTATCAGATTTCATAAAATAGCATAATGATAATTTATAAAATAAAAAAAAAAATTACGAATCGGAAAAATTGATGGAATGCATGATGGACGTATAAGTCACCGTTTTACGGTACCCAAGTTCTAGGCTAATACATACCTCTTCTGTCAAGTTCAGAATTCCGGAGTAGCTCTTCAAATACTCGCCTCCGAATTTTTGGGTCTGAAAAAAATAATTATCATTGAGGTCACTCAGTCCCAATTATGGAATTAGACATGAAACGTTCCCTCCTTTCAGATGATGCCAGGAAACATTCGTAGTGAATATCTCGGCAACCGTTCATTGGTTTTTTCTCTTCGAATTTTTGTGCAAAGTAATTTCAAATTGTGGTGGAATCTAGAATGTTATCCTTAATGTTGTCAAGTTTCTAATTTTTCCGATATTTCTATCAACATTATTATTTCAAATAAAACACCCTATAAATTTATGAACAATTGAAGATAATTTTACAGCTGATTTATTGATAGGTCATTTCTTATTCTTATTTTCAATATCAACATACAGTGTCACACATAAAGTTCGCGACATATGGAAATTTTTTTTATTAATAGAAAATTTGACTTCGCAGTTAGTTTGTGCTTAAACAATGAGTGGAATACAGCATCTTCACTCCTTTCATGTGCTACTCTAAACCTGTAAAATTTAAATTTTTTTTCGAAAATCCTCAAAAAATCAGTTTTTTTTGGAAATTTCGAAAAATGCCAGGGAAAAAAGTTGCTCAGTTTCCAATAATAAACATTAGTTTCAAATTTGGACTCTCTTCTGTCACTTCGAATTTTTTCCATTTTTTTCGAATCTTTCGCTCTATCGCTTCAATCGAAACATGATTCAAATTTTATAATTTTGATGAATATGAGACATCAATATCATATCTTGATGAAATATTCTGAATCACTCATAAAGAGAGCTTCAGTGATGTCTGAGATTTTACGTGTATTCTCATGGTTTTCGGAATATCGATATCACTGCGTAAATTTGCCGTGTACTGTGTATTTTCTCAACTAATATATAAAGTAAAAAGTAAAGGATTTTTACAGATTATAAAATATCAGGAAAATAATTATTCCCCAAGGTGTTTCACAAAGTTACAGTAACATCAAACTTCATTTCTTCAGATAGAATATAATAAGTATTGATAGGTACTGAGAGCTTGTCAGAATTGTTCTGCATAATTTGACAACTTATGTTTTCAGAGTTCATAACTGTTGTGTTTGACAGGAGGTAGTAGGTTGTTAGTATTATCCATGATTCGACCACTTTCCTTGCAATTTTAGTAATAGATCAGATTCGGCGAATGATGAATTTTACTCATGAGGAATATTAATCAATATTATCTGGATACTAAGGGAACGCCATAAAAATAGCAAACTGAATATGTCACAAATATAACTAACAGTCAAACTGTCGAACACAACGTCAATAAATAACTCTGAATACATTCTCAAGTAGTCAATTTATACAGTGCAGACATGCATAACCAAAATCACAATATTTACCAAAAATTGGGCTTTTATTCATAAAAATCAGAATAGGTATCTTAATAAATAACTGAAACATATAGGTATAGAGAATGCATAGTGAAGGTAAAATTATTCGGCATCATATAGTTTTGGAAAATTATCTGATTATTAAAGGTTTCCTTTGAAATAACAGAGAAAATTCTGGACGTTAGTTTTGCGTCATCCTTCACAGAAAATGGAAGCTATGAAGTGAGTACGTGATGAGTTGCAACAAAACTACACTACTACAGAATTATTTTGGCCATCAAAGATCAACCTTCAGTTGTTGATTTCGAATAATACAGAGTGACGATCTCACAGTAAGTATTTTCCATAATGGTATTAGACAGTTCTGTTTGAGTCATGTTCATATGTTGAAGCATACAAATTCCCAAGACACTGTATTTTTTTAGATTTCAGTAACTTAATAGTTGTTGCTATAGAAAATTATAAAAAAATTCGAACTACTGTCATTCGAATCAATAAATTTGGATTAGAAACGTTATATTTCTGATTATTACTAATATTTGGAGATCAAAAGAGGATAATGATCCAAACAATATCTTCAAAATTACAATGTAGGACCTTATGAAACCATGTACTGTTGGAATTGAGAAAATTAGTGGAATTGAAATTCAAGATGGCGTGTCTTGTTCGAAAAACATAAGTTTGATTTCCTGTAACTTTATGAAACACCTGGTATTTTGAAAACTCAACTTTTTTGTATCTCTCAAGACAACAGAGTTATAGAACTTCTGAGTTTATGTTCATCAATAGAAAATAATATATCTATATTTTTCTGTAATGAAATATACCTAATACAACCTGTATAGAAAATTAGAAACGATAAATGCAGCAAAGTAGTGTGCAATATATTTGGAATAGCATATCGTTTCACCTACGACCATAGCACTAGATGGAACCTTGTCATAAATAGACGTACTCATTAGCAGTAGCAAAATTCCCAGCTACAACTGCAACTAAGATTCATTCATATTTTTATATGACTTATCGCAAAAGAGCTTGAAATGAATTGATGTTTGTGTGCAGGTATCAAAATTATTGAATATATATCCATGACAGTGAAAGAGAGAAACAGATCAGTGAAAAAGCGGTGTGAATTTTTCCGCGTTATAAAATAACTTAATTTTCGGATACCTAATTTAGGTACTGCTCATAAAACTGAATCATTAGTCAGTTTGATAAATTCCGGCACGAGTTGAAGATATTGAATAGAAATATTGAATTACTTACACTCATAGTTCATTCCCACTAGTTCAATCCATAACTAAATTGGAATACTTTCGTTCAATGTTTGGCATTGATAAAGGCTTATCTCGAGATAATGCTGGATATCACCTTTTAACGCCAACAAATACTTGCTAATGTATAAGAATATGAGTTTGATATTCATTAAAAAAATCTGGCCCCAATGTGATTTCCACCGATGGTACACTAGCGATATACAGGGTGTCCCGAAATTACATGGAAATATTTCAGATGCAGATTCTAGGAACAAGAATAGTAAAAAAAAGGTTTATATAAACATGGGTCCAGAAATGCCCCCCCAAGGAGTAATGAAAAATGGAATTATTTCGAATATATTTTCTTTCGTGAGCCACCATAATGGTCCATCTTTTTGATAAATAATACTTTATTGTAGGACGTGGAATAAAGGCGGAAGGGGATCCTGAATTTTTTAGAGTGTGAATGTTTATAACTTGAGTTTGATTTAACGGAATTTTGCTAACAAGGTCTGGTCAAAGACTGGAGAAAACTGTTCGGTAAACTTTGCCCTGGTTCAAGAAAGAAAGGTTTAGTGAATAGAATAAAATTAAAATCCATCCATACCATTCTGGTTCCTACTGCCTTCGCTAGGGGCGTGTTTTATGAAGTTGTCATTTTTTATTTTTTCTCCGAAATCGTAAATGGAACCGCATGATTATTTCATTAGGTTCCAAATGTAGATCAAATTTGCAACATTATATGTTCAGAAAGCATGACGAATGAGGAATTCGTCTAAAATAGGTAACTGAGTTTCCTTTTTTTTTTCAAGTTTCGTTGTCAAGCATGCCATGCTGAAAAAATTTAGACTTCGTTCCCAATTCAATTTAATCAATCAAAAATGATTGTTTGGATATTTCCATGAAACTCGAGAACAGTGAGGTTAGAACTTATACTTTGGACTCTAATGTTGCATTTCCATGGAATGCCGTTTTACATTTCATTGTATCATTTATTATTGATTCTCATATCAATTAAGTACTCATAATCGATCCGTTACTTTTGAAATGCTCCATATATATCAAAATACATTTATAATGATTGTTTAAAAAAATATATGTTTTATATGATTTCGAATTATACATGATTTTTTCATATGAAAGATGATAGATGATTTCGAATATACATGAAATGAATTCGAGAATAAATTGGTTATTGAATTAAAATTATTCTCGCATTTTTTGGTCAGTGTTTAATCCATACAAAAAACTGAAGTTAAACTGTTGTTATCAATTCGAAAAAGAACACACTCTATGTATTCCTAGTTCTTTTCATTATCTATTATTGCTCTCAAAATTTCAACTTCACTACAGAGTTTGGTACAGATTATCAGAGGGATATTATTATAAGTATTATAAGATGTAAAAAATGTTTATGATAACACAATATATCTATTAATATTGAATACATCCCATAGTTAACAAATTATCAGGTCATGGGCCCAGGCCACGAAATCTATCAGTGCAGAACAGGTGAACAGGTGAATAAATGAATTGAAACCCCAAAATTGCTCGAAGGGAGCTTGACTATGGGTGATTCTTCATTTTTTAAACTTGCAAGCCTGCTTCAAAGACATGTAGGTACTGCAATTCCAAAAACAAATATGCATGTTATACTATAACTATAATAAGAATTTACTTAAAATACAGATTAAGAGCAACGAATTAATAACATTAACAGATTAAAAATAAATACCTATACGTTAAAAATGAAATTAAAAACTTTATAAGTATGAATTTAATGTATGAAGAATTTGAATGATTTTCGATAGACTTTGTCATTCATGGATCAACTATTTCTTGGAATAGTTGTCTATCGTTTGATAAAACCCATTTTTTAATTTTTTTTTCAAATACATTAATTGAGTTTATATTTCTCAGCTCCATCGGCAACAAGTTTCTCAGTTTAGTACCAATAAAAACAAAGTATCGTCGACCAATTGCTTTCCAGGCTCTAGGTAGTGCGTTATTCGCCTTTATTTTAGAACGAGTATTATAATCATGATTGATTGGGCTCATGTAGTTTGACTTGTGTGAAAATAAATATACAGTTCGGCAGTATAATTGTCTGATATCCATTATACTTCCATCTTTATACAGCAAGTCCGAGGGATTCATAAACGGTGCCCTGGTCATAGGACAATCCTTGCTCAGATGAGTCGCCATCTTCTGGCAGTTGGAACACCTTCTCTTCAGTGCCCTTTACTCCTGCCTTGGACCGCCTGTCGCTGGGAAACCGTTTCTTGACGCCGAAGTCGCTGGTGTTGCTGCTTCGCTATGGTACCCCTCCAATCCCGCCAAGAACGAAATGTACAACGCACAATTGGTGGCATATGCATTGGCTCTGAGATTCTCAGGAAGCCCCTTTATGATACAGGATACTGCGTCCTCGCCTTCATTGCGTACCCTGTTACACAACGCCAATTTGGTGTGGTAATAGGTGGTCATGGTCTCCGTTGGTAGTTTTCGCCGTTGCACCAACTCTCCTGATATTGTGGCAAAATCCCTACGCTGTGGGGACGCCGTTCTCAGATTCGCCTTCCACTGATCCCAGGTGAGGTTGTAATCGTTCAGTTGATGTAACCATCGCCTTGCTGCTCACACAAATTTGGACTGAGCCATGGTCTCCGTTGGTAGTTTTCGCCGTTGCACCAACTCTTCTAATATTGTGGCAAAATCCCTACGCTGTGGGAACGCCTTTCTCAGATTCACCTTCCACTGATCCCAGGTGAGGTTGTAATCGTTCTGTTGATGTAACCATCGCCTTGCTGCTCACACAAATTTGGACTGAGCCATGGTCTCCGTTGGTAGTTTTCGCCGTTGCACCAACTCTTCTAATATTGTGGCAAAATCCCTACGCTGTGGGAACGCCTTTCTCAGATTCGCCTTCCACTGATCCCAGGTGAGGTTGTAATCGTTCAGTTGATTTAATCATCGCCTTGCTGCTCACACAAATTTGGACTGAGCCATGGTCTCCGTTGGTAGTTTTCGCCGTTGCACCAACTCTTCTAATATTGTGGCAAAATCCCTACGCTGTGGGAACGCCTTTCTCAGATTCGCCTTCCACTGATCCCAGGTGAGGTTGTAATCGTTAAGTTGATTTAATCATCGCCTTGCTGCTCACACAAATTTGGACTGAGCCATGGTCTCCGTTGGTAGTTTTCGCCGTTGCACCAACTCTTCTAATATTGTGGCAAAATCCCTACGCTGTGGGAACGCCTTTCTCAGATTCACCTTCCACTGATCCCAGGTGAGGTTGTAATCGTTCTGTTGATGTAACCATCGCCTTGCTGCTCACACAAATTTGGACTGAGCCATGGTCTCCGTTGGTAGTTTTCGCCGTTGCACCAACTCTTCTAATATTGTGGCAAAATCCCTACGCTGTGGGAACGCCTTTCTCAGATTCGCCTTCCACTGATCCCAGGTGAGGTTGTAATCGTTCAGTTGATTTAATCATCGCCTTGCTGCTCACACAAATTTGGACTGAGCCATGGTCTCCGTTGGTAGTTTTCGCCGTTGCACCAACTCTTCTAATATTGTGGCAAAATCCCTACGATGTGGGAACGCCTTTCTCAGATTCGCCTTCCACTGATCCCAGGTGAGGTTGTAATCGTTCAGTTGATTTAACCATCGCCTTGCTGCTCACACAAATTTGGACTGAGCCATGGTCTCCGTTGGTAGTTTTCGCCGTTGCACCAACTCTCCTAATATTGTGGCAAAATCCCTACGCTGTGGGAACGCCTTTCTCAGATTCGCCTTCCACTGATCCCAGGTGAGGTTGTAATCGTTCAGTTGAAGTAACCATCGCCTTGCTGCCCACACAAATTTGGACTGAGCCATGGTCTCCGTTGGTAGTTGTCGCCGTTGCACCAACTCTTCTAATATTGTGGCAAAATCCCTACGCTGTGGGAACGCCTTTCTCAGATTCGCCTCTCACTGATCCCAGGTGAGGTTGTAATCGTTCAGTTGATGTAACCATCGCCTTGCTGCCCACACAAATTTGGACTGAGATATGGTCTCCGTTGGTAGTTTTCGCCGTTGCACCAACTCTTCTAATATTGTGGCAAAATCCCTACGCTGTGGGAACGCCTTTCTCAGATTCGCCTTCCACTGATCCCAGGTGAGGTTGTAATCGTTCAGTTGATGTAACCATCGCCTTGCTGCTCACACAAATTTGGACTGAGCCATGGTCTCCGTTGGTAGTTTTCGCCGTTGCACCAACTCTTCTAATACTGTGGCAAAATCCCTACGCTGTGGGAACGCCTTTCTCAGATTCGCCTTCCACTGATCCCAGGTGAGGTTGTAATCGTTCAGTTGATGTAACCATCGCCTTGCTGCTCACACAAATTTGGACTGAGCCATGGTCTCCGTTGGTAGTTTTCGCCGTTGCACCAACTCTTCTAATATTGTGGTAAAATCCCTACGCTGTGGAAACGCCTTTCTCAGATTCGCCTTCCACTGATCCCAGGTGAGGTTGTAATCGTTCAGTTGATGTAACCATCGCCTTGCTGCTCACACAAATTTGGACTGAGCCATGGTCTCCGTTGGTAGTTTTCGCCGTTGCACCAACTCTTCTAATATGGTGGCAAAATCCCTACGCTGTGGGGACGCCGTTCTCAGATTCGCCTTCCACTGATCCCAGGTGAGGTTGTAATCGTTCAGTTGATGTTACCATCGCCTTGCTGCTCACACAAATTTGGACTGAGCCATGGTCTCCGTTGGTAGTTTTCGCCGTTGCACCAACTCTTCTAATATTGTGGCAAAATCCCTACGCTGTGGGAACGCCTTTCTCAGATTCGCCTTCCACTGATCCCAGGTGAGGTTGTAATCGTTCAGTTGATGTAACCATAGCCTTGCTGCTTACACAAATTTGGACTGGGCCATGGTCTCCGTTGGTAGTTTTCGCCGTTGCACCAACTCTTCTAATATTGTGGCAAAATCCCTACGCTGTGGGGACGCCGTTCTCAGATTCGCCTTCCACTGATCCCAGGTGAGGTTGTAATCGTTCAGTTGATGTAACCATCGCCTCGCTGCTCACACAAATTTGGACTGAGCCATGGTCTCCGTTGGTAGTTTTCGCTGTTGCACCAACTCTTCTAATATTGTGGCAAAATCCCTACGCTGTGGGAACGCCTTTCTCAGATTCGCCTTCCACTGATCCCAGGTGAGGTTGTAATCGTTCAGTTAATGTAACCATCGCCTTGCTGCTCACACAAATTTGGACTGAGCCATGGTCTCCGTTGGTAGTTTTCGCCGTTGCACCAACTCTTCTAATATTGTGGCAAAATCCCTACGCTGTGGGAACGCCTTTCTCAGATTCGCCTTCCACTGATCCCAGGTGATGTTGTAATCGTTCAGTTGATGTAACCATCGCCTTGCTGCTCACACAAATTTGGACTGAGCCATGGTCTCCGTTGGTAGTTTTCGCCGTTGCACCAACTCTCCTAATATTGTGGCAAAATCCCTACGCTGTGGGGACGCCGTTCTCAGATTCGCCTTCCACTGATCCCAGGTGAGGTTGTTATCGTTCAGTTGATGTAACCATCGCCTTGCTGCTCACACAAATTTGGACTGAGCCATGGTCTCCGTTGGTAGTTTTCGCCGTTGCACCAACTCTTCTAATATTGTGGCAAAATCCCTACGCTGTGGGGACGCCGTTCTCAAATTCGCCTTCCACTGATCCCAGGTGAGGTTGTAATCGTTCAGTTGATGTAACCATCGCCTTGCTGCTCACACAAATTTGGACTGAGCCATGGTCTCTGTTGGTAGTTTTCGCCGTTGCACCAACTCTTCTAATATTGTGGCAAAATCCCTACGCTGTGGGGACGCCGTTCTCAGATTCGCCTTCCACTGATCCCAGGTGAGGTTGTAATCGTTCAGTTGATGTAACCATCGCCTTGCTGCTCACACAAATTTGGACTGAGCCATGGTCTCCGTTGGTAGTTTTCGCCGTTGCACCAACTCTCCTAATATTGTGGCAAAATCCCTACGCTGTGGGGACGCCGTTCTCAGATTCGCCTTCCAGTGATCCCAGGTGAGGTTGTAATCGTTCAGTTGATGTAACCATCGCCTTGCTGCTCACACAAATTTGGACTTAGCCATGGTCTCCGTTGGTAGTTTTCGCCGTTGCACCAACTCTCCTAATATTGGGGCAAAATCCCTACGCTGTGGGGACGCCTATCTCAGATTCGCCTTCCACTGATCCCAGGTGAGGTTGTAATCGTTCAGTTGATGTAACCATCGCCTTGCTGCTCACACAAATTTGGACTGAGCCATGGTCTCCGTTGGTAGTTTTCGCCGTTGCACCAACTCTTCTAATATTGTGGCAAAATCCCTACGCTGTGGGGACGCCGTTCTCAGATTCGCCTTCCACTGATTCCAGGTGAGGTTGTAATCGTTCAGTTGATGTTACCATCGCCTTGCTGCTCACAAAAATTTGGACTTAGCCATGGTCTCCGTTGGTAGTTTTCGCCGTTGCACCAACTCTCCTAATATTGTGGCAAAATCCCTACGCTGTGGGGACGCCGTTCTCAGATTCGCCTTCCACTGATTCCAGGTGAGGTTGTTATCGTCCAGTTGATGTAACCATCGCCTTGCTGCTCACACAAATTTGGACTTAGCCATGGTCTCCGTTGGTAGTTTTCGCCGTTGCACCAACTCTTCTAATATTGTGGCAAAATCCCTACGCTGTGGGAACGCCTTTCTCAGATTCGCCTTCCACTGATCCCAGGTGAGGTTGTAATCGTTCAGTTGATGTAACCATCGCCATGCTGCTCACACAAATTTGGACTGAGCCATGCTCTCCGTTGGTAGTTTTCGCCGTTGCACCAACTCTTCTAATATTGTGGCAAAATCCCTACGCTGTGGAGACGCCGTTCTCAGATTCGCCTTCCACTGATCCCAGGTGAGGTTGTAATCGTTCAGTTGATGTAACCATCGCCTTGCTGCTTACACAAATTTGGACTGAGCCATGGTCTCCGTTGGTAGTTTTCGCCGTTGCACCAACTCTTCTAATATTGTGGCAAAATCCCTACGCTGTGGGAACGCCTTTCTCAGATTCGCCTTCCACTGATCCCAGGTGAGGTTGTAATCGTTCAGTTGATGTAACCATCGCCTTGCTGCTCACACAAATTTGGACTGAGCCATGGTCTCTGTTGGTAGTTTTCGCCGTTGCACCAACTCTTCTAATATTGTGGCAAAATCCCTACGCTGTGGGGACGCCGATCTCAGATTCGCCTTCCACTGATCACAGGTGAGGTTGTAATCGTTCAGTTGATGTAACCATCGCCTTGCTGCTCACACAAATTTGGACTGAGCCATGGTCTCCGTTGGTAGTTTTCGCCGTTGCATCAACTCTCCTAATATTGTGGCAAAATCCCTACGCTGTGGGGACGCCGTTCTCAGATTCGCCTTCCACTGATCCCAGGTGAGGTTGTAATCGTTCAGTTGATGTAACCATCGACTCGCTGCTTACACAAATTTGGACTGAGCCATGGTCTCCGTTGGTAGTTTTCGCCGTTGCACCAACTCTTCTAATATTGTGGCAAAATCCCTACGCTGTGGGAACGCCTTTCTCAGATTCGCCTTCCACTGATCCCAGGTGAGGTTGTAATCGTTCAGTTGATGTAACCATCGCCTTGCTGCTCACACAAATTTGGACTGAGCCATGGTCTCCGTTGGTAGTTTTCGCCGTTGCACCAACTCTCCTAATATTGTGGCAAAATCCCTACGCTGTGGGGACGCCGTTCTCAGATTCGCCTTCCACTGATCCCAGGTGAGGTTGTAATCGTTCAGTTGATGTAACCATCGCCTTGCTGCTCACACAAATTTGGACTGAGCCATGGTCTCCGTTGGTAGTTTTTGCCGTTGCACCAACTCTTCTAATATTGTGGCAAAATCCCTACGCTGTGGGAACGCCTTTCTCAGATTCGCCTTCCACTGATCCCAGGTGATGTTGTAATCGTTCAGTTGATGTAACCATCGCCTTGCTGCTCACACAAATTTGGACTGAGCCATGGTCTCCGTTGGTAGTTTTCGCCGTTGCACCAACTCTCCTAATATTGTGGCAAAATCCCTACGCTGTGGGGACGCCGTTCTCAGATTCGCCTTCCACTGATCCCAGGTGAGGTTGTTATCGTTCAGTTGATGTAACCATCGCCTTGCTGCTCACACAAATTTGGACTGAGCCATGGTCTCCGTTGGTAGTTTTCGCCGTTGCACCAACTCTTCTAATATTGTGGCAAAATCCCTACGCTGTGGGGACGCCGTTCTCAAATTCGCCTTCCACTGATCCCAGGTGAGGTTGTAATCGTTCAGTTGATGTAACCATCGCCTTGCTGCTCACACAAATTTGGACTGAGCCATGGTCTCTGTTGGTAGTTTTCGCCGTTGCACCAACTCTTCTAATATTGTGGCAAAATCCCTACGCTGTGGGGACGCCGTTCTCAGATTCGCCTTCCACTGATCCCAGGTGAGGTTGTAATCGTTCAGTTGATGTAACCATCGCCTTGCTGCTCACACAAATTTGGACTGAGCCATGGTCTCCGTTGGTAGTTTTCGCCGTTGCACCAACTCTCCTAATATTGTGGCAAAATCCCTACGCTGTGGGGACGCCGTTCTCAGATTCGCCTTCCAGTGATCCCAGGTGAGGTTGTAATCGTTCAGTTGATGTAACCATCGCCTTGCTGCTCACACAAATTTGGACTTAGCCATGGTCTCCGTTGGTAGTTTTCGCCGTTGCACCAACTCTCCTAATATTGGGGCAAAATCCCTACGCTGTGGGGACGCCTATCTCAGATTCGCCTTCCACTGATCCCAGGTGAGGTTGTAATCGTTCAGTTGATGTAACCATCGCCTTGCTGCTCACACAAATTTGGACTGAGCCATGGTCTCCGTTGGTAGTTTTCGCCGTTGCACCAACTCTTCTAATATTGTGGCAAAATCCCTACGCTGTGGGGACGCCGTTCTCAGATTCGCCTTCCACTGATTCCAGGTGAGGTTGTAATCGTTCAGTTGATGTTACCATCGCCTTGCTGCTCACAAAAATTTGGACTTAGCCATGGTCTCCGTTGGTAGTTTTCGCCGTTGCACCAACTCTCCTAATATTGTGGCAAAATCCCTACGCTGTGGGGACGCCTTTCTCAGATTCGCCTTCCACTGATTCCAGGTGAGGTTGTTATCGTCCAGTTGATGTAACCATCGCCTTGCTGCTCACACAAATTTGGACTTAGCCATGGTCTCCGTTGGTAGTTTTCGCCGTTGCACCAACTCTTCTAATATTGTGGCAAAATCCCTACGCTGTGGGAACGCCTTTCTCAGATTCGCCTTCCACTGATCCCAGGTGAGGTTGTAATCGTTCAGTTGATGTAACCATCGCCCTACGCTGTGGGGACGCCGTTCTCAGATTCGCCTTCCACTGATCCCAGGTGACGTTGTAATCGTTCAGTTGATGTAATCATCGCCTTGCTGCTCACACAAATTTGGACTGAGCCATGGTCTCCGTTGGTAGTTTTCGCCGTTGCACCAACTCTTCTAATATTGTGGCAAAATCCCTACGCTGTGGGAACGCCTTTCTCAGATTCGCCTTCCACTGATCCCAGGTGAGGTTGTAATCGTTCAGTTGATGTAACCATCGCCATGCTGCTCACACAAATTTGGACTGAGCCATGCTCTCCGTTGGTAGTTTTCGCCGTTGCACCAACTCTTCTAATATTGTGGCAAAATCCCTACGCTGTGGAGACGCCGTTCTCAGATTCGCCTTCCACTGATCCCAGGTGAGGTTGTAATCGTTCAGTTGATGTAACCATCGCCTTGCTACTTACACAAATTTGGACTGAGCCATGGTCTCCGTTGGTAGTTTTCGCCGTTGCACCAACTCTTCTAATATTGTGGCAAGATCCCTACGCTGTGGGAACGCCTTTCTCAGATTCGCCTTCCACTGATCCCAGGTGAGGTTGTAATCGTTCAGTTGATGTAACCATCGCCTTGCTGCTCACACAAATTTGGACTGAGCCATGGTCTCTGTTGGTAGTTTTCGCCGTTGCACCAACTCTTCTAATATTGTGGCAAAATCCCTACGCTGTGGGGACGCCGATCTCAGATTCGCCTTCCACTGATCACAGGTGAGGTTGTAATCGTTCAGTTGATGTAACCATCGCCTTGCTGCTCACACAAATTTGGACTGAGCCATGGTCTCCGTTGGTAGTTTTCGCCGTTGCATCAACTCTCCTAATATTGTGGCAAAATCCCTACGCTGTGGGGACGCCGTTCTCAGATTCGCCTTCCACTGATCCCAGGTGAGGTTGTAATCGTTCAGTTGATGTAACCATCGACTCGCTGCTTACACAAATTTGGACTGAGCCATGGTCTCCGTTGGTAGTTTTCGCCGTTGCACCAACTCTTCTAATATTGTGGCAAAATCCCTACGCTGTGGGAACGCCTTTCTCAGATTCGCCTTCCACTGATCCCAGGTGAGGTTGTAATCGTTCAGTTGATGTAACCATCGCCTTGCTGCTCACACAAATTTGGACTGAGCCATGGTCTCCGTTGGTAGTTTTCGCCGTTGCACCAACTCTCCTAATATTGTGGCAAAATCCCTACGCTGTGGGGACGCCGTTCTCAGATTCGCCTTCCACTGATCCCAGGTGAGGTTGTAATCGTTCAGTTGATGTAACCATCGCCTTGCTGCTCACACAAATTTGGACTGAGCCATGGTCTCCGTTGGTAGTTTTCGCCGTTGCACCAACTCTTCTAATATTGTGGCAAAATCCCTACGCTGTGGGGACGCCGTTCTCAGATTCGCCTTCCACTGATCCCAGGTGAGGTTGTAATCGTTCAGTTGATGTAACCATCGCCTTGCTGCTCACACAAATTTGGACTGAGCCATGGTCTCCGTTGGTAGTTTTCGCCGTTGCACCAACTCTCCTAATATTGTGGCAAAATCCCTACGCTGTGGGGACGCCGTTCTCAGATTCGCCTTCCACTGATCCCAGGTGAGGTTGTAATCGTTCAGTTGATGTAACCATCGCCATGCTGCTCACACAAATTTGGACTGAGCCATGGTCTCCGTTGGTAGTTTTCGCCGTTGCACCAACTCTTCTAATATTGTGGCAAAATCCCTACGCTGTGGGAACGCCTTTCTCAGATTCGCCTTCCACTAATCCCAGATGAGGTTGTAATCGTTCAGTTGATGTAACCATCGCCTTGCTGCTCACACAAATTTGGACTGAGCCATGGTCTCCGTTGGTAGTTTTCGCCGTTGCACCAACTCTTCTAATATTGTGGCAAAATCCCTACGCTGTGGGGACGCCGTTCTCAGATTCGCCTTCCACTGATTCCAGGTGAGGTTGTAATCATCCAGTTGATGTAACCATCGCCTTGCTGCTCACACAAATTTGGACTGAGCCATGGTCTCCGTTGGTAGTTTTCGCCGTTGCACCAACTCTTCTTATATTGTGGCAAAATCCCTACGCTGTGGGGACGCCGTTCTCAGATTCGCCTTCCACTGATTCCAGGTGAGGTTGTAATCGTCCAGTTGATGTAACCATCGCCTTGCTGCTCACACAAATTTGGACTGAGCCATGGTCTCCGTTGGTAGTTTTCGCCGTTGCACCAACTCTTTTAATATTGTGGCAAAATCCCTACGCTGTGGGGACGCCGTTCTCAGATTCGCCTTCCACTGATCCCAGGTGAGGTTGTAATCGTTCAGTTGATGTAACATCGCCTTGCTGCTCACACAAATTTGGACTGAGTCATGGTCTCCGTTGGTAGTTTTCGCCGTTGCACCAACTCTCCTAATATTGTGGCAAAATCCCTACGCTGTGGGGACGCCTTTCTCAGATTCGCCTTCCACTGATCCCAGGTGAGGTTGTATTCGTTCAGTTTATGTAACCATCGCCTTGCTGCTCACACAAATTTGGACTGAGCCATGGTCTCCGTTGGTAGTTTTCGCCGTTGCACCAACTCTCCTAATATTGTGGCAAAATCCCTACGCTGTGGGGACGCCTTTCTCAGATTCGCCTTCCACTGATCCCAGGTGCCTTGCTGCTCCCACCAATTTGGACTGATCCAACGTCGCCATTTCGTAGTTGGTTCATTCATAAACCGCCCCCAGCTTCTCTATCTTCTGCAGCCACCTTTCGATGTTGGTATCGGCATCATCGGGATCAATACTATCCACAACCTCCGAACCAATTAGCGATAGCCACCTGCTACTGCTACTTCCCCGTTCCCGTTCCACACTATCGCCAATTGGGGACCTATGAGGTCCTGGTTTTATAACATCAGAATTCTCCCTAACTGCTACGGCCACCTGCTGCCGAGCAATTCTCTGGATAGTCTGCATGAGGCCGCCCGCCAATTCACTCCGATGGATGGTCCTTGTTTCTCTAGAGAATTTCCTACGAAGGCGTAGAGCGGACATGCGATATTTTTTTTCTTAATTTCGAGTTGTAACTCGAAATTAGCTTAATTTCGAGTTATAACTCGGAATTAGTACTAATTTCGTGTTTGAACTCGAAATTAGCACTAACTTCGAGTTCGAACTCGAAATTAACCTAACTCGAAGTTAGTGCTGATTTCGAGTTCGAACTCGAAGTTAATGCTAATTAGAAGAGTATGTGTTTTTTTTTAATATATTGTTTTTATTATTTTCCTCTGCAGTATCTCTAGTTTGTTTATGTACGTATAGGTAGGGTAGGATACTGTATCCGAGACTCGACGAATGCATAATATAATGTCCTCAAATGATTTATATCCAAAATCCCTTTCATGTACTTGAATTTATACAATAATGGTCTCAGTGTTTTTCGTGACATTGTCTATATAAAAGTTCCATCTCAAGTGCGAATTTATTGTGATGCCAAGATATTTGATATAATTTTTTGAATGTATTTCAATTTTCTTTTGGTCATTTTGTATCTCAAGTATGTTGTAGTTTGGAAGATTCGTCTTATAGCAGGTGAAAGGTAGGAAAAACGTTTTTTTCTACGTTTACTGTGGCTTAACCAATTCAATATATGTCTTAAATCTACTTCTGTTTTATTTTTCAGGCTTTTCCATGAATCATCTGAGTATAGTATAGCTGTGTCGTCTGCGAAGCTGATATAATTTCCTTTACTATGAGTTTTTAGTAAATTGTTTAAGAACAGTGGGAATAATAATGGCCCCAGAACTGTACCCTGTGGGACACCATATTTGATAGTTTTTTCATCACTCCTTACATTGTTAATTTGGACAATCTGTATTCTATTTCTGAGATATTCTGTCAAAAGGGATAGTGCAGTTCCTCTAATTCCAGCCTCTTCCAAAATATCCGCAAGTTTAGTATGTCAAACTGTATAGAAGGCCTTGGCTAAGTCTAGAAATACACATAGGGTAGGCTTGCTGTCATTAACCGATTTATATATACCCTCAAGTAGGTGGTTTATAGCATCATTCGTTGATAATCGCTCTCTGAATCTATATTGCTTGTCTGATATATGATGTTATATTTGTTCAGATAGCACATTATTTTGATTTTTATTGCTTTTTATACGATTTTCGCCATTGTAGATTTTATGGATATAGGTCTGTAAATGTTCATTTCATTCATTTACCTTTTTTGAATAAAGGTACTACGATAGATTTTTTTAGTTCATTGGGAAATATCCCACTTTCAAAAATGTATTAATCAAATCAGTTAAGGGTTTCACTATGTCTTCTGCTATTTCTTTGAGTGTTTCAATTTTTATTCCATCTTTTCCTGGCATCTTTTTTGCTTCAAGATATTTGATTATATTTATCGTTTCATTTTTATTGATGTTAGTTAGGAAAAAGGAATTTGTTAATGGTATTCCTTTGGGTGGCTGAGTCTTTGGTTTGGTTATATTTGAAGCGTATGATTATCCATCATTGAAGGCATTCGCTTTCAGTCGGTTATCAACAATTTCACTTCCATCTTCAGTGCTCATTTCAAAAATTTGTTGTGTTTTCTTGGGGGATGTTTAGGAACATCAACTTAACAGTGGGTATGGTTGTCAAAAAGAGAGTCAAATCACAGCTGAAGATGGCCTACCTGGATTAAATCCTCCGGTCTGTCAAGGCTTCGTCTTCTGCTGCTAGGGGTTGCAACCACCTATCTGTTTCGCTTTTCGGGTGTGGACTGTATTTCTGGCGAGAATTCAGAAATATACGGGGTTTTGTGAGAGTCGTAACAATACCGTCGAACGAGCGTGTCTAGGTACGGTCGCGAGAGCTATCGAACTACACTGTACCGTCCAGACAGCCTGTCTACCGATGCGTCCGATAGGCCAGTATGCTGGATTTGACTCACGAGAATAACAAAAAACTAGGAATTCAATTAACCCAATTGAATTAAACAAAAATTAGATTTATAGAAAAGAGATAATAAATAAAACAAATTATAATGAAGAAAAGGGGTTGGGGCGTGAACAGGGGAATCTATTTGTTTTATAACATTCCGCAGTTGTTTGTTGTTGTTTTTATAAATGTCTATCTGATACGTGTAATAGTTGGACTTTGCCTTACTTATTTATCTATTCAAACAGTTTCTGTATTGTGTGTAAGTATTTTTTTTATTATTATGTTTTCATGATCTTTTTTATGTACAACTGATGGGTAAATAAACTATCAGTTATCCAATCTTTTCGTCTAATTTTATTTCTGGGGATTCTCTTCTCAGTTGTATTTTCTTCAATATTAGTTGTCAATGTTTCGATGAAATATTCGTTTATTTTTCTGTATGTTTTCATGTTTATAGTAACCTGACCAATGAAATTTTTTAAATCGTGTTTGAGTGCATGATAATTTATATATTTATTCACTTAACGTTATGTTTTCAAATTTCGATTCGCTTGTTATAGTTGCCTTATGATCTGTTATATTCGCAATGAAAATAGGTGTTTTACAGTGAAGCCGCGATTTCAACCAAATTTACAGATTACTGCAGGTGTCAATATAAAAAGTATTAATATTTGATTCTGAATGACTTCTAATCTTTTATAACAATTCCATGAAGCCATTTAACAATGATTTTGATACGCATATGTATCCAACATGATTAAAAGAAAATTATTCGAATATCTTTCGACAGTATCACCATCTATTGTTGTACACGAGAACCCCACGTGATGAGCTGAAATTCAATTGTTTCAAATCAAGGATTTTTCTGCTGAAACAATTGAAGAGTAGCGCCACCATGTCTTATTTCCATCATTCAATTTTCTTTTGTTTTCAATTCTATACTCTTCAAAAATACATGGTCGATTCAGCTAGATGAAGCATTTTGTGCTATATCAAATTTGTTGATAAGAGATATAAAATTATTGATGAAGCGAGGATTTTTTGTATTAAGTGTATTGTATATATTTGAATTTGCAAAGCGCTATCGACTTGCGTCATCTTCAGTGCTTCCTGAAAGTAAATACTCTGATTGGATATTCCAATTGGAATTTTTGAAGTTGTGAAATTTGGATATTGTCCTAATGGAGAGTACTCACAAGTCAGGTAACAGAAAGTTTACAATTCGAAGACATCTCAATTGTAGCTGGCATTCTCGAAACAATTCAACGAAATAACAAATTAAAAATGTTAAAAAGTTTACAGGTAATCAAATCATGTGGATATGTCAAGTAGATTGAAAGACAAATTATTCACTTCATCTGTCAACGTCAGATATAAAATTAAGTACCAACTTGTGGTGATTGAAAGTAGACAACATGATAAAAATAAAATTAGTTGTTGAAACATGTGAATTTAATTTTAATGTATGATCCTTTGGTGAAGAGGAAGGAAATCTCTGTATAGGTTCACTTGAGTGTTTAAACAGTAATCATTATTGAAGAGTTCTTGTGAAATTTCCATTTCTTCGAGCAAATCTAGTCTCAAGTAATTCTTATTATCAATTTGATACATAGGTCGAACTTGTATACCCCTCATAACTCGTATCAATGAACACCTGAAAAGGCCTGATAATTCAGCATTTGGACACCATTTGAAATTCAATAATTATAATTTTAGCCCTAATAGAAATTCAAAAATTTTACATCAAATTGATAATAAGAATTACTTGAGACTAGATTTGTTCGAAGAAATGGAAATTTCACAAGAACTCTTCAACAATGTAGTACCCTGTATACATAAACCGACGAGATGCATTCACAATATATTCCAATGACTTCAGATTCTCTGAGCAGACGAATCGATTTCAATAGGTTCCGATAAGATTTTGTTATCGCGAAGTAACATTATACCGTGGGTTAAATATCAGACGGCGCCGGCCTTACTTTGGTAAAGTGCATAATGCAAGTTTTGACTACTCTCGAAGGTTCACATGAGTGCATATCCGTTCAGAAAATGCTGACGCTGAGTGATAGCAGTAAATTAATTCAGAATCGTCGATACGACTTCGACGAGAGATATTTCTGATCCCTCATCAAAAATATTGCGGCCATTAATTGTGGGGCGGGACTTGAAGGTAATTTTGAGTCGTGGACAAATCAGAATGAAATCGCGTATCTAAAATATTGAAAAACAGATTGGCAAAAGTAAATTTTAATTATCAGGAGGGTTTTTCTTGAGACCGTTGAAGGGGGATCAAAAAAGCAACGGGGACAAGTCCACGGGGAATCGCGTTGGGTAGCGGTTGCGTTCGTGAACGTTAGGCCAGGCGCGAAACGCGAAAGGGAAGATTTCGTAGGGAGTTGCGGGCTAGTGTTGTGCAAGAAAGAATAAAAACTCGTATTATTCGTAGAATACGACGTGCATTGAAGAACAATCACTGTCACGGGGTAGTGTTGTCAGAGGGATGATTCAAGTTCGTGTTATTTGTTGAGGTCGGCGTGCATTAAGGTATAAATTCCGGTTTCGAGGATAGTGTTTCCTTCTAGTGTGTGCGATTTTAATGACACCCGCTAAGTTCCAGGCGAAACTAAAACGGAATAGCTGCTAATACAGAGAGTGATGAATCACGTTTTTTTTGTTAACCGTAACTAACATCTATCTCTGCTAGGAGGACGATTTCATTTTTGTGTTTTATTGCTTGTTAGGGCATTTCGTATAGCAGGTACTACGACTGTTCCCCCCCTATCCCAGATAGCACTGGACATCCCGGGGACGTCCATTTTATGTCCATTTTGGGTCCGAACGTCCAGGACCTAGTTTGGACGTTTTGGGGACGTACATGCGTGGACGTTTCTAGGAAAATTTTGTTTTTTTCAGATATAAAGTGATTCATTTCTCCTTCGAGATACAAATGCGATATCAATAAAATAAATGGTAAATATCAGCTGTTGGTATCGTTTTCCTCATCACTGCTCATACATAAAAAGTTACCAACTTCGAAGATGCGATATAAAAAAATCGCTCTATCAAATTCCATATAAATTTGAGATACTTGAATGAGTATGTCGAAATAAGAACTCAAAAAACCCCAATGTTGAAAAAATATATAACATTCGAAATCCTGTTGGAAACCGCATGACTCCCCTAGAAGAGGTTCGGATTCCAGCATAAGCTGATGTTGGTCTCTTCCACCCGTAAGAATTTGACTCATGGGGAGTTTCAAAACTCGAAATTGCGATATAAAAATACATATATTATAAATATTAGACAATAATAATGCATGTAATAATGAAACATATATATATACCTATAGGTATATGTAAAATTGACATATATAAATGATCAAGTAATATAATTCATTCGAAATTATTGTTGTTCAAATCTCATTGACTTATACGAATCGAGATACATATATATTAAATCAATAAGAAGACAGCAGCTATCATACTAGGCAGATTGAGATTCGATAACTGGAGTCAAGCAACGTCAGACGAGGAAAGAACTTGGATGGGTGACCGTATAGATCGAATGGCTCTTTTTATTTTACTTGGACCTATTATGGACGTCCCCAAGACATCCTGATTAGTAACAATGGACGTAACCAAAACGTCCATAAGACGTCGGTCGTCCGGAAATGGCCGTTTTCAAGACGACTCGAATGTCCAGAGTGGACGTTTTCAAAACGTCCATAAGACGTACTTGTGCTGACTGGATATAGTGTCGTAGGGAATAGAATATAAATAGATATTCATGTAGTGACTTAATTATATTTTACCGCTATTTTATTGCACCGATTGGCCAGTTATGAGATGAAATCTTGTATCTATTTTGTTAGTTTCAAATATTTATTTCAAATTTGGATTAATTTTCTTTGACAAAACGAAAACATCTGTTCATTTCTTTTATTTTATTTCATTTTATTTTCACTTGGTTGAATCTGTATTTTTTTTTATTTTTGTTTAATATACCTACTATAATTCAGAATCAAAACTTGGTATAATTTCAACCAAATTACCCTAATAAGAAGCTTAAGACCTACCCTCTGGCGTAGGCCGAACCCAGGTCTAATTCTTCCGGTAGTAGGACATTTCAGACATCTTATAAATAAAACATTACACCACCGATGGTTGATGTTACAAGAATACAAATCAAAACTACCAATTTTTATACAGATATGTTTACTATTCTTACATCTGATAACATCAGATACAAACGCTTTTAAGTTCATACAGAAACATTTTAGGCCTCAAAATTCTTTGAAAAAATCGGAAACGGAGAGAGATGCGAAGTAGGTTATAAATTACGAAAAAACTGCACAATTTCATGACCATTTCGTACATCGAAACAAATAGAGGATATCTTTCATATTTTCTGAAATATCCTGCCAATTCTGAAAATCGTCTATTCTTATAGTATTATACATTGATGGAGGATTGTATTATTAATTTCGCTTGATTATTTATGGTATGGTGTTCAAATTAGTTGAATGTTCATAAATGACACAAGAGATTACCTGGGATTGTAGAATGGGAGACTTTGGGGTGAGGTCAATGCTAAATACAGGGGAACTTCTGGATTGAAATTAGGGCCGATTTCATAATGAAACAGTAATCTTCACTTTTTTGAAATCTCCTTTTCATGTGAAGTTTCCTTCAAATACACTTTGAAGTAGCTGGGATTTTTCAATAATATGACAATGGGGTTTTAGTCGCAGTATCGTTTACATCAGAATAGCAATAATGGAATTCCTGAATCAGGAAAAATTGTATCAGTCGATGAGTCGCTAGACAGAATTTTGTTTGGTTATGTTGGGATAAAGCTAGAATCGTGCCATGATCAGAAATCAGAATATATTTAAAAATAGTAAATTGAAGGGGAGATTCGAGATTGAGAATTTGGCTTCTACCAGGGGGCCCACTCAAAACGATCTACTTTCAAAAACTCGTACAAATTATCGAATGAAAAAATTAAACTATGTCGAAAGTTGATTTCTGGGTCATTTGATTGGTAATATATCATTGCTCCACTTCAGAAATAAAACTTGAACTGTCTTAGCATTGTTTATATACAATCTTTGCTTCAAGAGGTTTACAGCCTGGATCGTATTCAGTGGGCCACCCGATATATGCTAGTAGGTGACATTATGGCTATACCATTAAATCTCACCTGATAACCAAACTACAGGAAACTCATACACCTGCAAATAATGATAAAATAAATCAATAATCAGAACGAGCGAAATGTTTTCATCAATTCCAATTCTAAAATCAAGAATGGGAGTAAAATTATAAACCATTCGAGAAATAAAAATATAACCCAACATCCACAAAATATTTTAGAGGAACCAAATACGCATTTCGGCAACTGAGTTGCCATCTTCAGTGGAAAAACCAATGTTGTTTTTTCGAGCTAATTTATTTGTTTTGTATCAAAAGTCTTTAATTTGTTTTTCCTTTTTATTTATGAGATTGTATAAAAAAACAACATTTCAAAACTTTATAAGTAATGTTGACAGATTTCATCATCTCATTTACAGTTTTGCCAATTATTTTGTATTCATAGCCTTCTTGATATTTTAAAAATGTATGCATTTATAACGCTCGTAATCTTATAAACACATTTTTATTCATTACTTTTGTTTAAAAAACACTAGAGACTTCCGGTTTGTGGCATTCTTTTCTAAATCCATTGCAGAATATGACACTTTATTAAAAAATATGTCATTACATTTAAAATTTCTAAGAAACCATCAATAATTGGTAAAAATTACGAAAAGCGACATCTGGTGGTTTGTTGAGGAATTTGCCAAAATATTTTGAATCGTATTCTTATTTTACCTTGAATTACCTATCAAAAGATCAAAAGTTTATTTAAATCGGATAAGACAAACCGAAGTTATGGTGATTTTTGTATACCGTTTTTCTTTTGTTTTTGTTGTCGTTGTTTGAAGAGTTAGAACAAAAAGTGTTTCACAAAAGTTTCAGGTATTGACTAGGAGATGCAGAATACATTAAAAAATACCTACGTTTGTATTTGACTTTTTTATGAAAAAGGAGTTTTTAAATTTTCAATCTGTATTACGCCACCTAGCGGTCATTTTAGGAACTTAAAAATATTTTTGTTGAATTTTTCTTGACTGCTTTATATAAGATCCTTTTTTCCTAAAACTGTGGAACCAATAGTTTCTGAGATAAATCCGGTCGATAGGCTTAATGGGACACCCGGTATATAGTAATAAAAAATACAGGAAAGTTTCGGTGGAGGGCATGTTTAATTTTGGGATTCATTAATATTTGTTTCGATAAATTTATTTTTCTAATAATAAGTATTACAAGTGGATATGATACGTTTTTTAATTCAATTGAAATATCTCGCGCTCATTTGAAAGGCAGTATTTTATATTGGCTCTGGACGCTGATGTCCTCTTGGAAGAAACTCAAGTTGTGCGCGCGCAACAGCTTAAAAGGTTGTTGGTGAAAAACTATCTCTCAGAAAACGCACGCTTAGCAGACACCAGAAATAGTGCCGTGAATTCAAAACCTTATCATTTTCAAAGTCAGACATTCGGATATATAGTGTACAACAAGTGTCATCACCTGCAAGAGACGATAGTTGCAGTAGGTCGACCTACCAAGCAAGGGGCGAATCATCAAAGGTGAGCTTACAAATACTGCCGATCATCTCGTTTTCTCCAAAAGAAACAAAACCTTTTATCACAGTCCACGCTCAAGTCAACACCTATACATATATCGATCTTATTGTAATAATTTTGATGACTTGAAAATGTATAATAGCAGAATGGACTGAATAAGGGATTTATACATCGCTCATATTAATCCACTTCTTTACTTGTGGTCTGGCTCAGCGTCAGTATTCTACCGCTGTTCACCAGTAGACCGAGATCGAATCACGTCGACGGCGAAAACTTGTCCAAAAAAAGCCCCAAGAAATGGTTTCGAAACCCACTATAATTGGTGAGGTCCCTGGTATCCTAACTTGTACAAGTTTACTTATAGTAATCTTCTGAGGGTTGGTGAAACAACTAAGATAGTTGGTTCATCCACTACTTGACTTACCATCTCTTGTTTCTAAAAAAGAATAAATATATGGAAATTGAAATATTAATAAGTTAATACGAATTGAATTAATCTAGGGTGCCTATTACTGCATTCCTTCGAATGGTTCAACTCAGCAGATACCTGAATAAGTCCATTAACCTGTATCTATTGTATTTCAATTAGGGATTAGGTACTTGAAATTATGGAAGGAGTTTAGGGGGTTGTTTGGTAATTACCGCTATTAGAAAGGAAATGAAGAACTTACCTGAAATCATTCAGCAACGAACCGTCTTAGCGAGCAGTCTAGTTCACCTCCTCATTTGACCAAGCAGTTTTAGTCAGTGATAAGCTAGAACTAGTAGAAGCAGAATTGTTGAGAAGATAATCATGAGCAAAAGGCCCATTCCCGTTCGCCCATCTTCGACCACCATCGAACCGTCACAAATGAGAGATGAGCCTATTGGTTCTGGAAGCTACGGCGTCGTCTGGAATGTGCTGGATAATAGACACAATAAGAGAGTGGCGTTGAAGAAAATCACGAATGCCTTCGACACAAAGGAAACGGCGTTGATGACGTTCCGAGAGTTGAGAATGTTGTTCACTTTCAAACACGACAACGTCCTCGCTGCCTTGGAAGTGATGAAACCTCCCCCTTTGAACATGTTCAAAGAAGTGTATATTATAATGGAGCTGCTGTTCACCGACCTAGGGCGAATAATATGGTCCGATCAAGAACTATCGGCGGATCAAATACGGGTTTTGTTCTACCAGTTAATAAGGGGATTGAAGTTTATTCACTCTGCCAAAGTTATTCATCGGGACATAAAACCGGCGAATATACTGTTACATGAGAACTGCGTATTGAAGATCTGTGATTTTGGTATGGCCAGAAAAGAGGTAAACGACAAATCCAAACCAATGTCCCTGAACGTGGTAACGAAGGGCTATCGAGCACCAGAGATCATCTTAGAGACCAAGCACTACACGAGCGCCATCGACATCTGGTCGGCAGCCTGCGTGTTCGCCGAGTTGTTGGGTCGCGAATATATTTTCGATTACCGCAGCCCCGTGAGCCAACTAGAACAGATGATGAACCTGCTGGGTACCCCGTTGATGAGTGAAATCGACTACGCTTCTGAATCCATGAAGAAGCTAGTAGCAAGGTCGCCATGGAAGTCATCAAACATCGACACCCTTCACGATCTTTCGCCGTACGCCACCGAGGGTGCGGTGGATTTGCTGTCTCGGATGTTGACATTCAATCCGGAGCAGAGGCTTTCCGCTGCTGAAATTTTGGACCATCCTTACATGGATCGAGGTAGGAGCACGTACCATGAAGTACTGTGTAAGTGCTGCTCTAAGCCAAACAAAATCAAGAAGATGCCTGTGGATTTGGAGCCTGTTGCCTCTAAAGTTTTCGACGATCGGTGGGAACGTGAAATCACTTCTGTGGAGATTGCCAAAGAAATTATGCATCGATACATTAAAATGAAGATATCACCGGGACGAGAACAGCTATGTATCAACCCTGAATCAGATTTTTTCAAAGTGGATGAGGAGGATGATTCATCAACTACTACTGGTGATGAGGATATATGAATGAATACAGGATTGAGATGGAGTATGTCTGACTATCGCATACTATATGCTACTTGAAAAAATTCGTATATTTGTTTATGTTTCATCATCAATAAATGAGTTCTATTTATTTTTGAGTTTTGATTGAATTAGGTAGGTACCCATATTAAAGAAACTGGGAGATACTATTAGAGTTATTTAAATTCAAAGCTCATTATCAGGGTCTCTAAGACCGCGTTAGTTGTACAGGACGTGCGGATTCGGTGTTAGTCGTTTACTATAGGAGATACACATGAATAGTTGTCGCATTCTCTACCTCTTTTTTAGAGATAATTTCTTACTTGAAAAAATTCGTACATTCTTTTATATTCAATCATCAATAAATGAGTTCTATTTATTTTTGTGTATCGATTGAATTAGGTAGGTACCCATATTTCAGGAACTGGGAGGTACTAGAGTTATTTAAATTCGAAGCTCATTATCAGGGTCTCTTATAGACCGTGTAAGTTGTACACACGGAAAAATTTTCCGATACTTAGTATATCAAATTCATATATTCTTTAGTTGAATTGCATATACTCGGCGTGACAGAAGAACGGACTCCTGAAATTATCCAACAGGGGTCATCTATTCTAAACATGCTTTGGTAGCTTATACTACTTTCATATATGCCTGAATGATTGGTCCAATAAAATGAGATCCCTCGAAATATGAAAATAAGAACACAGTCATATAATATTAGGTAACCAATACTTCGAAACTAGTGAGCTTTTCTTTCGAACCCAGGTAATGAGTAACAGTAGGGTAGTAATATCGTCATATAAAGTTAGGAATCCAGTCATATGAAACTTGTAATCTCGTGATATACATATAGCAATCTTATTATATGAAAGTTAGAAGCCTTGTCATATAAAACTTGTGATCTTTTCATATAAGACTAGTGATCTCGTTGAACTGTCAATTAGAGATTTGTGCATTATTGCTATCTCAGGCTCGAAGGTCTGTCGAATTGGAAAAAGTCACCTTTCGAGGAGATCATGCAAGATGCCTTCACAGCGTTGCCACATTTTGGGTAGATTCGGAGATTTTCAGATAAATTTACAGTGGCTGAAATGTAATTTCTCTTATTTCGGGAACTATTCGTGGTATATTACCAGAACCACCCTAATTTTGGCAATGTTGTGAATACATCTTGTATGAGCTCACCAAATTGAAACTATTTTTCAGTACAACCGACCCTGTCATTCCAGACATAACAATATAGAGTGTATATCCACTTGAGGAAAGACACTCAAAATACATATACAAAAAGTTGAATACCTACCTGGATGGTGGATAATGTATGAAATAAATATAACAAAATTTATTCTTTCTACAAAAATATTCTTTGAAACGATGTACTGATAATTCATTTGAATGATTGTTAACAGAATTCAAATGAAAAAATTACGAAAAAAAATCATCTGCATATATCAAAGTATAATAACTTGAAGTCAAGTCAGCTTTTTTCACATTAAACAGTGGAATTTGATATTGAGTAGAAACTTGTAGAACTCGATATAAACTAAGTCTAATGATATAATACAGTAGAGACAAAGAAGCTCATGAAAACTGATACTCTATCACCAAAAACAAATTTCTTACGTCATGATATCTTGATATCTTGTCCACAAGGGTCTCTTTTCTGGGTTGGTTGTATATTTCTCCTTTTCTCTCGTTCTGGAATAATTGTTTCATTTTCACTGATTTTCACGAAAGAGCGCTCTATATATACTAACGAAGGTGACATTTCAACTATCGACATTTCATTCAATATATACTAACTTTATTGCACGTGGAAGCCAGTAAGAGGATTTAGGAGAGGAAATAGGCATTGCAATTTTATTGAAATTTTGGATATTATATTAGTATCAGCAAAGACATTTAAACACTATAGAGACTTCATTATGTACTTTTTTGCGCGATCAGTCATCGATCGATCCTTTTTTTCTGACTCTTTTCCTCCAATTACATTTTTATCAGATTATATGTTTTTTAATACGTTATGCAATCTTGCAGTGGATTGAATAATTCACAAAACAATAACCATACTTTACTGAAGCATAATAAAATTGTACTGAAGCATAATTGTTTCATTTCCTTTCTATGATTCGGAGTAATCATCGAATCATAGTGTTTTTGATTCAATGATGTACATTATGATGAAATCAATTCGTTTTTTATCACATTTCACCATACAAATCAGCACTTTCGGCAACGCCGCACTAGAAAATTTTACTACTGTTACAAGATTGACGATTGCGATGTTGCTGAATTTCCGACGTATTTCCTTAATACCGATTTGAGTTATTTTGGCCGTTTTACATTTTTGTGATTTTCGGAAACAATATATTTGTTTGCGAATATGGTGCAATTGTGTGTTGTGTGTAAAAGAGTGGATCATTTGAACTCAAATTTGACTTTTTACCGGTGTGTACTGGTAGAGTCAATTATGAGTTATATTTATTAGACAGAGGCGCCCAGTCTGAAAGTAGGTGCCAGATCCGAAATATCCTGCTCTGACGGTAACGATAATATATTTGAAAAATAATGACAATAAGCACTCATTATGACTGGTAAATACCACAAAGGGATTATTTTTATTACAATTGCCTGTTGGTTTGAGTTTTGTATTCTTGTATTGTTTTTTAATCATAATCGAATTAAATATATCTTATATTGCATAAACGTGTATTGCTTTATTATTATTTATCACAGACAGATGACAATGATGACATATTATGTCACACCACATATAGAAATACATGGAATATAATCAAGATGACTTGAAACTGTTAACAAATTATATTTGACAACATTCCTTTTAACAGTGAGAGTATCTAAGGATTTAAATTATTTGAATCAAAAAACATGATAAACATTCCCTGAAAAGAAAAACGATTGATGAATGATTCAATCAATGACAATCATATGATACTAATATGAATATAAGAAAGAATTCAAATATATACATAACTTCTTGCATAATAGTATCCCTTGTGACGTTTTTATTTCTGCAGGATATACTCAGTGCAGATGAGAACGTCTAGGATTCAGGTTTGTTTTGTAAAATTCAGACAACTTAAAGTAAAAGACGGATGTTCAAATGCAAAACTCAAATTATATTTCCTATTATTCACAATGTTGAGAGGTCAAAAATGTCATTAATCTCAAAACATTTGAAATAATAAACAAGCTCCAAGTACTGCGAAATCTTCTCACTGATTCTTCTTGTTGTCCTTCCGGCTCCTAGAATCAGGTCCAAAAGTTCTCATTTACACCAGGAATGACAGAACTCTGATTCGGTATCAAATAGCCGATGGGCAGCCACGGGCGGCTGGGCGGATCGAATAGTGGAAATTCCACTTCGTCAGAAGACGTACCAGAAAATCACTATTTCGCAAAGTCCCGAACTCTCACCATCTAAGAAAATACAAGATTAATTTAAATCTATTCGTTAAAAAATAATTTGTATTCTAATACAAGAGAGCCACTTCGAACGCATGCGCAAATATGATCAGTTTTAAGATTTAAGCCATAAGAGATAAAAGTTGGCCAACTTTCTTACGACTTAAAACTTATGACTTGCAACTTAAAACTTATGCCAAGTGTATGAATGGTAACATTGAAAACTAATGATTGGACTTCTTATGACTTATGACTAGAAACTTACGACTTAAATCTTATGACTTAAAATCGCTGCATAAATCCACCATACGTTTAGACTGTCTACTTTGTAATCTCGGCGCAAACAACGTGCTTTTGCGCTTTATTATGCAATGAGACTGCCTGAACTAAACAAACTAATCTATCAGAGAGGGTCTGGATTCCTATTTTCGATGTATTTTTGAGGAAGGAATAATAATATTGATTGAAGATTGTGAAAATATTAGCGTACTTTGAGATCCCGGCTCAATCATCGCGCTATATTATTCAATGATACTACCCACCACAGTATCGTATTTTTTATGATACTGTATCCGAATTCTGTTCTTCTCCCATCCTTTAATACATTGATGGAGGATTGTATTATACATTTGGCTAATTTTGGATTCGTAGGCGGAAAGTGACTTTTTAAAAACAACAAGTGAACTACATGAACTTTATTCAAACGGGTCTCGATGAAGTAAAGCTATCAAATGACGATTACAAATAGTTTTATATTAATAATACGCTGAGTCGACAGCCTCTAACATTGGATGACTTTGGCGATGCATCAATGGCGGCACAGTGTGGCTTCCCATAACTCCTCCATCCTTAGAAGGAAAATCCGGGGCTGCATACAGGATTTTGCATCTCGGATTCTTCCGGTTGATTTCTTGATTGGGCTCTTTGTTGTAGCTTCTTCTTGAAGAACTTGCAGGCAATGTAACATATAGAAACGACAAGTAGAACATACATAATTAATGTCCATACACTGATATTTTTTGCAATAACAGGAGTTTCGATGTCATTTAATTGTTCATTTTGAATATCGAGTTTGCTTCTAATATGATCCAATTCATCTAAATTAATTGAATCCATCTTCAATGGCTTGAAGTTTATTTTCAAATTTCCAATGGCGTTGAGGTCTTCTTTTATCTCGGGCAAGTCTATAATGTTGACTTGTCTTTGAGAACTATGATAATTTCTGATTTGGATATCTTCAATTTTAATTTTACATTCTGGGTTCAATTCTAGTAGATAGGTTCCTTCCAATGGGACGTTATCTTTATTTTTCTCACATTGTTGTTGGGCTACTACTTTCTTAGGAGTAATAATTATCCAAGTATTTTTCTCAAGTTTTTGAATCTTGATTTCTTGAATTTCAACTTGTATCTGATGACAATTTGTAACATTTTCGGAATAAAGTAACATTTCTATTTCACATGGGAGATTTTCTTTCTTGATCTTCACAGGACTTGTTTCTTGACAAATGTATTCTTCTGGTATTATTTCAGAACATTTTGAATTCAAATATACAAACTGTTTGTCATTCAGGATAAGGTATTTTGATTGAGGAATAATAGCTTTGAAGATATTTTCTTTTTGGATTGGTAAGGAATATAAATGATAATAATTATAGCTCTCAAATTCCACTATTGGTGTCTCGAGAATAAATATTATTTGATTTCCTTTACTATAACATTTTATTTCGATAATTTTCTCAAAAATTAATATATTTTCTAAAATTGGTTCATAAGGAAGTCTTCCATTTTTGAGCTGTTTACTTATAGTTGATATTTCTTGTAGAAGTTTATTTGGATCTATCATGGAATTATGGAATGTATTTAACTTGGAAAAAGTAATTGCCGTTTCAATTCTTTCTAAGATATCATATATTGCTTGAAAACTCATGTTTATTTGGAATAGGACCACATGAATAATAAAATATTCATAGCTTTCCATACTTTCTATCTCTTTAGATTTCAATATCTGTTCAATTTGCATAATTCTAGATTCTAATACAATTTGATTATGTGCTAGAGCCTTTGTATTATTTTTGAAGTTATCAATTGATTTTTGAAGGAGGGTTATTTGATCTTTCAAAATAGTTTTCATTTTTGATTGATTATCAGACAATTTTTGAATAGCATTGTCATATTTTTCTGCATCATTTTGATCTAGATTTCCTGTTAATGTCTTTATGACTGTTCCTAGACCGTCAAAAATTCCTCTCTTACTTTTCTTGCTAGTTTTTGTAGGATTTAATTGATGTATCTGAGATTTGATTTTCTGTTCGATATTATTTATAAGATTATAAGAATTGTGAAATTCTCTATCGTAATTTTTCTTTGTGTAGTTCCCTTTGAATAATGTTCTCATATTACTAAACATATTTTGTAGTATGTAAAATTCCTCTATAATATTGGTTATATCAAATATTTGTATAAACGTCCAACAATCTACTTTGTTTTGGGCGTTACCTAGCTTATAGGGTAATATTCCGGGATTCTTATTTAAGTTGTGGAATCTCGGGAATTCGAATGTTCCGAAGGAGTAGGAGATGAGGAATCTGAAACAATAATAGGTTTTCTCAGTTCCTTTATATGAATGATCTCTTTTTTATCGGGTTTTTTCTTATTAGTTATCTCGACTTTATTTCTTTCTAACATTTCAGTGATTTCAAAAGGTCCTAAGAATTTATTATTCTTTTTATTACGTTTTGCAGGGTTGACTTTATATACCGTTTGTCCTACATGGAATTCATTACTAGAATTTCCATCTTTATTAGTTTTTTCAAGAACTTTTTCTTTTTTCGTTTCCAATAATTGATTTACCTTCTCATAAACGTGTTTTAATTTTTCTTTATGATTTTCTGCATAATCAGAATAGAATTCGGTGGGTATTAGGATTTCATTTGGATCTCGTGTTTGAGTATGTCCAAAAGTCAATTCAAAAGGTGTATAATTCGTAGAACTATGGACTGTACTATTATAACCTAATATTGCGTAGTCCATTAAATTTTCGTCTTCATCAGGGTGTATTTCTTTTACGATTCTCAAATGTTCAATTATTGTTGAGTGAAAACGTTCAACAATGCTGTTCGATTCATGATGTCCTGGAGTTGTAAAATGAATGTTTATTTTGTGCATTTTTAATATTTCTTTCACCGTGTCATTATTAAATTCTGTTCCATGGTCAATAATTAATTTCTTCGGTACTCCGAATGATGAAAAGTATTTTATTAACGCTTGACTAATATGAATTGCTGTTTTCCCTAACACTTGATATGCTTGGGCAAATTTTGTAAAAGAATCTACTAACGTTAAATAATTTTTATTATTAAAGAAAAATAGATCTATGTGTACAATTTCAAATGGCTTTGATGCTGTTTCGGTGTGCATCAGAGGTGTATATGGTTTTTTTCTGGAATATTTCGTTCTCTGACAAATGTCACATGAATTAATATATTCAGTTATAGTAGTGTTCATATTTTTCCAATAATAATTTCGTTTTAAATATTCAAGGGTTTCTTTAATACCTCTATGATTTGATTTTCCTTCATGGTGATTTTTCATTAACATTATCTGTTCATCTTTATCAATTACTGTATTCACTTTTTGTAAACATCTTATTAATTTTGGTCCTTTTTCAGAAAAATACTCAAGATAGACTGAGTTAAAATCATTATACAGATTATCATTATGAAAATGCATACAATAACATCTGGCTGTAATTGTATAATCTCTAAGGAATTCTAATATTAGATCTCTATTATTCTTTGTTGGAATTTTCAAGGTAATAATTTTATAATTCTCATATTTTTCTTGCTTTATCTCTAACTTGGGATATGGGTTTGGTAAGACAATGATTTGATTCAATTTGTTGTTGATGATTTCATTATATATCTGGATTCCATTGTTTGTTGTTTCATTTGCTGTTGTATGTTGAGTCATTTGTTTTTCATGGTCAAGATCAGTATTATTCCGATTAATTTCATTATCTTCTGGAGGTATTATTTGTACGTCCGAGATTATTTGAATCTTATCTTTATTATTAGAACTGGATGCAATTTGTTGTATAGGGGGATTCATTTGATCGGATTGATTTAGTCTCGCTATATTTTCTGATAAATTTCGAAGATATTCTAAAGTTTCTTGATCAATATCTCCTAGATTATTAATCATTGATTCATCTTCTAATGCATTGATTTCAATTCTCGATAATGCGTCAGCTACGGTGTTCAATTTTCCTTTTTTATGAATTATTTCATAATCAAATTCTTCTAATTTTAAACGCCATCGAACTAATTTCGAATTGGGTTCTTTTAATTTGAATAACCAAACTAATGGTCTATGATCACAATAAATTTCGAATTTTCTTCCAAACAAATAAGGCCTAAAATATTTGCATGCCCATACAATTGCGAGTAATTCTCTTTCAATTGTACTATATTTTTGCTCTGTATCATTTAAAGTTCTGGATGCGTATGCGATCGGTTTGTCACTACCTACATTACCTTGTGATAAAACAGCGCCTAACGCAACTTTTGATGCGTCTGTAGTTAATATAAATTTTTTCGAAAAATCTGGATATTGGAGTATTGGTGAATTTGATAATAATTGTTTACACGAATTAAAGGCTGATATAAAATTCTGATCATGAATTACTTTTGCATTTTTCTTTAAACAAAGAGTCATTGGTTTTGTAATTTTAGCAAAATCTTTTATATATTTCCTATAGTATCCGAGTAATCCAAGAAAGCTTTTGATTTCTTTCTGGGTTTTGGGGATTGGAAATTTCTTTATAGCTTGAATTTTCTCTGCATTCGGTTTTACTCCATCAGGTGTAATAACATGTCCTAAATAATTGACTTCTTTACGTAAAAATTCGGATTTGTCTAATTGAACTTTAAAATTGGATTGTCTCAATCTTTCAAATACTAATTTCAGTTTTTCAATATGTTCTTGAAGTGATGTCGAAAAAATAACGATATCATCAAGGTAAACTAAACAAATTTCATTTTGTAAACCTCGTAAAATATTGTCCATTACTCTCTGGAATGTACTGGGTGCATTTTTTAATCCGAAGGGCATTCGTTTAAATTCGTAATGTCCATTTTCTGTTGAAAAAGCAGTTTTTGAAATATCATCTGAATGCATTTCAATTTGGTGAAATCCGTTAGCAAGATCAAGAGTGCTAAAATATTGGCTTTTACCTAATTTATCTAGTATATCCGTGATATTCGGAAGTGGGTATTTATCATCAATAGTTTTTTCATTTAGTTTCCGATAATCTATAACCATTCTCCATTTTCTTTTTCCGGTAACATCTAACTTTTTTGGAACTATCCAAATAGGACTAGACCAAGGGGAAGTTGAATTTTGTATAATACCTTGTTCTAACATTTTATGAATTTGTGACTTTACTTCTTGTTTGTGGATTTCTGGATAACGATATGTCTTTGTATAGATTGGCGATTCATTATTCAAATTAATTTTATGTTGAATTTGATTCGTAAAGGTTAAAGGAATTTCTTCACAATGAAATATGTCTCTGTATTCAAAGCAAAGGTTTTTTATTGCTTTTTTCTCTTCTAAATTACAATGGTCAAGGCGAATGTTTTTTAAGTTTCGCTTCGTGAGATTGTCTTGATTTTGTGTTAAAGTCTCATCAGTTTCCATTTTTTCAATGAAATTGATCTCTGCAATATCTAGAATTTCAATTTCGAACGGAGCATGTATTTCAATTTTTGATGCAAATTCATTTGCATTCGAAATCATAGTTGTAGCAAAATAATTTTTCACGTTCACTACTGCACGAGGGGATTCCGTTAAGTTTGCGAATTTAATATAATTTAATAAACCTATACCTTCTTTTTGATTAACTGGTAATCTCACTGTTTTTTGAATTCTCGGAGGAATTATTAATGTATAACTTTTATTTTTTAATTTATTTTTCAGTTCTGTCAATTCTTCAGTTTCATAAATAATTGGAATTTTTACAAAAGGTGTAATTATTAATTTTGAATTCACGTCTACAAGGGCTTTAAGTTGTTTCAGTAAATCAATGCCTATAAGTCCGTCATATTTATTACTGAATTTGAATAAATAAAATTTATGCGTTTCTGGAATTCTAAAAATATTAAATACTGGAATGATTGCTATTTCATTATGGTATGAAATATTATGAGCACTTTGTATATGAAAATCTTGTTTGAATATGTTATTTCTATAAAATTTATATGCTAATTCTGGTGTCATAAAACTTCTTGTACTTCCTGTATCAATTAGAAAATTTGCTTTTAATTCTGGGATAAAAATATGGGGTAAATTATTTTTTGATAAGTTTAGATTCATTATGTAGGGTGTGTTTTCATAGGAACATGGGAAAAATTTGTTTTTGGATTTTCCGGTTCATTAATTTGAGAATATTCGGGAATATTGGAATAATAATCGTTATCATTTTGTTCTTGTTCGTATTCGTTATACTCAGGATAATAATCAGGATGTTGGTATTCATTTGACATAGTATTTTCATCATGATTCATTTCTGGTTGGTTTTCGAAAGGATTTTCGAATTCTTCGATATCTTGTGCAAATAATTGGGCTTGAGTAGATGATTTTTGTCGATTAATTACTGTATTTCCTGTGGATGTATCCATTGGTTCTGGTCTATAATAATTTCTTCGAATTTGAGAATTATTTGATCGATTGAAATTTTGTGGTATTTGAGTTATTTGGCTTGATCTTTGTTGATTGAAATTATTGGGGCGAAATTGAGATTGATTATTTTGAAATGGATAAGGTCTATTCAAATAATAAGGAAGTGATCGAAATGGATTGTATGAAGGATTCATGTTCTGACTAGTACTCGGCAAATTTTGTGAAAAATAAGGTCTTTGAAAATGGTTTTGATATTGTGGAAATATTGGTCTCTGAACATTATTTTGATAATGTGGAAATATTGGTCTCTGAACATTATTTTGATTAGCAGGTGTTATTTTTGGAATTGGTTTATAAGAACTCTGTAGATTAATGGAATTATTTCTGTTTTGACTGTACATGAAATTTTCTTCTTCTATAACTAATGACATTGCTTTTTCCAAACTATCGGGATTTCTTAGTCTTACATTATTCTGAAGTGAATTTGGTAAACATCTAATAAATGTTTTCAAAGATAGATCTTCATAATTTTGCATTTGTATTGTTTTTTGTTGAGCTGAACCATTAGAAGCGTTCAATTTAGCAGCAATCAAACTTCTAGAATCTTGAATTCTCATTCCAAAATTATATGGTGTTTCATTTTTCAAAGGTCTCATAGTTATAAGGTCCTGAACCAAACAATCAAGATTTCTTTGATCTCCAAAACATAATTTCAATGCGTTTTTTATATCTGTCCAAGTTTTTAATTCTATTCTAGAACCAACTAAACTTAATGCTCTGTGTGTTAATTTTCCAACAATTGCTCTCACAATGAAATTGGTCAAAGATTGATTTGTGGGATTTTGAAAATTTGATATTAGACTTTCACAGTTGTCAATGAAAACTCCTAACGTATGGGGATTTCCATCGTATTGCGGAATAGTATCGATATAAAGTCTCAATAATTGATAATTTACTTCGGTCATATTGCTAGTTTGAGATTCTATTAAATTATCTTCTACTGATATACTATTGAAATTTTGAATCAAATATTCGATATTATTTTCCAAATCTGACATAAAATTTTAAAATGCGAAAATGATTTCTTTTCTACGGCTACGTGGATTTGAAGATATAATATTAACAATTATATACAAGGAATGGATATGAAAAAGAATGAATGACTTACAGTAGAAACACTGTCGATTTTTTCATTCTCAAGTACTGATGGTGATGAGTGATGAGTTTCTTGGTTTCTTGTTTCTTCGTTTCTTCGTTTCTTCGTTTCTTCGTTTCTTCTTATCTCTAATGCCACTAGGAGTTGAGCGATGCTGTCTCTTGTCCCTGGACTTCCTATCCTAGAACTGGTGTTGGCGATGTGTGTCCTCTTCCAGTTTTTTCAAATCTTCGGCGATGTTTGTCCTCCAATTTGAGCTGGTTTTGGCGATGCTTGTCCTCTACCAGGCGTAGACACTTGAGTTTTTGTTGTATCACGAACCACTAACGTTTTTTTGCTTTCAAACTGTTAAAACAGACCGGTTTAACGCGATTTTGTCGTTGCACCGTTTTGCAAAAGAATCCTACCGACTGCGCCAATTTTGGATTCGTAGGCGGAAAGTGACTTTTTAAAAACAACAAGTGAACTACATGAACTTTATTCAAACGGGTCTCGATGAAGTAAAGCTATCAAATGACGATTACAAATAGTTTTATATTAATAATACGCTGAGTCGACAGCCTCTAACATTGGATGACTTTGGCGATGCATCAATGGCGGCACAGTGTGGCTTCCCATAACTGGCTTGACATCAGCGCAACAAGTACCTGATATATAGTACCTACTCACTATCCTAAGGGGATTACCTATTTGTAATCTCATAATTTATTATTTATGGTTGGTGTCCAAATAAGTTAAATGTTGAGATTACCTGGGATTGTAGAATAGGAATTATCAGAAAACTACAATGAAGACTTTGAGGTGAGGTCAATGCTAAATACAGGGAACTTCTGGATTGAAATTAGGGCCGATTTCATAATGAAACAGTAATTTTAACTTTTTTAAAATCCCTTTTTCAGGTGAAGTGTCCTTCAAATACACTTCGAAGTAGCTGCGATTTTTCAATGATATGACAATGGGGTTTTAGTCGCAGTATCGTTTACATCAGAATAGCAATAATGGAATTCCTGAATCAGGAAAAATTGTATCAGTCGATGAGTCGCTAGACAGAATTTTGTTTGGTTATGTTGGGATAAAGCTAGAATCGTGCCATGATCAGAACTCAGAATATATTCAAAAATAGTAGATTGAAGGGAAGATTCGAGATTGAGATTTTGGCTTCTACCAGGGGGCCCACTCAAAACGATCTACTTTCAAAAACTCGTACAAATTATCGAATGAAAAAATTAACCTATGTCGAAAGTTGATTTCTGGGTCATTTGATAAATGATATAATCATTGCTCCACTTCAGAAATGAAACTTGAACTGTCTTAGCATTGTTTATATACAATCTTTGCTTCAAGAGGTCCACAGCCTGGATCGTATTCATTGGGCCACCCGGTATATGCTATACCATTAAATCCTACCTGATAACCAAACTACAGGAAACTCATGCACCTGCAAAAAATCATAAAATGATTCGATAATCAGAACAAGAAATGTTTTCATCAATTCGAATTCTAAAATCAGGAATGGGAGTAACATTATAAACCATTCGAAAAATAAAAATATAACCCAAAATCCTCAAAATATTTGAGAGGAACTAAATACGCATTTCGGCAACTGAGTTGCCATCTCCAGTGGAAATACCAATGTTGTTTTCTCAAATGGATCACCCTGAATATTTCAGAATATTTTAAACATGAATGATTTGCGTTTTTCAAAAATATATTAAACTCTTAAGATATTTTGAGTATTAGCTCTGTATTTAGATAATTTCCAGTTCTTGTTGCTAGTCAAGAAATATATTACTCTTAAAATAGAACTTTTGACGTAATAATCAGATACCACTCTTATTTATATAGGTGAGACCTAAAAATATTCATTTGAAATTAACATTTGATATACATAACTACTATACTAGATGAATTGAATCTAGTTATTAGTAGGGTTGATGGAAACGTGGAGCTTAATTATTGTGTGAAAACAATTATTATTTTATAGTGAAAAATAATTGTGAAAAATGTACTGAAGGTTTAGGTAACAATAAGTGGTGAATTTAGTTAAAAATTTAGTTATTTTATCTTAATTATAACTCAGGAACTTCTAAATATGAGTATAGCAGATATAGAGGACCGGGATACTGTTATGGTAGTGAACGAACCGGAAAGTAAAACTGGTGTATCGAAGAAATTTACAGTTTTGGATGAAAAAGAGTTCTCTGCTTTGCCTTTATTGAGACTTTATAATTATGTCCTTGCGTCCTGAAGGTACAAAACGATTTTTTTTGAGCTTCCGACAAAATAAATGTACAACTCAGCCAATTGGAAAGAATATGTTTGGCAAAATTCCCAGCAAAATCGCAATGTATTTAGGATTGCCAAACCCACTAACCTATACGGGACATTGCCTGTCCTTCGGGCCAGAGGCCCTCGGGACGCAATCTTTGCCATCGGTAATTAGGGCCCTCATAATTCCCTTAATACATAAATAACTATTATCACAGTCCATGCTCAAGTCAACACCTATACATATATCGATCTTATTGTGATAATTGCGATGACTTGAAAATGTATAATAGCAGAATGGACTGAATAAGGGATTTATACATCGCTCATATTAATCCACTTCTTTACTTGTGGTCTGGTTCAGCGTCAGTATTATACCGCTGTTCACCAGTAGACCGGGATCGAATCACGTCGACGGCGAAAACTTGTCCAAAAAATGCCCCAAGAAGTGGTTTCAGATCCCACTATAATTGGTTAGGTCCCTGGTATCCTAACTTGTACAAGTTTACCTAGTAATCTTCTGAGGGTTGGTGAAACAACTAAGATAGTTGGTTAGAAAAAAAATTGTCGCTCATATTCATCCACTACTTGACTAACCATCTCTTGTTTCTAAAAAAGAATGAATATATGGAAATTGAAATATTAATAAGTTAATACGAATTGAATTAATCTAGGGTGCCTATTACTGCATTTCTTCGAATGGTTCAACTCAGCAGATACCTGAATTAGTCCATTAATCTGTACCTATTGAATTTCAATTGGGGATTAGGTACTTGAAATTATGGAAGGAGTTTGGGGGGTTGTTTGGTAATTACCGCTATTAGAAAGGAAATGAAGAACGTACCTGAAATCATTCAGCAACGAACCGTCTTAGCGAGCAGTCTAGTTCACCTCCTCATTTGACCAAGCAGTTTTAGTCAGTGATAAGCTAGAACTAGAGGAAGCAGAATTGTTGAGAAGATAATCATGAGCAAAAGGCCCATTCCCGTTCGCCCATCTTCGACCACCATCGAACCGTCACAAATGAGAGATGAGCCTATTGGTTCTGGAAGCTACGGCGTCGTCTGGAATGTGCTGGATAATAGACACAATAAGAGAGTGGCGTTGAAGAAAATCACGAATGCCTTCGACACAAAGGAAACGGCGTTGATGACGTTCCGAGAGTTGAGAATGTTGTTCACTTTCAAACACGACAACGTCCTCGCTGCCTTGGAAGTGATGAAACCTCCCCCTTTGAACATGTTCAAAGAAGTGTATATTATAATGGAGCTGCTGTTCACCGACCTAGGGCGAATAATATGGTCCGATCAAGAACTATCGGCGGATCAAATACGGGTTTTGTTCTACCAGTTAATAAGGGGATTGAAGTTTATTCACTCTGCCAAAGTTATTCATCGGGACATAAAACCGGCGAATATACTGTTACATGAGAACTGCGTATTGAAGATCTGTGATTTTGGTATGGCCAGAAAAGAGGTAAACGACAAATCCAAACCAATGTCCCTAAACGTGGTAACGAAGGGCTATCGAGCACCAGAGATCATCTTAGAGACCAAGCACTACACGAGCGCCATCGACATCTGGTCGGCAGCCTGCGTGTTCGCCGAGTTGTTGGTTCGCGAATATATTTTCGATTACCGCAGCCCCGTGAGCCAACTAGAACAGATGATGAACCTGCTGGGTACCCCGTTGATGAGTGAAATCGACTACGCTTCTGAATCCATGAAGAAGCTAGTAGCAAGGTCGCCATGGAAGTCGTCAAACATCGACACCCTTCACGATCTTTCGCCGTACGCCACCGAGGGTGCGGTGGATTTGCTGTCTCGGATGTTGACATTCAATCCGGAGCAGAGGCTTTCCGCTGCTGAAATTTTGGACCATCCTTACATGGATCGAGGTAGGAGCACGTACCATGAAGTACTGTGCAAGTGCTGCTCTAAGCCAAACAAAATCAAGAAGATGCCTGTGGATTTGGAGCCTGTTGCCTCTAAAGTTTTCAACGATCGGTGGGAACGTGAAATCACTTCTGTGGAGATTGCCAAAGAAATTATGCATCGATACATTAAAATGAAGATATCACCGGGACGAGAACAGCTATGTATCAACCCTGAATCAGATTTTTTCAAAGTGGATGAGGAGGATGATTCATCAACTACTACTGGTGATGAGGATATATGAGTGAATACAGGATTGAGATGGAGTATGTCTGACTATCGTATGCCATGTGCTACTTGAAAAAATTCGTATATTTGTTTATATTTAAACATCAATAAATGAGTTCTATTTATTTTTGTGTATTGATTGAATTAGGTAGTTACTCATATTTCAGAAACTGGGAGGTACTAGAGTTATTTCAATTCAAAGCTCATTATCAGGGTTTCTTAGACCGTGTAAGTTGTACTCACGGAAAAAATATCCGATACGTAGTATATGAACTTCATATATTCATTAGCTGAATTGCATATACTCAGCGTGACAGAGGAACGGACTCCTGAAATTATCCGACAGGGGTCATCTATTCCAAACATGCTTTGGTATCTTATAACTATACTACTTTCAAATATAGTCATATAATATCAGGTAACCAATACTTCGAAACTAGTAAGCTTTTCTTTCGAACCCAGGTAATGAGTAACGGTAGGGTAGTAATATCGTCATATAAAGTTAGGAATCCAGTCATATGAGTTTTATATATATATACATATAGCAGTCTTATTATATGAAAGTTAGAAGCCTCGTCATATAAAACTAGTGATCTTTTTTTTTGTGCATTATTGCTATCTCCGGCTGGAAGGTCTGTCGAATTGGAAAAAGTCACCTTTCGAGGAGATCATGCAAGATGCCTTTACAGCGTTGCCACATTTTGGGTAGATTCGGAGATATTCAGAAAAATGTACAGTGGCTGAAATGTAATTTCTCTTATTTCGGGGAACTATTCGTGGTATATTACCAGAACCACCCAAATTTTGGCAATGTTAAGAATACATCTTGTATGAGCTCTCCAAATTGAAACTTTTTTTTTAGTACAATCGACCCAGTCATTCCAGAGATAATAATATAGAGTGGATCCACTTGAGGAAAGACACTCAAAATACAATACAAAATTGAATACCTACCTGGATGGTGGATAATGTATGAAATAAATATAACAAAATTCATTATTTCTACAAAAATATTTATCGAAACGATGTACTGATAATTCATTCAAATGATTGTTAACATAATTCAAATGAAAAAATTACGAAAAAAAAACATCTGCATATATATATATATATATATATATATAGACAGGTTGTAGGTTGAATCCGTTCCGTGTGTGAAATGTCAACTGGTGCAAGACAGTCTGTTTCGGCTCGCCAAGCCTCATCAGTTGCACTAGGCCAGTTGACACTCCACCCACGGGACGGCTACTATTTGAAGACCACAATGTAGTCTTCAACAGTGAGGAATACGGATGTTTGGTACAGTGCCACCTACTAGCACTAAACAGAACGTGCTTTCTCGGGTAACAACGCAGGAGTACAGATGTCTCTGTTACTACACCTACGTCGCCCGACTGCACCTTGATGTGTGGTTCACCACAAGACAGACAAAAAAGGAGAGAAGGATATTGTGTTAGCACACTGGGCAAGGGTATGAAGAGACAGGTTGTAGGTTGAATCCGTTCCGTGTGTGAAATGTCAACTGGTGCAAGACAGTCTGTTTCGGCTCGCCAAGCCTCATCAGTTGCACTAGGCCAGTTGACACTCCACCCACGGGACGGCTACTATTTGAAGACCACAATGTAGTCTTCAACAGTGAGGAATACGGATGTTTGGTACAGTGCCACCTACTAGCACTAAACAGAACGTGCTTTCTCGGGTAACAACGCAGGAGTACAGATGTCTCTGTTACTACACCTACGTCGCCCGACTGCACCTTGATGTGTGGTTCACCACAAGACAGACAAAAAAGGAGAGAAGGATATTGTGTTAGCACACTGGGCAAGGGTATGAAGAGACAGGTGCTAACACAATATGCTAACACAATATCCTTCTCTCCTTTTTTGTCTGTCTTGTGGTGAACCACACATCAAGGTGCAGTCGGGCGACGTAGGTGTAGTAACAGAGACATCTGTACTCCTGCGTTGTTACCCGAGAAAGCACGTTCTGTTTAGTGCTAGTAGGTGGCACTGTACCAAACATCCGTATTCCTCACTGTTGAAGACTACATTGTGGTCTTCAAATAGTAGCCGTCCCGTGGGTGGAGTGTCAACTGGCCTAGTGCAACTGATGAGGCTTGGCGAGCCGAAACAGACTGTCTTGCACCAGTTGACATTTCACACACGGAACGGATTCAACCTACAACCTGTCTCTTCATACCCTTGCCCAGTGTGCTAACACAATATCCTTCTCTCCTTTTTTGTCTGTCTTGTGGTGAACCACACATCAAGGTGCAGTCGGGCGACGTAGGTGTAGTAACAGAGACATCTGTACTCCTGCGTTGTTACCCGAGAAAGCACGTTCTGTTTAGTGCTAGTAGGTGGCACTGTACCAAACATCCGTATTCCTCACTGTTGAAGACTACATTGTGGTCTTCAAATAGTAGCCGTCCCGTGGGTGGAGTGTCAACTGGCCTAGTGCAACTGATGAGGCTTGGCGAGCCGAAACAGACTGTCTTGCACCAGTTGACATTTCACACACGGAACGGATTCAACCTACAACCTGTCTCTTCATACCCTTGCCCAGTGTGCTAACACAATATCCTTCTCTCCTTTTTTGTCTGTCTTGTGGTGAACCACACATCAAGGTGCAGTCGGGCGACGTAGGTGTAGTAACAGAGACATCTGTACTCCTGCGTTGTTACCCGAGAAAGCACGTTCTGTTTAGTGCTAGTAGGTGGCACTGTACCAAACATCCGTATTCCTCACTGTTGAAGACTACATTGTGGTCTTCAAATAGTAGCCGTCCCGTGGGTGGAGTGTCAACTGGCCTAGTGCAACTGATGAGGCTCGGCGAGCCGAAACAGACTGTCTTGCACCAGTTGACATTTCACACACGGAACGGATTCAACCTACAACCTGTCTCTTCATACCCTTGCCCAGTGTGCTAACACAATATCCTTCTCTCCTTTTTTGTCTGTCTTGTGGTGAACCACACATCAAGGTGCAGTCGGGCGACGTAGGTGTAGTAACAGAGACATCTGTACTCCTGCGTTGTTACCCGAGAAAGCACGTTCTGTTTAGTGCTAGTAGGTGGCACTGTACCAAACATCCGTATTCCTCACTGTTGAAGACTACATTGTGGTCTTCAAATAGTAGCCGTCCCGTGGGTGGAGTGTCAACTGGCCTAGTGCAACTGATGAGGCTTGGCGAGCCGAAACAGACTGTCTTGCACCAGTTGACATTTCACACACGGAACGGATTCAACCTACAACCTGTCTCTTCATACCCTTGCCCAGTGTGCTAACACAATATCCTTCTCTCCTTTATATATATATATATATAAAAAAAACTTGAAGTCAAGTCAACTCTTTTCACATTAAACATTGGAATTTGATATTGAGTAGAAACTTATAGAACTCGATATGAACTAAGTCTAATAATATAATACAGTAGATACAAAGAAGCTCATGAAAACTGAAACTCTATCACCAAAAACAAATTTCTTACGTCATGATGTCTTGATATCTTGTCCACAAGGGTCTCTTTTCTGGGTTGGTTGTATATTTCTCCTTTTCTTTCGTTCTGCAATAATTGTTTCATTTTCACTGATGCCTTCTCGAACACCATCACTGAAATTTATAAAGTGATTAACTAATATAATGTCAAATTGAATCAATGTGGATAGCTTTCGAAAGAAAAAATACTTACTCATCTACGAGTTCTGTATTCGCAAAAATGGACTGTAAGTAAACATATTTTTCTTTGCGATGTTTCTCCCTTAGTAGACCATCACGGTAACCCGAATTGTCTTCGAATGAAGGAACAAATATCTTCTTTCGATTGTTGATTCTTCCTTCCAAATCTACAAAAATAGATAGATGAAAAACCCAACTATATTGTCCATTCAAATAACTATATAATATTTACTAAATACTCTGTGTGTATTAGCTAAATAGAATGAATTCAATAACGAATGTTATGTTCAAAAAAATAAACAGGAAATTATATGGTGTGTGAATTTTGAACCGCCCTGTATTTGTTCCAATCAAAAATCGAACGTTAGTGAATAGAAAGTTGAGATATGTACCTTTCGGGCTAATAATTAATAGTTTTGACACAGAAAATTCCAAATTTTATATATTAGTATATTACTGTATTCTGAAATCACTTACTCTGCAGGCAAGAATTACTCCCTCTTTTACTTCTTTTCTTCTGGATTCCTCCTGAAAGACCACGAAAAACATCCCGTTTTTTTTGTTCTCATATGATATCCGACAACATTAAATATTTCTGGTCATATGTGAATTCCCTTAGAAAAGACATTGGCCTTCCTAAAATTATGGAGTATAGAGGGAAAACTTTAGAAACTCCAAAAGAAATAGCCAATGCATTTGCTGTCTATTTTCAGTCGTGTTTCGCCAAATTGGTTGATGTTACAAATATTCCAACATTGGATACGTCTCAGTCTACTACAGTGCTAACATCTCATACGTTCACCATCGATGAAATAGAAAATAACTTAATTAACTTGGACAAAAACAAAATTGCTGGCCCCGATGGAATTCCTCCGTTACTTCTCAAACAGTGCAGTAGAGTTTTATCCACACCACTTAAAATCATTTTTCAAAAATCGTTTGATGATGGAATATTTCCAACCATATGGAAATCTTCATTGTTATCACTAATATTCAAGTCAGGTAGTAAAAGCAATATTGAAAATTACAGAGGTACATCTAAAATTTCATGTATTCCGAAAGTTTATGAGTCAATATTAACAGACGAACTTTTTTCCAATTTTAAGCATTTTATTGTTAATGAACAACATGGTTTTTTCAAAAATCGCTCTACAGCTACCAATTCAGGAATTATACAAAACTTTTCATGTAATAAACTAGAACAAGGTTTTCAGGTTGATGTGATCTACACCGATCTCGCCAAGGCATTCGATTCAGTTAATCATATTCTTCTTATTTCTAAAATGAAAGCACTTGGTGTGGATGGCAGTTGTGACAATAGGGGATTCTATTTCTAAGTCAATAAATGTTACCTCTGGAGTTTCTCAGGGATCCCACATTGGTCCCATTCTGTTTTTATGCTTCATTAACGATGTTATCTGCACTTTTAAAAATTGTAACATTTTACTTTATGCAGATGATCTCAAGTTCTACAGAGTTGTTTCATCTGAAGATGACTATCATTTGATTCAGAATGATTTAATTAATTTCACCAATTACTGTGAATAAAATTCTTTGAAAATCAATATTGATAAGTGTAAAATCATGCGTTTTTATAAAATACTCAATCCAACTATTTACAACTATACTATACATGGTGTTGATTTGCAAGCCGTAACTAGTATCAGTAATTTAGGGATAATATTTGATAAAGAACTATTTCAACGATCATATCAACAATATTTGTAATAAATCTCTCAGGATGGTGGGGTTTATAAAGAGGCAAGCAAGAAATATATCTGATCAGAACGCAATTAAGACGTTGTATATTTCACTTGTTCGAAGCATTCTGGAATATAATAGTATAATTTGGTTACCAATTTACAATTGCCAGAAGGACCGCTTAGAGAGAGTACAGGGTCGGTTCACGAATTTTCTTGTTTGGAAACTTGGACTTTCCTTCCACGGTCTTGACTCCCTAACAAGAATTTCATTGTTGAATCTAGAAACTTTAGAACAGAGACGAATTAATGCCATGTCATATTTTTTATTCAAAATTGTAAATGGCGTCATAAATTGTACAGAGATATTAGAAAAATTATCATTTCATGCCAATTCTAGAACCACCAGAACATGCAACACTTTCTATGTACAAACACATCGTACTAATTATGGTCGCACCGCTTTCTGTTGTAGGCTTCACCATTCATCAATAAACATATTTAATATCCGTTTTTACGTATTTAAGAAACAACTCAAATTCTTTTATTTATTCAGTCACCAATACCTGAAAACTTGCAATGTTATTTAATTCAATTAATTTATTTTTACCCTGTCCTCTACTTATATTTATATATACATGTACCTTGGTTCTCCATTGTCTTTGTATATATACATATATTTTTGTTTATTGTTTTTTTTGTCGTTAAATTAATTTGATTAGTTGTACCATTTGGAATCTGTATCGAATTCTGTAGAGTACTTGATTGAATAAATAAATAAATGAATAAATAAATATCTATATCAATATAATGGGTACAGGGTATAGGTAAATTCAATATTCGTGATAAAGATTCATCCAGAATAGCTTCAAAATCTGAGCTGGCAGGAAATAAATGAGTTTCGCTAAGAGTATATAAATCACTGCGATTTCATGTACCTAAAGTAATGTTTTTTTAGTGAATCGAAAACGATCAGGTTCTTGTCACTCACCTAAAAAATGTTGAATGGACTCATTCAAATTGAGTTGATCTCTCAAAAAGTTTTTAATTTCGTCACTTAGGTACTCTGATGCACACCACAATAAACAATACGATTTGCACATATAATAAATTACAGATCACCTCAACCCCACACCAACAAAATTCCAGTTGGAAATGATCTAAAAAACAAAGACGCCACTCTGATTCATGCTTTCGGCACTTTTCGGGTTTCATCGGCGCAAATTACCTACTTCAGAAATAGTTCTACTCTAGGACCAAATCTCAAAAATGCGATGTGAGATGTAAGTATTATAAAAGCATACCTATAGATTACATGCGACCCGATGTTATAATCTCACATTTGGAATATAGTAAGAAGTAAAAAAAGATCTGAAACAAACAAACCATAGTCAAATTGCACCTTACAAAAAAAATCACCTCGAAGATGTGAGATTTATCATCTCGCATAACTTCACAAACAACCTTGATATTTGCATGTGACTAAAATTCCAAAGAGCGAACGTCTGTTTCTAATTCTAATAAAAAATTAAGCAAATTTTTGTTTTTAACAGTGTCTTTATTCCTGAAAAATTGGAATTGTGACCGAGTTACTCTATACAAACATCAAAGTTTGGCCACCATGTACAGGTACGGAAAATATTAGGAACTGGGCATATTGGCATAAGGAACTGGGCATATTGGCATAAGGAATTGGGTCCCTGCCAATTCATATTTATTGTTCAATTCTAGATGGATGCAAATTGTTGAAGATGAAAATTGCATTGAAATGAATTTTGTTATATATTTGAATATATTATGACTCAATTTCAAATTGAATTCAAATGAGATCAAGTACCGAAGGATATATTTTCTCCTACTTTTGACTTCACGAGAGGAAAACCTATAATGCTCGTATATAGAAACACCGTGCACAGTATAAGGATATTGGAAAAGATAATATGTATTGTTGGAATTTTTCTTAAAAGTTTGGCGTTTATAAGTAACATAAAAAAATAATGATGATAGAGTGCAATAATTATTTATAATGCTTTCGCCTGGTCTGCCTGTTCGAAATTGCTGGTGGTGGAATGATATACGTGATTTCCGCTGAGAATTTTAGCATCTGATTTGGATAGTTAATGAATTCAAATTAAACTTCTGGTCACAAAGCATATGGTCGAAAAAATGGAAGTCAATGAAAAAAAAACAATATCAATACAATTGAACGGATATATCACAGATCCAGAGTATCAGTGAAATATTCCATCATAATAAGGAATAGATTTTTTGCAAATTCTTGATTGATATAATGAAATAATAATAAGTGTAATTTGATCTTCAAAGATACCAATAGAAATCGATGCATTGGTGGATATCGTCTGTGTTGTTATTTTTGTGGAAATAGTGTTATCAAAGTGTTAGGTGTAGAAGTCGGGAATAAATTGTTACTAACCAAAACGAAAATGATCGCATAAGTTGATCAAAATGTTGCCAGTGTACTTCAAATGATTTCAGATACTTCCATCTCTATATCTATATTTGCTATAAACCATAATTTTTACTCTTTTGCAGGTGGCAAGAAACATTCTATTCTCTTTGACGATTTTGAAAGGGAATTTTTAAACCAACCAGTGAGGTATATCATACAAGAAGAAAAAATGTATATGCTGTACAGCAGCAAATGCATTTTTATGCGCAAAAATATATGGGGCCATAACCGTGATTATCAGAAAAAAATTTTCTTTTGGCCTACTATAGTTCAGAAATTATTCATAGTTCGATTAGTAGTGAAAATATTTCTGAAAATGAACCCAACAAGTTGAATGAAGATGACACTATAAAGTTGAAAGTTGGTGATAAAATTGAATCTGATATTCTCAAAGAAATATCTTCTATTAAATAACCTATTCAGTGGACTGCAGTCACACATCTGAATGGTTATGATTTATATCACTCTCATACAATATGTCATTCTAAACAACTAATGTATAATTATTGATAGTACATAATATATTTATATTTATTCAAGGTGAGCTGAGCTGGTCTACTTTTCGGTATTCCAGTTCTATTGTTTGAAGTAACAAAGTCGTTATTATTTCGAACCACGGATTGCTATACCAGAACAATATCTAGGGCCATACCGTAAAAATTATCAGAGAAAATTTTTTTCTCGAAACTTTGGCACACTGTAGTTAAAAAATTATTCTTAGTTCGATTAGTGGCGAAATTATTTCTGAAAGTGGATTCAACATGCTGAATAAAAATGACTGTATGGATGGCAAAACACTCTATTAAAATTCCGAGTAGTTTCTGATATATGCCTTAAAAACCGGAATTATTTCGAAGAGATGTTGCGAAACAAGAGAAACTTTGTCATTGTCACTTTTTGTACTCTACAAGACAGCGTTGGGAGTTTTTTCGTACGACGTTTCTTTTCGGAAAAACCATCATCCGAGATTCTCATGATAGACATCTTCTTCTTGGAAATAATGTATATTGAACACATAATGCTCGACTCCACGAAATCTGTCGTTATTCTGATAGGAAGAGAATACAAATCAAAACTACCAATTTTTATACAGATATGTTTACTATTCTTACATCTGATAACATCAAATACAAACGCTCTTTAGTTCATACAGAAACATTTTAGGCCTAAAAATTCTTTAAAAAAATCGGAAACGGAGAGAGATGCGAAGTAGGTTATAAATTACGAAAAAAATACACAATTTCATGACCATTTCGAACATAGAAACGAATAGAGAATATCTTTCATATTTTCTGAAATATTCAGACAATTCTGAAAATCGTCTATTCTTATAGTATTATACATTGATGGAGGATTGTATTATAAATTTGGCTTGACATCAGCGCAACGAGTACATACTTACTCTCCTAAGGGGATTACCTATTTGTAATCTCATAGTTTATTATTTATGGTATGGTGTTCAAATTAGTTAACAATTGGGGTAAGATGTTCATAAATAACATTAGAGATTGCAATGTAATTCACCTGGGATTGTAGAATAGGAATTATCAGGAAACTACAATGGCGACTTTGAGGTGAGGTCAATGCTAAAACAGGGGGACTTCTGGATTGAAATTAGGGCCGATTCAATATTCATTCATTTCATTGCGATTCTGAGGTGAAAAGGGGCACTTTCCATATATGCCACTTGAAAAAATTTGTTTCGCCATCAGTCTCCCCTAGTACTGTGAATTAGTCGGGTACTCGTGTCTTTGAAAGGGGGGCCTATCCTTCCTGACTATATATAGGCAACCAAACGTACACTATGTGAGCAGGTGGGTTGTCTGAATCAATCACGAGCACCTGTGTGGTTTGTGGGGCCTACTAAGAGTGCGCGCATGATTGTTCTCTGCTTCGGCTTTAGTGCTTGAGTATGAATTGTATTTTCAAATAAGCCGTTTATCGTGTATGTCTACATTCTGGTGTTTTCGGACGTAGACTTGTGCTACTCGGTACCTGCCAGGTAGGTAGGTTATGTAATGATTCATGGGCTTGGGCCTGGTAGTTCTGTTAAGATGGTGACTATATGGTAGGTTTGCATATACTTTTGGTTTCAGTGTTGTAAACTGAGATATATTAAGAGATTAAACAAACAAGAAACGTGACCGGTTTCGTTGTTGGCTGTATCCCAGCCGAATACCATTAGCCCACAAATAAATCCCTGAGAGTCTATTTTGCTACATATTGGCGCCCAACGTGGGACTGGAGTCAGCAACGATGCCATTGAGACATACACTGAATTTTCAATACGATCTACGAAGTAAAAACAAAGATGGAGGCCAACGCCAACAGCATGAAAGTGTTTTCGCTATGACACCGAAGCCTGCTGAACGTACGAATACTTCGAAGAAATTCGCAGTGCCTAACGCCGCGGAGACGACCGAAGAAGGAATACACATGGAGAGGTTAGATATTGGAGCTACGCAAGGTATGAGGAATTCACATGATTTCATGGAGTCGGGAGCTAGTAGAAAGCTTTCCAACAAGGACAGGGCAGACAGACGAAGCAGCTTTCCACCTGAATCGTTCAGTAGTAATGCACGTAGTATTTTTTCTGTGCCGCCTCCGGTAGGAAATGTTAATATGCATAATTTTCAAACTGCTGCAAATTGTAGACCTGCACCAGCTAGACCTAACCAAAATATGTTTGTACCTGCTTCACAGCCTTTATAAACCATGCACGCACCTGCTTCACATGCTTCATTTACCATGCACGCACCTGCTTCACAGCCTTTGTTTACCGTGCCCGTATCTGCTTTGCAGCCTTTCAACAGCATACCTGCATCTGTTTCACAGCCCAAATATACAATGGGCGCACCTGTATTTTCCACAAATATCAATCATAAAGTCCGTGTCTCATGGTCAAACCAATTGATCAAATCTGTTTGACGTGACGTCATTTCTGTCTATTTGAATCAAATATTCGCAATGTGCAGAAATCCTGTTCACACGATTTGAAGAAGTTTGTTCAAAAATTAATTGATCATAACGGAAGAGAAAACTACATTCAAGATGGAAACTCGCTTTCTCATCAATATATATAAATAGAAATAATACACAAAAATCTCTAAACGTTTATTTCATGGTAAGTTGCGCGTCCCTTCAGAGATTTGTGAAGTAGAAACGAAACTACCTCAGTTCCCTATTGAACTGTGTTTGCAAAACATTGAACAATGTCTAACTCCTGATTTTATGGAAAATATATGTAGGTATCAATTGAAAGGATGACGAGTGATTCAGAACACCTACCAGTTATTTGGCCGTGTGAATGACTAGCAATATCATTCAATGCATCTGACATCTCATCACTCTTGTGGTAATCTTTTTGTCTGATGTTATACAAAAGTTAAAAGATACGTTACTTGATCCTCCGTCCAATTTCAAGCAGCAGACATTTCCAACAGTCCAAAACTCAATTCTATTAGTATTAATAGTATTCTGAAGTTTAGATTTTCGGTGTCAACAAAAAACTCTAACCTTTTTATCAAACAGGTAAAATATTTAGAACATGTTCTTATTTCAGCTGCTGTTTGATGTGACGTCATTGATGACATCACACTTCCATAGTTTGACCGTGAGACACGAACTTAATAGTAGAAATAATATGTACTTACATGAAAACACTAGCTTTTCAAGTTTTTCAATTGGAAATCCAGATAAATATCGAAATATTTCAGAGCATAATTATGTAAATAATCAAAACCATGCAGGCCAGCAGCCACAAGTTCCTGTCAGATATATTCAAATTGCAAATGTTCATATGACGAAAGCAACTGACATTTCACCTATTTTTGATTCAGAAGGAAGTAATTTTTATTAATAAATTAGAACAGGCTGTTGGTAACCTGAACATTCCACCTGCCAAGGTTGCGTTTTGGTGTTATAATTCATTCCAAAAACGAAGTAGAATTTGAGCCGATGCTTTGATTGATTCTTTCAATAATTTTACGCGGACGCCGCACTGACGAATATATAACCTTCAAGCACAAGCCCTGCAAAGTATTACGCCACCGAGATGAGGTCATTTGTGTTCCTTGGTCACTCAAAATCCGGCTTTGACTATCTTCCGATAATAACGGTCGGTTAATCGATTGAGCAATTATGTAGTGGTTGCCCGCTCAATCGAATAGAGTGTCACCAGCTTGGAAAAAATATCCAACACAACAAAAATATGAGTTACGCACCACGGGACTTAGGTAAGGAGCCAAAAAGATCAACGGAAATTAAATCATTTGGACCACACATTCTATGGAAGGTTTGGGCATTATAGTGTTTTTCGTCTTCTGGCAAATTTCACACCCCTTTACACAACGTTTAACACGACCATGGAGTCACGGTATCCAGATATCTGCTCTTAAAGAACACCAGGTTTTGTATATGCCAAAATGGCCATGAGAGTCATGGTAAAACTTCACGAATGCAAAAACTTTAGATGAGGGGAGACATAGTAAGTTACCCTCACTATTCTGCATAAACAATAGTCCGTCGCGTATGAAAAACTGGTTAGCCTTTCCTTCTTCGATTTCTTTGCCTAATTTTACGAGTTGCGACTCGGAATTCAACAATTTTCCGAGTTGCAACTCGGAATTGTAGGAAAAATAAACATAAAATAATATTGGCCCTTCTACGCTTCCGTAGAAACCCAGTGAATATCTATATAAAATGAAACATATGGTGTCCTTCTCGTTTTGAAGATATCAACTTGGTTTTATTCAACCCTGTACTAATACATAATAATATAATCACTGAAACTCAATCAATCCTCCAGCCTGATATTTTTGAAAACCTGTGAATCGGGGTTGATGCACAGGGGCTCTCGTCCAGGTATCAGCCGTTCTGTGATGAACTGATGCATCTTCATTTTGGCAACCTCCACAGAGGTGATTTCTTGTTCCCACCGGTCGTCGAAAACCTCATGGGCCACAGGCTCCAAATCCTTTGGGGGCATCATCTTCACGTCATTTTTTATCGTATTATCACAACACTTGCACAATGCCGAATGATACAATTCCCTGCCGCGAATCATGTACGGGTGGTCCAAAATTTCAGCAGCGGAGAACCTCTCACTTGGATCGAACTTCAACATTCGAGACAGCAAATCGACGGCGTCGTCAGTTGCGAGCGGCGACAGATCGTGGAGGGTGTGAATCATTGACGGCTTCCACGGTGACTTCGATACACGTTTCTTCATGAATTTGGAAGCGTAGTCAATTTCGCTCATCAACGGGGTACCCAACAGACTCATCATTTGATCCAGTTGACTGAAGTGGCTGTCCGAGTCGAAAAGAACTTTCCCACTCAATAGTTCGGCGAACACGCAGGCTGCCGCCCAGATGTCGATGGCGCCCGTGTAGTGTTTGGTCTCCAAGAAGATTTCTGGTGCTCGATAGTCTTCCGTTACCACGCCCAAAATCATTCGTTTGGATTTGTCGGTTGCTTCTGCTCTAGCCAAGCCAAAATCGCAGATTTTTAGCATACAATTATCGTAAACCAATAAATTCTCTGGTTTGATGTCTCGATGGATAACTTTGGCCGAATGTATATACTTCAACCCCCTCATTATCTGGTACATGAAAAGGTGTATCTGGTCCGCCTTTAGTGCTTGCTTTGAAAATGTTTGGTATAGGTCGCTATGCAGCAGCTCTGTCAGAATATACACTTCTTCGAACTGATGCAAAGGGGGAGGCTGCATCACTTCTACGGCAGCGAGAACATTGTCATGTTGGAATGTACACAACATTTTCAACTCCCGAAGCACCATTATCGCTGATTTCTGATTTAGGAACACTTCAGTGATCTTCTTCAACGCCACCCTCTTGCCGTTTCTAGGATCAAGCACATCCCATACGACGCCATAGGCTCCGGAACCGATAAGTTTTTCTTTCACTTCCATCGGCAGTTCGGAGGTGGTCGAGGAATCAGTTGTTGCTCGCTTCATGCTCATAATTTTCTTCTTAACACTTTTGCTTGCACGTGTTCCAGCTTATCACTGGCTGAAACTACTTGGTCGAATTAGGAGGTTAACTGACTGTTCTCTGAGACGGGTCGATGCTGAATGATTTCAGGTACGTTCTTCACTTCCTTAAGAGGTATTTTTTTCACCAGAAGGCAGTAATAGCGGTAATTACCAAACAAGCCCCTAAGCTCCTTCCGAAATTTATGTAGGTACTTAATCCCCAATAGGAATGCGATAGATAAAGGGTAAATGGACTGGAATGATTCGAAAAATACAGTTATACCTCATATTGATATAATTAGCATTAGATTATTCCAATATCTTGTTAGTATTTGGGAGCAACCTCCATAATCTGATTCATTTTTTAAATGAAGTGAATGATATTACATCGAAATAACATTCATGAGTTTCATAATCGACCAAACAAATGAAACAACCACAATCTTCTGCAATCCTGGTAATATTTGTGACATTGAGTAGGTATTTTATTAGTACATATTTGATATTTCATGTGTTAAAGATGGTGATGGTATTATTATTGAATTACCTTGTATTCGAGTATGTCGATAGCCGTTAGAATTATTAAGTATTTACCTATATCGGTTGATCATGAATCATATTGGTAATCATGCACAGATATAATATGTCCAGAGAGAGGCAGATATACGAAAGAGGTTGAATGGATAGCATCAAGAGCAATATACGTGTTATATTGTTAAGACCCTAACAATTCAGAAGTGGAGATATTTTCACGTGTCTTCAGTGGAGAGAGTGTGGAATCAACAATGAGTGATGATAGTGACAATTTCTTCGGAAAGGATATCCCAAACAAAAACGTGCAGTTATACCCGTGATCTAATACATCCAGGAAACAAGAAAATGCGATCACACCGAGGAATGCTATTATGAATGCAGTTACAGTTCTACAATACAAAGTCAAGTTTTGAATAGTTATTATATTTATTAACTTATTGAAAATATTACATGCAAAGGTTATTTAGATACAGGTACTCGCATAAACGTGGCTCCAAATGGGCTGATCGATAAGTTGAACATGAAGGTAGAGAAACCGGACTCTTATATAACAGTGTTAGAATTAATATGGTTTTTCCTTTAGGTGCATGTAAAATTAATTCGTGTTTGTATGAATTCACAATTGAAACATATTAGCTACTTGATCTTCTGGAAGGGTAGGTACGGTGCCCCGATAATAACGGCTTGTGGCAAGCAGTAAATGATTAAAAACAAGGGGTCTGTAGAAGACGTTATTTATTACATATATTGGCCTGTAGCAGGTGATTATTTCCACAAGAACAATAAAAAAAGAATTAAATAATAATCATATAGGCCTGTTGTAGGCAAACATTGAAATGAGCCTCTTAATCTCAGGTATAATAATAAAGGTTCTCTTGGAGCATCAGATATGGTTAGATAGGAAAAAATAAAACATATCAACCTGAATCAATTATTTTATATTATTCAAAATCAAATGAACGATGATATCTCTGAAATCAATCATTCGACGAAAAAATATGTCAAATCTAACAAGTCAAAGTCCAAATTCAATCTCCCAAAAATCAATCACCAGTATAAGTTTGATCGTTTTAAAATCCCTTCACTCAGTAGATCGGATCAAATGGATGACAACGACGATCGTTCAATAATTTTCCCCAGCCGTCAGATTTGATGACAGGAACCGATAAATAAGGTGGATCATACCTTATTTGAGCTTTCCACTCGTCTTCTCGCAGGAATTACTACAACTGCAGATTCTTCCGATCTCTCGGTCACTGAGATATCTGTATTTCTTCCGTATTGTAGAATTTATCGAATATTTCAGCAAGAGCTACCACACGCACTCTGCTCACCGCTTCTCTGCTATCTCATCTCCTTGACAACCTTCATCACTGTAGTGTCTAACTTATTTCAGTCTGAATAAACCACTCTTTATTTCCAGTTCACTAACACGATCCTCACCCGATCGCTGTCTCACTACCACTGCCCGACTATCACGCATTGGTCAGCGAACGGGTGATGCACGTTGTTACTCATTTATTGTATAATACGGCACATCATACACTACATCTTTCCTCTGTTAACAAAATTGTTGATTAAGGCAACACGAACTACATACATAAATTTTAGTTAATGGCAGGACAATCAAAACATAGATAATATACCTGACTTGAATATAACACCTAATACAGTACTCCATATAACCTATATGGTTTAATATAACTTAACATCAAATAATACAGGGAATACAAAATATAATACTGAAACCAAATACTTAACTATTCCGAGCTTAGAGCAACGAGATTATAAATAACATCAAGTAATACAGGTAATACAAAATATAATGCTGATCCCAATTATTCAACATTTCGGGCTTTAAGCAATGAGATTATTCCACTTTTGCATCTGCCACTTTTTCTCCGTTTATTATTCTCCATTCCCCTTCCATTTTTTTCAAATGAACGACATTTCTGCGATACTGTTTGCCTGTTTCGTCATTCTGGACGTGAGTATCGCTCCCATTTTTTTCTACCACAGTATGAGGGGTGGGATTGAATGTGGGACTCAACTTATGTTCCTTAGTTGGGTTTTTTACGTAGACCTTGTCGCCTAGTTTTATGCCATCTTCTGTTGCTTTCCTCTTTCTATCGCTAAACTCTTTTCCAGCAGTTTTTCTCTGAAGATCAAATTCTCTGGCACTTTCGTCGAGAATTTGATGTTCAGAATTAATAAGTGTTGGGATTTTGTCTCTAATTTGTCTTCTGAAGAAGAGTTCACCTGGCGGTTTGCCTGTTGTTGAGTGGGGGGTGGCATTGTACATCATGAGGTAATCCAAAAGGTCACGTTTCCAGTCTGTTTTCAGTGTTTGACTTATCTTAAGACGTTTCAAAATGCTTCGGTTTTACCTCTCCACTTCTCCATTTTGTTGGGGCCAATAAGGAATCGTATTGTATAGTCGGATACCTGATGTTTTGCAAAATGTTTTGGTTTCTTCGCAATTGAATTGTTTCCCATTGTCTGCCTTGATGGAGACTGGAAAACCGAGCCGAGAAAATATTTCTCTTAGACTTTCAATTGTGTTTGCTGCGGTAATATTTTTCATGATTTTTATTTCTTTGTATCTGCTGAAATAATCTATCACGACGAAAAGATAGTGGCCACTTGGTAACGGCCCAAGAAAGTCTACTGCCACGTCAGTCCACGCTTCTGCTGGAAATTCTCGACGTTTCATGGGAATAGGCAAATTTGGAGTGGACACTAACGTGCATCCTTTGCAACTTCTTACAAACTTTTCTGCGTCCGTGTCTATTTTTGGCCACCATACTTTCGTGCGCAATCGACTTTTCATTGCAACTATTCCAGGGTGCCCTTCGTGTGCTGCTTCCAGCACAGTTTTTCTCAGCTCATACGGTATCACTATTTTATTACCCCTGAGTAGGATATCATCGAAAAAACATAGTTCTGCGGCAAATGCTTGAAAATGTTTTACTCCGTCGTTTGGTTCATTGGTTGAGAGCCATTTCCGAACATTCTTCATTTCGTCGCTGCGTCCCGTGTATTTTTTTATTTCTGAAAGCGTCAGGGCGACTGGACGAGAGTATTCGACAATTTGTCTAATATGCTCTTCGTCGTCAAAAGATTGACTATGAGCTGTGTTGTTGCATAGTCTAGATATGGTATCGGCTATGTTGGTTTTTCCTGGTTGGTATTTGACTTTGAAGTTATACGACTGTAATCGGAGTACCCACCTTTCTAATCGAGCACATGGCTTTGATTTTGGTCCGAAAATTACTTCGAGAGGCTTGTGGTCAGTTACCAGTTCGAACTCTTTTTTTCCATACAAGTAAATGTGGAAATGCTCCACAGCCCAAACTAGCGCCAAAGCTTCTTTCTCAGTCTGACAGTACCGTTTTTCACAGTCAGAGAGACTTTTATTTCCATAAGCTATCAACCTTGGTCCTGCTGAGTCATACTGTAGTAGGACTGCACCCAGCCCAACGGGGCTGGCATCAGCGATAACTCGAGTCCTGTCATCAGGATCATAAAAACCCAAGGTTTTTATGCATGTTGAATGCTTCGCGTTGCTCTTTATTCCAATATTTTGTAATACTGGTATTTTTCCCCAGTTTCAGGCGGAGTAATTTCCTTAATGGTTCAGTTAACGTAGCTAGATTTGCGATCCATTTACCTATGTAATTTACTAATCCCAAAAAAACTCTGTAATTCGTCTACGGTTTCTGGGAGACGAAAAGACTTTATAACAGATATGTACTTGCTTAAAGGTTTGATGCCTTTTGGTGATAACTCGTGCCCCAGAAATTGTATGTTTGTTAAGTTGTAGATGCATTTATTTTGATTCAAAAGGACATTGTTTTCCCGCAATACGTTAAGTGTTACTTTCAGTCTTTCGTTGTGTTCACTTTCATTTTCTCCGAAAATTACTTTATCGTCAATGAAATTGACAGTGCCTTCGCATTTCAGAAGGATTTTTTCCATAATTTTTTGGAATATTTCCGGGGCACAAGATATACCGAACATGAGGCGTTTATATCGGAAAAGGCCTCTAGTGGCGATGAATGTGGTTATATGTCTAGAATTTTCACTAATCTCAACTTGATGAAATGCATCTTCAATGTCTAACCTGGAAAAAGTTTTGGCTCTTCTGAATTTTGGGATTAGTTGATCTATGGTTGGTAAAGGATGATTTTCTCTCATTATGGCCATATTTGCCCTCCTCATGTCGATGCATAGTCTCACTTCTCCATTTGGTTTTAGGACAGGTACCATTGGAGAGACCCATTTGGAAGGGATATCCACTGGTTCAACGATATCTGCTTGAATCAATTCGTCAATTTTTTTATTCACTTTATTTTCTAGTGGTATTGGAATTCTGCGATATGGTTGAACCACTGGTTTTACTGAATGATCGATTGGAATATTTACCACGACATTTTTGAATTTTGGGAAGGCAGGTGTGGCCTTGACTTCAATTTCATTCCAAAGCCCGATTTGGAGAACGCCTAAAGATTTTGCAGTATCTTTTCCCAATAGATTTTTCAACCCGTTTTTGACAACATAAAAGGTGGCAACTTTGTTTACATTATTTGCGATAATATTTGCCTCAAAACGTCCTAGCACATCCAACGGTTTTTTGCTGGAATATGCTATGAAGGTTTTATTAGGCTTTCTTATTTGATTGAAAACTTTTACTTGCATATTCTTTAGGTGCTTCCATGTTTGGTCATTTAGGATATTGCATTTACTACCTGAATCGATTACCATTTGTACTGAAATACCGCCAATAGTACATGATATGTCACAGTCGTTATCAATGTGAAACACGTAATTCACGTCGTCGTCATCATCTCGATCTCGTTTTGGTCCGTACCTAGTCTTTTTGTCGGGTTTTGGGTGCGGCCTCCAGTTCGATTTCCTTTTATCCGGATTGGTTCTGCAATGTGCACTTGTGTGTCCCCTGAAGTTGCATTTCTTGCAAATTGAATTTTTTTGCAGGGCAGGTCATGGACAAATGGTTTCGAGAGCCGCAGCGATAACAGGATTTTGGTTCCTTGGGGCGGTGTCCGTAGTTTTTTGAAGTGACTTCGTGTACATCCATTGTTGGTGTTTTCTCGACAAATTCGTCCATTTTTCTCGTCACGGCTTCCATTGCATTGGCTTCCGCGACAATTCCATTAAGGGTGATGGAATCACCGGTTGATAGTATTTTTTTTTCTTAGTTCACTAAAGCAGCACTTTTCCACGATCTGGTCTATAAGATTTTCTTCGAGGTCGCCAAATTTACACTTGCCGGCCTGATTCCTTAGTCGTACTAGGAACTTCTCGAACTCCTCGCTTGGTTCCTGTTTGATGAGGCGAAATATGTGTCTTTCATAAACTTTACTTTGTTTAGGGGCAAAATATTCGTCAAGCTTCTTCAGTGCTTTGGTGTAAACGTCAATAGGGTCCTCGTTAGAATTACTAGGTGAGGACTGAGCATCTGGGAGGTTATGGTATATTTCTTGTATACCTAACCCTCCTACATGCAACAAAGTTGCCCTTTTTTTTGATGGTTCATCAATATTTGCTGCTTCGAGGTATATCTCGAGGGCTCTCTTCCAATTTTCCCACCTGGTTCCTACAGAACTTACGTCCCCATGGCAATCGAATGGTTCTAACGGAGTTAGGTTTGACATGATTTGTTCGACCTGCAACATAAAAGTGCGCTATCACAATTGTACCATTATCTCGTGATTGAAATGTTGGTATACGTGTATACAGTCTGGCTTCAAGCCAAGCTCGTGAGGCCTGCAAGCGAAGGAGAATGTATATCCGCAGAGTTTACTATGAATTGTATGTAAGTATGCGTTTTATTTTGCTACTTGTGTGCTATGTTTCCATATGCTTGTATTTCCCATGTATCCTATTCATGGTCACGATGTTTCTATTTTGCCATGTATCGTATTCATGGAATCTTTTTTGCCATGTATCGTATACATGGACTGTATTTTGCCATGTATCGTATTCATGGACTCTATTTTGCCATGTATCGTATTCATGGACTCTATTTTGCCATATATCGTATTCATGGACTCTATTTTGCCATGTATCGTATTCATGGACTCTATTTTGCCAATGCTGTTATAAATTATTGTAAATGGTTTTCCTACCTTTAATCCTCGTCGCCAATATGTAGTGTCTAACTTATTTCAGTCTGAATAAAACACTCTTTATTTCCAGTTCACTAACACGATCCTCACCCGATCGCTGTCTCACTACCACTGCCCGACTATCACGCATTGGTCAGCGAACGGGTGATGCACGTTTTTACTCATTTATTGTATAATACAATCACCATTTGTCTATTTCGCACACCAAACCTCTTTAACACAACATATAAACGATTTCAGACAACAACATAAGTATATCTGCATATATCAATAACGATAGAAATATAACGAAAGAATGGAGAATGAATAAATATAGGCGCAGTACAACATTAGCTATTGAAAAATATCATTTCGTTCTTCGATCAAACTGCTAAAAACACATATTAACCGTAATGAGTTTCTTTCAGCAAAAATACTCACACTAAACCACGAAGTGAGCGAAAAAGAAGCGAGGACGCTCCAGTCGTCAGGATGGCCGATTGTTAGAGATGGTATTATTATTAAGATATCGAAGTGATGGTATTATTATTGAATCACCCTGTATTCGAGTATGTCGATAGCCGTTAGAATTATTAAGTAACTACCTATATCGGTTGATCATGAATCATATTGGTAATCATGCACAGATATAATATGTCCAGAGAGGGGCAGATATACGAAAGAGGTTGAATGGATAGCATCAAGAGCAATATACGTGTTATATTGTTAAGACCCTAACACATGTTATAATTTCAATAAAATATTCTCAAAGGAAAATTTCATTATAATATGCAACTAGTTTTCCCTGAACGTTATTTAACCCTAGTGAGCAAATCTTAATTTCGTAATGTTTGTTTTTTTATTGAACTCGAGAACAGAAATGGTAAAATCGATTTTTTCGAATCAAATGTTGCTGATGTTTGCTTTTATGGTCGGTAATGTGAGTTTCTATAAATGGAATAATTATATTATAAAAAATCGCCTGAATCGTCGAAAACAATAACATACGAATGCGATCAGAATCGACATTTTCCAATTGATAAATCATATTTAAGAGGCGACATATTCGCTCAGCGGAGCACCTACAGCTCACACGACCGAAATCCGAACCAACGCGTTCATGGCTACGTGGGGATGCCTCAAACTCCCTTTGAAGGGTGACTCTTGCAGAAATTGGATCTTCACGTGCACTAGAAGTCGTCATCGTGTGGAGTTTTTTCCACTTTCAATCATCTGCAAATAATTTTATTGGAGACTAAGACAAAATCTACATTATCTACAACTATATGTTTATCATAAAAACGTATATTCTTATTTTCTAGTATTCATTCTCCGTCAACATACTTCTGACCATAAGCATTTTCATAATCCTGAGAACGATATTTATCTACTGTGTCATGTGTTGAATGCGATTCTGCTTCCTCAGTAATCACCATCAATTCGATGCGATCAATGCGGTACCTTATACTAAATCTAACCATTCGATGTCTTCTGAAGAACTCTGAAGACTTTTGAATACATCGGAAGAACTCTGAAGCCTCCCTCTTCACATAATCTCACGAACATTATCTCTGACAAAATCGTTATCTTGAACAAGTTTGAGATAGCTCACGAGAATGTGCCTATTTGTTGACCTAGTGAAGCATATCGCAACCATTTTGGGGCTCCAAACAAACTCTTATGATGGAAATCGTGAGAGAGAAGGACTTCGGGAATATCAGAAGAAGGGGATAAAGCGTACACGGAAAAAAATGACTCAGAACGACGGTCCTACAAAACTGTATCATATACCAGAAATATGAAATTCTGATATTACCTATATGATAGTTCTGTGATATGATCACCCAGTCAGATAAAGATAAAAAACCAAATCTTACTAGAAATTGTTATCCAAAGGCAGATAACTGGCATATAAATCTTATAATGTATTATATATATACTGTACTGGATATAATAAAGTCGTTTATTATTATTATTATTATTATATGCTTGGTCCTATTAGAAATTTCTTATACTCTTTATATTCTCGTCTTATTAACTAAAGATTCTCTTCGATTAGAGATAATTTCCCATGGTCCTAGAGTAGAACTATTTCTGAAGTAATTTGCGCCGATTAAACCCGAATAGTGCCGAAAGCATGAATCAGAGTGGCGTCTTTGTTTTTTAGATCATTTCCAACTGGAATTTTGTTGGTGTGGGGTTGAGGTGATCGGTAATTTATTAGATGTGCAAATCGTATTGTTTATTGTGTTGTGCAGAGTACCTAAGTACATATGACTAAATGAAAAACTTTTTGAGAGAGCAACTCGATTTGAATGGGTCCATTCAACATTTTTTAGGTGAGTGACAAGAACCTGATCGTATTCGATTCACTAAAAAAACATTACTTCCAGTACATGAAATCAGAGTAATTTAGATGCTATTAGCGAAACTTATTCATTTCCTGATGCTAGGTCAGATTTTGAAGCTATTCTGGATGAATCTATATCAGGTACATTGAATTTATTACCTACCCTGTACGGATTCACCTAAACATCATATTGATATAGACATGCATCAGAACAAAAAGAACGGGATGTTTTCCGGGGTCTCTCAGGAGGAATCCAGAAGAAAAGAAGGAAAAGAGGGAGTAATTCTTGCCCACAGAGTAAGTGACTTTAGAAATATACCGAGAAATATACTAATAGTATATATATAAAATTAGAAATTTTCTGTGTCAAAACTATTAATTATTGGTCCGAAAGGTACACATCTCAACTTTTTATTCACTAACGTTTGATTTTTGATTGGAACAAATACAGGGTGGTTCAGAATTCACACACCATATATTTTCTGTTAATTTTTTCCAACATAACATTCGTTATCGAATTCATTCTATATTTAGCTTATACACACTCTATATCTAGAGTATATAGTTAATATTATGTAGTGATTTCAATGGACATTATATATAGTTGGGTTTTTTATCTATTTTTGTAGATTTGGAAGGAAGAATCAACAATCGAAGGAAGATATTTGTTCCTTCATTCAAAGACAATTCGGGTAACCGTGATGGTCTATATACTAAGAGAGAAACATTGCAAAGAAAAATATGTATAGTACTTACAGTCCATTTCTGCAAATACAGAACTCGTAGATGAGTAAGTATTTTTTCTGTCAAAAGCTATCCACATTGATTCCATTTGACATTATATTCATTAATGAATTTATGAATTTCAGTGTTGCCAAATATACTTGATGGTGTTCGAGAAAGATTCAGTGAAAATAAAACAATTATTCGAGAACGAAAGAAGAGGAAAAAAAGGTATCCAACCCAGAAAAGAGACCCTTGTGGACAAGATATCAAGACATCATGACGTAAGAAATTTGTTTTTGGTGATAGAGTTTCAGTTTTCATGAGCTTCTTTGTCTCCACTGTATTATATTATTAGACTTAGTTTATATCGAGTTCCACAAGTTTTTACTCAATATCAAATTCCACTGTTTAATGTGAAAAAAGTTGACTTGACTTCAAAAGTTATTATACTTTGATATATGAAGATGTTTCTTTTCGTGATTTTTTCATTCGAATTCTGTTTACAATCATTTAAATGAATTATCAGTACATCGATTCAATAAATATTTTTGGAGAAATAATGAATTTTATATTTATTTCATACATTATCCACCATCCATTAGGTATAGGTATTCAACTTTTTGTATATGTATTTTGTATTTTGTCTATATGTATTATGTATTTTGTCTGTTGAGTGTATATCCTCAAGTGGATATACACTCTATATTGTTATGTCTGGAATGACAGGGTCGGTTGTACTGAAAAATAGTTTCAATTTGGTGAGCTCATACAAGATGTATTCACAACATTGCCAAAATTTGGGTGGTTCTGGTAATATACCACGAATAGTTCCCGAAATAAGGGAAATTACATTTCAGCCACTTTACATTTTTCTGAATATCTCCGAAACTACCCAAAATGTAGCAACGCTGTGAAGGCATCTTGCATGATCTTCTCAAAAGGTGACTTTTTCCAATTCAACAGACCTTCGAGCCGGAGACAGCAATAATGAAAAAAAAAAAGTCTAATTGACAGTTCAACTAGATCACTAGTCTTATATGAAAAGTTTACTAGTTTTATATGACGAGGCCTCTAACTTTTATATAATAAGACTGCTATATGTATGTTAGCAGCGATATAACATGTATATGACGAGATCACAAGTTTCATATGACAGGATTCCTAACTTTATATGACGAGATTACTATACCCTACTATTACTCATTACCTGGGTTCGAAAGAAAAGCTTACTAGTTTCGAAGTATTGGTTACCTAATATTATGACTGTGTTCTTATTTTCATATTCCGAGGGATCTCATTTTATTGGACCAATAATTCAGGCATATATGAAAGTAGTATAGTTATAAGATACCAAAGCATGTTTGGAATAGATGACCCCTGTCGGATAATTTCAGGAGTCCGTTCTTCTGTCACGCCGAGTACATGCAATTCAGCTAATGAATATATGAATTTCATATACTAAGTATCGGATTTTTTTTTCGTGTATACATAATGCGGGAGAAGCAGCATCTGGAGGCATGCCTTAGAAATTTGGAGAGTATGCGGAACCAGTGCAAAGCAGCACAGAAGCACAGAAGAAGGAGTCAGGTATGTCATCATGACCTGAGGAGCTAAAGAACGGGTTCACTGGGACGACTCTCCAACAGCCTTTATGAGCCGAATTCGAACGGGAATCATTTACAATTTGAAGCATAAGGATCCTGTGGCTTCTTTGACGGATTGCAACTTGATCAAGCTTTCACGAAATACAAAACCCTCAAAACCCGATTCACGTGGGACCATTACAAAGACTTACGTAATTATGTGAACTTGATAGTGAAAAGAAAGCTCATCTTCAATTCAAATCTGAATCAAATTCTAAAGATTTATGGAGAGCCTTGAATTACCTGAACATAAATAATAGTGAAAACAATTACCTAACATACCTAATGATCATTTTTTGAATATACCGACAGTGGAAAATGAAGAAACAAATATATTCGGAAACTACTCCTCCATTGTAGATGATGAACCTAAATTCAATTTCAATCCTATCAGCATGGATGATGTCGAATCCATACTCGAATCAATCAAATCTAAAGCAAAAGGGGCTGATGATATTGATATAACAATGCTTTTGTTGGTTTTCCCATATTTGAGTCATGAAATAACACACATCATAGATTTTTGTCTGACTGGAGGTGTTTTTCCGGATGCCTGGAAAACGTCTCCAGTTATTCCGATTCTCAATAACAATAATCCATCTAACCCATCTGAATTCAGACCCATGAGCATTTTACCTACGATATCGAATGTTTTAGAAAAGGCAGCCTCACTTCAACTTAAGCAATTTCTTGAAGGGAGAAAAATATCACCTTTGATACAATCTGGTTTCAGGGCTGGACATAGCACGGTGACAGCGCTGGTACATGTTACGGATGATATTTGCAGAGCTTGCGATAAAAGACAAAATACTTGTCTTATTTTGTTAGACTTCAGTCGTGCATTTGACACTATTCGTCATCCTCTACTGTGTCTAAAATTGAGATACTTCGGCTTGAACGATCGAGCAGGTTCTTTTTTTGATGACTAATTAGTGAATAGAACAAACGTTAACGGCATCCTCTCAGACTACTGAGACATCTCCACTGGACAATCGCAAGGAAGCATTCTGAGTCCTCTACTTTTCTCGATGTATACAGCTGACTTTTTTGGACACCTAGAGTTTAGTAGAATTTATCAATATGCCGACGACACTCAAATTTATTTATCCTTTACTGCAGATGAATCTCTGGTTTCATGTCAAAGGATCAATTCAGATTTGGAGTACATTTTGAAATACTCAAAATAACATAATCTCAAATTGAATTAAAATAAAACATAACTTCTGATATTCGGTCAAAATACAAAAACAATAACGGAATATCCTCCTGCAGAATTGAACTGAATGGCGTCACAATTAAACCTACTGATTGCTGTAAGAACCTCGGCCTCGATCTCGATTCCGAACTGAAGTCCAATGAGCACGTGACACATTTGATAAGAGAAATCATATGCCAGATTGAAAGTTCTTTATCTTCACAAAGGAAAATTTACTACAGAACTGAAACTGAGGCTCTGTGATTCCTTGATATTATCTGAAATAGCATATTGTGATGTGATCTTCTGGCCAGCATCACTTAACAAAAATAAAATAAAATTCAAAATACATCCATAAAATACAGCTACAATCTACGCAAAAATGACCATTATAGTCGCCAACTGCAGCTATCGAACATGGTTACTCTAGAGGAACGTTTCAAATTACATATGTCATGCTTTGTTTTTAAAATTAATAAATCGAACATTCCCCTATATTTGTATTCCAAGCTGACCAAATAAGAGGATATACACGACAGGTCAACGCGGAATCGAGGGTTATACACTGTCCCTAGACATACGACTGCACAATTAGAAAGGTCGTTCACGTATTCAGCAGTTCACATTTTCAATTTCCTACTAAATTATATCAAAATAACAAATACAGTGATGTCGTTTAGAAGACATGTCAAATTATAAGATTGATTGACTTACCTGATAAGGAAGATCAATAGAAATTTTTCGAGCTTGTCTTCCGAAATAATTACACTCAGTAGTAGTCGTAAATCTACATCTATCGATACTATTTTAACGGATATTGAAATGAATCACCATCTCGCCACCTGTTATCGGCCCATATGATTCACTTCGTTATTCATATAGTAATTTTTCAGATCATATATTGTCGCAACTC